>CM062811.1:1028701370-1029301370 GCA_031772625.1 Pinus tabuliformis | reverse complement strand
AATGTACCTGTTACATTGAAAGGGAAGACTGTCGAGATGAACTTGTTGGTCGTTCAAGGACCCTTGGATTATAACCTACTCCTTGGACGTGACTATATTTATTGCATGGGAGGGATAGTCTCCTCACTCTTTAGAGTAATGTGTTTTCCACACGAAGGAAGGATGGTCAAGCTCGTAGACAAACTTTCATTTCCGGGATCTCGCATCGCAAATAGTCAAATACCAATCCTAAATGGTCTATTCACTCAAGATACGCCTCCACCCCCGGTCCTACTTCCCGATGAGTGCGAGTGATTCGGAAAGAAAGACTAGGACCTAGGGGGCATGCACCCTGGTCTGCTTCGGGCAGAAGAAACTCCGGGTATAAGGAAGAATTTCCGCAGAAGAATATGACTAGTCCGTACCCCGTCCGTAGGAAGTGGGGTTGTTCTGGAAAAATAATCTTTTGTTAAAGTTATGTGTCTGGGAATCATTCACCTTTGTCTAAAAAAGTGGGCAATGCCCGAGTAGGAATTCCCTTATTGCAACAAGTAGTGAACATCTTTGAATTCAAGCCTCGCCCATCGAAACATGTGTTTTGAAGGATAAGCAGGGGCAGCCTACAAAGAAGGGGACTATATTGTTGTGACAGAGGGTAACCATCTTTGGACAACCCAATGATAGACATCGCCGAAGAAAGAGATTGATTTGCGGCAGCAAATAGAACCACTCTTCGGATAATAAGAAAGAGGCAAGCCTCCCTCAATAATACCAATGTTTTATTTTTGAGTAGTGTTCTTCTATTGTCACAAATAGCTGTTTGTTAAGAGTGGGCCGACGGGAAGCCTGAGTACTGCGTAAGACCCCTTAAAATAACGAGAAGACAAGTATCGTTAGCATTAGATTGGCAAGATGACAAGTAACTGTGAACACCCTAAGAAAAGCAGAGGTAGGGGAGAGAAGGGGTAGCCTCGAAATTCTATCCTATACCTGGGGGCATGCAAACCTTCTGGAGTGCAAGCTAGGGGTGGTTATTTATCTGTTTTTAAGATTAGCTGTTTCCAAACTTGCATGAAGGGAGCCTGTGGGGCAAAAGTAAAATTTGCCAAAATTAGAGCATAGCTGGGGTAAGGCATAAGCTCTATAAAAATTGGTCCTTACGAGAGGCGTTCTTCATATGACTGGTATATCGAGCAGTTTTAGCATATAGTTCATGCTCGTTAAAAAATAAACGCAAATCCGAGCAGTTTTAGGCCTGAATCTATGCTCGTTAAAAAATAGAAAAGTGTGAGCAAAAGTTTCCCCCAGAGTTCAAGCTCATGGAAAAAATGAACCGGTAAATAACCTTTTGAGATCGTAAATTCATCAGCCATAAAAACCTTGATCGTGTTTGTCATCCATCACCTCCACCGTTCATTTGGCCGATCATTCACTTCCATTTGTGTGTTTACCTCTTTTGAGAAACAGCTGCGAAGAGTGATTCCACCTAGCCATCCTCGTAACACTGCCGTGATTGGAAAATTCCAACCTGTACCTGGAATCTGTAGCTATCCCTGTTTATCACTCGTTCCTCAAAAGACGAGTTTTCTTTCAGCTCTTTTCACTGACTCGTAAAATATGAAAAGTTTGCCGAGTTTTGGCCTTCCAGCTCGTTAAATGACCGAAACGCTATCCCTCCTCTAAATTTTAATCTTTTTGGACCTGAGGGATTATTGCACAAAAGGATCGAGCGCTTGACTTGTTCGGCTTGTTAAAAGTACCGAACAGCCATCCCTTCTGTATTGTTTTATACTTTTTCGGACTTAAGGGATATGCTGACGAAAAAGGAATTATGGAGTTGACTTTCTGTACCTTTTCAGACTCTCTAAAAATGAAAAGGACCGAGTTTTCTTTGTCGTTAGACTCGTTAAAATGATTAAGTAGTGACAAACTTGTCTTTAGACGAGAACGAGTTTCCCTATCGCTAGGCTCGTTAAATCTTAGCGATGGGCTTGCCCGAAGGGCAGGTTATAGAACAAGCATATGTTATCCTCCTCAAGCTTGACAAAAATAAAGAGGTACTGGTCAGAAATGACTGAGGAAAAATTGGGAGAACATCAAAGTTTAAAGGTAGCAAGTCACTCTTGAACATGACACTTTTCTTCCGTACCACATCGGGTTGGGTTGTTTCATTCACCGGTCTCATCACCATGGTCCTCGCCACACCATCCACATTTGGGGTAATGCTACCGATCCATCGCTTCAGTGTCGTTATATGTTCAAGAGGGGTCATTCTGAAAGTGTCAACCGTGTCCCATCCACTACCATACATTATCCTTCATCCATTTCATGATCGCCACCCTGAATCATATGTCACAGTTTGTTTCCACCTCCACTAAATCATTAGCTCTGTTCCGTGTCATTGATGTGGGATTCATTAAGGCCCTCCTTTGACAGATCGCTTCTTGTCGACATCAGCTCATTATCCAAGAAGTTGATCTAGGAACACCCCCATCATTACTTTGAAGCTTGCATGCCTCAATGGCAAGTTTCTCACTTCCGGCGACAGGTATACATCAATGAACTTCGACCAGAAGATTTTGCGTGGCGTTCGACGCCAAGTCCTTTATTCACGCCACGTGAATTGTACTGCAGTACCTTGAGGGTCATCGTCATTATTGGTGATTCCTCTCGCGCTTGTTAACGGTTTTCATTATTGACCGGTAATCAAGCGATGTCTTTCCATGTTCGACTTCAGCGCAATTCTCACATGGATCGACTTGTACTTAGAGTGAAGATCGAACGAGTTTGAAGACCCCGGATCTAGTTTCATCCATCCGGGCTGCGATATATATTCAGGAAATATAAAAACATTTGCCATGTACACCATTGCAGCAGATGATCATCCTATCAAAGGATGATAATTTCAGCGGAAGATTATCAGTCTGTCATCAGACGATCGTCTATTATATGTACCAAAATGTATTTATAAAAGCTGAGCATGGGAATGCCCGCCTCAGCTAGATCATGAAAATTGAATGAAAAATAATGTATTGTATTGTATTGTATTACAGGGCACTCTCCTCAGCACTGGAATGAACTTCGGACCCTCTAGCTAAAGCATTTCACCCGATAAACGGCCTCATACTTTAGGGGGCAACTGTTATAGACATTTTTGTGCCTCGCGTCAAGGAGCATGGAATGTCAATAATTACAGGGATCCTCAGTCCCTAAACATGTTGTTCTTACCCCTAAAAGAACAAGGTCATCAACCAACAGCACTTCCAATCAGTTCTCCACCTGAAAACACTTCAAAACAGGCTTATTTTGGATCATGTCAGCTTCTCCACTGAGCTTCTGCGCTGGAATGCAACTGTCCCTCTTTGTACCTGCGCTGGAAGTCAAGATTAATGAAGGCTACCTGCGCTGGGCGAGATTGGCCAAGTGGCACAGTCATCCTGCAAGGTGTCAACTGCCCAGGAAGCTTCCAAACTGACACTTGGTTCATGAGATTCGCCCTGTGATGAGTAAGAGGTTATTGATCACCATGTGTAAGCAAGGATCTCCAAGTGGACATAGGAACTGAAGATTAACTGAAGAGGGAGAGGACACAAGGCAGCTTCATGTCAGTCTCAAGTTGACTCATCCTTTCCTCTTCTCCCCTATATATAGAGCTCTTCTATGAGGTCTAGGGGGGCTGGAATTTTGTATAAGCAAGGAGGTGCTGTTGGTTTGCAGTCAGAGCTATTGGGTGATTGTTTTACTAGAGGTGAAGAGGAGAGTTCTTGCTGCTGGGGAGGTGCTGCTGGATTGGAGCCATCATCATTGGTTGTAACTTCCTCGGAACCCTGTTACTTTCTATCAATAAATTTTGCATGTTCTCCTATATACTTGTCTTACATAGATGTTTTGTGTTTACATGTATATTTGATGCACCCTAATCCATGCTTCAGTTATGAGTACATGTATCTTGTAGTTTGCTCTCTTGTTTTGTGCAGGATCTGTGTGTAGCTGGATCGGCTAGGAGAGCAAGGAGCTGGGAACGAGATACAAAGAGAGAAGGACAAGGATCGACTGAGCGAAAGACACCAGGTTGGTTGACCTTCTTTTCATTCTCTCTGTATTTTCATAAAGAGGAACATGAAAACTTTACCTTCAGTTGTTGCTAAAGACTGTCACCTTTAGAGTAGGGATAGTGTCATCCGCATCGGATACTTTTCCCGGATACTTTTCCCCACAACAGAGCCCCGATGTGGAGTAGCAGGAACCGAATGATTGGGTAGAGACAGATGTGGATGGAGCGGCAGAGAGAGCGACAATGCAGGGAATCCCAGGACAACGCATAGCTAGTAGGTTGCAACAATGCAAGAGGCACAAGTGTTTTGCATAGTGCTTGGTGGCACAGAGAGGTGTGCAATGGTGTGAGATGCATGGAGATGTTGCAGTAGCGCAGATGTCAGAGAGGGAGCACTTGTCAGCTGCAGGTAGAGCTTCAGCATCAGAGTATGTTCCTAGCCCAATAGAGTGGTCAGTTGGGAGAGTTTTTGTTACAAGTGTTGTTGGAACAAGTGGACCGGGTAGATGTGTTACATGCAGAACATTCCAGAGTTACAGGTTCGAGAGAAAGCCTTTCTTGTTGAGAGGGAGTGTTGAAAAATGTGCAACAAGAAATGCTAAATTTAGAATGTGCTAAAAATAGACCTGCTAAAAATAGCATGTCTAAAATTAGCAGTTTGGCCAGTGAGGTCATTGGCCACATTGGGTGAGAGGTGAAACTGCTAAAAATAGAAAGTTATAAAAATGGCATTTCTGGGTCCCTCCCTATTTAAAGCAGTCCCTAGTCTATCTATAGGAAGTAAAAATAATTTTGGTCTTAACAGCAGTTGGAAATATTAATTAATTAATCTCCACAAGCTAATTAATTATGGAAAATTAAACTTGAAGTCTTTGTGAGATCATGAAATTATTTTCTCCCTTGATTTAAGAATTTATCCCTTGATTAAAGGAGATAAGGTTCAGTTCTATAATGAGAGGATCAGTTGACTTAGTTTTACTTAGTCAAGTCCAGTTAGATTAATTTAACAAGTTGTTAAATTAATGAAATATAGTTTGTTAATGCTTGCATGCATGTGACAACTATTATTTCAGATAACTGAGCATTCCCTCATGGATAACTGATGCATGTCAGTTCAGACAGAGACCCAGTTGAGATCAGATGAGGGACAGTGTACTATCAGATGCTTGGATATTTCTAGTAAGTATTCCTTGCATGGAGAAGGATCTATTATAGGATATTGGAGGACTTGTGGCCTATATATTGAGGCCTAGGTAGTCCATGATTTTCATCTTTTGATTGAAGATCATCAAAGTACAAAGAGACCAGGATAGCTATTGAGCTAATTCTTTTTGTATTGTGAAGAGGATTTCCACTTGATTGATAATACATGGTTGGGGTTTTATGCTAGTGCTTTCCCCTGGATATATCTTGTGTTATGTATGATTATTTTTCTTGATCAGTTATGCATGTTTCTACTTGATGTTGCTCATGAATTCAATTATGCTTATGTTTAATGTTTTGTAGAAGTAGAACGAGTATTATGCTTTAGGACATTGCATATATCGATTTGTTCTATAGGTAAAATTTCTACATGTAGCTGTGTGCGCGGACCCCTGCAGCTGAGTGCGTAGGGTGGACTTGGATTGTACTGGACCATAAAGTTAATAAAAGCTAAGTTGATTATGAAATATTGTGCATCTATTCGTAGATCTGTATGTTTATGCTTTTGGTATATGTTTATGCATCTCTTTACGGTTTATGGTTGCATGCACTAGTTATAAATGTTGAATGATTGATAAAGACTACTGGGCCCACAAAATTAAGGCAGATCTATAATAATAACACTGTAAGGGTAAATGATCTAGATAGTGCCCCTTCGCGCTCTGTACAGAGCTACACAAAGGTTAGACCGTTGCGCGGAGCTGCACAGGTGCGCAGGATCGGTTCACGACCTTTCCAGATCTCATCAAGACATCCCTAGGGTGTAGAAACCTGGTTCCAGCACCCTCCCATACTACCTCGGGTGAGACTTCAGTACGTGCTCCGCAAACTGTAGCCGGAAGGGCCAGTAGTTTTAAGATTTGTTTGGCTAAATCACTTCTGAACCTGGGTCAGGCCCCAACAAGCCAACAAATGATTCCGTTGCTCGGACAGGGATCTGCCTAAGGGATGTATGATGTCGGAATGTTGGAATCCTACGAAGAAGGAAATTGAAGATTAGTTGGATTAGAAGCTTCACGAGTTCGTGACATAGGAAAACAGAACTCCGTAGATATCCGAGAAGAGGTGGCTGGATCGCTACGTATATACGGAAATCCATGAGATCTTCTTCGCGTCCTTCTCTTCAGAGCTATATGATTGGATCGCAAGGTTAGCCAATAGCTAGGGAAGGTATAAGCTCGATCAACTGATAGTGTGGACTCTGGAGCTAGTGCGCAGGCTAGAGGCATCAGAAGATAAGATCGCACGGGCTGTAGACCATTGGCTCGACCGGATAATAGGAGGGTTTATCACTAAATTTGCGATAAACACGACTGTAAGCTACAACGAAGTAGAAAGACATTTCCTCAAGGGACCGCGAGGTAAGTACATCAAATCTTTGAATACCTGGATTAAGATGCTGTTATGTGAAAAACGGGTGTTGTGAATACATTAATGATTAGAACGGCACGAAGTGGAAAGGTCTACAAAGGTATTGAAGGGTTAGGAAACAGTCCTTTAATTTCACCTCTGCGAGCAAGCGAGGAAGAGCACGCTCAGGTCTCGTTGAGGAGTGTGGTCAGTTTGATAAGGCAGCACATTCCACAGTTACCATCTCCACTTACGCCACCACTCGCTTCACCTCCTTCACCTCCATCTTCACCCACACCACCTCCACCAAACCAACAGTTCAGTATGGCAAGCGCGATTAAGCTACCCGTATTTAGAGGAGTAGGAAATGAGGACCCAGATCAATTTTGGTTCGTGGTAAGAGCAATGTGGGAAGCACAAGGGGTTACAGACGATAACATTAAGAAGGCTACATTGGTAAGTGCACTGCAGGATTGCGCGTTGATGTGGTATATCAAGCACTCAAATGATCATCTGAATGCAGGAATAGCGGAGATCCAGGATGCGTTGAACAAAGAATTTAGCCGGTTGAAATCAGAGACACAGTCAATCATCAGATTTAAAGAGATTGCGATGCTTCTAGGTGAGACCCCATGGGATCTGGATTAGAGACTAAAGACTATGATCCGCGAGGCTAATATGACGCTAACAGATGCATAGCACCGTGCGTGGTTTGTGGCGTCTTTGACACCACACCTGAGGACGACGTTGTCACAACAGAAGCTTTCAACCCAGGAAGAAGCGTTGGAAATGGTGATGAGGTTACATGAAACACCGATACAGGATCCGGGGTTGGGAGTCCAACAAATCCACGTGCAGCTTCAGACTGTCTGCCTAGAAATGCAGAGCTTGAAGCAGGATAGGGCACCTCGGCCAGAGGCGCGCGAAGAAGTTTGGTGCATAAAATGTAAAGGCCAGGGCCACGACAAAGACCACTGTCTAGTATTTACAAACTACTTGGCAGGGGCGTTAAGACTAGAGGCACAGGCAGGGCCAAGTGCGGCACTCGCGCTCTGGTGCGTGATCTGTCAGGTGGGAGGAAAGCACACGACGAACAACTATCATTTGTTGCAGAAGTATATGCAGACTCCCCAACAACTGTTTTGCAATTTTTGTAGATCAGTGGGCCACGACGAGCGTACTTGTCACAGCTATGAGTTAATGATGGAGCAGACCCCAGCATATAGAATGCAGATGGAAACACGAGGCCTTGACCCAGCCATGGGGATGGCGTGTGGTGGATTTCAAGGGCGAGGTCAAGGACGAGGAGGAATGGGGCCAGGAAGGGGCTGAGGACAATTAATCTGTTACAATTGCGGAGGACCAGGGCACTACGCTCGCAATTGTACCAACCCAATGAGAATATCTTGTTTGTACTATGAGCAGTTTGATCATGAAATGGTAGATTGTCCTACGTTGATCGCATAGATGCGCGAGAAGGGGGTACTTTAGCCTAATCTGATGCAGAATATTCAAATGATAAGGTCTGAACCACATGAAGAAGACCCCAATGTGAACATGATGCTCATAAACGGTGTGACCACAGGGGAAGATAAGGGGAAGCAGCCCGAGGAAGATACATGGGTTCACAAGGCTCCTACAAAGGAACCTGAGTTTGACTTGGAACGTGCAAAGGAGACGTTTATGGAAGCTAGGAAGAGCTTCACACAGGCCTCTACTTCGGGTAGTAAGGATCAACCAGAGACAAGGATGGATCCTTTTATGCTTACTACCTTTTTAGAGACATGCATGAAGCTGCTGCATGATAATAAGGTGGTTAAAGGACTACAGGAGTTGATAACTAGGTGTGCAGGGTCAGGAGGACCGCGCGTAGTCCGGAAACTAGGAAAGCATACATTGCGCACCAGGAGGGAGATGAGATTAATGATGCAGATTGGTGAATATGAAATGGATCGGGTAATTCTAGACCTGGGGTCGGATGCGAATGTGTTGCCAAAGAAGACATGGGAACGCATGGGCAGGCCTGTGTTATAGTGGTCCCCTATTCAATTACGGATGGCGAACCAACAAAAGATCTTGCCCATGGGAAGGTTGAAAGGGGTAACAGTGGACATCGAAGGCGCGAGCACGCAGACAAACTTTGAGGTAATAGAGATTGTTGATGACAGCAACCCTTACCCCACGTTTTTAGGAATAGACTGGGCCACTGATATGAATGGAGTCATCAACCTGAAAAAGCGGAAGATGATATTCGAGAAAAAGTCCCTACGCGTAGTCATTTCGCTAGATCCAGCCGAAGGAGCGCGCTACACTGAACCTGTGCGCGACGATGACAACGAAGATGAGCTGGATTGCATTTACCAGATAACGGCGCAATACCAGGATTGGGTAAACCCTACCGCAGATGGGAGAATCTCATGGGAGCATGACAACTCCTGTACTTCGGATTCAGATGAAGAAATAGAACGCTGGCAGAACCGGTTGCACGAAGTGACAACGTTGAATTACAACATGATGATCAGATCACTATGGCGCATGACGACCGAAGCAAGGGAATTGCCAACCTATGATGGGGTAACAGGAGTGGATGAACTCTTGGATAAAAGTGTAGTACCGGAGCAGCAACAGTACGATGTGCTGGAATGGGCATTGCGCGTGACACCCACACGATGGAGGAGTACACATCAGAAGGCTATGGGGAACTGGTGTGATTATAAAAAATGGATGCGCTTATGGTTTGGAAGTCCCCAACGTCGAACGCGAGTCAGTCAGCCAGAATGGAGTAGGCTATGTGCCCACCTGTGTCGATGGGTGCAGACGTGTGATGTGCAAGCACCTCCCAAACTAAGGATTGGAAGTCAGAACCCAACGCGGCAATGGGGAAGGTGACACACCACAAATAGTCTGCGATGGAGCATTCAAAAAGCTATGCGGAATCATGAACAAAGTCTACCAGATGGGACGAACTGATTGGGACCTACGCGTGCAAATGGTTCTCAAGACGATGAGCAGAGTCAAGGCCATAGCTTTGGGAAAGAATCCTCACACTCCTACAATTGCGACAGTGCACAGGGACCAAAGTGAAGAAATTATGCAGCCACGCGAGGACGAACATATGCAGATTCAAGAAGCCATTTAGCAAGGGAACCTTGAGCTTCATGAACTCGAAGAAAAGTGGGTACGACTAAAGCAGGAAAGCATATTAATGGACGAGGATATCAGAAAGCTGGAAACCAAAATCTCGCAGACATTATGCGTTGATAGAAGGACGGGACCACGTATGGGCAACCCTACCACCGCACTAGAATATTGTTGCCAAGAGTGCTTGGCTATACTACCAGGGCTACGACCGCACCTTATCAAACAAAGTCACCAAGGAAGCACACCGCATAAGGAAGAACGCGAGACGTTGACAGGTGCAAGGGAAGCTGGGAGGTCCACGGACCGGATTGAAAGGTGACTTGAAGCCTCGCACCAGTAGTGCGACCACCTGACTATCCGTAGGAAGCGCAGTCTCAATGCTCCAAGCAGTTGAAAGAGAGTGCAAGACTATAAACGAGTTTGTATGGGAGCTGCGCGACATGGAAGTCGCGCGTAGGATCAGTCTGATGCACAAGTTGCGTTCGCGCATGGGGCACTGCGTTACCACACGGACAAGCAGGAAAGTGACCGTTGGTGTCACTGTTCATGAAAAGATGGCCAATTTAAGACAATGAGGAGTGAACTACGGGTAATTAAGACACAAAGTCAGAATGAGATTTGGGACTATCTGCCGCCAGTCTCGCATTAATGAGCCGAATCCAGGGGGAATGGTCGAATTTGAATTCAAAAAGGCCTATAAATCACAGGTGGCCCTCCACCGAACAACCCTTGACTTTTTTAAGTTGTTGCATTATCAAGCGGGCATGAATATGATGAACTTGGAGGTTGTAAAAGTAAGTCCGTGGTTTGAAGCATTCCCAAAGGATATGCAGGATTCCCTGATCAGAATAATGTCAACAACCAAGGGAGTTGCGCAGAGTTCTACGCCACTGGTAGGTGATGCACCCAAAATACCTAAATTTCCCTGGACACCGAGGCCCAAAAAGGACCCACAGGCAGCAGGACTGGTTCGTATGTCTCCGCGAAATCCACGGTTTGGCAAACTGTCAATGGAAGAAAAGGGAAAAATGGTTAATATTGAAAGAGATGATGAGGAGGAGGATCCTCAGACCTTTGTAGAAGAAATGGAACTAGAGGAAGAGGTGGGAGAAGATATCCAGCTAGTATGCACCACAACAAAGCTGCCCAAGTATGTCCCTCTGTGGAAAGGGAGGGTAGCTAAAGATTTGGATGCCATTAGAAGCACACTCAACACCCCGTTCCTCCCTGAAGGAGTTTTGTTTGAAGGTTCGGCTGTGGGCTGCATACCCACTATGAAGTTTGAAGACTGGGATCTTGCAGATAGTGAGAGGTTCCCTCATTTGGAAACTAGCCAGCTGATGGAACAAAGCACGAAGGGGGCAGTTACAACACAGTAGCCACGAACATGGCTACGTGGGGTAGAGGAGGCCGGGCTACTCCACCTCCTATCGATTCCACACTTTCATCGGGCCCCACTCACGATATTTTTCATCAGGAAACTGCTTTGCTTGGTGCATGATGGGTACTTGTGGCTGGAGGAGCCCATACCCATCACGACGGAGCTCATTCATAGGATTTCTCGGCTTCCCTGTACGGGACGGGACCCTGCGGAAATAGCTGGCACAAGTGGAGACTTGGCAATTGCGGAGGCCATGAAAAAGAAATATAAGTTGGAAAAAAAATAGAGGGGTTACGTTATCACTAGTATTCAGAACAAAGGGGTCCGCATCACTACCCAGTTGTTGGTGGGAAAAGTGATGAGAAAATGCCATGGAAATGAGGTACCAACAACGGTCATCATGTTGGCTGAGCAATGCACAAAAGGGGTATGGTTCAACTAGGCGCAGTTCCTTTGCGACGAGTTCCTGACGAACTGCAGGGAGGCCCAAGAGTAGGGTAAGACCTTCCACTACGCGTGGTTTCTCTTATCCATCCTGTTGGTTACAGGTGAATTGCCTGAGGATAGTCAGTTTCCTCCCCTTGACCAGGACTAGCCCGAGGTAGCAAAATATGCGTCGCTATGGGCAACGAAGGATGTCACGCGAATCCGGGAAATCAAGATCTTTTGGGTACTGATGGAGGCGAGCATACGACTATGGATCAACAAACGGCTGTGCTTATCTACCTCGGTATACGACAGTTTGAAGAGCTTTGTAGACTTTAAAGCCGATATGCACAATGCGTATATCAGGGCGTAGAAGGATCTAGAGCAGAAGTGGACCACACTCCCCTTCATTGTAATAGATGACGTTGTTTTCGTGGTGCTCGACACATGGCCACCGGAATGGCGCGCACTAGATCTGGGGGTGTGCGATGAGACGAAGATTCAACGACAGAAGGTTGCTGCCAAGCTGCTAGCACAACAGTGGCAAAATGAACAACTAGCTGAAGAAGTATGGGCAGCTCGGGAGGTAGCAAAGGCCACCGCAGAAAAGACAACAGCAGCTGAGACTGCTACGACAGGGCAGGGGACAGATGATATGACAAAGGCGCGGACCCAAGCACCACCTCTACACAACTGAAACGGCCGCGCGCGACAGAACGAACTGGGCCACGGAAGAAGACCAAGGCTTCCAAGTTGGAGGGGGAGCCTATTACACTAACTGAGGGTGACCTATATGACATTGGTGACACAATTCGCGAAGTCACCAGGGAGGCGCTCTAGGAGGCAATAACAGAGTAGGAGAATTTGTTGGGGGCGCTCAGGATGCAACTCCAGGAACTTCAGGTGCGGTCTCCACAATAGGGAATGGTAGCCACCTACAGAGTTACGAGTACATTAACAATCGAGCAGTTGCTGTGGGCTAAAATTGCTAATACCGTCGCACTGCCGAAAGGGGCACTGATAGTGGACAACATGGAGGACAGAGTTGCGGTAGGCCAGCTCAAGGGACTTGGACTAAACTTGGCTACCCTTCTGCGAGAGATATTATACTAGCTGTAGGATGGAGTGACGACAGAGCTTTGCGTTAGGGAAGGACACGCAATACTGATGCTTAGTGAATACTAAATCAATATTGAGCAGCTGAGCCTCCAACGCGATGATGCGATAGCATAGACTCAGCAGTTGGAGCAAATCATCGAAGAAGCATGTCGCCGCATCCCCGAACTAGAGATTGCAGCAGACTTACCAGCAGGTATACAGATCCACAGATTGGCCAGTGGATTCTGCGAGGCGAAGGAGGAAGCAACGAGGATCCAGTTGGACCTCAACTTGCAGATTGCGGAGCTGAAGCTGAAGGCGCAACCCTCTACACCATTGGAGGTCAGCGAGAAACATCACCATGCCATTAAATCAGGACTGGAAGCAATAGAGCACGCCATATAGGAGTGCACAGGCTTGTTAGATCAGTCACTCATCACGCTCACTTCACTATAGGAAGACCCAACGTTACAGCGGTTAGAGATAGAAGCGCGGGAGTTACAACAGGCCTATGACAATGTCCGGGGGACCGCACAGACAGTTTCCCTTACTCAACAACTGGCCAAGATGAGGGAGGCCCAAGCTCTCAAGGCACAGGTGGATGCCGCATGTCAGAAAGAAGCAGTGCTTAAGGAACGCATCCAGCCTTGGCTCGAGGAAGCATTCACGGTCACCGCCAAGATCGAGGGAAAGTTGGCACAGATGCAGGGTGTATATGCACTCAGATAAGGAATTGCACCTGACAACGAAGGATCGAAGATACGTGCACAATGGGTACAACAGACAGCGGAATAATGTGTTGCAGATGTAAGTGAAGCACAAAGGTTGTTGGATGAACTTCACGCAAAGATCACCACACCAGCTGAGTGACTTGGGACGAGTCACATTGATTGTGTTGGGGGCCTGTTGGGCAGCGGATCCCCCCCATAGCGGGTTTTTGGGGCTTGTAGCCAAAATTTTGGTCAAATATAATGTAAGACCCCGCAAAATGCAGGTGCGGAGAGTGAGAGTCTAGGGTTGTCCACCCTAAAGTATTGTAATTTAAGATAGAATGTGTTGGCCTACCCATGGTCCGCGGACCATGGGAATGTATAAATAGAGCGAGGCTCTAAATGTAGAAGGCAGCTTTTGGATGTGATCTAAGGATTATGGGTTTTTGAATACAATATTCGCTCTGAGTCTGTAAGTCCGAGTCTTGGGTTGTAGGAGTAGGAAGAGGCTCTATAGCTATGTGCACAGAGGCTTGGTAAAGTCTGCAGCTGTGTGCGCGGACCCCTGTAGCTGAGTGCGCAGGGTGGACTTGGATTGTACTGGACCAGAAAGTTAATAAAAGCTAAGTTGATTCTGAAATATTGTGCATCTATTCGCAGATCTACATGTTTATGCTTCTGGCATATGTTTATGCATCTCTTTACGGTTTATGGTTGCGTGCACTGGTTATAAATGTTGAATGATTGATAAAGACTACTGGGCCCACAAAATTAAGTTAGATCTATAATAATAACACCGTAAGGGTAAAGGATCTAGATAGCACCCCTTCGCGCTCTGTACAGAGCTACGCGAAGGTCAGACCGCTGCGCGGAGCTGCACAGGTGTGTAGGATCAGTTCGTGACCTTTCCAGATCTCATCAAGACATCCCTAGGGTGCAGAAACCTGGTTCCAGCACCCTCACATACTACCTCGGGTGAGACTTCAGTCCGCGCTCCGCGGACTGTTGCCGAAAGGGCCGGTAGTTTTGGGATTTGTTTGGCTAAATCACTTCTGAACCTGGGTCAGGCCCCAACAAGCCAACAAAGCCAAAAGGAAACCTCAGTTCAAAATCAAAGCACAGGTTGGACCTTTCATTTGTAATACCAGGACAACAACAAAAGAAGAAAATCTTCTCCTCAAACAATGTTAGGATATTCCGACACATAGGAAATAGTTAAGTATAACTTGGTCTAGTATAGAGTTAGGTAAAGTGTGTTTCTTTACTATGTACATTTTGTAACTTACAATCCGATGGTCACGATATGTAGTGATCCAACGGTTCATTCTCTCCTCGGTATTACCGACACTTGATCCGTGGCTTAGCACCCGATTGGTCCATGATCTCTATTTAAAGAGCATGGAGGGTCATTTGTAGGGTAATCCGTCTATGAGAGGAGCATATGTAAATTTTCATTCTTTTATTAATAAATTGACTGAAGTGGCCGTGTTGGCTCAGGCCGTGGACTGTTTCCCTCTTTGAGGGTTTTAACCACATAGAAAATACTGGTGTATTGATCTATGATCTAGTTGTGAGTGGTGTCCTTTGGTGTTCTGTCTTAGGAACTTACCCTGTAAATTCCTACATGGTATCAGAGCTATTTGAGGGCCGCGTCCGTTGGTGATCCAAATCTGAAGCAGGTAGAACTGCATTCGACTGTTGTTTCCTAGATCTACTGTTTCTGACTACTTTCGGGCCGAGAGAACTGCTCTATTGTGTTGGGAGAATCTGTTCTAGTGAGGAACCCCTTCCGTTTCACGTGAAAAGGTTTTTGGTAGCCCTAGTTGCGTCATTTTTAAGATCTGGAGGTATATAGTGTTTACAGTTATTTTATCTCTATTTATTTTAGTTTCAGTTTATTAGCCTTTTTTATTACCGGATCTATACCTTTCATTTCCGCGTATGCTCTTTGCCCCGCGACTCTGTGCGATTTGAGCAAATCAGAAACAGAAAGGAAGGAATTTTCTCATGTGTATGATCTTTTCCGCTGCGCCTTAGTGTGATCTCGGAAAATCAGAAACATAGAGGAAAATATTTAGTTTCCGGCTAAATCTAACTTCGAGCCGTAAGGTTCGTTTTTTTTGCATGTCCGTGTTGGGTTTTGTGTTTTTTGTTTTGTAGGGAAAAAGAGATTTTTCAAGGCAAGCACGGAACCCAAAGCTACCCCCCCCTCTCTCTCTCTCTCAAACTTTTTTTATAGCTCACTTGGTCCAAAGCTAATTTATGAGAATAGAGGTCTTGAGTTCAAATCTCCTTTTTGTGGGGGCGTTTTTTTTCATTTCCGCACATTCCTGCACTTCGTTGGCATCTTCAACAACTTTTCTTCAAAAAGCCATAACTTCTTCATCCGGAAACCGTTTTCAGAGCCGTTTTTTTTTTAACCAGCCTAATTTTTCGAGATCTTTCCATTGGAACACTTAGTTTCAGCATCTTTAGCTTTAGTTTCTATTAAAATGGAAAGTCAATACCAAGTTATTCTTGATAACACCAACTACTTCAAATGGTTTTCCTACATTGATGATTTCTTAGAAGTAAAGGTCTCTACAGAATAGCCTCAGGCCAAGAAACCAAACCGAAAGATGAAGATAAGGATGCTAAATGGGAAAATAGGCAAGATCAAGCATGTGGATTGATAGGGATGTCTTTTTCTCCAGATCTTAGATTCCATATTGCAGAACTTGATACTCCTAATGAAGCAATGAAACAGATCAATAAAGTTTTTGGGATTAAAAATGAATTTAGAGCCCATCAACTTGAAAATGAGTTGCTTACATTGGACCCCAATAATTTTTCTTGCATTGAAGATTTCTTGTCCAAGTTCAAGACCCTTAGATATCTCTTGGAAGGTGTTAAGGTTAAGAAACAAGATAGTAACCTTATCTATTCCATCCTTACTAAGTTGGGACCAGCCTACTCTGTGTTTGTTTCCACCTTCCATTCTACAAGAGAAGCCTTCATTTCTCAAGGACAAGACTACAAGTCCCCTTCCTTTGATTCTTTTTGTGATTATTTAATAAGAGAACAAGAAAAAATCTTACACCTTGGTCTTCTTAATCTTGGAAACTCTTCTAAGAAAGCATTAGCCGCCCAGCAGCAACCAAATTCAAAGAATCCTAAGAAGTCGTATCCTAAAAAGAATGGTCCTAAACCAAACAAGGGTCCTAAGCAATCTCAACCTCAAAATGAAAAATCATTTCAACAAAATGATAAGACAAATAAAAACAAAGGGAAGAAGACTGATAGACATTGCAACTTTTGTAATCGAGATGGCCACTTAGAATCCAAATGCTTTAAGAAGATGGAAGCCTTGGAAGCAACAATGAAGAAGCATAACATCCATTTGGAGCACTCTTCAGCTTCAACTTCATCTTCGGGAATGGCACTTTCTACATGTGGCTGTCAATCATCTCAGTCTGGCTATGCACTAACTGTATCTTCTTCTTCTCATGAGTGGCTCATTGATTCTGGAGCTTCTTATCACATGGCCAAAAACAAAGCCATGTTTTCTTCTTTGAATGATTATAACACCAAAAATATATATGTTGGTGATGATAGATCTCTTAATGTTGTAGGGACTGGAACTATTCATCTAGACAATGGTCAATTTAATGATGTATTATGTGTTCCAACCTTATCCTGCAACCTTCTATCTGTATATCAGATAACTCATTCAGGTGAAGGTAAAATCGTTGAATTTTCACCTCACGATGTTGTAATTAAGGACCTAAGAGATCCTAGATAGATTTTAGCTACTGGCATTGCTGATGATTCTACAAGGTTGTATAAGTTTCACAACTTTGGGTCATCAAATCTACCCTCGGTATTTGTTGCTCATAACGATGAAGTGAGAAAACTTTGGCATGAGCGATTTGGTCACTTAAACTATCGCTCCCTTAAGAATCTATGTAAATAAAATATGGTGACAGGTCTTCCAATGGTATCTTGCAGAGATGGTGTTTGTTCCGGATGTGTACTCGGAAAACATCATCGGGATAGTTTTGAAAAACGTGCCTCTTGGCATGCTTCAGCCCCTTTACAGCTTGTGCATAGTGATTTATGTGGTCCACTTCCAGTTGTTTCATTCTCTGGCTGCAAGTATTTCTTAACATTCATTGATGATTTCTCCAGACGCACGTGGGTATACTTCTTAAAACTCAAGAGTGAAGTATTTAACATATTTTTGGCCTTCAAGGCCTTTGTTGAAAAACAATCTGGACATCAAATTCTTAAGCTAAGATCTGATAATGGTGGAGAATATGTTAACAACAAATTCATCAAATTTTTCACCGAGAATGGAATTCAAATGCAACATACTGTTCCATATACTCCACAACAAAATGGTGTAGCTGAAAGGAAGAATCGCACCTTAAAGGAAATGGCTAATTGTATGCTTCAATCTAAAGGACTTGGTCTTAGTTTTTGGGCAGAAGCAATTAACTGTGAAAATTACATAATAAATCGCACTCCTACTAAGGTTTTAAAGAATATCACTCTAGAAGAAACATGGAGCTCAATTAAACCAGATGTAAGTCACTTTCGTGTTTTTGGAAGTGAAGCATGGGCCCATATTCCAGATGAAAAGCATAAAGCTTTAGAACCTAAGAGTGAAAAATGTATTTTTGTTGGATATTCTGAAGATGTCAAAGGCTATAGACTTATTCCACTTAAGTCCAAAAATGTTATCATTAGAAGAGATGTAAAATTTGCTGAAAATATATCGGCCTACGAGCCTAGTTCGGCGGATGTTCCACCTCTCCCTATCTCAGGATCCTCCTTCAGCTCCTCAGCTTCCAAAATGGGTCCGTGCTACTCGGGATGCAGCAGGTGATCTTGTCGGTGATCCTACAGATCAGCAATGTACACGTTCTCAGTTTGATAGAGCCTCTTCTTTACTGGCTCAAGCTCCAATGAATTATGATCCTAACACCTTTGCAGAAGCTTCAGGCCATCCAGATTGGGAAGCAACTATGAATGAAGAATATCATTCATTATTGGAAAATGATACATGGGATCTTGTTCCTCTACCAAAGGGATGAAAACTTGTTAGATGCAAATGGGTTTACAGAACCAAGTATGGACAGGATGGGAAAGTAGATAAGCATAAAGCTCGTCTTGTTGCTAAGGGTTTTTCACAAGTTGAAGGCATTGAATACACTGAAACCTTATCCCCTATTTCCAAAATGAACTCTATCCGCCTTGTTCTTTCCCTTGCTGCCTCTTTCAAATGGGAAGTCCATCAGATGGATGTTAAATTTGCCTTCTTGCATGGGGACTTGCATGAAGAAATATATATGGAAAAACCTATTGGCTTTATACAAATAGACTCCAGCCTTGTATGTCGACTTAAGAAATCCCTTTATGGTCTCAAGCAAGCTCCTCGAGCTTGGTATGCCAAAATGGATAGCTTTCTTTTAGAATCTGGCTTTTCTAGGTGTCATTCTGATAATACTGTCTACACCAAGAAAGTGGGAAAGTCTCTTATCATTCTTGTTATTTATGTTGATGATCTTATCCTTACTGGTAGTGATCCCAACCTTATCAACAATGTCAAGTCCAACCTTAAAAGGAAGTTTGAAATGACAGGCTTAGGAAACTTACATTATTTTCTTGGTCTTCAAGTCTTGCAATCCAAGGAAGGTATTTCCCTTTCCTAGTCCAAGTATGCCTGTGATATTCTACGCCATTTTCACATGGAAGATTGTAAGCCAGCCCCTTCTCCCTTTCAGTCTGGAGTCAAACTTTTAGTCACTTGTACTTCTCCTAAAGTTGATGCTACCTTATACCGTCAACTTGTAGGAAAACTTTTGTATCTAACCCATACTCGTCCTGACCTTTCCTTTGTCATTGGCCTTGTTGCTCGGTTTATGCAAAAACCACATGAAAGTCATTGGAATGCAACTAAAAGAATACTTCATTATGTTCGAGGTACAATTCAGTTTGGGATTCATTACAGTGCTGAAGCAGCTCCTCTATTCATTGGTTTCACTGATTCTGATTGGGCTGGTGACCCTGATGATCGAAATTCTACTGCCGGTTATGTGTTCACTCTTGGTTCAGGACCTATTACATGGGCTTGCAAGAAACAAGGTGCCATTTCTCTTTCTTCAGCAGAAGCAGAGTATCGTGGTGTCGTAGAAGCTAGTAAGGAAGCCTTGTGGCTTCGTCAAATCCTGTCAGAGTTTGGCTTTCAGCAGCAGTATCCGACTACACTTTGGTGTGATAATCAAAGTGCCATTCAACTATGCAAAGATCGAGTCCAACATCAGCGCAGAAAACACATTGAAATGCACATTCACTTCATCAGAAAGCTCATTCATGACCATGTTCTTGAAGTGCAATATTGTTCAACAGATGATCAAGTTGCAGACATCTTTACAAAGGCTCTCACAGAGGCGAATTTCACTAAATTTCGATTTATGGTTGGAGTTCAGGAAGTTGTCACTAAGGGGTAATAGGCTCTAGTGCCTCCTTCCTTCTCCTATTGTGTCATATTTGTAAATCCTTCAATCCTATCCCAAGTTGTTCTTAAGGGGGGATGTTAAGATATTCCGACACATAGGAAATAGTTAAGGATAACTTGGTCTAGTATAGAGTTAGGTAAAGTGTGTTTCCTTACTATGTACATTTTGTAACTTAAAATCTGACGGTCACGATATGTAGTGATCCAACGGTTCATTCTCTCCTTAGTATTACCGACACTTGATCCGTGGCTTAACACCCAATTGGTCCATGATCTCTATTTAAAGAGCATGGAGGGTCATTTGTAGGGTAATCCGTCTATGAGAGAAGCATATGTAAATTTTCATTCTTTTATTAATAAATTGCCTGAAGTGGCCGCGTTGGCTCAGTCCGTGGACTGTTTCCCTCTTTATGGGTTTTAACCACGTAAAAAATATTGGTGTATTGATCTGTGATCTGGTTGTGAGCAGTGTCCTTTGGTGTTCTGTCTGAGGAACTTACCCTGTAAATTCCTACAAACAAATGAAATTTAAACTTAGTTTCACTTGTTCATATGCTCCTTTAGAAATAATATCAAAGTTGAGAGTAGATCAGAAAACTACTCCATACACTCATACTCCCAGACTTGAAATTGAGCAATATATGAATCAAGATCAATGGCAGGAAAATACATTGCAGGAGGTAGAAGAACATGTACTTTCTACTATGACATCATAGACACCAGTGCCATAGGAAAATCATGATAAAAGACCAAGGGAGGATGTTTCCTCTTCAGTTTCAGAAATTCAGGGGAAATAATTCCAAATATACAAAAAGAGGCAGAAAACTAATCCAGCAACAGAGTTTTCACAGGAAGAAATGTTCAACCTACAATAGACTTGACAGGTCCTTATACTTCTACTTTCCCTCACATTGAAGATATTTTCATAGGGTCACCATCATCTTCAGCTTCTCAAGAACCGCTGGAAACATCTCAATCAGGAGAATTGGTCCATGATCAAGTTGAACCAAGTATATTTGCTAGGTAAAAGGAAATAAAAAAGAAAAATGAACTCCTGAAAGAAACAACCTATTCTCAGTTATGGAAACAAATAGCTTCATCACAACACAAACTTCTCTCTTGCTTTTCATACTGAGGAAGGGAAAATGCATATAGCTTTCCTTGAAGCTCAAGTTCCTTTTCCTAAAACTGCAGATGAATACAAGAAGTCTATCTTTTCTTTCAACATTGGTCAAATCCATCCTATTAATCATATGGATTTGCACAAGAAAGCAAATGAAATGTTGTATTCTACCCAGAAAAACTCATTACTGGAAGCATCCAAACTTCAGGCTTCAGTCAATAATATTCAGTTTCAATTAAAATTAGAGAAAATATATTCTTTAACTAAGGACACTAAGATAAAGTCTTTACAGGATTTAGTGACTAAACTGGGATATGATCCCAGTAATGTAAAAGCTGTTGAGGAGATCATTAAAATAAAAGATGATGACATTGCAGCCCTGAAGAAGCAACTCAAACTTCCATCTACTGAAGATCCACAAACAAAGGAAGTTGGTCAAATAGAGAAGGAGAAAGAAGATATGTTTAAAATTATCATTGAATAGAATGGACAGATTAAAAAAATGGAGACTGAAATAGAAAAGCTACTGAAAGAGAGAGAGCAATACACTAAATTAGCAGTCGTTCCTCCGACAACAATTCAAGTTGCAGGTACATCAACAACAGAGGATTCTACTTCAGCAACTACTACAGTGGAGACACAATCAACATATACATCAGGAGAATTAATCAAAGCTATGGAAGACTTGTCTATCAGAGGGCAGGAGATTGAAAAGCTAAAATCTCAGCTTAAAAACCTCCAAGAGAAGAAATTAAAAATTGATAATATGTATGTGTCAGAGATTCAAAAGACTCACAGATTAACTCAGAGAATTGAAATTTTAGAGAATGAATCTGCCATGGCACAAATAATTGCACATGCAAAGGAGAACATTTCGGTAGAAATTAATGAAGCTATGACTGAAATTTGGCCTTCCATTGAAATTATTTTTGAGTAGGAGGAATTGGTACAAAAATCAAAAGAGGTCAACGAAGAGATAAAGGAAAACTGGGGTCAGAAACCAGGTGAAGCTATTGCCTTAATAAGAATCCTTAATTCAAAGACAAAAGAAGAATTGGAAGAATATGAGATTACAGAAAGAACTGAGACAATACTTGAGGTAAGAAGAGTTCTTAAAAAAAGGAATTTAATGTTACAGTTAGAGAATAAATGTCATAATTTGGAGTCTAGCATTCAAAAATTCCATAAGAATTTCAACATACTGCACTACAAGGGGCTTCCAGGTTTAAAGGGAATTGGAGATAAATTAGTTCAACTAGATGATTATCAGAAAAAGTTATATTCCATAGCAAGAGATAAATCTAAATTTTCCAACATAAAGGGAACCATTACAGGTAAAGCTTTCATGGAAGGTTTGAAGTTCGACTTACTTATCAAACATGAAATAAAACATCTGTTTATAGTCAAACCTACTTTCCAGAAATATACTGAGGTGGATGAAACCTACAGAAAGTTAATCAAATTTTCCATCCCAGATGAAGATAGATGGGATAAATTATGTCAAATACTTGAGTAAACAAGTATTCATCTTCAACAACAAAGCAAAAATTTTTTCAGGTCGAGTCATCACCAGAATCCTCGAAGTCAGTGCCAGAGAGCTTCAACAATTTTAGTTTTCCTATATTCCTGTACTATTTTTGTAAACACTTTTTTAGGATATTTTGTAGAAACATCTTGATATTTTAAATCAAGATATTTTGATAAATTTGTATAGATACCTCATATTTCGAAGTACAAAAGGTTGGAACTCATGTGAAGAAAGCATATCTTTGATGTAAAGATGTACATGTGATGAAGTGATCGTTTCCATTAATACAGAAAGTTTGTTCCAAGATTCCCATGTCAGGCAATTGGTGAAGTTTCCTCTCTTGTAAAATTGTTATGTTTCCAATCTTCCATATGTTCTTTCTGTCTCTATTGTTTAAAGAAAATTAAGGGTTGAATTTGTTTAAATACACTCTGCTCTGGCTTATAAACAATAGTCATGTCTTCACTCTGATATTAAATATAGAATTCATCCTAGTATGCTCTATGTTTAATTGAATCTAAATCTTTTCATCCCATTCATTCCATAAATGCTCTAAAGATCCAAAATCCTGCCTACCTTTCCCTGTTACATCTATTTTGACATTCTTTCATTTGATCACCCTAAGACTTATGACTCCATTGCCCAATGGACTTTCCTTGCTATTTCAACCAAATATTTGAAAAACCAAACTCATAACTCATAACTAGCCTAATATATTAAATCAACAAATCTAAATCATATAGAGAGATCCCTCTCTGAAGCTAGAAGGGCTAGATCCTAGCTTCCAAAGTGGTTTTGTGGTTACCTCCGGGTTTCTCTTACACCCTTGGGAAATTATAGAGTGATAACATTCTGGCGACCATACTAGGGACTTCAGACAAATCTGATATAAATTGAATTTTTCCTTGCTAAAAATTTATTTTAGAGCTTAAAGGCTATTTCAAGTGTGTGGTTGTGAAATAGATGTTATTAAGGGTGTTTTCCACCTAAATTTTGTAAATAATCTATTACAGATATGGCTCCTAGAAAGATATACACTAGAGCTCATCCAGATCCTAAGCCACCAAAAGTTGTAGATAATCCTGAAAAACTTATCAGAAAGAGGAGTCTTACTAAGAGCCAAGCAAGTAATAGTCCATTGCCCAGAGTTAATTCTCTCCCTGAAAGTTTTGTAACTATTGAGGATATTGAATTTGAGTTACCTTTTGAGCATAACCTTTTTCGTACCAAGTCAGACACTTTTGTACCTGAGACAATTTTTGATGAAAGTATTTTGAAACCTTATATCTCAAAGCATCAACCTGTTAATCCAGACTCTGATGAAGATGTTGTAAAACAATTTAATAAACTTGAAGTTTTGGTGACCGAATTAAACCAAGTTGTGCACAAAGCTCTTATTCATCAACCACCTAATTCTTCATCTTCTTCCTCTATGGTGATTCCCCCTATTTCTACTGCTCCTCCAGTAATTCCCCCTATTACCATTGTACCCATTTCATCTACTATCCCTACCACCACTACATCAACTCAACAAAGTACAACCCCACCCCCTTTAATACCCCCCATATCCACACCTAATGTAGTTTCATCGTCTTCTCATTCCCAATTACCAATCATGGTAGCTCGTTATGCCCCCCTAGACCTACCTGGACAACTTAATGCCATGCCAAAATATTATCAGAGTTGAATACCACAATTTGATGGCACAAGGCCAATCACTGCTCAACAACATATAGACAAAATGAATGATTATTTATATTTAAAGAAATTGATGATGATGATGTGAAGATGAGACTATTTCCCCAAAGTCTCATAGGAGAAGTTAAGAAATGGTTTAAGGCATTTCCAGCTGCCTCTATCCCAGATCTCACACAATTTCACCAAACTTTCCTTAGAATATGGGAAGTAAAGAAGAATCCTCTCCAAATCTTGGTTGAATATGAGAGTATAAAGAGATCCCCTGGTGAAACAGTCCAAGACTATTGCACTAGATTCAATAACATTTACAATTCTATCCCAGTTGCAATACAACCCCCACGAGGACTAGCTCTGATCAAATTTCCAGATGGTTTTGATCTAGACATGTCTTACCAACTGAGGGAGAGAAATCCTTCTACCCTTGAGGAAATGCAGAGGAATGTAGTCAGTGCAGAAGCAAATTTGTTGGGAAAGAGAGCTAGGTTAAAGGCTGAGAGGAGAGTCACTATTAAAGAAGAACCTGCTTCTTCTTCATCAGATGCTAAGTTGGATATCTTAATTAAAACCATGGAAAGAATGATGAAAAGGATAAGTTTAACTGACAGGTGGTCCTCCAATTAGAAATCCTAATTTTAGGAAAAATCAACCTCAAATTAAACAGAGAGAATAAAGAGGCCAAACTGATCAACAACAAATTAGACCTCCTTTCTTAGAGAATTATGGAGATGAAGAAGCTGAGATAACAGAGGATCCTGAAGAAAATCAAATAAACTTATTTGAGGAAAGTGAAATTGACCACATTTTCTTAACTAAAGAGGAGTAAGATCTGTTCTTGCTATCACAACCTGAAGTCATCCCTTCAGAGTCAGATGGTTATAATCAAGGATACCAAAATTCTATCATGGAGGTGCAAAGACAATACAATTTGAGGAGTAAAAAGGCTGTTGAAAACCCTCTCAAGAAAATTCAGAGTGACACCCCTTCTACTAGCTAGTCAAAGGATGATTCTCAAAAGGAGACTTCTAAAAAACAGGATGTAAATATCAAAGGATAGATAAACCTCAAACATCTTTCAGTATTGAAAATGAATTAGCCAAGGTAAAAACTTCTATTCCTCTAACTGAATTAATTAACAAGAATGCATATAGATCTCAAGTCATGAAGGCTCTGAAGATAGGGGAAGGGACAGGCACAGTCAACATAACTGATGACCAACCTGAGTTATTGTTTGGGCCTGAAGTTGAAGGGGAGTCTCAGGATGGTAGTGTGCCACCTTTCTATATTAGTTTGAACATTCACAACAAAATTATACACAATTTATGCTTGATTTTGGTGCTTCGCACAATCTTATGCCCAGAGCCATCATGGAGAAGTTAGGATTAGACATAACAATACCCTACAAATATTTATATTCTTTTGACTCCAACAAAGTAAGGTGCTTAGGTCTCATCAAATATTTATGTGTTATTCTGGTCCAAATACTAGCAAAGAGTGTGGTAATGGATATTGTAGTGGCAGACATACCTCCCAAGTATGGAATGTTTCTATCAAGATCATGGGGAGCAAAGTTACAGGGTACTTTGCAGATGGACATGACCTATGCTACCATTCCCGTTTTTGGTCAGCATAGAAGGTTATACAAGGAAACATTAATGAAATATATGGTTAGCAGCCAAGATAAACCAAATAATTTCCCCTTGTATTCTTTGCATTCAAATATGTCCTTTATTTTGTATAACAATGAATGTGTAGAGGAGGAAGTGTCACACTTGGAAGATGAATTGAACAAGACAAAGGAAATAAAATTAGATGTTGGGAAACAAGATGAAGAGGGAGAAGCCATTTCGAACATGGATTTTGATGGGGCTGTAAGCAAGGAAGGAGCAGGGGCAGGTGTTTTCATCTCAAACACACAAACATGTATAGCAAAGGGACATGCTTACAAGATTAATTTCCAATGTACAAATAATATAACTGAATATGAAGCACTGATTTTAGGACTAAAAATTTTGAAGAGGTTGGGAGCTAAAATAATTTCTGTACATGGGGATTATGAACTCATCATTAACCAAATTAAAGGTGAGTACTCAGCTAAACACCCTAAACTAAGGGCCTGCGGAAATGCAGTCTTATATTTTCTACATTTTTTTCCTCAATATCAATTGTCTCTTATCCCTCGAGGGAAAAATATCTTAGCTGATGATTTGGCTACTTTAGCTAGTACTTGTAAAATTCCATTCCATCCCAATAGAAAATATGAGGTTGAAGTGAAACACAGGCCAGCTGTCCCAGATAATGTGAGATATTGGCAGGTTTTTGGTAGTAATATGCAGGTAGATTTTTTTTTTTTACAGTTAAAGGAAGAGTTTGAAAGTGTACATATTGATGCAGATAATGATTTATATGAGAATATAAATCAAATAGTGTTGAATGAGACCGATAATAATCCAAAGGAACTCGAGGTTCTACAATTGAAAGACAATGTGTTACCAAGAGGATTGGTGCCATTAGAAGAGCTGTTTTATTTTAACAATGTAGCCAAAAAGCCAAAAATAGAACCTGTAGGAGCTGAGGTTGAGGGCTGTAATATAGGTACTGAGGAAAGTCCTAAGATTGTAAATTTGTCCAAATCCTTGCCTCCCAAAAAAAAACATGAATACATTAAGCTATTAAAAGAATTCTCTGATGTGTTTGCTTGGAGCTATGAAGATCTAAAAGCATATGATTCTAGTATCATACAACATATCATTCCCATCAGAGAAGACCAAAAACCCTTCAAGAAAAAATTAAGGAGGGTAAATCCAGTTTTGTTACCTTTGATACAAAAGGAAGTTAAAAAACTGTTTCATGCAAAAATCATTGTACCCTTAAGATTTTCAAAATGGGCGTCTAATCTAGTGCCAACAAGAAAAAAGATAGGAGAAATAAGGCTCTGTGTAGATTTCAGGAATCTGAACAAAATTTCTCTCAAGGACAACTAGCCTCTACCTAAAATGGATCATATCTTATAGAAAGTAGTTGGTTCGGGTAGAATTTCTTTGCTGGATGGTTTCTCAGGATATAACCAAATTTTGGTACATCCTATTTATCAACATAAAGCAACTTTCACTACACCTTGGGGAACCTTTATGTATGTAAAAATTCCCTTTGCCCTTATGAATGCAGGGGCCAATTTTTAGAGAGCAATGGAAATTGCATTTGCTGATGAGAAGGATAGGTTCATTGTAATTTACTTGGATGACATTAATGTATTTTCCAAAGCATATGAAGATCACCTACTGCACTTGAGGAAAGTTTTTTAAAAATGGAGGAAATATGGTATTTCCTTGAACCACAAAAAATATCTTTTTGGTTTAAAGGAAGGAAAGCTACTTGGTGACATTATTTCAAAAGAAGGTATCAGAATAGGCCCCAACAAAGTTGAAGCCATAATGAATATTGATCCTCCTAGCAACACAAAATAAATTCAGTCTTTTATCGGTAGGACCAATTTCCTAAGAATATTTATTCCAAACCTGACCAATATCTTGAGAGAAATCACAAATATGTTGAAGAAAGATAATGAGATAAAATGGAATAGTGAGGCTAAAATATCTTTTATTGAAGTAAAGGTAGCTTTGACAACTGCTCCTATTTTAATTAGCCCTGATTTTACTAAAGATTTTGTCATCACAAAATCTGACCTTGATAGGCTGCTGATCAAGTAGACTCTGAGTAACTCTTTCAAACCAATCTTTTGGTTGAGGCTTAGCCTCCTCAACCTGAGAGGGCTCTCTCACTAGGTTTAGGGTTTTTGATTAATGATTAGATGGCTAACTCTAGGAACAAAATGAACAAAAGTATAATTGATTGACTGGTTGAAACTATGATTAGAAAATATCTATTGGGCTATGGAGTCAAAATGGTCTTCAACAAAACATCATGATCAGCAAAACATGGAAGTCAAGGCACTTGGAGTTTAGGTTTACAAGTAAAATAGTAACACAGTGAATCAACACAGTTTATAAGCATGTGAAGGAAGTTAGAGCATTTTCCAATGAATTCTAAGTATCACAAACTCATACCACTACAAATAAGTAATTGAAAAGGCCATAAGAACATCAAACACATAAACCCCTTGTGAATCTTGAGTAGTAAAACTGATCTCTGCATTAAGTTTGAAAAACACACAGTCTGCTCACAAAACACAACTTCTTTTGCTAATACAAATGCCAATACTGAGGAATTCGACCTCATGCTTCATATAGAGTCTTTACAACCATGGATTCTATGATCCATCCTTAGGATAATTCGAATTTGACACCTATCTACTCATAAAACAAACTCTTAATTACAAACTGACAGCTAACTGTCTTTTAGGAGTCCTAATACAAATAGGAGTGAAACTCCTAAAACATGTTTCAACAACCTTATCTAAGACTTAAATACATTCTTTGATAGCTACTAATCCATGTCTTCCACCTTTATGATGCCTCCAACATTGTTACCAACCCTGCTGATCCGTGACCTAACTGTCCAAAAACTGTGTTTGAACAACCTGTGTAAAACTGGAAAATTTTGATTTCTGAAAATATGGCTTCAAAGAAAGAATTGTTTCTCTCAACTGGTAACACTTTTGAGGAAAGTGAGAGAGGTTATTGTGGCTGGCGATTGTATGAAGAGAAATTTCTTTCAGAATTCTAAAATACTTTTTCATTTGGCCAGAAACTGATCATGAAGTGAAGTACTAAAACCAGAAAACAAAGTTTTTCTCTCAATGACTTTCAACAGTTTTGTAGCGCAGGTTGGGTCATCAATTTTTCCCACCTCATAATGAATTTAAAGAAATGGAGAGATTTTTTTGTGGCTAAATATGTTAGGACGAAAAACCTCTTTCAGTTTTCAAAAATGAGTTTTAGGTTGCTTAGGAACCCCCTTGGAAGTTGACTTTTAAAAACAGAAAAACAGGGTTTTTGCCTCATTAGCTTGTTTTCGTAGTGTAGCTTTTATGTCATTTATGAAATACTTCCTGGGACTTAGCTTTCTACACCACTACCATATGAGACACCATACATGATCCCATGTCCACCAGCAACTTCAAAATTTGGAACTAATCAAACCTTACCTCTGGAAAGCATCCATAAGTGCTAAATGATCATCTTCAGCAGTTACGTAGTGCACTACGAAACTGCTGTGTATGCTATTTTTTAACATGGCCTTCAAAAACTGTAGTTTGGGAGTTTTTTTAAAATTCCATGAAGACCAATATGATCAACCAAAAATCAAAATCACTTACCCTTATAGATGTTCTTCTTCACAACTGTTCTTCCTTTTATATGCCAAAACTGTTTTTGATATATTTCCTTCACTGCCCCTTTTCAACACCCTGTTTCATTATTGTTGTAGACCCTTTTCCAGATTTGGTTAGTTGTATTTCTAGATATTCAATTTGCCTCTTCAATCCCCTGTTTGTAGCTCTCGGTTGAGTATTAATTTTTCTCACAAATTTGGCTTCTTTGATTGCAGGAACAGTCCAGGTAAAGTATTGTTGTTCACTGCTTACTATTTCTGGTATGGACACCTTTTCAGCTTCCCAGAGAGCCTTCATCCTTTTGAAAATTTTCCTCTTAGTAGCATGCTTTGTTGCTCTCACTCTTAGTCTAGCAATTTCATTTTTGGCAGCCTTTAACCTTTCTTCCATAACCTCATAACTGGCTTTTTTCTGTTTGAATGGCTGGAACTGTGCTTTTGTCACCTTCAGGTATTGGAGATGGAATGTCAATCAACCCTTTTTCAACAACAGATGTTTCTTCTATTCTCCCCAACTCAACAATGGATGCTTGAATCTTCCTAGATTTCCTGGTTAAGGGTTTTCTGGGTTTGAAGACAAATGCTGAGACATCCTCCTCAAATTTCAATTTCTTGGAAGGTTTCATTTTCTTTGACTTTCCCTGATCAGACTTTATTACATCTACCTGCACCAAAGGGGATTCTGCAATATCAATGGCTCTTAAAATATCATTTAAATCACCCTTCAAGCTGGAACCTTCTCCCGAGATCACTGTTTTACCTTTCTCCTTTGCAATTTGGCTTCTAGTCAATCTATTTTGAACTGGTTTGCTGGTTGACTGCTCTTGTGTCTTTCCTTATAAATTCCTGTGACAAAACTGACCTCTTTTGAAACTCTATTGATCAGCCTTTCTTGCCAATGGTGTTCAGCCTTGCCTGAATTATGGATGAGGAAAACCTTGGTGAACAATTACCAAAGTTTATTGTTCGAAAACAATTATGTTTCAAGGGTTTGCATGCAAACTAACACGATGAGACTAGCCAGCCTTTTCGAATTTTGAAATGATCTTTCATAATGATCCCTAAATTCGAAATGATGAGTTTGGAGTGGTGGCATGCTTGTGGACTGACTTGTAACTGACACCTAATCATGAAAATTCTAATGGGTTTTTACCAGATTGATGTTTGACAAGACTATTTTTACGAATCCACGCTTTCGTAGCACGCTACGAAAAGCGCTATGAAAAGAGCAGTGTTTTCGTAGCACAACACTGTCTGTGCTATGGAATCGTAGTTTCAGAACTAATTTCAAAACTTTCAAATTTTCCTTGAGCTATGAGTTTCTAAACAGGGTTGTGGGACTCATGAAACATAAGAAAAGGATGTTAGACTTTATTTGGACACAAAAGAAAAACTAAACCTTTGAGACTCCTAACCTAACACCTACCCACTAAGCATAAGATGACTTGACACACTCATCTAAGACCATGCAAAAGAAAAAGTAAACTCCTGTTTTGGTGATAACAGTGGCTCCACTTGGGATAGTGTACCCCTGTGGCACACTAAGAACTCGTAGATCTAGTGCTATTCATTTTTTAGAATAAAACTCTGAAATTCTGCCCAATCTGCTCCCCAAGCTTTAATGATTCCTGCAAGAAGGACTCAAATTGCACCTACTAAAAATGCTCAGTCAACCTACCCTGAGCTTATTTGCACATTCCTACCTACCTTATCAGCTACAATTTCCACTTTAGGTTAGGCAACATGATATTTCCAATAAAGCCAATCAATTGTCTTTTCTGATATTTGAGGCTCTTGACTGCATTCGACCTCAAAATAACCATGATAGTGAGATGAACAAATCAACTTATGATGTATCTGATTTTCATAATGCAAATGAAAATGAAATACTAGTGTGCAAAGCTTTGCCATGTATTCAGTTATAGGGTCAAAGAGGACATGGTTAGTTTGATGATCATCATCACATTCTATATCTTCAGACAACTGATTCTCAACCACACAAGATTCCTTTGATATGCTATCCAACTGCTTTTCTGAATGACTCCCACAAACAATGTAATTTTCCTCATTATTATGATCATTCTTTGATGTAAGCTGCTGCAAAGTATGACATAAAAAATCAACCTTTTCCTCTGCCTAGGGGTTATAAAAGCTATCTTCCAGTATTTCTTCTTGGTGTTTGCAATGATTTTCATACTATTTATGATCAAAAGACTGACAATTTTGCTACATATTTACATTAATATCAGAGGATGTAACATGGTTTTCATAAGTAAACCCCTGTTGATTTTCATGTTGCATTTTATGGGATGTTATCTTTTCTTCTTGGTGTTGAAATATATTGTTATGAAAAGCCTCTAAAATTTATTCATCCATGAATTCATCATCATCATAATAATCCTCCAAATATTGATTAAAACTCACAAAATGTTTACAAAAATCTTTGACCAGCAATAAGGAGGGATGACACTCTTTATACTTCTCATAGAATACATCATGGAAATTAGCAAGAGAATACAATGAACCATTTTCCAAGCCTTTATACCAAGACCATGCTTTTCCTTCTAAAGTGGTCATAAACATCTTCATGAGACAATCTTCAGGGAACTGAACCTTAAGACTGTGTAAATGCATATGGAACCTAACCAAATGAAGAGCAACATTGTATTCTTTTCATCTTTGAATATTGGAAGATAATCTAACCATTCGACCTTTGGCTTAGGATTTGGAAAACCAGGTATATGAGACCGATTCATAGGGGCATACCTGGCATTCATTCTTACAATGGCACTGATCTTGAAACTTCATCAAGCCACTGATCTTCTAGCAGTGGAGTCACCTTCCAATTTTTTATTTGACGTGTGGAGTTGCCAAGGTAGATGCAACCTCGAATAGCTTTCTAAGTTCCTGCTACCTTTAGAAGTTCAGCTTCTTGATTTTGGGAATGAGTAATCTTCAGGCTCCCAGCAGACGCACCAAAATGTTACCACAAAATCTGACCTTGATAGGCTGTTGATCAAGTAGACTTTGAGTAACTCTTTCAAACCAATCTTTTGGTTGAGACTTAGCCTCCTCAACCTGAGAGGGCTCTCTCACTAGGTTTAGGGTTTCTGATTAATGATTAGATGGCTAACTCTAGGAACAAAATGAACAAAAGTATAACTCATCGACTGGTTGAAACTATGATTAGAAAATATCTATTGGGCTATGGAGTCAAAATGGTCTTCAACAAAACATCATGATTAGAAAAACATGGAAGTCAAGGCACTTGGAGTTTAGGTTTACAAGTAAAATAGTAACACAGTGAATCAACACAGATTAAAAGCATGTGAAGGAAGTTAGAGAATTTTCCAATGAATTATAAGTATCACAAGCTCATAACACTTCAAATAAGTAATTGAAAAGGCCATAAGAACATCAAACACATAAACCCCTTGTGAATCTTGAGTAGTAAAACTGATCTCTGCATTAAGTTTGAAAAACACACAGTCTGCTTTGCTAATACAAATGCTAACATTGAGGAATTCGACCTAATGCTTCATATAGAATCTTTACAACCTTGGATTCTAATTCAAGTTTGACGCCTATCTACTCATAAAACAAACTCTTAATTAAAAACTGATATCTAACTGTCTTTGAGGAGTCCTAATACAAATAGGAGTGAAACTCCTAAAAAATGTTTCAACAACCTTATCTAAGACTTAAATACATTATTTTACAACTGCTAATCCATGTCTTCCACCTTTATGATGCCTCCAACATTTTTACCAGCCCCGCTGATCCGTGACCTAATTGTCCAGAAACTGTCTTTGAGCAACCTTTGTAAAACTAGAAAATTATGATTTCTGAAAATATGGCTTCAAAGAAATCCTTGTTTCTCTCAACTGGTAACACTTTTGAGGAAAGTGAGAGAGGTTATTGTAGCTGGAGATTGTATAAAGATAAAAAGATTTCATAATTCTAAAATAATTTTTCATTTGGCCAGAAACTGATCATGAAGTGAAGTACTAAAACCAGAAAACAAAGTTTTTCTCTCAATGACTTTCAGCAGTTTTGTAGCGCAAGATGGGTCATCAATTTCTCCCACCTCATAATTAATTTAACGAAATTGAGAGAGGTTTTTGTGGTTAAATATGTTAGTACAAAAAACCTCTTTCAGTTTTAAAAATTAGTTTTAGGCTTCTCAAGAACCCCCTTGGAATTTGACTTCTAAAAATAGAAAAACAGGGTTTTTGCCTCATTAGCTTGTTTTTGTAGTGCAACTTTTATGTCATTTATGAAATACTTCCTGGGACTTAGCTTTCTACACCACTACCATCTGAGACACCATACATGATCCCATGTCCACCAGCAACTTAAAAATTTGGAACTAATCAAACCTTAGCTCCAGAAGGCATCCAGAAGTGCTAAATGATCATCTTTAGCAGTTTCGTAGTGCATGACAAAACTGCTTTGTATGCTCTTTTTTAACACGGCCTTCAAAAACTATATGTTGGGAGTTTTTTGAAAATTCCATGAATACTGATATGATCAACCAAAAATCAAAATCACTTACCATTATAGATGTTCTTCTTCACAACTGTTCTTCCTTTTATATGCCAAAACTGTTTTTGATATATTTCCTTCACTGCCCCTTTTCAACACCCTGTTTCATTATCGTTGTAGACCCTTTTCCAGATTTGGTTAGTTGTATTTCTAGATCTTCAATTTGCCTCTTCAATCCCCTGTTTGTAGCTCTCGGCTGAGTATTAATTTTTCTCACAAATTTGGCTTCTTTGATTACATGAACAGTCCAGGTAAAGTATTGTTGTTCACTGCTTACTATTTCTGGTATGGACACCTTTTCAGCTTCCCAGAGAGCCTTCATCCTTTTGAAATTTTTCCTTTCAGCAGCATGCTCTCTTGCTCTCACTCTTAGTCTAGAAATTTCATTGTTCGCAGCCTTTAACCTTTGTTCCGTAACCTCATAACTGGATTTTTTTTGTTTGATTGGCTCGAACTGTGCTCTTGTCACCTTCAGGTCTTGGAGATGGAATGTCAATCAACTCTTTTTGAACTGTCGATATTTCTTCTGTTCTCCCCAGCTCAATAATGGAGTCTTGCATCTTCCTAGATTGCCTGGTTAAGGGTTTTTTGGGTTTGAAGACAAACACTGAGACATCCTCCTCAAATTTCATTTTCTTGGAAGGTTTCATTTTCTTTGACTTTCCTTGATCAAACTTTACTACATCTACTTGCACCAAAGGGGATTCTGCAATATCAATGGCTCTTTCACTATTTTACCTTTATCCTTTGCAATTTGGCTCCTAGTCAATCTCTTTTGAACTGGTTTGCTGTTTGACTGCTCTTGTGTCTTTCCTTATAAATTCTTGTAACAAAACCGACCTCTTTTGAAAATCTGTTGATCAGCGTCGCTTGAAAATCTGTTGATCAGCCTTGCTTGCCAATGGTGTTTAGCCTCCCCTGAATTATGGATGAGGAAAAACTTGGCGAACAATTACCAAATTTTATTTTTCAAAAACAATTATGTTTCAAGGGTTGCATGCAAACTAACACGATGAGACTAGCCAACCTTTTCGAATTTTGAAATGATCTTTTATAATGATCCCTAAATTCAAAATGATGAGTTTGGAGTGGTGGCATGCTCGTGGACTGACTTGTAACTAAAACCTAATCATGAAAATTCTAACAAGTTTTTACCAGATTGATGTTTGACAAGACTGTTTTTACAAATCCGCGCTTTCATAGCACTATGAAAAGAGCAGTGTTTTCGTAGCGCAACACTGTATGCACTACGCAATCTTAGTTTTAGAAGTAATTTCAAAACTTTCAAATTTTCCTTGAGCTATTGTTATCGAGAAATCTAGTTTCCACTCTGAGCTGCTAGTGCCACTAATACTGGTAGCTATCTTAGAAACAAGCAAACTAAAACTACTTTCGTTTTCCTTTGTGAGAAGTAGATAAGAGGGGAACGAAGGACACCAACCTCAGTCTTGTGCTTGGTTCCTTGCTCAGTTCCTCTCCCTTCTGACAGATCCTTGTTGCTTCTCCTTCGTCTACCCAGCTTCAAAGAGCACCTGTGGAATCAAAGAAGAATAATACTATTGAAGAACAGAAATCTACAATCATAAACAATATAGGACTAGATATATATTGACCACACAAATGCATATATCATCAAACATACAAGAATGTGGAGGAAAACTTGAATATCTTTATTAATATCAAGAATAGAAAAGAGGATTACAACCAATTGTTCTGACCCAGCGTCATCCTCCAACATGAAAGCCCTTCTTTCACCTCATGAAAAGCTTAGATCACCAAACACTAGGAAATTCCACCAAGAAACCAACAACACTTCCTTACAAGATACAAAATTCCAGCCTCTGGATCTCTGGGATGAGGGATCCATATATAGATGATTGTAGGGGGGTGAGTTAGCTTCTGGGATTTTGATCAGTGTCTTCTCTCTGATAGTTCTTGATTCCACTTGGATATTGATGATCTCTTACTCATCCCTGGGCAAATTCAGAGAGGCAAGTTTCATAGGAGAAGTTTCTGGAAGATTCCATGAGGATCCACCTTGCAAACTGTCTCTGCCATTTGTATACTCTCTCTCATCGCACCCTATAGAAGGGATTTTCAGTATGCATCGCACCCTTTACACTAGGCAGGTGGGATGCATCGCACCCTCTGCACTGGGTAGTCTGTATGGTCCAGATTTGACCAGTTTTGAGCAGTTTTCTGTGGAGAACTTCTGGAAGATGATGTAATCAGCTGACCTTGTTCTTTTAAGGTATGGAACAACACTTTTAGGGACTTAGGAGCCCTTGTTTTATGGACATGTATGATTGGGGTTGTAGTGCCCAAAAATGTCTATAATAGTTGCCCCCTAAAGCATGAGGTCGTTAATCTTTTGATGTCGGGTGAAATGCTTTATCATGAGGATCCGAAGTTTTTTTCGAGCTAGAAGGCGACTTGTAATAGGATACAATACAATGCATTATCTTCATAATATTTTTCATGATCTAGCTGAGGCGGGCATCCCCATGCTTAGCTTTATAAATTCATTTTCATGTACATAAGACAGGAAACTGTTTGTGCGGGAGACTGATGATTCTGAAAGAGTCATCATCCTTTGATTCAGATGATCATTTGTGCAGCAACAATGTACATTTGATGTCTTTATTTTCCTGAATATATCGCAGCCTGGATGGATGAAACTAGATCTATGGTCTTCAAACTTGTTCAATCTTCACTCGGAGTACAAGTTGATCCATGTGAAAGATGTTCTGGAGTCGAACATGGAAAGAAATCGCCTGATTACCAGCCAATGATGTAAGCTATTTACAGGCATGAGAGGAATCACTGATAATGATGATGACCCTCAAGGCACTATAGTACAATTCGCATGGTGTGAAAAAGGGACTTGGCGTCGAACACCACACAAAATCTTTCGGTCGAAGGCCATTGATGTAAACCTATCGCCGGAAATGAGAAACTTGCCATTGAGGCATGCAAGCTTCAAAGTACTGAAAGGGTTGTTTCTAAGTCGACTTCTTGGATAATGAGCTGATGTCGACAAGAAGTGAATCATCGTAGGAGGTCCTTAATGAATCCCACATCTACAACACGGAATGGAGTAAATGATTTTGGAGGTAAAAACGATCTAGTGATACAGGGTTCAGGGTGGCGGTCATGAAAGAATGGAGCGTGAATGTATTGCAGCGGATGAGACACAGGTGAATTCTCTGAGCAACTTCTCTTGAACATACCGGCGACACTGACATGGATTGGTAGCGTTAACCCCAAATATGGACAGTGTGATGGACCAATGGTGATATGACCGGTGAACAGAATAACCCAACTCGACTCAGATGTGGAGTGAAATTGTCATGTTCAAGAGCGACTTGCTACCAATAAAGTTTCTTCAAGTTTTCTTCCCAATTTTTCCCCAGTCATCGCTGACCAGTACCTATTTATTTTTGTCAAGCTTGAGGAGGATAACATATGCTTGTTCTATAATTTTCCCTTCGGGCAAACCCGTCGCTATGTTTTAACAAGCCTAGCGACAGTGAAACTCGTTCTTGTTTGTATGGACAAGTTTGTCGCTATTCAGTTTTAACGAGTTTAATGACAATGATAACTCGATCCTTTTCAATTCTAGAGAGTTTGAAAGGGACGTAAAGGAAACTCCAATAATCCTTTTTCGTCATATAATCCCTTAAGTCTGAAAAAGTATAAAACAATACCAAAGGGATGAATTTTCGGTAATTTTAATGAGCCAAACAAAACAAGCACTCGATCTTTTTGTGTAATAATCCCTCAGGTCCAAAAATATTAAAATCTAGAGCAGGGATAACACTTATGGTCACTTTAACGAGCTGGAAAGGCCAATCGCTCGGCAATCTTTTCATATTTTTCGAGTCAGGTGAAAAGAGCTTAAAGGAGACTCGTTTTTTGAGGAATGAGTGATAATTTCGAGTAGTAGCTGATTCCAGGTAAGGTTTAGAATTTTCCAATCACAACAGTGTCACAAGGATGGCTAACAGGATCACTCTTCGTAGCTGGTCCTCAAAAGGGGGTAAACAATCAAATGGAGGTGAATGATCGGCTAAAACAAAGTGGAGGTGATGGTAAGAACACGACCAGGGCTCAAAAAGCTGATGATACTGCATTCACAATGGTTATTTACCGGAAATTGGTTCATTTTTTAATGAGCTTAAACTCTGGGGGAACGTTTGCTCATTGCTTAGGTTTAATTTTTAATGAGCTTGAACTCCACATAAAAATTGCTCGTGCCAATCGTATAATAAGGACATCTCATCGATATGTTCACTTTTTAGGGAGCTTGCACCATTCGAAACTTTGTTTTGGATCCTTTCATTATGCAAGCTAGGAATGACCAATCCTATGAGTCTAAAGGGTTGAGAAACTACAAACTACGAAAATAAATGGTTTCTCTTTGCTCGCATGCAAAAGGTTTGCATGCCCCCAGGCATAGCAAGGTAGAGTTTCCAGGTTACCATATGAAAGCTCTCCGTCGGCGTTGCAGACAAAATGCTTCCTTAGCGATGTCTACTAAAATAGACAAAGGTGAGTGGCGCGGTCGCCTCCACTCATATAACTTTGATGAGGGAATCTTATTCCAGTCTAATCCCATTTTCCTAAATGGACGGGTGTGTCAAACTAGTCATATATCCTCCGCGGAAACCTACTCTATACCCAAGGTTTTCCTGTCGAAACAGGCCAGGGTGCATGCGCCCTGGGTTTCAGTCATGTCCTCCCAAATCACTCATGCTCTTCAGGTGGACGGACTGGAGATTGATGAGACATTCCTTGCGTGAAAAGACCATTTAGGGATAGCATTTGACTATTAGCTATGTGTGAGCCAGGGAACGAAAGCTGGTCTATGAGCTTGACCACTTGGCCTTCGTGCGGAAAACACATTACTCTAAAGAGTGAGGAGACAATGGCTCCCATGCTATAAATATAGTCGCGCCCAAGGAGTAGATTATAATCTAGAGGTCCTTGGACTAACATTACGTTAATATAAACATATTTCCTTCTCAACGTTATGGGCACATTGGGAAGTCCCTAACGGTCGACTGGTTCCTTTATCAAAGCCTGTCAGATTTCTCATCTCAGGCAGAAGCGATGGTGAACCAAGTGATTTCCAAGCAGTTGAGGAAAGGATACTCACAGAAGCCCCTTCATCTATGATGGTACTGGCCATGACCATTATGTAAGCTTGTACAATGATCCGGAATGGTACACTAGCCAATAAACTGGGTCTGCCTAGTAGATTCCAATCGAAGGAAACGACTAGGTTGCTTGGAGGTGGGACCGAATAGATGGCCAGATATGACTTTGATGAACTTCCTTCCTATGGTAAAGGAATGGGTAGATTTCCCCCATGTTCATCGGAGTCTGTGTTTACGAAAAGAATTTGAACGATGTTGTTCTCATTCTGTTCGGTGACTGTATCATCTGAAGATGGACCTTCTGAAGGCAAGACTAGGTTGACTGCTGCTTCAACCTTTTGACTTTCATCTGGTATGGATTCATTAGGTTTATCTTCAATGACAGGTGCTTTGACCAACCACAATGGCGTGTCAATTGGATTTTCAACCAGTGATGGATTCGGCAAGAGTTTCTTATATCCAGGAGGAAGCTGTAATGGTGAAGCCAGACGATCATCCAAAACTCTTTTAGCTTCATCTAGGAAGGGACAACGGTGGACGACGTGATCGCCTTCACACAGTTTACAAGGAAATTTACATTTCCTTTTTTATCCAAATGCTTCGCTTTCACTAGTTGATGGTGTACTCTCAACATGATCTTCAGAGGTTGATGACACCGGGTTGTGCAAATGAGGAGACGAGTCCCTTAAGATCCAAGGGATGCAAGGACAATCTTGATGATAGTGGTCTCCTTTGCAAATGACGCATGGAGATTTAGGCTTGGATGGTGCAGTGTGTGGATTTTCACTAGACGATGCCTGGTTACCCCTTTTTGCCTTTGGCTCCTTCTTCTTCTTCTCTTTCTTCTCCTTCCCTTTCTTTTCCTTCTTAGTTACTTGATTTTTGGCTTTACCAGCTTCATCAAGTGAAGAGGAAGGAGGAGAGGGAGAATTGGATGAAGTAGAAGGTTGGGAGGTAACTTTAGTAGCATCTATTTTCCAGCTTGATTGTTCAGGAATTACGATGTTCTGAACGATGGAGGTCGAGAAGAGCCATATTGGCAGGCTAATCGTCAATCTTGGAAGTGACAATGTGGCCATATGAGGTGCACCAACATCTCCCCAAGAGGGAAAGGACTAGGATTTCCTCCAAGGGGAAATCCTTGGTTGTTGGACTCCATTTTCCTCAACCTAAGACCAACGTGGGAATGGTGATATTATTCCGATTAAAATAAATTTTAGACGCTTTGACACAACTTGTTTTTTCAATTTTTAAGAGTTGAGAAAAAACAAAAGATGACTCTAGTCGCCTTCGATTTTTAATGAGCCTGAAGTGACAAGTGTTGAGATGGACCTTTTAATTTAAGGAGTCTGAAAAGGAACAAAAGAGAATACTCTGGAAATCTAGTCAGAGGGATTACCAAACCAATCGCAAAACTGCAGAATACTTTTTACGGTACGACCGTCAATCTTCCCGAATGCTGTGTTCAGTGCATTGCGATTGATAGGGCGGCAGACACGACTTCCTATGGATAAAGGATATAGCCTATTGTGGTCTCCCAATATATACTCGACAGTTCGTGGGAGCACAAGTCCGTACTAGCACTTGTCGCCTCAAAGAGGAGGAATCACCCAACCAACAGTGAAAGCGACAGTTACCAGGCTTTACGACGCCGGAATACGTCTCTAGCCTAGACTTCTAGATCTTGTGTGTTATGTTACAAAGCGTTTTTATGTTCATTGAATTTATTTTACAGTTTATCTTTCTTAAGAAATTTTCCTTTCAGGTTCACCGTGTGATGTAGATATATAATTCCTAAAATGCAATATAAGATGATAAACAATCATTTAATCTTCCTTTTGCAATGAAAATCCTAGCTACTAAAGAAAGAGAGATGATATTCTTTCAACATAGAGCAGAGAGCACACATTAGATGCATTGTCCTAAACCAAACCAACAAGCAGTCTAAATGAAAATGCACATGCATGTATTTGTTTTCAGCTTTCTTAATGTGTGAATAACAAGAAGAATTCTAAGTACAAATCTGAATTATCTTTTCAAAGCGACAGTACCAACGAATTTCTCTTCAAAAATGAAAAGAAGATAATGACGACACTTTGCTATTTTGAATTAAAAACTGCTTTTGACACTTGAAAAAATACTAATTCAAATCAAATACAAGAGTAACTGTATAATCAATGGTCCAGAACAATAGAATTCTTTTCTTTGACTGAAAACGACACTTGCGACACTTTCAAATCAGAAGACGACAGTTTGATTAAGCTACTTCTTTGTAAAAGAGAACTGAAAATGGCACACAATACATAAAAACATTCACAGTTCTTTATACAATGGAGGTGGAATGATGAAAGGAAGGGAGTTTCCACAGTGGTATACTGATCACAAACAACAATACTCCTGAATAAAGCTGAAGAGAGTGAACACAGAAACCAAAATCTGAGAGCGGAAGAGGTCTTGTCTGATCAGCGCACGTGTAACATAGGGAAAGTGCGATGCACCGCACCTACTGCACACGGGAGGTGCGATGCATCCAGATTCCTAAGAGGAGAAGGTGCGATGGTCTAGGGACGAGACTTCAACTGGGTTTCGGGTCACAGTTTGTAGCTCAGTTCAGGGATTTAGGCCGAGCAAGTGATGTTCAGTAAATATAAATCACAGGGGTTGATCTAATGAGGTTACTAGAGCCACCACTAGGGAAATTAGAAAGTTTGCAAATCGATTGTTCAGTTTATAAACAAAACCCGGAGATAGACTGAAGCAACATTGATCTACTTTGCACTTGCATAGCAAATGTAGTTCGAAGGCTAGCTGGCTTGACTTTAGGCTCTGTCTGTAAGTTTATAAAACAAACAAATATAGACAAACAAACAATCTATTCGCTCCCCAGTGGAGTTTCCATTTTGTTATCGGGAAATCTAGTGTCCACTCGGAGCTGCTATTCCCACTAAGACTGGTAGCTATCTTAGAAACAAACAAGCTAAAACTACTTTCATTTTCCTTTGTGAGAAGTAGATAAGAGGGGAATGAAGGACACCAACCTCAGTCTTGCACTTGGTTCCTTGCTCGGTTCCTCTCCCTTCTGACAGATCCTTGCTGCTTCTCCTTTGTCTACCTAGCTTCAAAGAGTACCTGTTGAATCAAAGCAGCATAATACTATCAAAGAAAAGAGATCTACAATCATAAACAATATAGGACCAGATATATATTGACCACACAAATGCATATATCATCAAACATACAAGAATGTGGAGGAAAACTTGAATAGCTTTATTAATATCAAGAATAGCAAAGAGGATTACAACCAATTGTTCTGACCCAGCGTCATCCTCCGCATGAAAGCCCTTCTTTCACCTCTTGTAAAGCTTAGATCACGAAACACTAGGAAATTCCACCAAGAAACCAACAACACTTCCTTACAAGATACAAAATTCCAGCCTCTAGATCTCTGGGATGAGGGATCCATATATAGATGATTGCAGGGGGGTGAGTCAGCATCTAGGATTTTGATTAGTGTCTTCTCTCTGATAGTTCTTGATTCCACTTGGAGATTGATGATCTCTTACTCATCCATGGGCGAATTCAGAGAGGCAAGTGTCATAGGAGAAGTTTCTGGAAGATTCCATGAGGATCCACCTTGCAAACTGTCTCTGCCATTTGTCTACTCTCGCTCATCGCACCCTACAGAAGGGCTTTTCAGTATGCATCGCACCCTTTACACTGGGTAGGTGGGATGCATCGCATCCTATGCACTGGGTAGTCTGTATGGTCCATATTTGACCAGTTCTGGGCAGTTTTCTGTGGAGAACTTCTGGAAGATGATGTAATCAGCTGACCTTGTTCTTTTAGGGTATGGAACAACACTTTTAGGGACTTAGGAGCCCTTGGTTTATGGACATGTATGATTGGGGTTGCAGTGCCCAAAAATGTCTATAACAGCTATGAGTTCCTAAACAGGGTTATGGGACTCATGAAACATAAGAAGAGGATGTTAGACTTTATTTGGACACAAAAGAAAAACTAAACATTTGAGAATCCTAACCTAACATCTATCCACTAAGCATAAGATGACTTGACACACTCATCTAATACCATGCAAAAGAAAAAGTAAAATCGTGTTTTGGTGATAACAGTGGCTCCACTTGGGATAGTGTACCCCTGTGGCACACTAAGAACTTGTAGATCCAGTGCTATTCATTTTTTAGAATAAAACTCTGAAATTCTACCCAATCTGCTCCCTAAGATTTAATGATTCTTGCAAGAAGGAATCAAATTGCACCTACTAAAAATGCTCAGTCAACCTACCCTGAGCTTATTTTCACATTCCTACCTACCCTATCAACTGCAATTTCCACTTTAGGTAAGGCAACATGATATTTCCAATAAAGCCAATCAATTGTCTTTTCTGATATTTGAGGCTCTTGACTGCATTCAACCTCAAAATAACCATGATAGTGAGATGACCAAATCAACTTATGATGTACCTGATCTTCATAATGCAAATGAAAATGAAATACTGGTGTGCTAAGCTTTGCCATGTATTCAGTTATAGGGTCAAAGAGGACATGGTCAGTTTGATGATCATCATCACATTCTATATTTTCAGACAACTGATTCCAACTACTTTTCTGAATGATTCCCACAAACAATGTAATTTTCCTCATTATTATGATCATTCTTTGATGTAATTTGATGCAAAGTATGACATAAAAAATAAACCTTTTCCTTTGCTTGGGGGTTATAAAAGATATCTTCCAGTATTTCTTCTTGGTGTTTGCAATGATTTTCATACTCTTTATGATCAAAAGACTGGCAAGTTCGCTGCATCTTTACATTAATCTCAGAGGATGTAATGTAGTTTTCATAAGTAAACCCTTGCTGATTTTCATGTTGCATTTTATGGGATGTTATATTTTCTTCTTGGTGTTGAAATGCATTGTTATGAAGAGCCTCTAAAATTTCTTTATCCATGAATTCATGATCATCATAACAATCCTCCAAATATCGAATAAAACTCACGAAATGTTTACAACAATCTTTGACCAACAATAAGGAGGGATGGCACTCTTTATACTTCTCATAGAATACATCATGGAAATTAGCAAGAGAATACAATGAACCATTTTCCAAGCCTTTATACCAAGACCATGCTTTTCCTTCTAAAGTGGTCATAAACATCTTCATGAGACAATCTTCAAGGAATTGAACCTTAAGACTGTGTAAATGCATATGGAACCTAACCAAATGAAGAGTAGCATTGTCTTTCTTTTCATCTTTGAGTATTGGAAGATCATCTAATCATTCGACCTTTCGCATAGGATTTGGAAAACGAAGGATATGAGACCGATTCATAGGGGCATACCTAGCATTCATTCTTGCAATGGCACTCATCTTGAAACTTCATCAAGCTACTGATCTTCTAGCAGTGGAGTCACCTTCCAATTTGTTATCGCCAAGGTAGATGCAGCCTCGAACAACTTTCTGAGCTCCTGCTACCTTCAGAAGTTCAGCTTCTTGATTTCGAGAATGAGTAATCTTCAGGCTCCCAGCAGACGCACCAAAATGTTACCACAAAATCTGACCTTGATAAGCTGCCGATCAAGTAGACTCTGAGTAACTCTTTCAAACCAATCTTTTGGTTGAGGCTTAGCCTCCTCAACCTGAGAGGGCTCTCTCACTAGGTTTAGGGTTTTTGATTAATGATTAGATGGCTAACTCTAGGAACAAAATGAACAAAAGTATAACTGATTGACTGGTTGAAACTATGATTAGAAAATATCTATTGGGATATCGAGTCAAAATGGTCTTCAACAAAACATCATGATTAGCAAAACATGGAAGTCAAGGCACTTGGAGTTTAGGTTTACAAGTAAAACAGTAACACAATGAATCAACACAATTTATAAGCATGTGAAGGAAGTTAGAGAATTTTCCAATGAATTATAAGTATCACAAGCTCATACCACTAAAAATAAGTAATTGAAAAGGCCATAAGAACATCAAACACATAAACCCCTTGTGAATCTTGAGTAGTAAAACTGATCTCTGCATTAAGTTTGAAAAACACACAGTCTGCTCACAAAACACAGCTTCTTTTGCTAATACAAATGCCAACACTGAGGAATTCGACCTCATGCTTCATATAGAGTCTTTAAAACCTTGTATTCTATGATCCATACTTAGGAGAATTCGAATTTGACACCTATCTACTCATAAAACAAACTCTTAATTACAAACTGACAACTAATTGTCTTTTAGGAGTCCTAATACAAATAGGAGTGAAACTCCTAAAACATGTTTCAACAACCTTATCTAAGACTTAAATACATTCTTTGACAGCTGCTAATCCATGTATTCGACCTTTATGATGCCTCCAACATTGTTACCAACCCTGTTGATGCGTGACCTAACTGTCCAGAAACTGTCTTTGAACAACCTATGTAAAACTGGAAAATTCTGATTTCTGAAAATATGGCTTCAAAGAAAGCCTTGTTTATCTCAATTGGTAACACTTTTGAGGAAAGTGAGAGAGGTTATTGTATCTGGAGATTGTATGAAGAGAAACCTCTTTCATAATTCTAAAATACTTTTTCATTTGGCCAGAAACGGATCATGAAGTGAAGTACTAAAACCAGAAAACAGAGTTTTTCTCTCAATGACTTTCAGCAGTTTTGTAGCGCAAGTTGGGTCATCAATTTCTCCCACATCGTAATGAATTTAAAGAAACTGAGAGAGATTTTTGTGGTTAAATATGTTAGGATGAAAAAACTCTTTCATTTTTCAAAAATTAGTTTTATGTTGCTCAGGAACCCCCTTGGATGTTGACTTCTAAAAACAGAAAACAGGGTTTTTGCCTCATTAGCTTGTTTTCGTAGTGCAACTTTTATGTCATTTATGAAATACTTCATGGGACTTAGCTTTCTACACCACTACCATCTGAGACACCATACATGATCCCATGTCCACCAACAACTTCAAAATTTGGAACTAATCAAACCTTACCTCCGGAAAGCATCCATAAGTGCTAAATGATCATCTTCAGCAGTTTCGTAGTGCGCTACGAAACTGCTGTGTATGCTCTTTTTTAACACGGCCTTCAAAAACTGTAGTTTGGGAGTTTTTTCAAAATTCCATGAAGACTGATATGATCAACCAAAAAAAAAATCACTTACCCTTATAGATGTTCTTCTTCATAGCTATTCTTCCTTTTATATGCCAAAAGTTTTTTTGATATATTTCCTTCGCTACCCTTTTTCAACACCCTGTTTCATTATTGTTGTAGACCCTTTTCTAGATTTGGTTAGTTGTATTTCTAGATCTTCAATTTGCCTCTTCAATCCCCTATTTGTAGCTGTCAGTTGAGCATTAAATTTTCTCACAAATTTGGCTTCTTTGATTGCAGGAACAGTGTAGGTAAAGTATTGTTGTTCACTGCTTACTATTTCTGGTATGGACACCTTTTCAGCTTCCCAGAGAGCCTTCATCCTTTTGAAAATTTTCCTTTCAGCAGCATGCTCTCTTTCTCTCACTCTTAGTCTAGCAATTTCATTGTTGGCAGCCTTTAACCTTTCTTCCATAACCTCATAACTGGCTTTTTTCTGTTTGAGTGGCTGGAACTGTGCTTTTGTCACCTTCAGGTCTTGGAGATGGAATGTCAATCAACTCTTTTTGAACAACAGATGTTTCTTTTGTTCTCCCCAGCTTAATAATGGACTCTTGCATCTTCCTAGATTTCCTGGTTAAGGGTTTTCTGGGTTTGAATACAAATGCTGAGACATCCTCCTCAAATTTCAATTTCTTGGAAGGTTTCATTTTCTTTGACTTTCCTTGATCAGACTTTATTACATCTACCTACACCAAAGGGGATTCTGCAATATCAATGGCTCTTAAAATATCATTTAAATCACCCTTCAAGCTGGAACCTTCTCCTGAGATCACTGTTATACCTTTCTCCTTTGCAATTTGGCTTCTAGTCAATCTCTTTTGAATTGGTTTGCTGGTTGACTGCTCTTGTGTCTTTCCTTATAAATTCCTGTGACAAAACCGACCTCTTTTGAAACTCTGTTGATCAGCCTTGCTTGAAACTCTATTGATCAGCCTTGCTTGCCAATGGTGTTCAACCTCGCCTGAATTATGGATGAGGAAAATCTTGGTGAACAATTACCAAAGTTTATTGTTCGAAAACAATTATGTTTCAAGGGTTTGCATGCAAATTAACATGATGAGACTAGCTAGCCTTTTCAAATTTTGAAATGATCTTTCATAATGATCCCTAAATTCAAAATGATGAGTTTGGAGTGGTGGCATGCTCGTGGAATGACTTGTAACTGACACCTAATCATGAAAATTCTAACGGGTTTTTACCAGATTGATGTTTGACAAGACTGTTTTTACGAATCGCGCTTTCGTAGCGTGCTACGAAAAGAGCAGTGTTTTCATAGCGCAACATTGTCTGCGCTACAGAATCATAGTTTCAGAACTAATTTCAAAACTTTCAAATTTTCCTTGAGCTATGAGTTTCTAAACAGGGTTGTGGGACTCATGAAACATAAGAAAAGGATGTTAGACTTTATTTGGACACAAAAGAAAAACTAAACCTTTGAGACTCCTAACCTAACACCTACCCACTAAGCATAAGATGACTTGACACACTCATCTAAGACCATGCAAAAGAAAAAGTAAACTCTTGTTTTGGTGATAACAGATTTTATGATTTTCTCTTTTGCATCTGAACACACCATTGCAACAGTTCTGTTGCAGAAAAATAGTGAGGGTTTTGAACAACCTATAGCTTTCTTCAGCAGAGCTTTAAGAGATGCAACATTGTCAGTAATGACATTGTTGTCCTTAGAGCAGCCAAAGGTGGAGCTGTTGTCATTCTTGATAAGTCTGATTATGTCCAAAAAATGTTAGACCATCTATCTAACATTGGGAGTTACGTCAAGCTTAAGAAGAATCCCATTAAGTCTGTCTCCAAGGAGGTAGCATCTGCTATTAAGTATGATCCATCTCTTAATCCTCTTTCCCATAAGCTCATTGAGAGAAATCCCCTCACCCCGAGGATCTATGGCCTACCAAAGATTCATAAATCTGCCCCCCCTCTAAGACCTATTGTCAACACAATAAGTGGTCCCACCTATATTCTTGCTAAATTCTTAGCTCAGAAGCTTAAGCCTCTTGTTCGGCGTGCTGATTCTTTTGGTAAAGACTCTGCCTCCTTTATTCAAGAGTGGAGAGATATCTGATGAGCCTCATCATTGGGTAATTATATGGGCCTTAATTTACCTCCTAGCTTAGTCAAACCAACTTTTCTCACAACTTATTACATGTTTTGATTATATTTTGTTTAATGAGATAGAGATCGTAGGAGGTAAATCCTCCTCATTTACTCCTTCCCCATTCGAATATTCCTTCATTAATCCCACCAGCTCGGAGTGCAAGCAGCCAAGCCATGAAGATTAGAAGGCAGCCGAGCAAGTGATAGACAAAGAGTAGTTCATCTCGAGTTTGGGAGTTGAGCCTCCCTAAATTTAAGGAAGTCATTGGAGACTTCAATTTTATAAGTAGAGAGGCCTAGAGCCTCATTAGGATTCGAATTTTTGTTGTAAAACTCTAGCTATTTTCGAGCTCCAGACTTGTGGAAGACTTTTTGATGTAATTTCCTGTTTTGGTAATAAAAATGAGTTTGTTCTTGATTCAGTACTGAGTTAACTCAGAGGGCTGAAGCTCTTGGGTTGGGGCCCAACCCTAGCGGCAAAGGCTCCTATTCTTGTATCTTTATGCTTAGCTTAGTTTCATAGATTCATGGTTAAACTGTTTTTAGAAGTATTTCATTGTAAGTAGTGTAGATTTGATTAATTGTTTATTAGTTTGCTTCCATTTGTGCCTTACTTCAGTAGCATGTTAGAAGGGATAAAAGAGGCTCCACAAACCTGTCAGTAGGTGTCTTGGCCTCACTTCTTCCTTCTGGGATCATGATTTGAGGAAAAGACCCTTATGCAACCCAAAAAGACAGATTTCCATTTCTCCCATGATATTTAGAGGTTGTTGTACTTAAACTAACATTTGATAAGTTTTTCAAAGTAGGATTTCATTGCCATTTCTTCTATCTTCATTCTTGCAGTAGATCACATCCATCATTCCATGTTATTCAACAAATTCTTCATGCATAAGGTAGACAATTAGTTCATTAAATTCTTCTTTTCTAGTTCATGAGAATTCTTCTTGTTTACATGACTTTTTGGAAATTACACATGTTTGATGCATAAAAGGTACTTCAGAAGTAGACAGAAATCTCATAGCCAGAAACCACCTTCCAACTTCATCCACCCATAGGCATTCCTTGTTTTCATCAAAACCTCCACCAATTTCATCATTTTACATAGAAATTTCCTCAAGCATTTTGAGTGAATCCAACCATCTCCTAAACTTGGTTTTGTGTTCTGAGTGATCCTATGCCTCTTCTCACTCCATTCCACCCATCAACCACCTTCCCTAAACTTTCCATCACCTCCAACACCCATCGTTTTGCTCACAGCTGCATCCTGTAGAAATACAGGGAATCCTATAGGTTTCTAGTACATCCTGTAGGTTTTCCTATAGTGGTTTGTTTTGAGGCCGAATTGAGGGAAAACCTCTAGGAAGCCTCCCAAGGTCACCCAAGGGTCTCCCAAACCTTCCAACCATCTTTTGAACCTTCCAACCATCCATCAGCATCCCTAAACCACCTGCCACATCACCAAAAGAGATTAGTTTGCACACTTGATTTTTCATGAAAAGCATAAAAAGACAAAACAGATTTATTACAGTCCTTTACATGCATAACAATTGTGTTTGATGTTTTTAACTTCCATGCTTAGGATATTAGCATTTTGTTCATGTTGATTTAGCATTAGTGCAAAGCATAGCTCTTAGTAGTTAATTGGGAAATGGTGTGCCTTAGCATTGAATTTCATTCTTTTTCATTATTGCAGTAGATCAACTCGCTCTTAGGGTAGATTTCTATTTCTTTCATCAAGGAACCAAGCTTCTTCTGAATCCATAGAAGTTTGGCTTGCAAACCCTAGTGGTATCTTGCCAGATGAACACTGACAAAAGGCATAACCATCACTTTTACTTGTGTATACAACATTGTCACCTCCAAGTTTGTACGAACCTCGGGTTGATAAAGTAAAGCTGGTAGCCCAAGAGTTGTAGCATTCTTGCTGCAATATTGGTGCTCATCACTTTTTGGCACCATTGCCAGGGAGGTGTCTGAGTAATATGTGATTACTACTTTCTTTCTTCTATTTCTTGTTTCTACTATTCTGCCACTAGTTTCATTTCTGCAAAAGTAATTTAGTTGCTTCCTTTTCATTCTGCATTCTTTGCTTTCCTTTCTATTCTGCAAGTTAGATTTCAAGCAAGTAGTTAATCTTTTCATTCAGTCAGTAGTTCTCATTCAGTCTCCAATTTCAATTATGCAAGTTAGATTTCAATTCAACAATTAGTTTTTCATTTAGTCAGTAGTTTTCATTCAATCTGCAATTTCAGTTCTGCAAAAGAACTTTCAAAGTTTGAAAAAATCACAAAACCAAACCAAAAACATTTCCTTTCATGCCTCGTAGGAATAGGGACAACTTAGGGAAATTTTTTCCAAATACCCCCAGTGCATCCAACAACCAACCTTCCCTCTTCTTCGGTGGTTGTGAACTGGAGGAACCCTTAGGTGAGCAACCTAACATATTTGAAGAACCTACAGTGGAAGAAGAAGAACCCATTCCTACTGAGCCAATGGCTGAAAATAGAAATGACAGAGGGAATAGAGAAAGAGTTGAGGGTGCCTTCCCCATCAGGGAAACCAATGGGGACACTAAGATGAAAAACATAAGCCCCTCTGCCCTTCCTCATTTCCATGGCCTTAGCACTGAAGATCCCGACACTTTCCTATTTGAGTTTGTTGTTATATGCCAAACCTATGACTACACAGATGATGAACAAAAGTTGAAACTATTTCCATCTACCCTCAAGGATGTAGATTTCCACTGGTTCATGGGTTTACCTGGGGATAGCATCACAACTTGGGCTCAGATGCAGCAAGCCTTCAACAACAAGTATCGAGACTACTATAGGTCTAAGGATACTAAGGAAGAAATTTTTAGGATGACCTTAGGTAATGATGAATCCCTAGAGGATTATTAAGAAAGGTTCCAACTTAGTTACAAAAGGGCCAGGTGCACACTTGACCCTGAGTCACTGAAGCTGGTCCTACTTAGAGGAGTAAGGGAAGACCTTTTGGATACCCTACACTTGTTCGTAGGGGGAGATATATACCAGTTACCCTATGAGGATATCAAGACTGTCTTTAGAAACCATTCTAGGGCAGCTAGGAAAAAGGGTAGGGAAAGTGATGAGCCTCATCATTGAGTAATTATATGGGTCTTAATTTTCCTTAATTCACCTCCTAGCTTAGTCAAACCAACTATTCTCACAACTTATTGCATACTTTTGATTATATTTTGTTTATGAAATGAGTTAGAGTTGGATATTTGGCTTTGTTGTCTAATGTGCATGTAATACAAGAATAAAGGATAAAAGCAAGGCAAAATGCAGGTATAAAGGATAAAAGCAAAGAACTATGGAAAAGATCTTGGTAAAGACTCGAATGGGACAAGGGAGAGTAATTATAGGAGGTCAATCCTCCTCATTTACTATCCCTCCATTCGAATATTCCTCCATCAGCTTAGAGTGCAAACAACCATCACTTTGAGGACTAGAAGATAGCCAAGCAAAGGAAAATGATAGAAAACCAGTTTTTCTTGAGTTGGAGGCTAGGCCTCCCTAGTGGGAAGGAAGTCATTAGAGACTTCAGATGTATAAATAGAGAGGCTTAGGACCTCAGTAGGATTCAAACTTCTATTGTAAAAACTCTACTTTCTTTCTGAGCTGCAAGACTTGTGACAGTTTGTTCTGTAATCCATGGTTTTCATAATAAAGATGAGTTCTGTTTTGAGCCAGCTCTGAGTTAACTCAGAGGGCTGAAGCTCTTGGGTTAGGGCCCAACCTGAGCAACCAAAGCTCCTCTTTACTATACATGTATGCTAGCATAGATTCCCATTTTCTGTTCATTTTCTTAACTAGCTTTCTGGTTCTGTTCATTTGTTTAAATAGCTTTCTGGTTCTGTTCATTTGTTTAAATAACTTTCTGGTTCTATTCATCTGCGTTGTGCTTCAGTTTACTTTCATTTGTGCCTTCTTTCAGTTCACAGGTTAGTTAGGAGAAAAAGGTCACCATAAGGTTGTGTGCAGGTGTCTCGGCCTCATCTCTTCCCTTTGGGACCATGACTTGAGGAAGAGACCCTTCAGCAACCCCAAAAACACAGGTTTCTGGTTCTCGCATGAGCTATGGAGTTTGTCGTTTGATGCAGTTACTCATTCACCCTCACTGTGTTTTTCTGTCATTTTCATTTAAAAACCTCCTTCAGCACGTTCTTCATGCATCACTTCCTCACCGTCCGATACACAACAAACCTTCACGACCACCGTCCGATTCATTAGTTTTATTCAATTGCCACCTCGCGTGAAGTCTTCCATTTGCTTTATGTGCTTTAATCTCCACCGTCGATCTATCTCTTGATCTGATGGCTATCGCATCACCTCAACACTTTATGCGCTTTAAACCCCCACCATCGATCTGCCTTGCCTGATCCGACGGCTATCGCTTCACCCGATCACCAACTAGCTTGGCCAATCTCCACCGTTGATCAACCCTGCCTGATCCAATGGCTATTGTGCAATCTCGCGTGGATTATTGCACGACTGTTATCCACCCAAGAGCATGCGAGAAAAGTGGTTTTCTCATGCTACGTGTCGCGCAGCAAGGCTAATCGTGTGAAATTTCAGAATTCCGCTTACGGCCTTGAGGGCACGCAAGAAACTACTTACCACCTTAGAAACCTGCTCCATCATTTTGCACGTTTCTTTTTCCCGCGATACGATCTCTGCCATCCATCCTTCGGTTAATCCTGTCCGTCCATCTCTTGACTTAATCCATGTGATAAGATCTCAGCCGTTCATCGCTTCGTTACCCAGTCCGTCCATCTCATGACTTAACCTCCGCGATAAGACCTCAACCGTTCATCCTGTGCATTCATCCTGTTCATCTATCTAGTCACTTAAGCCTTCACCATAAGATCTCCACCATCCATCTTGGGTTCGTTGATCGATCCAACGGTCCCTATGCATTACTGCGCCCTTACGTCCTCCTTTCATTGATTTCGACCTTCGATTGCTCTTCCACTTGAAAACAGATTTAGTCTAAGTTCCTTTGCTTACACCTTAGTATAGTTTAATACTCTTTACCTCTGCAACTTAGATAGCAACATTAGGTTAGTGTTGTTTTAGCAATCCTGTTTAGCATAAGATTTTTAATTGGTTAATTAGGTTATGGTATGGTTTAGCATTTCATGCTGTTTTCTTCATTACTGCAATTTAGTAGCTCTCTCTTAGAATAGGTTTGCTCTTCTTCCATCAAAGAATTAAGCTTCTTCTGACCCTATAGAAGTCTGGCTTGGAACCCCTGGGGTCTCTTGCCAGATAAATAGTGACAACAAGCAGGACCTTCACTTCTACTTGTGCATATAGCACTGTCACCTCCAAGTTTGTATGAACCCTAGGTTGATAAGTAAAGATGGTAGCCCTGGGAGTTGCAGCATTCTTGTTGCAATACCTAGGCTCATCACTTTTTGGCACCGTTGCCGGGGAGGTGTCTAAGTAGAAGTAATTACTGCTTTCTTCTATTTCTAGTCTCCAACTTTCTTTTCTTCTACTTCTAGTCTTCAAACTTTCTTCCATTATTTTATTTCTGCAAAAGTAATCTAGTTTCTTTATTTCTTTCAGTTGTCATTATCTGCTTTCCTTTCTATTCTGCAAGTACTTTCTAGCTTTAACAAAATCTTACAAAAACCAACCCAAAAACATTTCCTTTCATGCCTCATAGGAATAGGGACAATTCAGGTAAATTATTGACAAATACCCCCACTGCATCCAAAAGTCAACCTTCTCTCTCCTTCAATGACTGTGAAGTGGAAGAACCTTTAGGTGAGCAACCTTACATATTTGAAGAACCTACAAGGGAAGAAGAAGAGAAAGAAACCATTCCTACTGAACCAATGGCTGGAAACCAAAGTGACAGGGCAGATAGAGAGAGAATTAAGAGTGCCTTCCCCATCAGGGAAACCAATGGGGACACTAAGATGAAGAATATAAGCCCCTCTGCTCTACCTCATTTCCATGGCCTGACCACAGAAGGCCCTGACACTTTCCTATTTGAGTTTGTTTTTATATGTCGAACCTATGACTATACAGATAATGAGCAAAAGTTAAAACTGTTTCCATCTACCCTCAAGGATGCAACATTGCGTTGGTTCATGGGTTTACCTAGAGATAGCATCATAACTTGGGATCAGATGCAACAGACTTTTAACAACAAATATAGGGACTACTGTAGGTCAAAGGACACTAAATAAGAGATTTTAAGGATGACCATCGACCAGGATGAATCCTTAGAAGACTATGAAGAAAGATTCCAGCTCAGTTACAAAAGGGCCAGGTGCACACTTGACCCTGAGTCACTAAAGCTGGTCCTTCTTAGAGGAGTAAGGGAGGATCTTCTGGATACCTTACATATGATAGCAGGAGGAGATGTCTACCAATTACCCTATGAGGATATTAAGACTGACTTTAGAAACCATTCTAGGTCAGCTAGGAAAAAGGGTAGGGGTAGTCAACCAATGGCCAGTACATCATCCTCTAACTTATCCATCAAGGGTGAAATTGGAAATATGCTAGAAGATTTCAAAAGTGATATGCTACAAACCCTTGCCTTACAATTGGACACCATGAACATCAAAATGAATCAAAGAGGAAAACATTCAAAGTGTTGCAAGCAGGCTATTATTGGCCTACTCTTCATCAGGATGTGAAAAAGTATATTAGTCATTGTGATCGGTGCCAGGGGATGGGAAAGCCTACTCCAAGAGATGAAATTCCCCTACAACCTCAAGTGACTTTTGAGCCATTTGACAAGTGGGACATGGACTTCATTGGGCCTATCAACCCTCCTTTAAAGAAAAAAAATCACATCATTGTGTGGATTGATTATTTGACTAAGTGGGCTGAAACCAAAGCAATTGAGGCAACAACAGAAGAGAAGGTGGCTAAGTTCCTGAGGGAAGATATATTCTACAAATTTGGGTACCCTAGAGAGCTAGTCACAAACCAAGGTAGCCAGTTTACCTCCAGCATGATTGAAGAACTGCTCAACCATCACAAAATCAAGCATAGGACCTCCACTCCTTATCATCCACAAGCTAATGGGAAAGTGGAGGTGACCAATAGGGCACTGGAGAACATCTTAACCAAGGTAGTGAGCAGCAACAGGAAGGATTGGGCAGAGAGACTAGTTGAGGCCACCTGGGCCTATAATACAACATGGAAGACCACCATTAGATTTACACCCTATGAGCTAGTCTATGGGAAAAAGGCTTTGATGTCCATTGAATTTGAATATAACACATTGAGGATGGCAACCCAACCAGATTTGGATCTCAGTCATGCATAGAAAGAAAGGTTGTTACATTTGAATGGCTTAGATGAATTCAGAATGCAGGCCCTCCTACATATAGAGATAGTTTAGCTTCAGAGGAAGATCTGGCATGACAAGCACATCAAGGAGAAGCAATTTCAAGAGGGAGACATGGCATTGTTATATGAGTCATCGTATAAAGATTTCAAGGGCAAGCTAAGGACAAGATGGCTCGGACCTTATGTGGTGGAAAGATTCCATGACAATGGTACAATGCAAATTAGAACTATTGATGAAGAATCCATTCCATTGCTAGTTAATGGACACAGATTGAAAATGTACAAGAGGCCTTTATCAAAACAAGAGTTCATTGACAATATCAATAATACAATGATGATGTTAGAGCAAGTTCTATCTCATCCTTCATCAGGTCACTGAAAAAGGAAAAAGCAAAAGAATAAGGATTAAGGTGAAAACCTCCATGAGGCACCTGAGTCCCATATTTGGGTTGAAAAACTCGTGAGGCGTCCCAAGGATGAGAAAAAATGAAAAAGAGTAAGAAGATCCCTGGGTGAAAACCTCTCTGAGGCAGCCTAGGTGTTTAAAATATATATAATAATAATAATAAAAAGAAAAAAACATAATTGTTATTTGCAAGTGGGTGAGAAAGAAAATCAAGGAGCAAAGAGAAGATCCAAAGGGAACCCTACCTCACATATATTCATCTCCTCCACTCCTTGCCATGCATCCCTCCATCAATTCCATTGTTTTTCACTTCATTGCTTCAATTCAGGTAAAGATTGTGTTTTCCATAGGATACCCTGAATGATAGATTGGTTAGGTCCCCAAAATTCATACTAGACATGATCTAACAAATCACCTCATCCATTACCATCATCCTTGCATCCACACACACTCCTACTCCCTCTGTCCATTCATTACAACATCCTCACAACCCCAACCAGCAACATGATCAAGAAATTCTAAGGGTGACACCAAACATTGCCAAGTGGTAATCTAGGAGCTCCACAACAGCAACAACATCATCAGATCTTCAGTCACAGACACCTGCAAAGGCTAATAAAACATCAAGCAGACATCAAAGGAGGAAGAAGAATGACCATGCAGCAAATAAACAATGCAATACCTCTGATCTTTGACAACTGCAGCATGGCATCAAGACCACAGGTAAGTATCCCACTCACTCACTCATATGCATCATTTGATCAAAAGTTGTAAAGGTTAAGAGGTAGTTGGTTTATAAGTAAAAAGGTGGCAAAAAGGAAATTATTTTTAGTAGGTGAAGAACCCATAGAGGATAAAAATGGAGTAAAGATGGACAACCTGCCATACCCATGGAGTGAGGTGGGCAACCAAATCATCAAATATATCTCATATGAGGGTAGATACAATGTTGTTTATGGAAACCGTTTCAGAATGCTTGAAGAATTAAGACTTGGGGTAGAAACACCAGTTCACCAAAGACTTAATATACCCTATTTATTGATGCAATCACTCATAGACTCCATCAACAAAGTAAAGGGAGGGAATTCCCAATAGTTGGTTCACCATGGGTTGATCAGGATCCTCATTGAGGATGCCCTCCAAAACCTCAAGATCCTTATAAAAGGGCCAATCTTCAGAAACTTACCAGCAGAGGACAACATCAAAACCCTCACCTATAATGTTAGTCCTTCTATCAGTGAGGAGGAGGCAAAACAGGAAAAAGAATATACAGAGCTAGATGGGGATGAGATGGATGAAGAAGAAACTACTACAAAATAACATGATGAAAGAGAACACAAGGAGGATGATGATGAAACAACAAAGGATGAAGGCATTGAAACAGAGGAGAAAGAATAGCAAGAGGCCACGTAGTGTAGGATGCCAACTAAATCCTATGCTCTTTACCTTAGAGAACAATGGTTGAGTTTTACTTGTACAACATGGCCCTCACAGACATGAATATTTGGGATCCTAATGCAGAGCTAGGAGATCTACAATTAATGGCTTTGGCATCATCGATGAACCATGAGAAGTCAAGAGCTACAAAGATGAAAAGAATATTGGACAGAGAGAAAAATGAACCTCTTTTCATCAAATCTGAACAATCAAATCCAATGGCCCTAATCAAAACCCACAATCTAATTGCAAATGATCCTCAGCTGGAACCTAGATATATTGCTTCCCAAGAGCAAGAAATTTCACATTTTGAGGATATTTTTAGGCTGCTAAGAGATGATAATATACATGCTTGCTAAAGGAGATGGAACACACTGCCACACATCTTGAAGATCAAATAATATCACTCCCCTCAAAGGTTGAGAGAGGCACTCAACAAGACACCTATGTATAAGCAATCAATGCAAAGGTTGAAGGTCAATTGGATAGGCCTAAAACTCAGTCCACCACTACTCCTAGGGATGCTAGAAGGGAGAAAAGAAGAAGATGAAAAGAGGCAGTGGGAAGAAGTAGAAAGGAAAGCAGGCTTCTATAAACAAGAAGAAGAGACCACATCAGAAGCATGGGATGTCAGAGAGGCTACCAGAGCCATGAAGGACATGGACATTGACTAAGTTGCTCAGAGGATGAGAAACACTTTCATTAGGGGGGTGATGATGAGCCTCATCATTGAGTAATTATATGGGTCTTAATTGTCCTTATTTCACCTCCTAGCTTAGTTAAACCAACTATTCTCACAACTTATTGCATACTTTCGATTATATTTTTCTTATGAAATGGGTTAGAGTTAGATACTTGGCTTTGTGGTCTAATGTGCATGTAATACAGGAATAAAAGATAAAAGAAAGGAAAAATGTAGGTATAAAGGATAAAAGCAAAGAACTATGGCAAAGACCTTGATAAAGACTCGAATGGGACAAGGGAGAGTAATTATAGGAGGTCAATCCTCCTCATTTACTACCCCTCCATTCAAATATCCCTCCATCAGCTCAGAGTGCAAACAACCATCACTTTGAAGACTAGAAGACAGCCAAGTAAAGGAAGAGGAAAAAAAACCAGTTTTTCTTGAGTTGGCGGCCAAGCCTTCCTAGTGGGAAAGAAATCGTTAGAGACTTCAGATGTATAAATAGAGAGGCTTAGGACCTCAGTAGGATTCAAACTTCTATTGTAAAACCTCTACTTTCTTTCTGAGCTGCAAGATTTGTGACAACGTGTTCTGTAATCCATGGTTTTCATAATAAAGATTAGTTCTGTTTTTAGCCAGCTCTGAGTTAACTAAGAGGGCTGAAGCTCTTGGGTTAGGGCCCAACCCGAGCAGCCAAAGCTCCTGTTTACTGTACATGTATGCTAATATAGATTCCTATTTTCTGTTCATTTGCTTAACTAGCTTTCTGGTTCTGTTCATTTGTTTAAATAGCTTTCTAGTTCTGTTCATTTATTTAAATAACTTTCTGGTTCTGTTCATTTGTTTAAATAACTTTCTAGTTCTGTTCATCTGCGTTGTGCTTCATTTTAATTTCATTTGTGCCTTCTTTCAGTTCACAGGTTAGTTAGGAAAAAAAGGTCACCATAAGGCTGTGCGTAGGCATCTCGGCCTCATCTCCTCCCTCTGGGACCATGACTTGAGGAAGATACCCTTCAGCAACCCCAAAAACATAGGTTTCTGGTTCTCACATGAGCTATGGAGTTTGTTGTTTGATGCAGTTACTCATTCACCCTCACTGTGTTTTTCTGTTGTTTTCATTTAAGAACCTCCTTCAACACATTCTTCATGCATCGCTTTTTCATCGTCTGATCCACAAAAAACCTTCATGACCATCGTCCAATTCATTAGTTTTATTCAACTGCCACCTCGCGTGAAGTCTTCCACTTGCTTTATGTGCTTTAATCTCCACCGTTGATTTGTCTCTTGATCCGACGGCTATCGCTTCACTCGATCGCCAACTAGCTTGGCCGATTTCCACCATTGATCGGGCCCGCCTGGTCCAATGGAAATTGCGCAATCTTGTGCGGATTATTGGATGACCGTTATCCACTCAAGAGCATGTGAGAAAAGTGGTTTTCTTATGCTACGTGTCGCGCAGTAAGGTTAATCGCGTGAAATTTCAGAATTCCGCTTACGGCCATGAGTGCATGCGAGAAACTACTTACTGCCTTAGAAACACACTCCATCATTTTCGAATGTTTCTTTTTCCCACGATACGATCTCTGTCGTCCATCCTCTGGTTAATCCTGTCTGTCCATCTCTTGACTTAATGTGTGCGATAAGGTCTCAGCCATTCATCACTTCATTAGCCAGTCCTTCCATCTCATGACTTAACCTCCACGATAAGACCTCAGCCGTTCATCCTATTTGTTCATCCTGTTCATCCATCTAGTCACTTAAGCCTTTGCCATAAGATCTCCACCGTCCATATTCTGTTCGTTGATCGATACAACGGTCCCTATGCATTACTGTGCCCTTACGTCCTCCTTTCATTGATTTCAACCTCCGATTGCTCTTCCGCTTGAAAACAGATTTAGTCTAAGTTCCTTTGCTTACACCTTAGTATAGTGTAATACTCTTTACCTCTACAACTTAGATAGTAGCATTAGGTTAGTGTTGTTTCAGCAATCCTGTTTAGCCTAAGCTATTTAATTGGTTAATTAGGTTATGGTATGGTTTAAAATTTCATGATGTTTTCTTCATTATTGTAGTAGAGTAGCTCTCTCTTAGAGTAGGTTTTCTCTTCTTCCATCAAAGGATTAAGCTTCTTCTGACCCTGTAGAAATCTGGCTTGGAACTCCTAGGGTCTCTTGCCATATAAACAGTGAAAACAGGTAGGACCTTCACTTTTACTTGTGCATATAGCACTGTTACCTCCAAGTTTGTACGAACCTCGGGTTGATAAGTAAAGTTGGTAGCCCTGGGAGTTGCAACATTCTTGTTGCAATACCTAGGCTCATCAAGAAGTCAACCTATGATCAGCACATCCTCTTCCAATTCATCCATCATGGGTAAAATTGGAAGCACGTTGGAAGATTTCAAGAGTCAGATGCTGCAAACCCTTGCCTTACATATGGACACTATGAACATTAGGAGAAAGTAGGAGGAAGCAGAGAGAGCCTTGGAAATTTTCTATCTGAGATGCATCAGGAGGCACCCTAGGAATGAATTTCCATTGAGATTTGCTCAGTCTGTGAAGAAAACCACTCCATAGACAAGTGCCCTTCTTTTCCTGGACTCAAAGCTATATATCAAGGATCTAAAGGGGTCACTGAGTAGCTGTGCTACATAAAACAAAATATACCTCATGGGCCTAGGCCATACCAGCAGGGTATGCAAGGGTCATCCCATGCATATTACAACCCAAACCAGACCACATCCATACCTTCTTGGGGACCCCCTGCTCATCCTTCCTGGTCTACATCTCCTGCTTGGTCCTTTACATCTAAGTATCATTCCCAGCCAACCATCCAGTCATTTCAACCATATGCTCCGCCACAACCTCAATGGAATGCACCACCCCAGGGGTGGAGGCCCTAGTACAACAATGTTCCAGCTTTATTGCCTTCACCACCTGCCCAACCATAGGTGTTACACTCTGCTCCACCTGAATAACTGAGATGCCTGCCCAGCCAAATCTGAACCCGAACAACACACAGGCACAACAAGTATACATTGGAGAGACATCATATCCAACTTATGCTGTGGAGATCCAGGAAATTAACCTGAGATCTTGGAGAGTTCTCCCAGATAACCAACCTCCACCTCCAGTTAGGGAGGTTGAAGAAGAAAGAGAGGAAAGCATTCTTAAAGTAAATCCACCCTTTCCTGAGAGATTAACTCAACCACTCTAGCCTACCCTAGAAGAGACTGAACTTCTATGAGAATTGAAAAACCTATGTGTCAAGATTCCACTTCTCTAAGCCATCAAGGATGTACCTATTTACAACAAGTTGATTAAGGAGAAGTGTTTCAAGCATCCAGGGAGACGAAAAAGAGATTCCCCTACCATTAATGTCATTGGACAACTGTCCGACTTAATGTTGGGGCAGGTAATCTGTCCAAAGCATTTGGAACCTGGAAGCCCTGTAGTAGATGTGTTGGGCAGCGGATCCCCCCATAGCATGTTTTTGGGGATTGAAGCCTGAGGTTTTGGTCAATGTAATGTAAAGACCCCACAAAATGTGGGCGTGGAGTGTGAGAGTCTAGGGTTGTCTGCCCTAAAATAATGTAATTTAATATAGAATGTGTCGGCCTACCCATGGTCCGCGGACCATGGGATTGTATAAATAGAGTGAGGCTCTAAGTGTAAAAGAAGTCTTAGCTTTGAGAAGTAATATGGGTTTTTGAATGAGGAATTCGCTTTGAGTCTGTAAGTCTAAGTTTTGGGTTGTAGTAGTAGGGAGAGGCTCTGCAACTGAGTGCGCAGAGGCCTGGTAGAGTCCACAACTATGTGCACGGACCCCTGCAGCTGAGGGTGCAGGGTAGAGTTGGGATTGTACTTGGACAGAGAACTAATAAAAGATAAGTTGATTCTAAAATACTGTGTGTTTATACTCCTATTATGGTTATGCATCTCTTTACGGTTTTATAATTGCACGCACTTGCTATGAAAATTTAATGATTAATAAGAATATTGGGTATATGAAATTAAGTTAAGATCTATAATAATAACACAGTAAGGATAAAGGATCTAGACAGCACCTCTTCGCGCTCTTTATAGAACTACACGAAATCAGTCGCACAAGCTGCTAAGGATAGATGGCTGTGCGGAGTAGCACAAGTATGCAAGATCGATCTGTGAACTTCCCAGACTTCATCAAGACATCCCTAGGTTGTAGAAACCTAGTTCCAGCACCCTCCCATACTACCTCAGGTGAGACCTCAGTCCGCACACCATGGACTATTGCCGAAAGGGCTGGTAGTACCAGGATTTTCTTTGCTAAACTCACTACTGAACCTGGCTCATGCCCCATGTAGCCAACAAATGGTTTTGTTGTCGGGATCGGAATTTTCCTAAAGGATGTCTGATGTCGTGCCACTAGAACCCAGCAAAGAACGAAACTGAAGAGTGGTTGCACAAGAAGCTTCACAAGTTCGTGACACAGGAAAATAGAACTCTGCAGGTATCTGAGAAAAGGTGGCTGGATCGCTATGTGTATATGGAAATCCACGAGATCTTCTTTACATCCTTTCATTCTGAGCTATACGAGTGGATCGCGAGGTTAATCGATAGCCAAGGAAGGTGTAAGCTCGACCAACCGATAGTGTGGACTCTAGAGTTAGTGCGTAGACTAGAGGCATCACAAGATACGATAGCGCGAGCTGTGGACCATTGGCTCGACCGAATAATAGGGGGATTTATCACTGAGTTCACGGTGGACACGACCATGAGATATAGCGAAGCAGAACGACATTTTCTCAAGGGATTGCGAGGTAGGTACATTAAATCCTTGAATACCTAGATTAAGATGCTATTATGTGAAAAATGGGTGATGCGAATACATTAATGTTTGGAATGACGCAGAGCGGAAGAATCTAAAAAGGTAGCAGGGAATTAGGAAACAGTCCCTTGATTTCACCTTTGTGAGAAAGCGAGGAAGAGCTTGCTCGGGTCTCTCTGAGAAGTGCGGTCAATTTGATAAGGCAGCGCATTCCGCAGTTACCACCTCCACTTACGCCACCACCTGCTTCACCTCCTTCACCTCCATCTTCACCCACCCCACCTCCACCACCCCCACAGTTCAGCATGGCGAGCGATCTAGCCTTGGCTCCAGGAAGCATTCACAGTCACCACCACGATTGAGGGAAAGTTGGCTCAGATGCAGGGTACATATGCACTCAGGCAAGGAATTGCACCTGACAATGATGCATCAGAGATTCGCGCACAACTGATACAGCGGACAGCGGAAGAATGTGTGGCAGACGTAAGCGAAGCGCAGAAGTTGCTAGATGGACTCCACATGAAGATCACTGCACTAGCCGAGTTACTCAGGATGAGTCACAATGATTGTGTTGGGGGCCTGTTGGGCAGCAGATCCCCCCATAGAATGTTTTTGGGGCTTGAAGCCCGCGGTTTTGGTCAATGTAATGTAAATACCTCACAAAATGCAGGCACGGAGCACGAGAGTCTAGGGTTTTCTGCCCTAAAATAATGTAATTTAATATAGAATGTGTCAACCTACTCATGGTCCTTGGACCATGGGATTTTATAAATAGAGCGAGGCTCTAAGTGTAAAAGAAGTATTAGCTTTGAGAAGTAATATGGGTTTTTGAATAAGGAATTCACTCTGAGTCTGTAAGTCTAAGTTTTGGGTTGTAGTAGTAGGGAGAGGCTCTGCAACTGAGTGCGCAGAGGCCTGGTAGAGTCCGCAACTATGTGCGTAGACCCCTGTAGCTGAGTGTGCAAGGCAGAGTTGGGATTGTACTTGGACAGAGAACTAATAAAAGATAAGTTGATTCTAAAATACTGTGTGTTTATACTCCTGTTATGGTTATGCATCTCTTTATGGTTTTATAATTGCGCACACTTGCTATGAAAATTGAATGATTAATAAGAATATTGGGTATATGCAATTAAGTTAAGATCTATAATAATAACACAGTAAGGATAAAGGATCTAGACAACACCTCTTCGCGCTCTTTATAGAGCTGCGCAAAAGTAGTTGCACAAGCTGCCAAGGATAGATGGCTACGTGGAGCAGTGCAAGTGCGCAGGATCGGTCTGCAAACTTCCTAGACTTCATCAAGACATCCCTAGCGTGTGGAAACCTAGTTCCAGCACCCTCCCATACTACCTTAGGTGAGACCTCAGTCCGCGCATCGCGGACTATTGCCGAAAGGGCCAGTAGTATCGGGATTTGCTTGGCTAAACTTACTGTTGAACTTGGGTCAAGCCCCACATAGCCAACGAATGGTACCGTTGCCAGGACCGAGATCTGCTTAAGGGATGTCTGATGTCGTGCCACTAGAACCCAACAAAGAAGGAAATTAAAGAGTGGTTGGACAAGAAGCTTCATGAGTTCATGACACAGGAAAACAGAACTCCGTAGGTATCCAAGAAAAGGTAGCTAGATCGCTACATGTATACGAGAATCCATGAGATCTTATTCACATCATTTCCTTATGAATTATACGAGTGGATCGCGAGGTTAGCTGACAGCTATGGAAGGTGTAAGCTTGACCAACTAATAATGTGGACTCTAGAGTTAGTGCGCAAACTAGAAGCATCAGAAGATATGATCACACGAGCTGTGGATCATTGGCTCGATCGGATAATAGGGGGATTTATCACTGAGTTTGTGGTGGACACGACTATGAGCTATAGCGAAGCAGAACGACGTTTTCTCAAGGGATCGTGACGTAGGTACATTAAATCACTGAATACCTGGATTAAGATGCTATTATGTGAAAAATGGGTGATGTGAATATATTAATGTTTGGAACGACCTGGAGCAGACGAATATACAAATGTAGCAGGGAATTAGGAAACAGTCCCTTGATTTCACCTTCATGAGAAAGCGAGGAAGAGCTTGCTCTGGTCTCTCCAAGAAGTGTGGTCAGTTTGATAAGGCAGCGCATTCTGTAGTTACCACCTCCACTTATGCCACCACCTACTTCACCTCCATCTTCACCCACCCCACCTCCACCACCCCCACAGTTCAGCATGGCAAGCGTGATCAAGCTACCCATATTTAGAGGAGTAGGGAATGAGGATCCGGAGCAATTCTGGTTCGTGGTAAGAGTAGTGTGGGAAGCACAAGGGGTCACGGACGACAACATTAAGAAGGACACATTGGTGAGTGTGCTGCAGGATCGCACGCTGACATGGTATATCAAGCACTCTAATGATCACCCAAATGCAGGAATAGCGGAGATCCAGAATGCGCTGAACAAAAAATTTAGCCGGCTGAAATTAGAGACACAGACAATCATCAGATTTAAATAAATTGCGATGCTTCCAGGCAAGACCCCCTGGGATCTGGATCAGAGGCTGAAGAGTATGATCCGCGAGGCTAATATGACACTAACAGATGTGCAACACCGTGCATGGTTTGTGGCGTCTTTGACACCACACCTGAGTGCAGCGCTGTCACAACAGAAGCTTTCAACCCAGGCCGAAGCGTTGGAAATGGCGATGAGGTTGCATGAAAACTGATACAAGATCCGGGGTTGGGAGTCCAACAAATCCATGCGCAACTATAGAATCTATGCTTAGAGATGTAGGGCTTGAAGCAGAATAGGGCACCACGACCAGAGGCACACGAAGAAGTGTGGTGCATAAAATGCAAAGGCCAGGGCCATGACAAAGACCACTATCTAGTATTCGCAAACTACTTCGCAGGAGGGGGACCAATGCCATTGATACCAGAGGCACAGGCAGGGCTAAGTGTGACACGAACGCTCTGGTGCACAATCTATCAGATAAGAGGAAAGCACATGACGGATAATTGTTACTTGTTGCAGAAGTACACAAAGACTCCCCAACAATTGTTTTGTAATTTTTGTAGATTAGTGGGTCATGAAGAGCGTGCTTGTCACAACTACGAGTTAATGATGGAGTAAACTCCAGCACATAGAATGCGAACATAAATGCGAGGCCTTGACGCAGTCATGGGGATGACGCACACTGGATTTCAGGGCCAAGGTCGAGGACAAGGAGGAATGGGACCAAGAAGGGGCCGCAGATAGTTAATCGGTTACAATTGTGGAGGACCAGGGCACTACAGTCACGATTGTACCAACCCAACGAGAATATGTTGTTCGTACTGTGCTCAATTTGATCATGAAATGGTAGATTGTCCTACATTGATCACGCAGATGCGCGAGAAAGGGGTACTACAACCTACTCTGACTCAGAATATCCAAATGATGAGGTTTGAACTACGTGAAGAAGATCCCAACTTGAACATGATGCTTAGAAGTGGCGCGACCATAGGGGAAGATAAGGGGAAGCAGCCCGAGGAGGATACATGGGTTCGCAAGGCTGCTACAAAGGAACCTAAGTTTGAATTGGAACGCGCAAAGGAGATGTTTATGGAAGCTAAGAAGAGCTTCGCGGAGACCTCTACTTTAGGTAGTAAGGATCAACCAGAGCTAGGAATGGATCCTTCTATGCTTATAATATTTTTAGAGACATGCATGAAGTTGTTGCACAACAATAAGGTAGTTAAAGGACTACAAGAGCTGATCACGAGGTGCGTAGGGTCGGGTGAACCACGCGTAGCCTGGAAACTACGAAAACATACATTGCGCACTAGGAGGGAAATGAGATTAATGGCGTAGATTAGTGAATATGAAATGGATCAGGTAATCCTAGACCTGGGTTCGGATGCGAATGTGTTACCAAAGCAGACATGGGAATGCATGGGTAGGCCTGCATTATAGTGGTCCCCTATTCAATTACAAATGGCGAACCAACAGAAGATTTTTCCCATGGGGAGATTGCAAGGGGTAACAGTTGATATCGAAGGTGCGAGCACATAGACAAACTTTGAAGTAATAGAGATTGTTGATGACAACAATCCTTATCCCGCGTTACTAGGAATAAGCTGGGCCACTGATATGAATGGAGTCATCAACTTGAAAAAGCGGAAGATGATATTCGAGAAAAAGTCCCTTCGCGTAGTCGTTCCGCTAGACCTAGCTAAAGGAGTGTGCTACACTGAGCCCATGCATGACGATGAAAGTGACGATGAGCTGGACTGTATTTACAAAATAATGGCGCAAGACCAGGATCAGGTGAACTCGACTGCAGATGGGAGAATATCGTGGGAACACAACAGTTCTTATACTTTGGATTTAGATGAAGAAGTAGAACGCTAGCAGAATTAGTTGCACGAAGTGACAACACTGAATTGAAACATGATGATTAGATCACTGCGGTGCGTGACGACAGAAGCAAGGGAACTGCCAACATATGATGGGGTAACAATGGTGGATGAATTCTTAGACAAATTTGAAAGTGCAGTATCGAAACAGCAGTGGTACGGTGCGCTAGAATGGGTGTTGCACGCGACACCTGCACGATGGTGGAGTACACATCAAAAGACTATTGGAAACTGGCATGAATGTAGAAGACGAATGTGCTTACGATTTGGAAGTCCCCAGCGTCGAATGAGAGTCGGGCAGTCAGGACAAAGTAGCTTGTGCACCCAACTATGTCGATGGGTGCAGATGTGTGCTGTGCAAGCACGTCCCAGACTGAGGATAAAAAATCAGAACCAGTCACAGCAACATGAAAATCGACAAAAATTCCATGTCGAAGCATTCAAAAATCTATGCGGAACCATGAACAAAGTTCACCAGGTCAGACGAACTAACTGGGACCTACACGTACCAGCGGTTCGATGGGCCTATAGGACCATGAGCAAAAACCGGAGCGTGGAAGCGATCCCAACACTAACGAGAGGAGATGAAACCATAAGAGTAAAGAAGAATCCCCATACCACAGCTCTCGCAGTTAGGACAGTATGCAAGGACCCAGGTAAAGGAATTATGCAGTTACGAGAAGTCATTCGGTGAGGGAAATTGAACCTTCACGAACTCGAAGAAGCTCGGGTACGACTGAAGTAGAAAAGCATGGTAATAGACGCGGAAATCAGAAAACTGGAGACCGAAATCACACAAACATGTCACGTCGATGGAAGGGCAGGACAAGATATGGGCAGCCATACCACCACATTAGAAGATTGTCACTGAGAATTTCTAGCTCTGCTACCATGGCTGCAACCACACCTTAATAAACAAAGTAACTAGGGGAGTGCACTGTATAAGGAAGAACACGAGGCGTTGACTGGCGCGAGGGTAACTAAGGGAGGCCCATGGACTGGGTTGAAAGGTGACTTGAAGCCTTGCACCACGAGTGCGACCACCTGACTATCTGTAGGAAGCACAGTCTCAACGCTGCAAGCAGTTGAAAGAGAGCACAGGACTATAAAAGAGTCTGTATGGGAGTTGCGTGACAAGGAGGTTGTGCATAGGATCGGTATGTCACAAGGGTCATGGCCACGCATAGGAAGCCACGCTACTACGTGGATAGGTTGGGAGGTGACCGTTGGTGTCACTGTTCATGAAAAGAGGTCCAATTTAAGGCAAAAAGGACCGAGCGGCGGGCAATTAAGATACGAATTAAGAGCGAGATTTGGGATGATCTACTGCCAAAAAGGCATTAATGACTCAAAAGTGGGGGGAAGGGTCAAATTCAAATTCAAAAGATGGTATAAAACCATTAGGGATAGCCACAGGGCAACACTTGGTTGTTTGAGAATTGAGCAAGTACAGAGCACTGAGCGCTGTGTACTCTTACCACCCTCAATTGCAAACATGATGACGACTGCAAGAACAAGAGTGTGATTCGCGGAAGTTACTCTGAAGCCCCGTATAGTCCAGGAAGAGCCTGAAGAGGTGGCAACTGCACCAGAAGTTCCTAAGTCACCTCGCATGCCATGACCACAGAAAGATAAGAAAACAATGGGGCCAGTCCGGGTATCACCACGAAACCCCTGATTTAGTAAATTATCAATGACAGAGAAGGGAAAAGCCATCACCCTTGAAACTGAGGAGGAGGAGGAAGATTTTCAAGCTCTAATCACCCAAATTGTAGCATAGGACGATGAGGCGGAGACTGTCTCCCAAGTGCCTTCGACAATAAAGTTAAACCCCTACATCTCCTTATGGAAGGGGAAAGCCAAGATACCGAAGGACCTAGAGGCCATGAAGAGTGCACTCCAGACTGTACTCCTTCCAAATGAAATAAGGTTTGAAGGTCCGCCGATGGGACGGGTACCTAATATGAAGTTCAAAGACTGGGACCTCGCAGATAGCGAGAAGTTCCCATAGTTGGCCGCAGAGAAATTATTGCAGTAGAAATGGTTACGCGGTGTGGAGAGGGCTGGGTTACTCCATCTACGATGGATACCCCACTACCACCGCATGCCCATCACAACTTTTGTCATTCGGCAGCTGTTGTGCCTAGTACATGATGGGTATCTCTAGCTGGAGGAGCCGATTCCCATCACGACCGATTTAATTCACTGGATTTCTCGGCTTCCCATCAAAGGAAATGACCCCACAACCATAGCAGGAAAGAGCAGCGACTTGGCCCTCGCAGAAGCTATGAAGGCCAAATATAAGCTAGAGAAGAGGAAGCGAGGGTATGTAATTGCAAGCATCAAGGACCAAGGGGTGTGCATAGCCACTCAGCTATTGGCCAGCCAGCTAATGAGGAAATGCCAGGCTGACGAAGTGCCACCATCTGTAACTGCGTTGGCAGAGCAGTGCACAGAGGGGTCCACTTCAACTGGGCGCAGTTCCTTTGTGACGAGTTTTTGACAAATTGTAGAGAGGCCTAAGAGTAGGGTAAGACCTTACACTATGCATGGTTGCTCTTATCCATCCTGTTGGTTGCACGAGAGCTATTGGAAGACAACCAGTTTCCCGTGGTTGAGGGTCGAAGCCGCAAGGTACACCTCACTCTGGGCAACAAAAGACGCGATGAGGATTTGCGAGATAAAGGAATTTTGGGTGTTCATAGAGGCGAGCATATGAACATGGATCAACTGTAGGCCACGCTTGTCCCCTATAGTCCATAGCAGCTTATAGAGCGCGACAGAGTTCAAGGTGGATATGCATAACCTATATATCTTGGCCTCTAGAGTGGCGCGCCCTGGACTTGGCATAAATGGAAAAGATTGCAACACAATAGTGAAAGAAGGAAACCAAGCTATGCATGATGCAATTGGTAGAGAAAAATTTCCAGGAATAAGAAGAGACCACACAGCGAAAGGCGGCTGAGGTAGCAGTGGCAACACAGACGACAGAGACCACAACCGCGCCCACCAAAGAGACCGAGGAAGGCCAGGAAATGTCCATGGAGTAGGACATACAGGGGGAGGTTGAGACAGAGGAACGCACGGACCCTGCACCAAAATAGACCCAACTCAAGAGGCCGCATGTCCATGAGAAGCCAGCCTTGCGGAAAAAGACGAAGGCAACAAAGACCTCCACCGACCCAATCCAGCTCACTAAGGGAGACCTTCTTGACATTGGCGAAACAGTTCGCGATGTCACTAAGGATGCTTTTGAAGAATTAATGATAGAGCAGACAACTGTGTTGGGGGCACTCAGAGTGCAGTTGCAGGCATTACAGGTGCGACCCCCACGAATAATGGCACCACACGTTGTGGTAGGTACATCCGAAGCTGAGCCGTTGTTGCGCGCCCGCACCACGAACACTTTTGTATTACTAGAAGGTACAGTATTAGTAGCCGCCGAGGGCGATGGAGCCACGAAAAGTTAAATGAAGGGCTGGGGGTTGAATTTGGCCGCCCTTCCTAGAGAAATCCCATACCAACTATAGGATGGGGTAACTACTAAGATTCATGCCAGGGAGGGCCATGCCCTCCAAGTCTTAAGCGAGCAGAAGTTAAGTTTAGAATAGCTTAGCCTACAACACGACAACCTGGTTGCACAAACCCAGGGATTGGAATAGGCCGTGGAGGAGGCTTGTAGCAGCATACCGGAGTTGGCCATGCCGACGATACTCCCAATAGCAGAAAAGATTCACCAACTAGCGGCTGGAGTCCTCAAGGCCCAGGAGGAGCCCGTAGAGGTTCAGTTGGAGCTGACCCAGCAAATCGCTGAGCTACTGCTGAAGGCGCATCCCTCTACACCCCTGGAAGTCAGATAGTAGCGCAATCGCGCCATTCAATCGGGGTTAGAAGCAATAGAGCGCACCATATAGGATTGCACGGGCTTGTTAGATCAATCACTCTTCACCCTCACTTCATTGCAGGAAGACCCAATGCTACAACCTTTAGAGGCAAAAGTGCGGGAGTTGCAGCTGACCTATGACAATGTTGAAGGGACCGCGTACACGGTCACCCTTACTCAACAACTAGCCAAGATGAGGGAGGCCTAGGCTCTAAAGGAATAGGTGGACGCTGCGCGCTAGAAAGAATGAGTGCTTAAAGCACGCATCCAGCCTTGGCTCGAGGAAGCATTCATGGTCATCGCCATGATTGAGGGAAAGCTGGCCCAGATGCAGGGTACATATGCACTCAGGCAAGGAATTGCACCTGACAATGATGCATCGAAGATTCGCATGCAACTAATATAGTGGAAAACGAAAGAATGTGTGGCAGGCGTAAGCGAAGCACAAAAGTTGCTAGATGGACTATGCGTGAAGATCACTGCACCAGTCGAGTGACTTGGGATGAGTCACGATGATTGTGTTGGGGCCTGTTGGGTAGCGGATCCTCCCATAACATGTTTTTGGGGCTTGAAGCCTGAGGTTTTGGTCAATGTAATGTAAAGACCCCGCAAAATGCGGGCGCGAAGCGTGAGAGTCTAGGGTTGTCCACCCTAAAATAATGTAATTTAATATAGAATGTGTCGACCTACCCATGGTCCGTGGACCATGGGATTGTATAAATAGAGCGAGGCTCTAAGTGTAAAAGAAGTCTTAGCTTTGAGAAGTAATATGGGTTTTTGAATGAGGAATTCGCTCTGAGTTTGTAAGTTTGAGTTTTGGGTTGTAGTAGTAGGGAGAGGCTCTGCAGCTGAGTGCACAGAGGCCTAGTAGAGTCGGCAGCTGTGTGCACGGACCCCTGCAGCTGAGTGCGTAGGGTGAAGTTGGGATTGTACTTGGACAAAGAACTAATAAAAAAGTTGATTCTGAAATACTGTGTGTTTATACTCCTGTTATGGTTATGTATCTCTTTACGGTTTTATAATTGCGTGCACTTGCTATGAAAAGTGAATGATTAATAAGAATATTGGGTATATGCAATTAAGTTAAGATCTATAATAATAACACAGTAAGGATAAAGGATCTAGACAGAACCTCTTCGCACTCTTTATAGAGCTACGTGAAAGTAGTCGCACAAGCTGCTAAGGATAGATGGCTTTGCGGAGTAACGCAAGTGCGCAGGATCAGTTCGTGAACTTCCCAGACTTCATCAAGACATCCCTAGGGTGCAGAAACCTATTTCAAGCACCCTCCCATACTACCTCGGGTGAGACCTCAATCCTTGCACCATGGACTATTGCCGAAAGGGTTGGTAGTACCGATATTTGCTTGGCTAAACTCACACCTGAACCTGGGTCAGGCCCCACGTAGCCAACAATATGTGCACATCAATGGCACCATTGTATCACACACTTTGATTGATCGTGGGGATGCCATTAATGTGATGACCAAGGACACCATGCTCAAGATCAACCTCCAAGGTTCATTGAGAAAGACCACAATAGTCCTGAAACTTGTAGACCGCTCCACAGTGACCCCTGAGGGGATTATGGAGGATGTGATGGTCTCCATTGACTCTTGGGAGTACCTTGCAAATTTCCTAGTTCTCTAGCCTAAGGCTAAGCTTACTAGTTACCCTCTCATCCTTGGAAGGCCCTGGTTGGCCACTGCCGATGCTTACATCAACTACAGAGCTGGGAATATGACCGTTAAGAATGGGCATATGTCCAAGCAGTTAGTCCTATACCCTCCTGCTCAGCCATCTCTAGAACATGATTTACCTTTATGGCTGGAAGAGGAGGAAGAAGATGAAGTTTACACTACCCAACTATATACCTTAGAAACAACCATGGGAGGAGGACAACAAGATGAAGATGATTTGATTGAACACCTACTCCAAAGTCCAACTCCCAATACATTGTCCCTAGAAGAAGTAGTAAAGGAAACCCAGAACAACCATCCAATTGATATGTACTTGGCTGATTTCAACCCTCTCCGCATCAAAACCATAGAATTCGGCCCTAAGAAAACTTTGAAAATCAATCCATCCCTTTCTGTTCTCGAAGAGTGTTATAGACATTTTTAGGCACTACAACCCCAATCCTAAATGTCCATAAACCAAGGGCTCCTAAGTCCCTAAAAGTGTTCTTCCAACCCCTAAAAGAACAAGGTCACCTGATCACATCATCTCCCAGAAGTTCTCCATGAAAAACTACTCAGACCTAGTAAAAAATGGGCCATCTCTCTTGCTCCATGGACAAAGTGTGCTGCATCCCACCTAAATACACAGAGAGGGTGCGATGCATGTTGAAAAGCCCTTCTATGGGGTGTGATGGGCGAGAATGGACAAATGGCAGAGGCAGTGTGTGAGGTGGAAAATCATGGAATCTCCCAGAAACTTCTCTTGTGACACTTGCCTCCCTGAATTCGCCTAGGGATGAGTAAGAGATCATCATTCTCCAAGTGGCATCAAGAACTATCAGAGAGAGGACACTAATCAAACCCAGAAGCTGACTCACCCTCCTTTCAAACATCTATATATGGATCCCTCATCCCAGAGATCCAGAGGCTGGAATTTTGTATCTTGTAAGGAAGTGCTATTGGTTTCTTGCTGCAACATCATAGTGTTGGGTGATCTAAGCTTTTCATGAGGTGAAGAAGAGATTCTTGCTGAGAGGATGACGCTGGGTCAGAACAATTGGTTGTAATCCTCCCTTGTTCTTTTCTTGATATCAATAAAGCTATTCAAGTTTTCCTCCATGTCCTTGCATATTTTTATGATATATGTTTATGTATGGTTAATATACATCTAATCTTATATTGTTTATGCTAGTAGATCTATGTTCTCGGATAATATTGTGCTTCTTTGATTTCACAGGTGCTCTTTGAAGCTGGGCTGATGAGGAAGCAAGCGGCAAAGATCTTTCAGAAGGGAGAAGAATCAAGTGAGGAACCAAGCGCAAGACTGAGGTTGGTCCCTTCATTCTTCTCTTATCTATTAGTCATAAAGGAATACGAAAGTAGCTTTACTCTGTTTGTTTCTAAGGTTGCTACTACCCTTAGTGGGATTGGCAATTTTTGATAGACACTATTCCAGGTAACAAAATGGCGACTCCACTGGGGAGCGACTAGATTGTTTGTTAGCCTATCTTTTTTTCTTTTATAAACTTACAGACGGATCCTGAAGCCAAGCCAGCTAACCTTCGTACTGCATTTGTTTTACAAATGCAAAGTAGATCAATGCTGCTTCAGTCAATCTCCGGGTTTTGTTTATGAATTAAACAATCGATCTAAAAACAGACTAATTTCCCTGAGTGGTAGCTCTAGTAACTTCCTTAGATCCACCTCTGTGTTTTGCATATACTGAGCATTGCTTTCTTAGCTTAAATATCCGAACTGAATTGCAAATTGTGAGTAAAAACTTGTTTAAAGTCTCGTTTTAGTACCATCGCACCCTGCCTTAAAGGCAACCTGCTTACATCACACTTCTCAAGTGTAGTAGGTGCGCTGAAAGCAGAGTTCTCTGTGTAACAGGTGCGCTGGTCAGATAAGGTTAACTTTACCTTAAGACTTTGGTTTTTCACTCACTGTTTTCAGTCCTATTCTTGAGTTTAGCTATCTATGGTCAGTGTATCTCTATAAAAACCTGCTTCCTTTACATCTTTCTGCCTCCATAGTGCAAAGAGATGTAAGTGTTTTTGTGTATTTTACATCATTTTCGGTTCTCCTTTGCAAAAAAGTAGCATAATCGAGCGGTCGTTCTTTGATCTGAAAGTGTCGTAGCTGTCGTTTTCAGCCATAGAAGACAATCCCCTTGCTTTTGGTAACCGATTATACAAGTTACTGTTGCATATGATTTGAATTAATAAGTTTTTAAAGTGTCGAAAAGAAATTTTTCATTTCGAAATCGCAAAGTGTCTCTCTTACTTTCACTTCATTTTGAAAAGAAATTTGTTGAGTATTGTCGCTTTGGAAATAATTCAGATTTGCACTTAGCTTTCTTATCATCACATACACTAAGAAAGCTGAAAAACAATACATGCATGTGCATTTGCATTTAGACTGCTTGTCGTTTTGATTTAGGACAGTGCATATAGTGTGTGCTCTATGCTCTATGCTAAAAGAAAATCATCTCTCTTTCCTTAGTAGCTAGGATTTTCATTGCTGAAAGAAGATTAAACGACTGTTTATCATCTTAGACTGCATTTTAGGAATTATACATCTACATCACGTGGTGAATCTGAAAGGCAAATTTCTTAAGCAAGATCAACTATAAAATAAATTCAATGAATCTAAAAACGCTTTGGAACCTAATGCACAACATTTAGAAGTCTAGGCTAGAGACGTGTTCTGGTGTCGTAAAACGTGGTAACTATCGCTTTCATTGTTGGTTGGGTGATTCCTCCACTTTGAGACAAAAAATGCCAATACAGACTTGTGCTCCCATGTACCGTCGAGTATATATTGGGAGACCACAGTAGGCTTTATCCTTTATCCATAGGAAGTCGTGTCTGCCACCCTATCGATCACAATGCACTGAACACAGCATTCGGGAAGATTGACTGCCATACCGTAAAAAGTATTCTGCAGTTTTGCGATTGTTTTGGTAATCCCTCTGTCTAGACTTCCAGAGCAGTCTCTTTTGTTCCTTTTCAGTCTCCTTAAAGGAAAAGGTCCATCTGAGCACTTGTCACTTCAAGCTCATTAAAAATCGAAGGCGACTAGAGTCATCTTTTGTTTTTTCTCGACTCTTAAAAATTGAAAAAACAAGTTGTGTCAAAGCGTCTAAAATTCATTTAATTCAGAAACATATTTCCCCTTGATTTTTAGTTGATCGAGTAATCCGCAATCGTGGAAGAAAGTCAATCGAAATCGCTAGAAAATCTTTTGGATAGACTAGATATGTCTGAACAACCGTCGACATCCAGGACTGTGTCATCCGATGCAGCAGTGGCAGAGCCTCCTACTGCTACTTCAATGATGTTCGCCGGTATACCATCTGTCCCAGCAAGTTATCAACAACAAGCCAGAGTCCAATTCGATGACATGGTCAGTTCCTATTTCTTCATCCGGATTATCATCTGGTATTTCTTATGTTGAAACTCAAAAAATTGATCCAATGTGTCTTCAAAGGCCAATCTACCCTTTAAGTACTGGATTTCCACCATATGGAGGGCAGTATGCCTTTTCATTGTTCCCTCTTGGAGAACAACCATATGGGAGTTTACAACAATGTTCAGGTCAAACTGGAATTACATCCAGTGGTTGGGTACCAATACTGCCTCAGCAACCAAGGGTTTTATACTCAATGCAACCATTCCACCCTGTGTCGAATATTCCAACTATACCTGCTATGGTGACTGCGTCTCAAGTACAACCGCTACCCGTTGTATGTCAACCCCAAGTTTCTCAGGTTTCAATACAACAGCCTCTTGTCTCAACGACTCAATCACAACCTCAGGTTAGTGCCTCCTTATCTGGAGCAACTCAGGCTCAAACAAGCACTATGACTCTTCATCTTGGTCAATCATCCAGTATTGAGCAACAGCAAATGGTCCAACAACCATGGCTGGTTCAATCTCAACAACCTCCATTCCAGCAATCATATCAAGGACCTGAGCAACAAGTATTTGTAAGTAATGGGCAACCGCATCTCCAAAGTGGTTATCAACAACCATATTATAATGGTTATGCCCATCAACCTTATCAAAGTTACTAGCATCAAATACATTATGCTGGTATACAAAGACCCACTGCTCAGGCGATTCCATCTTATCCTGGGTATGCTTCGCCTAACCTAAATCAACAATTGCCCTTTGTAGCAACTCTAGAATTACCAGACCTAAACCGGCTGACGAATGATCCAATTGCTTATGCCCCTTGGTGGCCAGCGATTCCACATAAACTTTCGTCAGATATTCCTAAATTCAATGGAAATCCCGGTGAAGACACGTCGAATCATGTGATGACCTTTCATCTGTGGTGTTCATCTAACACTCTAAATGATGATTCGATTAGGCTTCGCCTTTTTCAGTGAATGTTAAATGGTCCAGTAGAAAAATGGTATATTGAATTACCTAGAGCTTCATTTGATAACTTCAGCACCCTAGCCACAACCATTTTAACCCATTTTCAGTTACCAATAAGGTACGAAATAGGAACAGAGCTTCTTACCAATTTCAAACAGACAATGGCCACTCACATATCTGATCATATTTATGAGTGGCGACGTCGTCGAAGAATGGTAAAAACATATGTTCCTGATCAGCTGCTAGCTGAATGGTTTATTAAGTCATTATTACCTTCTATCATAGACGATGTGGTAAAGGGAGGAGTCGTCACTAAAGAGCAAGTTATTTCCCGTGCACAATATCTAGACTTGATCTATACTCAGTCTGGCATGCTCTATGATAAAATACCTGATGCTCCTAGACCATAATTTTCCGTATCTCCCCCTCCTAAATCAAACAATGACTCTCATGCCGGTGACGGCGTGATAGGCACGACAAATACGAAGTCGACAAAGGCCACATCTAAAAAGGCCCGTAAGATTTCTAGTCAAAATGCAAACGAAGAACTTCTCGCCTCGGAAGTAAATGTCATCTCAAATAACAAGGGCAAAGAAACCAAGCAACCAGGAGGCAAGAAGAAAAACAAAGGGAAGAAGAAGAAACAAGGAGAATCATCACCCGAAAAATCTTCTACAAACCCTTCTAGAGACAGGAAACCAAGAAATCCATGCCTAATATGTGATGAGGATCATTGGACAAAAGACTGTCCATATAAAGTTGAGCTTAGAAAATTCGCCAAGAATTCAAAAACCTCGATAGTGTTAACTGATCCGTTTCCAAATCCAGGAACAAATCAGGTTGCTATTGAAAATGCTTCCCCGTCCCAAGTACTGATGTTTTTGGTTTCGAAACAGAAAAATGATGCTTTGATAAAGACAAGGAATAAAGATTACGGGAATCCACAGATGTCGAACAACAAGGATAACGATCAACCTAGTAGTTCGACAACAACTTCAACAGAAGTTGTGCCACCCATCATTCCAGAACTTACAATAAAACAGCCAAAGGGAGTAGTACACAAGTTGACATTTAATCAGCATGCTAGAGTAGCAAAACATTATAATATAGTGGAAGATTTGGCCCAATCGCCATCCGCTGTGTCGACACTTGAGGTACTGCAAAATTATTATCAGCAATAGGTGGGATTGACCCAAAGGATTCTAATCTTGTTTCCTTTAATCACAAAGGATACGATCCTCAGTTACCAGCTCAACTAGCTTTCCTCATTCAGGTGAAAGCCCTCAACAAAACTCTTCATCGAACAATTATTGATGAGGGGGAATCTACATGTATTATGTCGATGAGTTGCTGGAAAACTTTAGGATCTCTTACCTTGTCGCGATCTTCGACAACATTAAAAGCATTTGATAGATGAACATACACCCCATATGGGATATTAAGTAACTTGCAAGTCGAATTGGGGGGAAAACCAGTAGAAATTGATGTTGAAGTTATTGACAGAAACCTCGATTATAACATCCTACTCGGAAGGCCCTGGATATATGCCATGGCCACCGTTGTGTCGACCTATTTCAGGAAGATTGCATTTCCCTTCCAAGGAGGAATTACAATCGTCGACCAACAAAAATTTCTCCCCAATAGTTCAAAAGTTACGGGAAGTATTCTGATGATCCATGGAAACCCTCATTCGCTTCAAAATATCAGAGTAGGTCTACTAAAAGACCCTACATTGACGGGGACTTTTTCCCTACCGCCTCCAAACAATCTGGCGGAAGTGGTCACAATGGAAACCTGCAATATGAAATATTCTATATCTAATGGATTCAGAAGATTCCTAAACATTTTGTCAGCATGGATCATCACCATTTTAGAAATATTGTAGCAATCAATTTTCTTGGCCTGGAGGACAAACCCAAATCAATGCTCATCGAGTGTTTGGATACATAGATAGGTCTAAGGAATATGGCACCTCTTCATATCCTTGGTCGCATGTACATTTTACAGAAAAAGGAATCATTCAGTCAAGGATGTTAGGAGAGGCACCATGGGAAGATTACCACCATCGTTCCCATCTTCCGGATTACCACGAAGATTATTCTAGTGACCTTAATTATCCTTCAGTTTTTGATTTTCTATCAAATACTATAAATACGGTGGATTCCAAGAACAATTCTTATCTCGTGTCGACCTCGTTAAAAAATGAAACAAGGAGTCATGAGGATAGTTCTTTTACTGTGTCAACCTCACTAAAAAATGAGACAACTCCCTTTCCAAATCGAGTCTTTGATTATGGTCTCGTAAAATCCAAGTTGAGACTTTCAAAGATCTTGGAGGTAAACCTTCATTCCAACCACCGAGTTGAATGCAATGAAGCTTGGGGGGCATGCACCTCGATTTGCGTTATTATGCTGGGGGCATGCAAACTTATCATCGAGCAATTTTAACACAGAATTCAAGCTTGTTAAAAAATAAACATAAGCAATGAGAAAATGTTTCCCCCAGAGTTTAAGCTCATTAAAAAATGAACCAAGCTCTGATAAATAACCATCGTGAATGCTTATTATCAGCCTTTGAAGCCCTTGGTCATGTTCTCATCATCACCTCCACTCCATATTGGCCGATCATTCACCTCCATTTGAATGTTTACCCTTTTGAGGAACAACTGCGAAAAGTGATATAGTTAGCCATCCTTGTGACATTGCTGTGATTGGAAAATTCCAAACCTTACCTGGAATCAGTTGCTATCCGAAATTATCACTCGTTCCTCAAAAACTGAGTCTCCTTTAAGCTCTTTTCATCTAACTTGTAAAAAATGAAAAGATTTCCGAGAAATTGGCCTCAACAGCTCGTTAAAGAGACCAAAAGTGCTATCCCTCCTTTAGATTTTAATCTTTTTGGACCCGAAGGATTATTACACAAAAATATCGAGTGCTTGTCTTGTTCGGCTTGTTAAAATTACCGAAAATTCATCCATTTCGTATTGGTTTATACTTTTTCGGACATAAGGGATTATATGATGAAAAAGGAACTATTGGAGTTTCCTTTACGTCCCTTTCAGACTCTCTAAAATTGAAAAGGACTGAGTTGTCTTTGTCGTTAAACTCGTTAAAAGCTAATAGCGAAAAAATTGTCCATTACAGACAAGACCGAGTTTCACTATCGCTAGGCTCGTTAAAACATAGCGATGGGTTTGCCCAAAGGGCAGATTATAGATCAAGCATATGTTATCCTCCTCAAGCTTGAAAAAAATAAAGAGGTACTGGTCAGCAATGATTGGGGAAAATTGGGAAGAAAACTTGAAAAAACGTTTTTAGTAGCAAGTCACTCTTGAACATGACACTTTCACTCCGCATCCGAGTCGGGTTGGGTTGTTCCATTCACTGGTCACATCACCATGGTTCCATCACACCATCCATATTTTGGGTTAATGATACCAATCCATCATGTCAGTGTCGACGATATGTTCAAGAGAAGTCGCTCAGAGAATTCACCTGTGTCTCACCCACTGCAATACATTCATTCTCCATATTTTCATGACTGTTATCCTGAACCTTGTATCCTCAGATCGTTTTCACCTCCATTAAAATCATTTGCTCCGTTCCATGTCATAGATGTGGGATTCATTAAGGGCCTCCTGTGACGGATCGCTTCTTTTCGACATCAACATTATCCAAGAAGTTGATTTAGGAACAACCCTTCCAGTACTTTGAAGCTTGCATGCCTCAATGGCAAGTTTCTCACTTTTGGCGATAGGTTTACATCACTGGCCTTCGACCGAAAGATTTTGCATGGTGTTCGATGCCAAGTCCCTCTTTCACACCATGTGAATTGTACTGCAGTACCTTGAGGGTCATCATCATTATCGGTGATTCCTCTCATGCCTGTTAACAGCTTACATCATTGGCTGGTAATCAGGCAATGTCTTTCCATGTTTGACTCCAGAACATCTCTCACATGGATTGACTTGTACTTCGAGTGAAGATCGAATGAGATTGAAGACCCCGGATCTAGTTTCATCCATCCGGGCTGCGAGATACATTCAGGAAATAAAGACATCCAGTGTACATCATTGCTGCACAGATAATCATCCAACCTAAGGGATGATGGCTCTACCGGAATCATCAGTCTGCACTCAGACGATTGTCTGTCCTATGTACATGAAAATGAATTTATAAAGCTAAGCATGGGAATGCCCGACTCAGCCAGGAAATGAAAAATATTATGAAGATAATGTGTTGTATTGTATCTTATTACAGGTCGCCTTCCAGCTCGAAAAACTTCGAATCCTCATGATAAAGCATTTCACCCGACATCAAAAATTAATTAACAACCTCATGCTTTAGGGGGCAACTGTTATAGACATTTTTGGGCACTACAACCCCAATCCTAAATGTCCATAAACCAAGGGCTCCTAAGTCCCTAAAATTGTTTTTCCAACCCCTAAAAGAACAAGGTCACCTGATCACATCATCTCCCAGAAGTTCTCCATGAAAAACTACTTAGACCTGGTGAAAACTAGGCCATCTCTCCTGCTCCATGGACAAAGTGCGCTACATCCCACCTAAATACACAGAGAGGATGTGATGCATGTTGAAAATCCCTTCTATGGGGTGCGATGGGCAAGAATGGACAAATGGCAGAGGTAGTGTGCGAGGTGGAAAATCATGGAATCTTCCAAAAACTTCTCCTGTGACACTTGCCTCCCTGAATTCGCCTAGGGATGAGTACGAGATCATCATTCTCCAAGTGGCATCAAGAACTATCAGAGAGAGGACACTAATCAAACCCCAGAAGCTGACTCACCCTCCATTCAAACATCTATATATGGATCCCTCATCCCAGAGATCCAGAGGCTGGAATTTTGTATCTTGTAAGGAAGTGTTGTTGGTTTCTTGCTGCAACATCATAGTGTTGGGTGATCTAAGCATTTCATGAGGTGAAGAAGGGATTCTTGCTAAGAGGATGATGCTGGGTCAGAACAATTGGTTGTAATCCTCCCCTGTTATTTTCTTGATATCAATAAAGCTATTCAAGTTTTCCTCCATGTCCTTGCATATTTTTATGATATATGTTTGTGTATGGTTAATATACATCTGATCTTATATTGTTTATTCTAGTAGATCTCTGTTCTTGGATAGTATTGTGCTGCTTTGATTTCACAGGTGCTCTTTGAAGCTGGGCTGACGAGGAAGCAAGCAGCAAAGATCTATCAGAAGGGAGAAGAATCAAGTGAGGAACCAAGCACAAGATTGAGGTTGGTCCCTTCATTCTTCTCTTATCTATTAGTCATAAAGGAATACGAAAGTAGCTTTACTCTGTTTGTTTCTAAGGTTGCTACCACCGTTAGTGGGATTAGCAGTTCTGCATAGACACTATTCCCGGTAAAAAAGAGGAGAAGTTGTGCAACATGCTAAACGAACATCTGGATGCCTTCACTTGGAGTTACAAAGAAATGAAGAGAGTACACCCCTCAGTGTGTACTCACCATATTTATATCAAGGAATGTTTCAAGCCAGTCTGACAACTCCAAAGGAGGAGAAATCCAACTCTTAAAGATATAGTAAAAGAAGAACAACAAACACTGCTAGATGCAGGATTCATTTATCCTATCTCCGACAATGAGTGGGTCTCCCCTTTGGTGTTAGTTCCCAAGAAAAATGGTAAGTGGAGGATTTGTGTCGATTACAGGGAGTTGAACAAAGCCATAAACAAGGACCATTTCCCTCTACCTTTCATCGACTAAGTGCTAGATGGCCTGGTAGTGAATTTTTTTTCTCTTTCCTAGATGGATTCAGGGGGTACAACCAAATCCAGATTAGCTTGGAAGGCCAGGATTAGACCACCTTCACTTTTCCTTAGGGAACTTTTGCCTATAGGGTCCTTCTTTTTGGCCTATGCAATGCTCCTGCTACTTTTTAGGGAGTAGTCATGAGTATCTTTGCTGAGGTGGTAGAAATCTATATGGATGATTTCACACCTTATGGGGGTGATTTCGAGGAAGCCTTGTCCAACTTAGGTAAGGTATTGCACAAATGCATTGAGATGAACCTATCTCTCAGTCCTGAGAAATGTGAATTCTTGATGACTGAAGGGACCATGCTGGGTTATTCAATATCTCAACAAGGACTGCAGGTGGACCCCAACAAAATAACTATCATCCAAAGGGTCCCACCTCCTCAAAAACAGAGAGATGTCAAAAGTTTCCTAGGATTAGCTGGATACTAACGAAGGTTCATAAAGGACTTCAGCAAGTTGGCCTCTCCTTTATTTGGGTTGTTGGCCAAGGACTCTGAGTTTATATGGTCAAAAAGCTATCAAGAGGCCTTGGACATCCTGAAGAACAAGTTAACCACTGCCCCAATTCTCCAAGACCCAAATTGGGCCCTTCCTTTTCACATTCATGTTGATGCCTCACACAAATCCATAGGAGCAACCCTAGGTCAGATAGATGAAAATTTTCCTTATGCCATTTACTTTATCAGTAAGAATCTGTCAAAGGCTGAACTGAACTACACAGTGACCGAAAAGGAGCTCTTGGCTGTTGTGCATTCGTTGAACAAATTTAGGCATTATATTACAGGCTATCAAGCATTTATCCATACTGACCATGCTGCAATCAAATATTTAATGAATAAACCCAATGTGAATGCTCGTATTATAAGATGGTTTCTTTTATTACAGCAATTTGATCTAACTATTGTTGATAAGCCTGGTAAGGAAAATGTAGTTGCAGGCTTTTTTCCAGATTAACTTTTCTTGCAAGTGAAGAGGGAATGGTTGATGACCAATTATCGAATGAGCACTTATTCGCCATTTCAGTTCTCTCTCCATGGTTTGCTGACATAGCAAACTATATGGTATCTACACAGTTCCCACCGAACTTGTCCTCCAAAGAGAAAAGAAAGATTATAAGAAAGGGCACCCCCTTCACTTGGATTGGGGGAAATCTCTTCAAACCTTTCCCAGATAAAATCTTGAGAAGGTGTGTCAGGGAGGAGGATGTCTTTGTCATCCTTCTCACCTTTCATGATGGGCCTTGTGGAGGTCACTTTGCAGCAAAGAGGACAACATTCAAAGTGTTACAAGCAGGGTATTATTGGCCCACTCTTCGTCAGGATGTGAAAAGATATACTAGTTAGTGTGATCGGTGCTAAAGGATGGGAAATCCTACTCCAAGGGATGAAATGCCTCTGCAGCTTTGGGTGACTTTTGAGCTATTTGACAAGTGTGGCATGGACTTCATTGGACCTATTGACCCTCCTTCCAAGAAAAAACAATACATCATTGTGTCCACTGACTATTTGACTAAGTGGGCTGAAACCAAGGCAATTAAGGCAACAATAGAGGAGAATGTGGCCAAGTTCTTAAGGGAGAATGTATTATACAAATTTGGGTACCCTAGAGATATAGTCACTGATCAAGGAAACCAGTTTACCTCCAACATGATTGAAGATTTGCTCAGCCAGCACAAGATCAAGCATTGGACCTCCATTCCATATCATCCTCAAGCTACTGGGCAAGTGGAGGTGACCAACAAAGTGCTAGATGGCATCTTGACCTAAGTGGTTAACGACAATAGGAAAGATTGGGCGGATAGACTAGTTGAGGCCACCCGGGCCTATAATACCACCTTTAAGACCACCACTAGATTCAAACCCTATGAGCTGGTCTATGGGAAAAAGGTCCTACTATCCATTGAGTTTGAGTATAACACATTAAGGATGGCAACCCAACTAGATCTAGATCTTAGCAGTGCACACAAAGAGAGATTGCTTCAATTAAATGGTTTAGATGAGTTCAGAATGCAGGCCCTCCTACACACAGAGGTAACCTAATTTCAGAGGAAGATATGACATGATAATAAAATAAAGGATAATAAATTTCAAGAAGGTGATTGGGCCTTCTTATATGATTCCAAATATAAATAATTTAAGGGCAAGTTAAGGACAAGATGGCTATGACCTTATGTTATACAAAGATGTCTTGATAATGGTTAAGTGCAGATAACCATAGATGAAGAGGCCATTCCTTTAATTGTTAATGGACACCGATTGAAAGTTTACAAAAGACCATTGTCAAAGAAAGAGTTCATCGATGGTAGCAATAAAATAGTGATGGTAGTGGAGCAAGTTTTAGCTCCTGTCTCATCAAATCACTGAGAGAAAAGAAAAAGAAAAATAAGGACTCAGGTGAAAACCTCCATGAGGCACCTGAGTCCCACTATTGGGTTGAAAACCTCTTGGGGTGGCCCAATGGTGTCAAAAAAAAAAAAAAAAGGGAGAAAAAAGAAATAAAAAGATCCCTGGGTGAAAACCTCTCTTGAGGCACCCAGGGCAAACAACTAGGATGAAAACCTCTCAGAGGCAGCCTAGTTTTTTTCAAAAAAAAAGGGAGAAAAGAAAGAAAAATTATCATGAAAATTTCTATTTGTAGGTCAACAAGGAGGACGATCAAAGAACAAAGGAGGATAAAGAAGGGACCTATTTCACTCACATTTTTATTTTTCCACTCATTGTCATTCATCACTCCACCATTTCTTTCATTTTTCACTCCTTTGCTTCAGTTTACAAGGGGACTATGTTTTCTATAGGATCCCCTGTAAACCTACAGGATCCCATGAAAACCTAGAGGTTGATCTTGTAGGAATTATAGTGGCTCAAGAATCCTATAGGAAGTGACCCCAGGGTGAAAAAATGAGCTGCTACATCAAATAAATAACACCCCTACATCACCATTTCATTACCATACCTATGTCCACTTTCATCACCGCTGCATTCACCATAAAACAAAATCAGTTTCAAAAAATATATATTTTTCACAGTATTCAAGAATTAAAAATGAAACAGAGAGTAGAAGGGAGCAACATCTGAGTATGTCTCATTTCCCCATACTCCTATTATTCCTCTCAATCCATGTCACCATCCTCAAAATCCCAGTGGAGCGTATGATTAAGAGTTCTGAGGGAGAAGCAGCTACAAGACATCTTGTAGGAAATCCTGTAGCAGCCTATCCCACAGAATACAAATCATGATTGCAGCAAGCTTCCAACATGATGATCCAAGAGCAGAAGGAGCTCCAAAGAAGTAACATCACCATCATCTTCAGCACCAGGTACCTACACATCAAAGGAATCATAACAGAACAACAAAAAAGGAAGAAATATGAGCATGCAGCCAACACACAGCAAGCACCTCCGGTATTCAACAACTGTAGCAAGGGTTAGCACCACAAGTAAGTATCTTGCTCACTCTCTCATTTTAATAATGTAGTACAAAAATTGTAAAGGTTACAAGTAAGTTGGTTTATAAGAGAAAGGTGGCCAGTTAACTTGGCCACCTTCGTTTAGTCGATGAAGACAAAACAGTTAATCCTCCCACACATGTCATCAGTCAAGTAAAAAAGGAGAAGAGAAGGACAAAAACAGTTAAGTCTATGGAGGCATGAACTGGGAGTTGATTATGAGGATAGGGAAATGATGATGTGGTAGTGGGGACCAACGGTCCAAAAATAGAAAATGCACCTCTGCTACCAGCACACCACCTCACATAACTCGACCATAAGAAGAAATATTCGTTGATCCCCATGCACTTATGCATGCATTTCCTTGAGGCTCAGTCTAGAAAAAGTCACTCTCATACCCAGGAAACCTACAGAAGAGGAAAATTCCATCTGTCTCCTGCGTAGGACTTCCTACAGGATTGCATAGGAAATCCTATAAGATTGCACAAGAAACCTACAAGATATAGATACACAATCTACAGGATTGGCCGAGAGGGGTTTCAGAGGGGAAAACATGGGGGTTGGCTACAACAAATGCTATGAAGAGGTAGGCTCTATAATTCCTTCCCTTTTTCAAAGAGAATTGAAAAGAAAATCCCCTAGTAGAGAGTGAATTTGGCAGCTATGTAAGGGAATTTTCTCCATAGTTCTTTCAGTTATTTACTTCTGCATTAAAAAAAATTGTGTCAACCATCTCAGCTTCTCCAAATTCACCAAAAAAATGACAGGGGGTTTAATAGAAGGGAGCCCATTAATACTGTGAGAATCCACCAACACCCTCAGGTGTTAGAAATCTTTACAAGGCATAATTGGATGGGGTATTTTGAAAAATTAAGAGGGTATGATGATGAATTGGCCTGAGATTTTTCTCTCTCCCTCATTCCACTGAACAGAATTCATGCCACTATTGTGGTGAGAGGCCTCTCCATAGAGCTCACCCCTGAACTCATAAGCAAAATTACCACACTTCCCTTAGGAGTTCCTTGGAGAAAGGAAGACAAGGGAGATAGCCAGATTGCCAAGAATAAGCTCTTTTTAGAGGGACAAGAGCCCATTGAGCACAAAAATGGAGTAAGGAGAGCAAGCCTACCATACCCCTGGAATGAGGTGAGCTACCACCTTATAAAATACATATCATGTGAGGGTAGATATAGCATGCTTTATGGGTATCACTTTAGGCTTCTTGAAGAATTGAGGTTTGGAGCAGAAACACCTCCTCACCACAGGCTCAACATACCATACTTCCTTATGCAATCACTGATAGACACAAGCATAAAAGTGCAGGAGGGAAACCACCAAAATTTAGCCCACCATGGGTTAATTAGAATCATCATAGAATATGCCCTCCACAACCTTAGAATTCCTATCCAATGGGAAATTTTCAGAGACATGCAGACAAGAGGAGGATATCGAAGCCCTCACATATGACATTAGTCCTACTGTTAGTGAAAAGGATGAGGAAGAAACTGAAACAGAGGGAGAAGAAGCAGAGAGGGATGAAGATGAGACAGATGGGGAGGAAGATGAGGAAATAGAGGAAGATGGCAAAGAAGAGATTAATTAACAAGATGAGGATCTAGAAGGAGAGGAATAGGGAAAAAACAAAGAGGAAAAGGGTAGTGAAAAAGAGGAGGAAGAAGATAAAGAGAAGTCACCTAGGGTGTGCCACTGAGGGAGAAGTAGCATCTGCCCTCACTGCTCTTAGCACCCCTCTCAAACAGAAAGGCAAAAGACAGAGGCATACCCCCTTATATTTCAAAACAAGGAAAAGCACAAGGATAAGGCATGGGAAACCCCAAACACCAACTAAGATTCCCATTGTGATTGAGGACTCACCTAAACAGTAGGAGAAAATGCCTCCTCCTAAGTCTCCTATCACCTATGTGAGAAGGCCTATAACTAGATCCACCTCAGCCAAAGGAAAAGCAATCCTACAGGATACACAATAAGACCTACAGGAAGCTGAAGCAGTCCTACAGGATACTTTGTTAAACCTATAGGAGACTCAAAAATTGGATAAGAAGGGAAGCCTACAACAAGAAACTAAAGAAGAGGACCCAGAGTTAAAGGAACCTATCCCCCAACCTAACCTTGACTCCTACTATAGATTTATTGAAGGGGGCAGGGTCATTCCATAAAAAAATTCTATTCCACTATTCTTTGAGCTTGAGAAGGAGAGTGCCAGAACTCCTTGATGGATGTATATTGCCAAATCCAAGGGGGTGGAAGACATTGGTCACATGGAGGAGAAGCTCAAGGAGATGGGCAAAGAATTAAGTAGCTTGAGAGATAAAGAGGCCATAATGAGAAATCAATTAGAGAGAAAATGCATGGTTGAAAGGACAACTACAAGAAAGAGAGAACCAATTGGCATGTATGTCCAGTCTCTCTTTGGAATAAATCTAGTATAGGATGCCAGCTAAATCCTATGCCCTATACCTTAAGGAACAATGGCTGCATTTCCAGATCAAGACCCTAGCACAAAGAGGCACTATGCCATTTCAGGATTATAGACAGTTCATTGATCTTTGTGATCAAAGTACATTGGAGGACAGGGCCAAGATGGCTGAGTTTTATTTGCATAACATGGCATTAACAAACATGAATGTATGGGACCCTAATGCCAAGATAGGAGATTTACAGTTGATGGCTTTGGCATCATGGATGAACCATGAGGAAGCAAGGGCTGCAGAAATGAAGAAGATATTGGCAAAAGAACAAACATAGCCCCTTATGATAAAAGCTGAGCAATCCAATCCAATGGCCCTCATCAACACACATAATTTAATTGCAAATGATCCTCAACTTGCACCCAGGTATCTTGTTTCCCAAGGCCAAGCAATTTCACATTTTGAGGACATGTTCAGTTTGTTAGGGGATGACATCATACATGCTTGCCTGAGGAGATGGAACACATTGCCACACAGTTTAAAGATAAGAGAGTACCACACTCCTCAAATAATGAGAGAAGCACTGAACAAGACACCCATGTACAAGCAATTTATGCAAAGACACAAAGTCAATTGGATTGGCTTGAAAGTTAGTCCACAACAGCTCTTAGGAATGCTAGAAGGAAGGAAGGAAGAAGAAGAAAAGAGGCAGTGGGAGGAGGTAGAAAATAAAGTAGGTTGGAAACCATAGCAGAGGCATGGGATATCAGGGAGGCCATTAGAGCTATGAAGAACATGGATATTGATTGATTTGCTTAGAGGATGAGCAATACTTTCAGTAGGGGGGTGATAATGAGCCTCATCATTGGGTAATTATATGGGCCTTAATTCACCTCCTAGCTTAGTCAAACCAACTTTTCTCACAACTTATTACATGTTTTGATTATATTTTGTTTAATGAGATGAGTTAACGTGAGTTTTTATGCCTAGTGGACTAATATGCATTGAATGCAGGTTTGAAGACAAAATCAAGGAATTTTGGCAAAGACTAAGGTTTGAAACTCAAATGGGACAAGGGAGAGAGATTGTAGGAGGTAAATCCTCCTCATTTACTCCTTCCCCAATTGAATATTCCTTCATTAATCCCACCAGCTTGGAGTGCAAGTAGCCAAGCCATGAAGATTAGAAGGCAATCGAGTAAGTGATAGAAGTTCATCTCGAGTTTGGGAGTTGAGCCTCCCTAAATTTAAGGAAGTTGTTGAAGAATTCAGTTGTATAAGTAGAGAGGTCTAGAGCCTCATTATAATTCGAATTTTTGTTGTAAAACTCTAGCTATTTTCGAGTTCCAGACTTGTGGAAGACTTTTTTATGTAATTTCTTGTTTTGGTAATAAAAATGAGTTTGTTCTTGATTTGGTACTGAGTTAATTTAGAGGGTTAAAGCTCTTGGATTAGGGCCCAACCCTAGCAGAAAAGTCTCCTCTTCTTGTATCTTTATGCTTAGCTTAGTTTCATAGATTCATGGTTAAACTGTTCTTAGAAGTATTTCATTACAAGTAGTGTAGATTTGATTAATTTTTTATTAGTTTGCTTCCATTTGTGCCTTACTTCAGTAGCAGGTTAGAAGGGATAAAAGAGGCTCCACAAACCTATCAGTAGGTGTCTTGGCCTCACTTATTCCTTCTGGGATCATGATTTGAGGAAAAGACCCTTATGCAGCCCAAAAAGATAGATTTCCATTTCTTTCATGATATTTAGAGGTTGTTGTACTTAAACTAGCATTTGATCAGTTTTTCAAAGTAGGATTTCATTTCCATTTCTTCTATCTTCATTCTTGCAATAGATATCATCCATGATTCCATGTTATTCAACAATTTCTTCATGCATAAGGTAGACAGTTAGTTCATTAAATTTTGCTTTTCTAGTTCATGAGAATTCTTCTTGTTTACATGAATTTTTGGAAATTACACATGTTTGATGCAGAGCAGGTACTTCAGAAGTAGATAGAAATCTCATAGCCAACAACCACCTCCCAACTTCATCCACCCATAGGCATCCTTTTTTTCATCAAAACCTCCACCAATTTCACCATTTTACATAAAAAAATTCCTCAAGCATTTTGAGCGAATCCAACCATCTCCTAAACTTGGTTTTGGTTTCTGAGTGATCATAGGCCTCTTCTTACTCCATTGCACCAATCAACCACCTTCCCCACACTTTCCATCACCTCCAACACACATCATTTTTCTCACGGCTACATCTTGTAGAAATACAGGGAATCCTGTAGGTTTCTAGTACATCATGTAGGTTTTCCTGTAGTGGCCTATTTTGAGGCTGAATTGAGGGAAAACCTCTAGGAATCCTCCCAAGGTCACCCAAGGGTCTCCCAAACCTTCCAACCATCTCCTAAACCTTCCAGCCATCCATCAGCATCCCTAAACCACCTACCACATCACCAAAAGAGATTAGTTTGCACACTTGATTTTTCATGAAAAGCATAAAAAGGCAAAACATATTTATTACAGTCCTTTACATGCATAACAATTGTGTTTGATGTTTTTAACTTCCATGCTTAGGATAGTAGCATTTTGTTCATGTTGATTTAACATCAGTGCAAAGCATAGCTCTTAGCATTGAATTTCATTCTTTTTCATTATTGCAGTAGATCAACTCTCTCTTAGGGTAGATTTCTATTTCTTTCATCAAGGAACCAAGCTTCTTCTGAATCCATAGAAGTTTGGCTTGCAAACCCTAGTGGTATCTCGCCAACTGAACAGTGACAAAAAAGTAGATTTTCCAGTGGGCTAATTTTCCATGATTTTTCCACAAAAAATATTCGCCAATTTCCAATTTTATAAAAGACGATTCGCCCAAATTTTAGAATATAAAATTATTTTACCTTTAAAATCGCCAACATTATATAGAGACTATATATAAAATAATTATAAGTTTGATTAATTTTACAAATATATCAATAAACATTTATAATTTGCATATTAGGGATTAGTGAGATTCGCCAACGTTTTAAAATTCAAGGAAATTTTCCATCCTTAAAATTTTCCTTGGTAGAACCATCACTTTCACTTGTGTATACAACATTGTCACCTCCAAGTTTTTACGAACTAGGTTGATAAAGTAAAGCTGGTAGCCCAAGAGTTGCAGCATTCTTACTGCAATATTGGTGCTCATAAATATCAAATTGGAACTGGGTGATTTGCTGGTTAATTTTGACATTGTTTTCTTATACACCAAAATCCCCATCCAAGAAGCCATTGATATCATAAATCACATCACTGACAAAGACACTTCCAAGTTAGTTGGCCTATGCCTCACCTCGACCTTCTTTAGTTTCCAAGGTGACTTCTATGAGCAAACTTGTAGTGTTGCGATGGGCTCCCCTCTTTCCCCTATTGTCGCTAACCTATTTATGGAAGATTTTGAGACCAAGGCCTTAGCCACTGCTCAATTTCGTCCTAAAAATTGGAAGAGGTTTGTTGATGATACCTGTGTCATCTGGCCTCATGGTCAGGAGAAGCTCAACCTATTTCTTAACCACCTTAATTCTAAATCTGACTCCATCAAGTTCATGATTGAAGTTGAGGTGGATGGTCGCCTTCCCTTTCTCGACATTCTCCTTTCAAGGATGAGTGATGGTTCCATTTGTCACCAAGTATTTCGGAAAAAGACTCACATGGAATGGTATCTCCATGCCAATTCTCATCATTTCTCATCTCAGAAATTCGGGGTTCTTAGCACTCTTGCTACCCGTGCTCTAAGAATCTTTGATGATAGCCACCTTGAAAAGGAGAAATCCCATATTCTTGAAGTTCCTAGAAATAATGGGTATAGCAGATCTCAAAGCCTCAAGGCCTTTCATAAATACTGAAAAAATCCTAGAGTTAAACTTTCTTGTGGTGATCCTATCTCTAAGATTCATCTCCTGTATATCCAAGGAACCACGTATAGAATTTCCCATATCCTTAAGAATATTAATGTCTCTTCTTCTTTCAAACCTCTCAATACCATTAAAAATTCTCTTAGATCTGTTAAAGACCCTATTGATCCTAAGGACTTGAAAGGGGTCTACCTTGTTCCCTTCTCATGTGGTATCCCCTACATTGGGGAAACAAGCATATCTATTAAGCAGAGAATCAATGAGAATGCTGCAAACATTAGACACAATTTCTCCCGCTCATCAGCCTTAGCCGAGCATGTAGAAAAATAAAAGCACCATGTATGCATTGAAGAATCCAAAGTCATCGCTATGGTAGATCACTTCCACCATAGGAAGCTTAGGGAGGTGATTGAGATCAAAAGGCATGCCAAAAATCTTAATAGGGATGATGGTTGGAAATTGAGTAAGCTGTATTCCAACTCTCTCATCGTAACTCATCATTCCTTTCTTCTCCCTTCTCCTATTTATTCTCTTTTTGGTTTATTTTCTTATGTTTTCTGCCTTGGTCCCCTATATATATATATATATATATAATGTGTGTATAACAATATAAAATTTCTAGTATTATTTTTCTAGTTAACCCATCTAATTTGATTTAATTTATTAGGGCTTCCATTTTGAAGAACTTAATCATCCCTCGATCGAATAATATAACTTGATTTTAATAAATTAATAATTATTGGATTATATTGGGATAAATTTTTTAAATTCATAACAACTAGTTTTCTAATAGGTCAACCTCTAACAAATAAGATGATATAAATTATTAATAAATAACTACTTTACATTAATTCCATAATATTAAAATTCAATATTTTATTTTTAATTATTCTTTAACAACTATTTTCAACTTAACATAGAATATTTTAATGAAATAACTCCTTACCATTAATTCCCTAACAATTAATTTCTTTACCTATTAACTAATTCACCAACAGCTAGTTTTTAACGGCTAACTCTGGGCAATGTTGCATCCTTACTATTTATTCCTTTTGATCGATTGATTTCTCACTCAGTCCTAAGGATGAACCACATTAGTTGGTTCGAAATGACGACCAAATCCTAACAATGTGATTAATCCGAAAGACTTTATTCTACATTATGGATCACAAAAGTATTAAGATCTAACAAGAATGTATGTATTTGGTTTTCTTGCCATCATTGGCATGGGTTTTCCAGGTGTGAAAGTGGTTTCAACCTTGCCTCACCAGATGGTTTTGTAACTGGGTGAGGTGGCCTCAGTAAAATTCCCAAGGGCCTAGGAATCCATTGACTGGTTTTGGAAGCATTTTGGTAAAGCCTGAGAGTGCAGTCGAGAAAATTCCTCAAGGTATTGGTGAAGAAATTCTGTGGCATCCAAGCTTATTTTGGGCCTAATGATCCCTTGACATGGTTTTGTGGGATTGTGGTAAATCTTGGTGGTTGGTGTTTTTGTTTGGGCCTAGGAATCCCTTGACCTGTTTTAGGAGGATTGTAGTAAAGCCTCAGGGTGGAGGTGGTTTTATCTTCAGGAATCCTTGGTACATTTGGTCTTGAGTCCGACATTCATGCTTAGAATATGGCACAAGGGTGATTGGTTGAAAGAAATATTTGGCTCAACCCAATCTATGATCGGGTGTTACATGGAAGTCCCTAACTTGGTTGGCATTCACATATTTTAATAAGAGCCCTTTTCCTCTTTTATTTCATGAGTATTTGTACTCATTATTATGTGGCTTTGATGGCTATTCTATCATGGTCATTATTTTAGTTATATGATGGTTACAAGCATGGTTTCATAACAAGTTCTAGTTATGGCTCTTGATATGTTTTATTTGTTGATGAATGGTTAATGATGCATGAGATGAAAGATTTTATTGAAACTATTATGAGAGGGAATCAAACCTTCTTGATGATTCTTAGATAAGTATCAGATCCTTATGTTTATATATGCATTCATGACCTGGAGATTACATGTTCTCAATATGTTTGACGAAATTTCTGTCATGGTTAGGCCTGGTTAGATCACGTTTTTGATTCAAAGTTGTATGTTTAGCATTGTTGGCATGTTGTAGAAAATCCCGTAGATTCACAAGCTAATGCAATTTTCTAAAGCAAGAGACAAGAATATACTTCTACTCTTTACAACGGAAGCCCATAAACATCGAGCAAACAATAATCAATAGAGGAAGAGAATCAAAGGCACATAACAAAATAAATATCTGGGGAAAAACACAACTCAAAACCTCACTATTTGTTTTGTATTAATCCGGAAATTCAAGATGAAATTACAATGCTTGTTCTCTCTAGAACAATCCCATCACTCAATAAATTCAATCTCCAACTCATAAGAAAGCTCAAGGCCAAAACTTAGCCTCTTCACAAGCTCTCCAAGTCTCTATTCCAATGTGTAATTCCTATGAAGGATAGCTTGTATTTAAATGGAAATAGAGTCTCTAAAAATAGCGTAATCCCTCAAGGATCAGTTCCTAAGTGCATGCACTATCAGTGCAACTCAAAAAAATCTAAAACAAATATTACACTGTCCTTGCACTCTAGTCTCAACTGGGCCTTTCTCAGAATCAACATGCATGAGTTTCTGATGGTGGAATTTTCAGTTAACTAGAGTAGCACGAATTAGCTCACTAGTGTCCCAATTGACTGTTTACTCACTATTAGTTCGTGAAGCTGATTGGAACTAATTTAACTAGACTTAACTCAATAAATTGAGTTAACTAATTACAACTCATTCATAACTCATCCTTAACTCCTATAAGTTAGGGAGAACATATACATGTCTTCTAAAAGACTTCCAATTCGAATTTCCTAAATTAATTAAGTTAATCAAACTTAATTAATTATTTTCAAATTGATATGAGAAAAGAATTCTATTTTAATTCACAGTCTAATTCAAAGACAAATTAAATTGGAATTTCTTGTTGCCATTTCTCAACACTCCCTCTCAACAAGAAAGGGATTATCCATCACCCCGATCCTGTCTCTGTGAAACTTGAATTTACATCTTGGCAATGCCTTTGTCAAGATGTTAGCATCTTGCTCCTCCGTGGGAATGATATCTAACAACATGATCCACCTCAATACACAATCTATGAGATGATGATACCGGATATCTATATTCTTGGACTGATCATGAAAAACTGGATTTTCAGAGAGTTTGATACAACTCTGATTATCACAATAAATCACTGTCAAATACATCTGCTGACCAAAAAAACCAACCAGGATCTTCCTCATCCAGATAGCCTCACATGCTGCTTGACTTGCAACCATGTACTCTGCCTCTACCGAACTAAGTGCAACCGATCTTTGTTTCATATTATACCAAGAAACTGCAATTGACCCAATACTAAATATCCCTCCTGATGTGCTCTTCCTATTAGATGGACTCCCCACCCAATCTGCATCGGCGAAGCCTTGAAGATTCACTCCCTCTATTTGTATGTACCACAACCCAAATTGATTAGTGCCTCTAAGGAATCCCAATACATGCTTTGTCGCCTTCCAATACAGATTGGTAGGCCTAACCATCACTTTACTAAGCTGGTTAACTGCATAAGACATATCTGGTTGTGTGTTCACCAAATACATGAGTGAACCCACAAGCTTCCTGTAAACAGTAGCTTCCATTACTTCTCCTGAGCTAGCATCCTCCTTCCTCCAATTATTAGTTAGAGGAGTCTCCATGGGTTTACTGCTCTCCATGAGGAATCTCCTCGATCTCCCTACCATACCTCCATGCCAAGAAAGTAATTCATGAGCCCCATGTCCTTCATCTCAAACTCTCTTGCAAGGTCCTCCTTGCAAGTTTTGATGAGCTTCTCATCACCTGTCAATATGAGATCATCTACGTAAAGTACAATGATCAACAAGTTACTTTCCACCACTATGTGATACAGGTTCACATCCGCTTCACTCTTTGTGAAGCCCAACCCAGTGAAGTAGCTATCTATCCTGGTGTACCAAGCACGAGGTGCTTGCTTCAATCCATACAATGCTCTCTTGAGTCAGCACACATGCGACTCATGGTCCAAGGTTTCAAAACCTTCAAGCTACTCTATGTACACCTCTTCCTCAATCATGCCATTGAGGAAGGCAGTCTTCACATCCATCTGATGGATACTCCAACCCATCTGTGTAGATAGTGCCAAAATAGATCTGATAGATGAGTACCTTGCAATAGGAGCAAAGGTCTCATCATAGTCAATCCCCTCTACCCGTGAAAAGCCACGGGCCACAAATTTGGACTTATGCTTCTCCACACTACCATCTGTAGCTTGCTTTACCTTGTAAAGCCAACAGGAGTTCACAACTGACTTGTCCTTTGGTCTCGGGACCACATCCCAAACACTGTTTCAAACTATGGAGTCATACTCCTCCACCATCGCATCAACCCAAACTGGCTATTGCACTACTTCCTAAAAGGAATATGGCTCTGTCACAACACATGCACCCATAAGTGCCATGTATCTAGTGTACCTCTCTGGTGACCTCCTCTATCTGTTCTGAGAAGAGGGTGCTCCCACATTCTCTTGTGCATCATCCAACAATCTGTCAGCCTCTCTAGTGCACTTTCTTCCCTCTTTGGAAGACTCTACCTAAGTGGATGTCTCCACTCTCGGAACCTCTGCATGTGGCTGCTCCACATCAATCTAAGGCTCCTCAACCTTAGGAACTAAAATTTCCTCCTCCGCATGTACTCAAGCTCCCTCTCAAGGGATACTTGCATGGCCTTCTCCTCATCAAACTTGACATCCCTGCAAACCAATATCATCAGACTGGTTTGCATGTACACCCGATAGTTGTGGGGAGTATCCGTGAACCCCACAAATATCCCCAACTTTGATGTTGGCTGAAGCTTCTTCCATGCATCTTTGGTCACATGGAAATAAACCGATGACCCAAAAATCTTGAAGTGACCAACATCTGGCCTCTTACCGGAATAAGCTTCCTCTGATGTTTTACTCTCAAGTATCTGATATGGACTATGGTTTTGTACATAAACCATTGTGTTGCATGCCTCAGCCCACAAGTGTAGTGGTAGGCCCTGATCATACAACATCACCCTTGCTGCCCCTATTATGCTCCTGTTCTTCCTCTCGATGACCCCATTCTGTTGAGGGTTATGAGGTGCTATCAACTCTTGTTTAATCCCTTCCACTGCATAGAAGTTCTTAAACTAATTAGAGACATATTCTCCACCGTTATCACTCCATAGAGCTTTAACCTTATTTCTTGGCTCTTTCTTGACCAATGCTTTGAATTGACAAAGCTTTGTGAATGTCTGATCCTTTCTCTACATGAAAAATATCCAACATTTAAGAGAACAGTCATCTAAAAATATAACATAATACTTGTGTTTGGCAGCGGATATTGTCGAGAATGGTCCACACACATCTGAATGGACTCTCTCTAGAATAGAATCTGCTCGACTATCTCTATCTTCAAAGGAAGACTTGGTGTATTTTCTCAAAGTACAACCCTTGCATGTATCAACTTGCTCAAGCGTACCTTTGGGAAGATCGGTAGATATTTGCCGCAATATCTTCAAAGCCCCATGATGCAAGTGGCCCAATCGCCTGTGCCACAACTCGCCGACGTCTCGGCTCAACATCTTTTCCACTTTTGAACTCAAAGCAACACAATCCTCTACCTCTATCTTATAGAGATTTTGAACTCGAATCCCTATCTTATTTACTTGACCCGTGGCTGTGTGTCGAAGGATCACCTTTCCTTTCAAAAATATCACATCATAGCCTCTATCCTCAAGCATGGAAACGGATACCAAGTTCTTCGTCAATCTGGGTACATGCATAACATTCTTCAATGTGAGTGGAGCTACATGCTCCCTCTGAAAAGTAATAGTGCCCACACTAGTAACACTATACTTACTGTCATCACCCATCTCGATATGCATCTTGAGATCTTTCTCTTCTAGTTCACTGAATAACTCGTTGTCTCCAGTCATGTGGAAAGAAGCTCCACTATCTAAGTACTAGACACTTCCCATCATTGAAGACACCATGCATGCAATGAGGGAAAAGTCCAATTCGAATTGGGAGGCCAAAGCCTCACCCACCACTCCTCCTGAGGACTTCTCCTTGGACTTCTTCAATGGACAATTTGTAGCAAAGTGACCCATCTTGTGACAATGAAAGCATTTAACTTTCGTCATGTCCTTCTTCTTACCTCCATGATAAGAATCTAATTTGGAACGAGAAATTTTACCTTTCCCCTTCCTCGCCTTAATTTCTAAGGCACATTTATCTTTATCATCAGTCTTGGATGAAGAGCCATCCCTGGTGTTCCTCCTAATCTCATCCTGCATGAAATCTGACCATAGTCATTCCCAATCTGGCAGCTTCTCCTGACCATTGATGGAGTCCTGCTAACTATGCCAACTCTTTGGGAGTCCAAGAAGAGCAAGGCTCACCATATCCTCCTTGGAAACAGTGGTTCCAACACTTCCAAGTTCATCCTGACATTGATTGAACTTGGTCAAGTAATTTAGAATCGTCTCGCCTTTATTCATATTGATTTTACGAAGTTTATCCTTCAGTGCCAACTTCCTTTGATCATTGCTATTCTGATACAAGTCCGTCAATGTTTTCCACATAGCATGTGGAGTTTCCTTTCCATGGAGACTCAAGACAATGTGGTCTCAAACTCCCTCAATAATTATCCGCCTTGCCTTCGCCACACACTTCTTCCATTCGGCCAAGTTCTGTGCATTCGTAGCTGCTGGCTTGGGGACTTCTTGACCAATGAATTCCTTCAAGCCATTATCTTCTAGCACAACCTCCATCCTGTCCCTCTAGGCTATAAAATTTGAGCTGCCTTCCAAGGCATACTCAAGCCTCAACCCATGGAACTCCATCTGCCGATCCTGAAGCATGTATGCAAATTCAACTTTCACCTGTAATCTAGAAACTCAAGACTTCGAAATCTCCTCTAGAGAGCTCATTTTAAATCAGTGATATCTCCCTCATCCGAACTCTGATTCGGTCGTTTTTTTTTTTTTTTAATTTGGGTATATTTTCCCAAGGAATCTAGATCTGCAATTTGTTTCTAAAAATTTTGCACATAAATTCTAAGATATTCTCTACAAACGCTCAGCCCAAAAAACAATCTTGCTCCGATACCATGTAGAAAATCTTGTAGATTCACAAGCTAATGCAATTTGCTAAAGCAAGAGACAAGAATCTACTTCTACTCTTTACAACGGAAATAATCAATAGAGGAATATAATCAGAGGCACATAACAGAATAAATATCTGAGGAAAGCCACAACTCAAAACCCCACTATCTATTTTGTATTAATCTAGAAAATCAAGATGAAATTACAATGCTTGTTCTCTCTAGAACAATCCCAACACTCAACAAATTCAATCTCCAACTCATAAGCAAGATCAAGGCCAAAGCTTAGCCTCTTCACAATCTCTCCAAGTCTCTATTCCAATGTGTAATTCATATGAAGGATAGCTTGTATTTAAATGGAAATAAAGCCTCTAAAAATAACGCAATCACTCAAGGATCAGTTCTTGATTGCGTGCACTATCAGTGAAACTCAAAAAAATATAAAACAAATAATACACTCTCCCTTCACTCTAGTCTCAACTAGGTCTTTCTCAGAATCAACATGCATGAGTTTCTAATGGTGGAATCTTCAGTTAACTAGAGTAGCACTAATTAGGTCACTAGTCTCCCAACTGACTGTTTACTCACTATTAGTTCCGGAAATTGATTGGAATTAATTTAACTAGCCTTAACTCAATAAACTGAGTTATCTAATTACAATTCATTCATAACTCATCCTTAACTTCTCTAAGTTAGGCAGAACATATAAATGTCTTCTAAAAGACTTCCAATTCGAATTTCCTAAATTAATTAAGTTAATTAAACTTAATTAATTATTTTCAAATTGCTATGAGAAAAGAATTCTATTTTAATTCACAGTTTAATTCAAGGAAAAATTAAACTGGAATTTCTTATTTCCATTTCTCAATACATGTCATTATTGATCCTAGAAAGTTTCACTGAGTTCTGGGCAGTGGTCTAGAGGATGACCTAGAATTTAGGCTCAGAATTTGGGACCATAGGCTCATAAATGGAGAGTTTGGGTTGCAACCTCATGGATGCAAGCTTGTTCATGCGGTTGGAGGCTTCCAAATGCATGAAGGATTTGTTGTGGGTGCATTTGAGGGCCCAAGGCAGAGAAGGATGGGTCCAACTTAGGATTTGGCCACCTGGTATGGTTTCCCAGTCCCTGAGTGTCCTGTATGCCCTGCAGGGAGTTGTGAAAGGTCATTTTGTCGTTAGTAGTTGACCCCACTTCATTAATGGGACCTAGGAGGTTGGGTCATGCCATAGTAGCTATCCTTATCATGTTTACCCTTGTAGGCCGGTGAAAGCGGGTAAATGTGGGAGGGGTGGTTACAAGTGCTATATACTCTTACACAGGACTTGAATTTGTAATTAGAATATGTGTGAGAGAAGATGAAATGTTAGAAGTTTTAAAAGCTTTGCATGTTGAACCTTGTGATGGGAATTTCGTAGATAAGTGAAATTCCTATAAGATACTTCATCAAGGTTGCTATTGGCCATCTATTTTTAAAGATACTAGGAAATATGTCTAAATTTGTCACAAATTTCAACGGGTGGGCCAACTTATATATTTTAATGAAATTCCCCATGCAACCACAAGTTATCATGGAGCCATTTGAATTTTTTTCTATATATTTCATAGGTCCTATCAACCCTATATCAAAAGGACAAATGTACATTCTAGTATGTACTGAGTATGTCACCTAGTGACCATAAGAAAAATAATATCAAGAGTTTTAGAACATTTAGTGGTTAATTTTCACTTTGAGGACAATTTTGTATGATTAAGAGCCCTTCAAGAAATTGTCACTAGCTAGGGAGCACAATTCTCTTCCAAATTAGTACAAGATGTAGAAATTTGATAGAAATTGCAACTACTCAATATTTAAAACTGAAAAACAAGATACACAATTTTACTCTATAATTTTGCATAATGGAAATCAAAATTTAGAGACACATGCATAAAAATGCAACAAGAAAAACCACAAGTACACAATGATTTCTAGGAGAACCCAACTGGGAAAAACCCCTTAGGCCTCTTTGCATTAATTATTTGAATAAAGAAACTATTACAATTGCATGCTACAACTTTGAGCACCACCTAAAAAAGAAAAAATGTTCTCGAGCTTCTAGCCAACACTTAGCCAATTTCGACCTCCTCCAGCCTCCTATTTCCTTGTGAAAAACTGAGCTAATTTGAGCTCCTAAACAATAGGGAGGTCCCTATTTCCTTGCATAATTCCCAAGGATTGATCAACTGCTTGCATGCAAAATTATGTACACTCCACTAGTATACAAATAATTTTACATTAGCCTTAATTACTCCAGTCCAGCTAAGGAATTCGAATTCCATGCATGCATGAGCTATTTTGAGTTGATTAATCAGTTAACTCACAAATCTTTGATTTAGACTATTGTCTCATTGCACAACTGACCTTCAATTGACTCTATTAATTGTTAGAGGCCGATTAACTGAATACAACTAAAAATAACTAAACTAGATTGCTAAAATTTAGCAATCAACATGCATGAATTAATTCCAAACTCACTAACTCAAATTTTTTGAGCTAACTAAGTGACAAGAGCCATGTCACACTATTTAACTGCCTCCAAGTTGTCCTGCTGATGTGGAAATTTGATTTACTCAATTTGAGTAAGGCTAAAGTCAAAATAAGCCTTTCTTGATACAATTTCTAACACTCCCTCTTAGCAATAAGGGGCTTTTGCACCACCCCTATCCAACACCTGTGGAATGTATCGTAGCACTACCTCTCAATTTTTTTGATATTACTACAACAATTACAACTGAGAAGCATCCAAAAAACATTGAATCAACTGTCTCTTTGCAACTGTCTACCAGGAAGACTGCATTAATGTTGATTCTGCATTGTGCCTCCTACACTACCATCAACACTCCTATGTGCTCCTCAACATATGATTGCACCAAATGACACTGATCCTTTTTTTACTGAACATTGTGGGCTCCTGCAACAAGGTAATGATCCATGAGAAGAGTATACTACAATTGTTGCTGCTCTCCTATGCACCCCGCCCAATTCTTTGCAACTCTGGGACTAAGGTTCTACATAGCCCCACCTCACTCCTAGGGGTATAGCTACATGCATGGAGAAATCTATCTCTAGCTTGTATATATTTTTCATTCTAACTCCAATTTGATTTACTTGCTCGGTAGTTTCATGTTTCAAAAAGGCTTTCCCCTTATTGAAAATAAAATCATAGCCTCTATCCTCCAATACTGCTACATAGATCAAGTTCTTATTCAAAAAAGGTACAACCATAACGTATTTGAGGAAAATATGGGAGCCAAAATCTCTCTTAAAGGTTACAATACCAATTCCTATAGCACTATACCTCCCATCATCCCCAAGTTCTACATGCATATGGAGATCCTTCTCCTCAAGGGTACTAGAAAATTATTTGTTTCCTGTCATATGGTAAGAGGCACCAGAATCTACGAACCAATAACTCCCTCTTACTATGCTTACCAAGGAAGCAAGGAGGGTGATATATAGCTCGAATTAAGATTCCAAGGAATCTCCTCCTGCTCTTGTTGTAGGCTCCTTGCTGGATTTCCTATGCAGACACTTTGTTGCATAGTGTCCATGTTCGTGGTTGCGATTTTTTTTATTATCTTACTTAGGTCGTTCTTCTTGCCACTATTCTGGTTGGAATCAGCCTCACCTTGGAACTTCTTTCCCTTGGCCTTCATTCCTTTTCCAACTAGAGAAAATTCCTCTTCCTCTTCTTTGGATGTTACTCCTCTGGTATTTCTCCTAATCTCTTCCTATACCAAATTAGACCACGACCTCTCCTAACTTGGTAATTTGCCCCTTCCATTCACAGAGTCCTTGCACCTATGACAGGATTTTGGAAGGCCTAGAAGATCTAAGCTCACCAAATCATCTTCTGCAACATTCACCCCAACCCCTCCAAGCTCATCTCAAACTTGAGTAAATATGGATAGATATTATGGAATAATATCATTTTTCTGCATCCTAATGTTTCAAAGTTCTTTTAGGGCCAATTTTCTACGGTCACTGTTATTTTCGAATAGCTCAGTCAGTGTTTTCCACATAGCATATATTATTTCTTTGCCATGGATATTTGAGACCACATGGTGTCTCACACCTTCCAAGATGATCCTCTTGGCTATTGCAGTGTCCTTCTTCCACTAGGCTAACTCCTGTGCATCTGATGCTACTGGAGTTTAAATGTCAGTCTAAGTGTATTCAAGCACTACATTATCATCAAGCACAAATTCCATTCAACCCTTCCAGGCTATGAAATTTGAGCTACCCTCAAGGGCATACTCCAATCTCAGTCCATTGCAAGACATTATCCCAAATCTGAAGAAAAAAATGCTACACTGGAGCTGAAATTTGAAATCCCTAAGGAAAAAATTTGAAATACTGGTCTCTAATGTGATTTCAGGGCTCTGATACCATGTATAAATTTGATAGAAATTGCAAATGCTCAATATTTCAAACTGAAAAATAAGATTCTACTCTACAATTCTTTGGAATGGAAATAACAATTTAGAGACACATGTGTAGAGGTAATTTAATTGCTTAAATTCCTTAACATAAATTGTCAACTTGGGGGTCTGTGGACTTGTGAGGCACACGTGCACCATATATGCTAGAGATCAGTTTTCAATTTCGAAAGATAAATCTTAATCTATTAAATGAAAAATGACAATTGACATAGAAATAAATATATTCTAGAAAGCAATAAATCACATCACATACTTCCGGAAGTAAAAATCATTTGCGAGAATTTAAAGCACACATTTGCAGAAATGAAAGAACTAATCTAAGCACTTTTGCAGAAATTGAAATCATTAATCTAAAGCACACTTTGCGAAAATTAAAACACACTTGCATGAGTTGAAATGCTATTCTAAAACAAACTTATATTATTACCTCCTCATGTGACGTCTCCTTCAATGATTCCATACTTCTCCAATATTACAAGTTTCACATTACAAATTCTTCCTCTTCCTCCCTCCCTATGAAAGGAGAATGTTCTCTTATTTATACAAAAATTAAACAACTACCTCATTAATGGTGATCCACCATTCTCTCCTTAAATCCATAAAAGTCTCAACCAATTAGACACATATCCATGATTTTTCTCCATGAGATATGTTTGACTCCTATTCCAAATCTCCTTCCAATCTTGAAAAGAATTCGAAATTGAACCTTGGAGGCCACATAAGAGTGTCTTGGAAGCTTCCAAATCACCTACACATGTCACCAAACTCATTCCACCTTTAGGTATAAGTAAATACATGTTATTTTTCTAACTTTTAATCATAAATTCACTTTAAATACTTGAAACAAATACTTTGGAAAATACAAATATGAACCCATATGGTAATGAAAATGGAGGCTAATGTAATGATAAGGTGATGAAATGAGGCAATAAAGTAGGAATGAAGGTGAAAGTGTATGACATTGTGAAGACATTTTGGAGGCTCAACATACCCCCCAACTGAAGTTATTGCATGTCCTCATGCAATCTATTGCATTGATCATGATTTGATCTTTTGAATTGTCTTGCTTCTATATGAACTTTGGATGATGTTGATTCTTCTTTCTAATTTTCATAATCTTTTGATAACTTTGTTCATTTTGCAAAGTTTCCTTTTGAAAAACATTTGATTGCAACATATTACTTTGGTTGATTCTTGTGTGGCAACCAAATTTTATTAGTATTGGTTCTTGTGTAACAATAATTTTCTCATTTTCGTGTTGCATAAAAAAGAATTTTGAAATATTTTAATCAACCATCTAATGTGCTAATTATTCGATCATCATTTGCAAAACATATAACTTTTTGGATCATAATGTAATATTAGTTGTTTGGAAAAGTATGTTGGTTAGGATGACACGTGATATATAAAAGGTGATGAAATATGAATGTGATATGAGGTATGAACATGAATTGGTATCCCCCCTTCCCAAATAAAGGCATTTTAAGTTTTTATGAAATGAGAAAGGGAATATGGTGAAGCATTTTCCAAAAAATATAATTTCAGTATTGAAGGAATTATATGATAAAAAGCTAGAAAAGAACATACCTTTACTTACCTATGAAGTGGACAAGCTGTGCATATGTAGAAAAGTTGTGGCTGCTGCTGGATCATGGAATAGAATGTAGAATCATTTGCTTCTTGGTTGCATAAATAGTGGATGAGGTCGTGAAAGTGGATTCTTTATTTCTGCTGCCAAACCTATTATATCCGCCACAAAATGCTGAAGTGATATAGTCTTCACCTGCTACAAAACCTGATGGTACAATTCTAGTAATGCGAATAAATGTGTTGTTGTCGAGCATGAAGAGAATTCATTGGATTATTGACCATTAATGGATGTCATTAACCAATGCGAGGTAAACTCACCATTAATGTCAATGAGTGCCAAGGTACCTAAGTACATCTTTGCGAAGTGCGAATAGATGAGATGATGTCAAGCCACTTGCAAGATCCAACGATCAAGGGACATTGATGTATTCCCATGATTGTCAGTGAGAGAAATTTTCATTAATGCATACAATCCTGAAGGTATTAATAAGGACTCTAGCCTTGAACCTAGATAATGTGTTGATGTGGATAGGCCAAGACTTGTTAGAAGGGAGGCCTTAATGAATCCTCCATCATCTAACGCGAGAAAAAACAATAATTTTGAGGAACTATGGATGAAATTTTTTGCAGTGGATCAAGGTTTATTTGAAAAAATGAAAAGGGAAATGGATGAATAATATTTGTAGGGGAGCTTAATGGTTTTATTGTTGGGTTACATGTTAATGAAAGCGAGGCAGGAAAGTATAATGAATATGAAGAAAAAGGAGATGAAGATTTTATTGACTGAATGAGTAGGAATGCGATGGTAAAACTGGTTTATGAGAGGCTTTCTAATGATGTGATGGAACTGATTTGAAATTCTTTATCCAAAATCATGTGCTCATGCTTGGATATCTCATCTTTGCTGTTACTTTGATCATGTTCTTTTTGAAAGAAATGTGGTTTTTGAGAGACACTGTTTTACTTATGGTCATCTGTTTATCTTCCTAGAATCTACAAAAAAAAAAAAAATTATTACTTTTTCTTCAATTAAATGTAATATTATCACAAGAGAAAGGTGATCAATCTCTCTATTTATGACATTTACACAAAAAAACTGAGAATTGGTACTAGTAAAACAAATTCATGAAAGAAAATCAAATGAATTTTTACCTGTTTCGAAACTAGTGCCTTGGTTTACCTGTCATATCTTGTTGGAAATTTCTTCATTCTTTTTCTATTTCAAATTCTGATGAAATATTTCTCATTTTTTAGATCTCATCGAGATCTTTTTGTCGATGTTTGAATCGTTGAAAACCGATGTCGTATGAGAAAGTTACACTTATTTGAAATTTTTGTGAAACAATGAAGATAATCATGTGTGAGTGTGTCATGGCAACATGATGCTGGTGTGAAAGATGAAGTAAATAGATAATATGGCATGTTGATCATGAATTTCTAATTAGAATGCATTGTTGATAGATAGATCATTGAATTGAATACAAAGCTGCATAATTATTTTTTAGCTGCAGAATGTGCACATTTTCTGTAGCTAAAATCTTGAATTAGAAAGTTAAGTACACACAAATATGCATTTTGTTATGAAAAAATAATCAGTCCAATCTTCAAATTAAATAGTACCTCTTCGAGAAAACTAGCAAATACCCTACTGGTTTTTTTTATCACTGGAATTTTTTTATTTTTTATTTTTTTTTATTTTTAAATGCAAGGAATTTCTGATCTGCTTATTTACCTGTAAAACCTTAAATGGCTAAAATATGGTAGAGAGATTTGTTTGTTATTCCATTTCTTTATGTATATTTTCTCTATTAGGTCCTCTTCTCAATGACTCTTTGTTCCAGAAGCATCATTTTGCTACACACCTCCAATTAAAGTTAATGTAACTGCAAGCTTTGCTGTGAATGGCTTGAATGTTAGAAATCTGCAGTTTCTAAACCTTAATGTGACCCGGTTAAAAGCATTAAAGCATTAAAGAACTAAAGCAGTTTAAAGCATTAAAGCACTAAAGCAGTTTCTAATCTAAAGCATTAGATCTTAAGCGTTGAATTGGTATATGATGGACGTACCAGATTAGAGTTAAATAATATATAAAGGATTGGGTCCTCTCTCTCCCACACAACAAGAGTTGCATTCTTCTCCATCAAGAAGCACATAAAGGAAGTGAGGGCAAGAGGAGAGAAACCGAATTCTGAAGAAGAGGAACAGTCAGGAGTCAGATCAAAGTAGATGGCAGCCATTACATCTTCCGCTGTTAATCAAGGTATGTCATCTCATATAAAGTTCTGTTTGTGAAATATTCGGTATTGATGATCTTTGGGCTGTTAGCTGTTAGTAGCTATATTTTACATTTGGTATCGGAGCCACAATCAATAACTGAATATTTCCTATGATTGCATGTAAATCAATCGCTCAATCTCAATCCCTGGCAATCTGCACACCGAGCATTCTATGCTTATTACTCATGTGATTGAGCCTTCGGGAAATTGTGGGGGTTTCATGAAATGATCACGAATCGTATTTTTTTTTTCCTATTTCCAAAATATTTGTTTATATTAAATGTCAGATGCCATGATCACAAAAAGTTGACTCGGCTTAACTGGGGTTAGCCTCTGTCTCTGCCTGCCTTCTCGGATTCTCAAGTTCGAACCCGGGACCTCTCGTTAAACGTGACCATCGCCATTGCAGCCTTCTTTCCTCTCACTAAATGTGAAGAACCGCAATTTTTCCTGTCATTGGGAAGGAAAAACTGAAAGGTTACGCCGCCGTTAGGTGAAGACCATTAGGATTCTGTCTTGTTAAAACGGATAATTATTCATTAATGTGATGGAAACGATGCCCTTTCTTTAAATTAATGAATATTCGGTTTGTTATTCCGTCACTGGAAAATACAATATGTGCACCGCACGAGATTTCCATCAAGATTTCAACAAAGCCGTGAGTTGACGGAAATATTAGTGAATGGAGTTTTTAGGTTACGGAATATTCGTATTTATCATAGTACCTTATCGATCCACCACAATTCTTTGAATTTCATGTGGGGTAGTTATCCGATAATTAGAAAGAGCACAAAAGGCTGCATAAAATTTGCCTTTATCTGGACAGTGTTACACTTGCAGTGGAATAAAGAATGCCTTTTCGGAAATGCATGTCCAATATGAACCGTTCATGTGTTTCCGACATAAAGAATCCCGATCCGGTAATGAAAGTCCAATCTGTTGCTTAAATGACGCATTCGTATGCCTTTCCAGTAATGGAAATCCAAAATAATTGTTTGCTAATCAAAGAGCGTTGTGAAGGGAAGATACGCCCCGGTTAATTGAACGCTAACATGTATATTTAAATGTTTCAACCTTTCCAACGCTTTACTCATGCACAAAATATTAGAGAATTATCAATGTAGAAGAATGCCGAAAGTGATTCAAGATTAGCATATGGCCTTGTTTACTCTGTTGAGTATAGAGTTCATGTTTTATATGATATAATGATACATTGATGATCCGGATTCTGGAAATTTTGAGGTTGCATGTCAACCATGGTAGATATTACCGTCGGATATAAAGTTTTCAACCTTGTTTGAAATTTGGGCATAAAAGTAATTGCTCTATGACTGATTGTTTTGCATAAAGTATGTGATATAAATTATTTATGCACATGAGACTTATGATTTTGATAATCACCAAAGTGGTCAAAATCAGAATGTTGTTTTGCATAAGGTATGTGTTATAAGTTATTTGTGCACATGAGATTTATGATTTTGTTAATCACCAAAGTGGTCAATATCAGAATAATCATTTAGTGCATAAGTAACATAATGATTATTGATAGAAATTGCCAGTTATAATAATACCAATTAAGAACTGGCGTCACTAATGATAGAACCTGAGAACTTACCCAAAGGAAAGTCTTGTTCTATAACTAGTTGACATGATGAGGTTTGATAAATATTTTGATTAAATAAATATTGATCATCCAAAGATGTTAGTTCTATTTAATTAAATATATTTATTACCTACTTATGTTTTGGTATTTAATTATGTTAAGTATAAGATAGTATCTACCCAAAGGAGTGCTATATTATACTATTATGTCTACATCTAAATCGCGTTGGTCATGAGCTTGTAGTTATTTCATTTATGATTTGCAGGTTATCTATCTTTCGTATGTTTTGAATCAAATTTAGTTGAAGTTCCCATTAATACATGGTGGCTTGATACTGGTGCTACAACTCATGTTTCCAATAATATGCAGGGATTTCTTACGATCCGAACCATAAATCCAAATTAAGATCGTTTTCTCTTTATGGGAAACGGAATGAAATCTTCAATTGAAGGCATTGGGACTTATCGTCTAATTCTAGAAAGTGAATATGTATTAGACTTATACAGTACCCTTATGTACCTTCATTATCTAGAAACCTTATTTCCATAAGTAAGTTGGATAATTCTTGTTTTAGATGTATGTTTGGATCTGGCTGTTTTGATTTATATAAGAATACTGATAATGTTGGTTCTGGTATTCTAATTGATGGTTTATATAAATTGAAACTGAATGACACTTATGCGAATTCCCTGTTGAATGTAGTAAATAATGTTGGATGTAAACGTAGCAGGTTGAATGAAAATTCGGCTTTCTTATGGCATAAACGACTAGGTCATATATCCAAAGAAAGAATGATGAGATTAGCAAGTAATGAAATTTTGTCAAATTTGGAATTTAGTGATCTAGAATTATGTGTGGATTGTATTAAAGGTAAACAAACCAAACATAATAAGAAAGGAGCCACTAGAACCAGCCAGCTTCTTGAAATAATACACACTGATATTTGCGGACCTATGGACACTCCAGCCTTTAATGGAGAAAAGTATTTCATCACTTTCATTGACGATTTTTCCCGTTATGGCTATGTCTATTTGCTTCATGAAAAATCTCAATCTGTGAATGTCCTTGAGACGTTTGTAAAGGAAGTTGAGAGGCAATTAGATAAAAAGGTGAAAATCATAAGGTCTGATAGAGGTGGTGAATATTATGGTAAATATAATGAGTCAGGCCAGTGTCCAGGTCCATTTGCAAAATTCCTCGAAAGTCATGGCATATGTGCGCAATACACAATGCCAGGTACACCACAGCAAAATGGTGTAGCAGAAAGGCGCAATAGGACGTTAATGGATATGATTAGGAGTATGATGTCAGATTCTACACTACCTAAGAATTTGTGGTCGTATGCTCTCAAAACCGCTAACTATTTATTGAATAGGGTTCCTAGTAAAGCTGTTCAAAAGACTCCTTTTGAGTTATGGACTAACAGGAAACCTAGCTTAAGACACCTGCATGTTTGGGGTTGTCCAGCGGAAGCGAGAATTTATAATCCACATGAAAAGAAATTAGATTCTCGAACGATCAGTGGGTATTTTTTAGGATACCCTGAGAAATCTAAAGGGTACGTGTTTTACTGTCCTAATCATAATCCAAGAATTGTAGAAACTGGTAATGCAAGATTCATTGAGAATGGTGAAGTCAGTGGGAGTACTCGAAGAGAAATAGTAGAAATAAAGGAAACAAGGGTAAATGTTACATTGCCTAGAATAGTTCCTCCATCTACTATTACTCCAAATGTTGTTCCAGCTGTTGTATAACAACATGATGATAATGAACAACATATAAAATGAAGAAGTACTTCCTGAAGGAAATGACTTACATAATGCTGATATGCATGAACCACAACAAGTAGCATTAAGAAGACCTCAAAGAAATCGTAGGTCAGCTATTTCTAATGATTATGTGGTTTATATGCAAGAATCAGATTATGATATTGGAATCAATAAGGATCCAGTTTCGTTTTCACATGCTGTAGAAAGTAAAGAGTCAAAGGAATGGATTAATGCCATGAAAGAAGAACTGAAATCCATGCAACAGAATGAAGTTTGGGATCTCGTTGAGTTACCACATGGCTGTAAAAGAGTCGGAAGCAAATGGGTTTTTAAAACCAAACACGACTCTAGTGGTAATATCGAATGGTATAAAGCTAGACTTGTTGCTAAGGGTTACACTCAGAAAGATGGTGTTGATTACAAGGAGACATTAGTAGCTCATTATGATTTGGAGTTGCATCAAATGGATGTGAAAACAGCTTTTCTGAATGGAGATCTTGATGAGGATGTTTATATGGATCAACCTGAGGGTTTTTCTGTAGAAAGTAAAGAACAATTGGTGTGTAAACTTAAGAAGTCAATATATGGGCTTAAACAAGCATCCCGGTAGTGGTATATTAAGTTCAATACCATTATTACATCTTTTGGTTTTAAGGAAAATACGGTTGATCACTGTATATACCGAAAGATCAGTGGGAGCAAGTTTATTTATCTGGTCCTTTATGTTGATGACGTCTTGCTTGCTGCAAATAATTTAAGTATATTGCATGAGACTAAGGAATTTCTCTCAATGAAAGATTACATGCTCATCCAATGAATCGGAAGTGATTGGATATAGCGATTCAGATTTTGCTGGATGCATCGATACTAGAAAATCGACTTTTGGTTACCTGTTTATGTTTGCTCAAGGTGCCATATCATGGAAAAGTGCGAAACAGACTATCGTTGCTTCATCCACTATGGAGGCAGAATTTGTGGCATGTTTTGAAGCCACAATTAATGCATTATGGTTGCGGAACTTTATTTCAGGACTTGCGGTTGTCGACACCATTAGCAAGCCGCTGAAAATTTATTGTGATAACTCTGCAGCAGTATTTTTCTCAAAGAACGACAAGTACTCTAAAGGTGCCAAACATATAGAACTGAAGTATCTTGTTGTGAAAGATGAGGTTCAGAAACAAAGAATGTCAATCATGCACATCAGGACAAAACTTATGATTACAGACGCTTTGACGAAAGGGTTACAACCAAGACAATTTAAGGAACATGTTCAAAGAATGGATCTTGGTTGTATTAATAATAATTGATGTGTGACATTCTGAGCTCTTTTATGTGTTTCTGATATACAATTATGTGTCTCTTGTTTTAATGAAGTAGTACGTATTTTATGTAATTTTAAACAAAAAAAAGTCTTATAAAGATATTATGTTTAATCATTATGATATAAGACATTATGTGGACCATTATGTTGTTTTATATAAATTATGAGTATGAATTGATGGATTGCTGGTATTGTAGTATATGGAAGGGAATGCATTGAATTAATAGTGCACAACCGCCATAACTCTCAGCAATTTATCATAGTATGATGTTCAACGCTTAATATTATGAATAATCGGGTCAAGTGGGAGAATGTTAGAAATCTGCAGTTTCTAAACCTTAATGTGACCCGGTTAAAAGCATTAAAGCATTAAAGCACTAAAGCAGTTTAAAGCATTAAAGCACTAAAGCAGTTTCTAATCTAAAGCATTAGATCTTAAGCGTTGAATTGGTATATGATGGACGTACCAGATTAGAGTTAAATAATATATAAAGGATTGGGTCCTCTCTCTCCCACACAACAAGAGTTGCATTCTTCTCCATCAAGAAGCACATAAAGGAAGTGAGGGCAAGAGGAGAGAAACCGAATTCTGAAGAAGAGGAACAGTCAAGAGTCAGATCAAAGTAGATGGCAGCCATTACATCTTCCGATGTTAATCAAGGTATGTCATCTCATATAAAGTTATGTTTGTGAAATATTCGGTATTGATGATCTTTGGGTTGTTAGCTGTTAGTAGCTATATTTTACATTGAACTCCACGACTTCACTTCTTTGATTAATTCCACAATTAAAGACAATAGTTGGTGAGTTAGATCCCAGGATTTTGCCTCAACATAGGTGAAGCTTATTGTATTTCCATAATAACCCTTTGGAAGAGGTGGTTGGAATAGGGAACGAGCGTTTAAAGCAAACAACAATCTCAAATCTTGGTCAGCAGGGAGATTCAGAGCCTTTGTTCTTGATTTCCACAGGCATTCCGATAACACTTTGAATGTGGTGCATTGGCTACCTTCCACATGTCGTAGAGTGGTCATAGGCTCGTAGATCTCACTATGAATGTACTCAAGAGCACAAGAGGCTTCTCTGCTATACTTTTGGGAAAGGACTCATGAAGGCGAGCATGAATGCAAAGGTTCCTTCTCAATAGAAATTGAACACATGGGATATGAGGCCACATAATTTACCCATGGTGGGGTAGTGTCCACCCAAATACTAGGAACATAGAAAGGGATCACATGGTCTAAAGTCAAACGAGGATGGGAATCACCGAATATGAGATGATCAATATTGAAAATGCTTTTGTTCTAAAGAAAATGCATCACACGAAAGGGCGTAGACATCACACTATTCATGGCATAGCCCCAATGTCTCTTGTCTGAATAAAAGTCTCTTAATATCCTGCAAATAAAAAATCACACGGATACAAAATCACAGGACTAGTCTTTGAGACAAAAACCAATACCTTATAGAGCGATCACATAAGTAATTTGTCATCAAATGATCAAGAATTTGCACGTTTTAATGAAGCTCAATTTGTGGTGTTCATCACAGATGACCCATATCTGGAGAAATCAGGTTCTGATGTCGAGTTACTCCTACAACTTTGAAGGTTACTTGTTCCTTCAGAGGACATCAACTTTGGTTCAATGCCAAAGTCTTCCTGCTGATTTGCAATTTCTTTGATCTGCACCCGTAGGCAGAATGGAGGATTCAAACAGGCTACCAATGCGCTCTAATGCAGTTTTAGAAAAGGACTTTAAATCTTGAGAATCAATGCCTCCTCCATGTTTGCTCTGCAACTTCAAGCAAAAGTTAGTAGCATCAAGCAAAAGAAATTTAGCCTCAAAGTAATGTGCTAATGCCTTGGCAAGCATTTGGTCTCAGTGTTTGCATTCAATTCTCTTTCTCCTTAATTTTCCACGGCTCTCAACCCCAATGTTATGGAATAATCCAATCTCATTCCATAGGGGAGAAGCATTGATAACGATCTCCATCACCACACCCTTGTTGGTGCTCATGCTCGATGCTGGTGGTGAACTTCAAGAGGAGGCAGGCAACGATGGAGCCGAGGAGCTGGGTGATCCAATAGAAAACGTCGTGGAAGAGCATGATGTGGCCGCCTAGGGCGAGTCTAAAAGTGAAAGCTGAATTGACATGACCACTGGAAATGATAGCCACAAAGAGCGCAAAGGGCGTGAGCCAATCCTACCCTTACCAGGCCCGCAAAATTCAGAGATGCATCCGAGATTAGCTTATAATGAGTGAAGGAACTTGAAGTCTAAAATTACATAATGAATAAAGGAAGACAAAGTCTGTAGTTCCATAGTGATATAAGGAGGACGAAGTCTGCATTCTATAGTGATATGCAAGTACCTAAGAAGAGAGTCGATAATTTTCTGAAGCAGAAACGAGATCCACATCATGAAGACTTTGATGCCACTGAGTGAATGGGTGTCGTCAAACTGCTGATTCTGAGCCCCATGCTGAGGGTCGACATTAATACATTTTTTTCTCCATCTGATATGTTTTTGGGTTTTTGATTCACACCACCTTCGATCTCGGATCGAATCCTAGAGCCTCCACACCTAATTATCTTCCAAGGCTACAATTTCAACACAACCAAGGCTGCCTGTTTCTTTTGCTCTCCTTCCTCCTCTAAGCATCAGATCGAATCATAAATCAGATTCTGAGCCCTTGCACCTCTGCGTAGATCCCCACTCAATTCAGAACCGTTCAGGGAGATCGAATGACTCAATCTAGCGGTCAATGGTTCCTCGTCCAATTCCAGAAAATAATTTGTAATGAAGTCGTTTGTGCCAATGCAGATAACACAATTGTTGTAGTCAACAGTATGGCAACCTTCTCACTACCTCCGCTTCCATAACTATCAACCTTTCCACTTCCATAGCCACAAAACTCGTCGTTATAAGGTCCAAGACGACCTCCATAGCCACAAAATGGCTCCTTTTTTGTTAAAGCATGGAAAGAAGGTGTTAATTCTTATTTTCTTCCCTTCAGCAACTCAACTTGATATATGGAACCTTTTTTTTTCGTTTCTGTTACATCCACCCCTTTTTGTTTTTTATCTCGAGCAAGCAGCTTCCCCACTCACGTCATTGACAAATCGGAAAGGGAGGTGGAACTGATATTAACAGAAGGTGCGAGCCTTGTTCTGAGAACAACTGGAGACAATCAAGATCTCATGGCTTGCGCCATTGCAAACAATCGAATTATGAGCAATAGATAAAGGAACGATTCACCATCGAAAACCAACAATCTCAGATTAGGTCCAAACAAAGGTGTAGCATCCGTAAATACGATCTAGTAGTTGACAAGAATGCCAGAAACATAGATGCGCATAGCCACGATCAAAATGGAAATGCAGTTGAAATGTGAGGGGATTCCTACACTGTGTATCAAAAACTCAAAAAATCAAGCAGAATCTTAGAAAATCAAAACTTCTAAGCAAAATCTTAGAAAATTAAAACTGCCAGAAAATCAAGCAGAATCTCGGCTTTCTTCACCACACTCCACAATTGATCTCATCCTAATGTATCCTGCTACCAATTGATGGCGCCCTGGACTATAGGATGGGATTGCAACAGAGAGAATGCCTTCTAGGAAGTGGCTCAATGTAGCGAAATCAGGATTCCCTCTTCGAAATCGATGGAGAATATCTTGACGTGATTTATGAAACTTGATATCTATCCCCATTTTCATGGTATTTGAAGATTAATAGCAAGGATCAAGATCATCCATGAAAGCATCATTCCCTGCAAATTATTAGAAAAATGGGGTGGCACTTACAACACCACCGAAAACTAATTTTGTTTTTTTGAAAATTTGTCAATGTTGATTTTTTTTTTATGTCCTATATATATATATATAAAGTTAGACATATATATTCAATCTAGTAAACTAATTAGAACTCTATGGCGCTAAAATGATTTCTAGAAAACGAAATTGCATTGCGCAAAAATGAAAACTAAAATTATATGAAAAATGAAATTAAAAAAAAAAAAAAAATCGAAATCGAAGGTTAATACCTATGTGTGCCTCCCCGACAACGATGCCAAAATGTAGAGGTAATTTAATTGCTTAAATTCCTTAACATAAATTATCAACCCGGGGGTCCGTGGACTTGCGAGGCACATGTGCACCATATATTCTAGAGATCGGTTTTCAATTTCGAAAGAGAAATCTTAATATATTAAATGAAAAATGACAATTGACATAGAAATAAATCTATTCTAGAAAGCAATAAATCACACCACATACTTCCGGAAGTAAAAATCATATACAAGAATTGAAAGCACACATTTGCAGAAATGAAATAACTGATCTAATCACTTTTGTAGAAATTGAAATCATTAATCTAAAGCACACTTTGCGAAAATTAAAACACACTTGCATGAATTGAAATTCTATGCTAGAACAAACTTATCTTATTACATCCTCACGTTACATCTTCTTCCATCATTCCAAACTTCTCCAATATTACAAGTTTTGCATTACAAATTCTTCCTCTTCCTCCCTCCCTATGAAAGGAGAATGTTCTCTTATTTATACAAAAATTAAACAACTACCTCATTAATGGTGATCCACCATTCTCTCAAATCCACAAAAGTCTCAACCAATTAGACACATATCCATGTTTTTTCTCCATGACATATGTTTGACTCCTATTCCAATTCTCCTTCCAATATTGAAGAGAATTCGAAATTGAACCTTGGAGGCCACATAAGAGTGTCTTGGAAGCTTCCAAATCACCTACACATGCCAAAAAAATATTCCACCTTTAGGTATAAGTAAATACATGTTAGTTTTGTAACTTTTAATCATAAATTCACTTTAAATACTTGAAACAAATAACTTTGGAAAATACAAATATGAACCCATATGGTAATGAAAATGGAGGCTAATGTAATGACAAGATAATGAAATGAGGCAATAAAGTGGGAATGAAGGTGAAAGTATATGACATTGTGAAGACATTTGGAGGCTCAACAACATGCATAGACATGAAACAAGAAAAACCACTAGTACACACTGATTTCTAGGGGAACCCAACTGGGAAAAACCTCTTAAGCATCTTTGTATTAATCAGTTGAATATATAAACTATTACAATTGCATGCTCCAGCTCTGAGCGCCACCTACAAAAGAAAAATTGTTCTCTCTGCTGAATGAGAGCCTTTAGCCAACACTTAGCCAATTTATACCTCCTCCAACCTCCTATTTCCTTGCGTAAATTTGATATAATTCGAGCTCCTAAACAATACAGAGGTCCCTATTTCCTTCCACAATTCCCAATGATTGATCAATTGCCTACATGCAAATTTCTGTACCCTCCACTAGTATACAAATAATTTTACATTAGCCTTAATTCCTCCACTCCAACTAAGGAATTCGAATTCCATGCATGCATGAGCTATTTTGGGCTGATTGATCATTTAACTGACATATCTCTGATTTAGACTACTGTCTCACTACACAACTAACTTTCAAATAAACTCTATTAATTGTTAGAGGTTAGTTAACTTAGTACAACTGAAAACTAAACTAGATTGCTAAAATTTAGCAATCAACACATGCATGACTAAACTCCAAGCCCACTAAATCGATTTTTTTGAGCTAACTGAGTTACAAGAGCTATGTCACACTAGTTAACTACCTCTAAGTTGTCTTGCTGATGTGGGAATTTGATTTACTCGGTTTGACTAAGGCTAAAGTCAAATTGAGCCTTTCTTGCAAAGCTTTCTAACACAAGATATAATGGAGAAATATGATATCAATCATAGGAAATCCACTCATCACCCACAAACCAATGTTTAGGTAGAGTCAACTAACAAGACTTTAGAAACAATCACAACCAAGACAATCCAACTACAATAGAATGATTTGTCAGATAGATTTCCAATGACTCTATGGGCATGTAAAGTAACTTGGAAAAGTGCTACTGATTTTACTCCTTATGAATTGGTATTTGGTAAGAAAATATTCCTATTCAATTTCAATTTCAAATCTTTAGGTTCTTAGCATAACTAGGGTCGATTAGAAGCACAAAAGGAAAGAATCATGAAATTGAACTAGTTAGATGAAATTAGGTACGAATCATTGCAACAAACTGCTAATCCAATAACAAAGATCAATATGGCACAATAAATTCATTAAAAAGAAGGAATTTAAAGTTGGTGATTAGGCTTTTCTTTTTTGTTTCAAATTCAAGGATTTCAACAGAAAATTCACCACTCATTTGCTTGCACCATATGAAGTGGGGGAAGTATTTGACAATGGATCAATCTGGACAAACACAATTGATGAAGAAGGAGTTTCATTTGTGGTTAATAACCATAGAATGGAGCTTTATAAAAAGCCCCCTAGTCATGAAGAATTTATCTCCCTAACATTTCAACAAGTAAAGATACAAGTTGTGGGTACTGAAAATGACACTCCTACCACAATTTCATATATCTATATAGATATGTATGTATGTATAAGAAGATATATATATATATATATATATATATATATATATATATATATATATATATATATATATATATATTAAAAAATTTAGTTAAGAAAATCTAGGTTCCTCACACAACCTAAACTTGAATTTTCATTGGAAAACCAAGAAACTAGCCAATGAAAATTCAAAATAAAAGATCTACATAGTGGTTTCATTTATATTTCAAAATTGTAAGTAATTTGTGATGATGATTGAGTGATAATTTGAGGGGAATACTTATTGGGATAAGTTTTCAATTCTTGTAAATAAGTTCAAAGGATGTTGCATGAATCTTTATATGAAACAATACAAATTTAAACTTTGTTTCAAGAAGCTCTAATTTTGTTCCAGATATAAAGGCATCATCAACATACTTTATCTTTGAAAGTAACAAGTCTACTCTCATTTTGGAGGAGAAGTTGGAAGCATTTTCAAACTGCCAAAAAGAAGGAAGCTAAAATCCTATTCAAATATGCTATACCTGCTAAGCTCCAAGAAGATACTCAAAGTTTCTAGATCTATTAACCACCAAGAAGATACTTAAAGTTTCTAAACCTACTAGACATCAAGAAGGCATTCATCATCATTTAGGAGCAATACAAAGTCAATTGAAACAAAAGAGTGGAGGTTTTGTAAACTTTGCAATGTTTGAAATTCCATTGAATTTAATGTTCAAAATATAACTACAAATACCTTTACTTTGATACTAGCTCACCTCAAAATTTTGGTGGTGTTGAAACCCCAAAATTTTAGAATTTACTATGACAACTCAATAAAGTTTCTATCCTAGTTTTTTTTCCAAATGAAAACCTTTTCCAAAGGTTAGAACCTAACCTTACTATATATTTGGCCTATGATAGTATTCCTATCCTAACTATTTTTATAGCTTATTTTGTCCTACTAATAATCCTACTATTATCCACTGCCCTCTTATCATTTTTATACATTTCCATAAACCTATTTCTCTCATCATATTGCCACAAAAAACAACTTTATTACCTTTGTCCTTGATCCATATTTAAACACGAACGCAACAAATTACAAATATAATCATACATACAGAGATGCAACATAGATAATAGTTCATTTCAGTACTGTAAAATACTGAAATATGCTTACAAACAGAAATGGAAATAAGCTAGCTAGGGCAATGGTAGCTTATCTCTGAGAAGAGATGTGGCGGCTACATGCCTCTGAACTGTGTTACAATGAGGCTCGAAGGCCTATTTATTGTTGAGAAACAATGGAAAACCCTAAACATCCAAAAACCTAACCCTAGGAGATGAAGCGCCAAACTATGGGCCCTGTTTTGGGTAAATTGGTACATCAACTTCCCAAGGTTGTAACTTTGGCATACGATCTCCGTTTGACACGCACTATAGCTCGTTAGAAATATCTATCCGAGGACTACAAATTTTGGAAGAGAAACATCGGTCCATGGACCCATGTTTCTTTGAGTTTTCCCAAAAAAAATTGTTTAGGGCCTTAAAATGGCTCCGGAATTTCAGGACCCGAAAAACTACTAAAAATAGTAAATTGTGCTACAATTAAGGAAACTGAAAAACTGAAAGAGAAAGTTGTGGGGGTCCAAGTGGGATAAGTGGGTGCCCAACAACATCCACCTGGATCATTCCTCCCCCCTTAGGAAGCAATGGTCCCTAGTGCGTTGAGTTCCTCCATGAGATGTAGAAACCTTTGCTGAACTTGGTCCCTAGTGAGCTGTTCTGCAACCTCTGATTTGTCTAGTAATGGTGGGAAGCTTGGTCGAGGACGGTCCACATTGAACACTCGATGCAAGAAAAGTATTGGGGGAATGCTGTGATCAAAAGCCATTTTCCCACAACCTCGGTAATGGTGTAAGAACTATATTGGAGTGGTCTGAACTTCTGATGGGCTCTTGTAAGGTGTTCTTTCTGTAGATGTAACCAGACTTTGTCGCCCATTTGAAACTTGTGTGGTACCTCATGCTGATCATGTTGTTGCTTGTACTTGGCAATTTCCTGAATGGAGCGACGATACATCAACCCATTGGGTAGGGGTTCTCTAGGAGTCAGATTGAATGAATGCTTGACCTGACAGTGCAACAATACCCTTTTGGGTGAGGAGAAGATATTCCTGTCTTCTTTCATGACCGTATCCCTTTTTTGCTACTGCTGCTGTGTGGAGGAACTCTTCGCGAGGGTCCTGGATGTGGCGATGATATTCCCCTTACTTTGGGAGTGAGCCAGACAGAAAATGAATTTCCTAGTCTTGGATATGAACTTGTTGCATTTCTTAGCAGTGATCAAAGAGGTGGCGGTAGGTGGGGCTACCTCCGATATCTTGTATAATGAATTACCCAAAGAAATAATAACAACGTGAGGCCTTGACTCATACATAGGATGTCACCTCCATAAGTATGGGTGGCTTAATAGTACACCAAAAACATCAAGAGGTGAAACATCAAACAATACCTCATTTCTGAAGGGCTTGATGCTATAGGGAAGGCGGCACTACTGGTGGACCCAGAGATCTCGTCCTTGGTGAAGCCACCTGATATTGTATGGCTGCGAGTGTGGTGTGGCCGGTAGGCCCAACCGCTTCACGACCTCTGTTGAAATGAGGTTATTTTGGCTCCCACTATCGACAATGAATTGCAGCGACGAACCCTCCACCCACATTTGTGAGTGGAAAAGATGCTCCCCCTCCTCTGGATCTTCGGTTTCATTCTTCTAGACTTTGGCAGTGGCAACAATGGCACTGGGCTCTGCATTAATGATTTTCTTCCCTTTGCAATTCCCCTTGTTAGGTTCTGATTCAGGGGCAGAACATGCATCTGATTCAAAATCCTTCAACTTGACCACCGACGACTTCTTGGTCCGACACTCAGTTTTGTTGTGAGTGGGGCTCTTATGGAACTCACACCACTTTCCTGTGTCCTTCTTTGACTTCGTGGTGTTGTTATTATCTTGCGGCTTCGATCGGTTGTCTTGGGTCACCGGCCTTGGATTTGTCCTTTGTTCTTCTGGATTCGCAGATCCAAAGTCTCACTTCTTCTGTTTAAACTTCTGCTCGATTTTGACAGCGCACCAGTACGCTATGCCGAGCGAGGAGATGTTCAGGAACTCCATCTCGTCTTAGATGTATATGTGTAGGTAGCCACGATATTTGAGTACCAAATGCAGCTCAGAATCCTTGATACCCAACTATGGGCGAAGGGTATGAAAAATGTTTGTGAACTCCGGCACATCTTGGTCCCTTCCCTGCCACAACGTGGTCCAATTTATGTATTTTTCCTCATAGGTTTTGATAGGGTAATACTACTCCTTGATGGCATCTCGAAATGAATTCCAAGTGGGTGCGGGTGAAAATAGTGAGCTCGTACTTTCATCCTTCTGCTCGCAATAGGTTTCACACCAGTCCTTGACGTGGGGGGCTACTTTGAGAAGAACGAAAATAATCTTTTCCCAAATGGAAAAATCATGAACAAAAAAATACCCTTCTAGCAGATTTAACCATTTATCTACGCCATCTGCATCTATCTAACCCTCGAATATGCGGATTTCAAAGTTAACTTGTACCTTAAAGGGTGTGGCATTGATGCGTCGCCTCTGGGTAGCCACCGAAAGATCTGGGAAAATTTTTCCATCATCGAGTTCCTTTGTCACTCGAGGGATTCTTTGAGAAAGATTTTGATAGGATCTCCTGCCCCTTTTTCTTTCTTTTCATTCGCCATGGAAGGCCATCGGGGTTTGCGAGGTTGGCCTTGCAAAGGTTTGACCAGTTCAAGTCCTAACTCCTTATATTCCGACCTCGTTATGGACATGCAAAGAAAAACAAAGAAAGAGCAGACCGCTCTGATACCACTGATATGGATTTAAAAAGGAACGCAACAAATTACAGATATAATCATACATACAGAGATGCAACAGAGATAATACTTCATTTCATTACTGTAAAATACTGAAATATGCTTACAAACAGAAATGGAAATAAACTAGCTAGGGTGATGGTAGCTTATCTCTGAGAAGAGATGTGGCGCTACATGCCTCTGAACTATGTTACAATGAGGCTCAAAGGCCTATTTATTGTTGAGAAACAATGGAAAACTCTAAAAAACCCAACCCTAGGAGATGAAGCGCTAAACTATGGGCCCTGTTTTGGGTAAATTGGTACATCAACTTCCCGGGGTTGTAACTTTGGCATACGATCTCCGTTTGACGCGCACTATAGCTCGTTAGAAAGATCTATCAGAGGTTTACAACTTTGGGAAGATAAACATCGGTCCATGGACCCATGTTACTTCCAGTTTTCCCAAAAAACGTCATTTAGGGCCTCAAAATGGCTTCGGAAGTTTAGGACCCGAAAAACTGCTAAAAATAGTAAATTGTGCTACAATTAAGAAACTGAAAAAATGAAAGAGATAGTTGTGGGGGTCCAAGTGGGATAAGTGGGTGGCCACCAACATCCACCTGGATCAGTCCTATATACTAATATCCACTACACTTAATATGTTATCTTTTATCCTATTGACCATACATTATCACTCCTCATACATCATCCTTTAATCATAAGTAATTGATTGCAATTAGTGGGGCATGATGATTGAATTCAAGTGGAGAATATCATAAAATGACAATCAAGGTTTAATGACATGGTAATCAGGCTTAATGACATTGAAAATTCATGAGAAGTGACATTAAAGTTAAAAGGTTAATGACATAGAATTTAGGCTTATTAACATTAGAAATTCATGGAAAGTATATCATATGAATGAGGTAAATGATACATATCAAATTCTGTGTCTAAAAGGAAAAAGTCATGAGCAAATGTTTTAAGTGAAGTTTGCCCCGTTTCATACTCTATTTTGGTCACTTTATACACTCTTTTTTTGAGGTAATTAGGCTCCTATTTTGTCAACCATATTCTGCCACCTACATTCAACTTTCTATGACTCAATACTTTTCCATCGATACATATTTCCTTTCCAACCATTGATGATTGAAATTTGTGTTAACTAAACCCTTCAACAACATGAAATTGCAAGCAATTTTGTGGTGAAATGAGTGGGAATTTCATGGAGAATATGGATGCATATAGGGACCACAATTTACAAATGAAATTTGGGGAAATAGCTTGAGAATTTTGAGGAAGGGAGAGACATATACACAGGCTGCAAAGGACACAAAATTCACAATGAATCTCAACCACATAGGAGACTAATGCCACAAGTATGTAAAGCAATGAGTTTTGAAGGAAAAACATTGTATTTAGTGGAAAATTTCTTGAGATTAGAACACATATAGATCAATGTTTGAATACATAGACAACTCAAATTTTCAATGAGGAAATACATACATAGAAAACCAATTCAATTATGTCAGACTTTCTGTTTAAATTTTTTCTCAAGATAGTTTAATGTGACACAGATAAAAAGAAACAGTTTCACCCAAAGAAAAACCAATTTTTTTTTCCAAGTTTGAAACCAATTTCTTTATAATATACCTTATAAAACACATCTACTATTATTATTATTTACTTAAACACAATATTTATGTAATATTTCTTCATCTTGCCTAGCACACAATTATATATATTAAACCTAAACTTACACAATTATATATATTAAGCCTAAACTTTAGAAATAAAATTATATATATATTAAGCCTAAACTTTACAAATAAAAAAGTCTCACTCATTGCATATCACTTAAAATTTTCATTTTACTTCTATTCCTTGTGAAATTTAAACAATGAAGGTATTACCGTGCAACTAAGTTTACTTGTTATTATTAAACTGATTACAAAATTTCTCTCACCTACTAAATCGATGTCCTTACCATTAAATCCCATTTATTTAACTAGGCTTAAGACCTCTTCAAATTTTCTTTAACAAAATTAATATAAGGATTAATTTTGTCATCGTCCCAAGGAACATTATAATTTTTGTTTATTAAATAACCTATGCTTCTTTTGTAACACCTATGGCCATATTACGAAGTTAAGGGTTAAACCCCTATCTCTTCTACATGTTATTCCAAGTGTTAGGCTCTTAACGTTGTGACCCTTATGTTTCTCAAACATCGTGGTTTTATATGATTTTCAAATATTTAATTTAAGCGCAACCACTTGATGAATAATACCAAACTTTATCATGATATATAATTTTTGGTGGACTCTTGGTGGTTTGTATTTTAAACTATGATGTTAATGTATTGTAATATCATGCGTGCATAACATATCTATGTATTTAGTGTGGTGATTTATGGCACTAATGATGGAGTCCACTACATATTTCTGGCTTAACTTCAGGATAGAATTCCAAATTTTCTTGAGTTTTCAGCTAAGTGAGACGATCTTATACCTTTACTTTTGAATTTCCGTTATTTTGTGGTTATACTATTGTACAACCATACCTAATTGTAAAATAAGTGAATATTGTGCACTTATGCTACTCTGCCTGAGTCATATTTTGTCTTTAATACATAGGTTTTTAATGTAAACCTATAATAATTACTCTATATTTCTTTCTGAGTTAAAATACGATCTGTATATTAATTAGTAACAATATACTTTTAGGTTATTTTAGAAGATAACTCCATGATACACAATTCACTACTTTTATTCAAATGTAAAATTAGTCTAGAATTTTCATTATTCTAAACACACAATTTCCTTAAGCAGGTCTAATATGAAATAAGAAAATTTCTATACCCTCTCTTTTCTTTAATTTGCATGTACACATGGAAATATTTCATAAATAGAATATTCAACAATTGACAATTACTAAAGCACGACATAGTTAAAATACCAACTTGTACACTCTTTTTTGGAAATTAACTCTGGAGCTACCAGACTCCACCCAATTGTGACTCCTTTTACCTCAAAAGGGTCGCCCCGAGCTCCCAGGTCTACTTTCTGTTCTTTCTCGTCTTTTGTTCCTAAGCCTTTTTCACAATTTTTGTACTGAATGAGTCATAGCCAAAAAAGTAGAAAAAAATCCCCTTTTACCAAAACAATGGGTAGTTAGTGACTACCTCCACCTCATCCCCCAGGTGATAGGTGGTTACTTTCTCATTAATTAACTCCACTTCCCCACCTCTCAAAGACAATGCCTTGTCTTTTTGGGGCAGTTATTGATCAATAACTTTCCATCATCATTAATAATATAATCCTCATATTACATGCATAAGTCTTATTCATAAGGGGTAATTAATTCCATCATTAACTTACAACCATAGTTCTTTTCAGCCAAATGTAGCTTCAACATTAATTTCTAGATTTTCTATTAACAACATAATAAAATAGATTTACATTTAATATTTATTAGTGACACGACACTGATAAATCCGTTTCAAATAAGTCTTTAAAGTCAGAATAATACACACTTAATATATACAAATTTATAATATAACTCCAAGTCAAGAGGTATCACATTCACCCAAAATTTGTTTTGTATGATGACCAGTGCAAGAATTCGATTTGAGAAATCAAATTTATGGAAAATCAAAGTGGAGTTTTCTTAGTAAGGAGGGGGGGTTCAAAATTGTTAAAAATATACATTACATGAACATTTTTTTCTCAAATTTCACTTAGAATATTTCTCAAAATTCATTCAAGGGTTTTACACAATAGTCCACTCAGAATACAACATAGTCCACTCAATCTGTAGAAGAGTAGAAAAAATGGGTCACAAAAATGTTGGGTTATGACTTTGAAATCATCTACAAAAAAGGAAAGAAAAATGTTGTTGCAAATGCACTCTCAAGAAAGGATGAGGATGTGGAAGTATTTCTTTGTGTCATTTCTATTATCCAACCATATTGGATAACCAAAGCAAGGGATGAATGGAAAAATGAGGAAGAAGTGTGGAGCCTCATTCAAAAGTTGCAGCAATATCCCAGTACATATGATACATTTAGCTCGAAAAATGATTCATTATGGTATAAATATCGCTTATATCCTTGTAAAGAATTCCCAAATCAAACAAACGATTCTTTTGGAATTGAACACCTCTCGCTTAGGAGGGCATTTAGGATTTTTAAAAACTTACCACATGGTCAAGAAGGATTTTTTTTGGGATGGCATCAAATATGATATTCAAAAATTTGTGGCAGAATGTTTGGTTTGCCAACAAAATAAAGTTGATACAATTAAGACCCTAGGTTTGTTACAACCTGTATCCATTCCAAGTCAACGTTGGGAGGTGGTTTCAATGGATTTTATCACAGTTTTACCCAAGTCTGAAGGAAATAGTGTCATCATGGTGGTAGTTGGTAGACTTAGTAAGTATGCACACTTTTGTGCATTATCGCATCCATTTAAAGCTAGTACAGTTGCTAATGCATTTATTGAAACAATTCAAAAGCTACATGGAAACCAAAATATTATTGTAAGTGACAAAGATCCCATTTTCATTAGAAATTTTTGGACGGAATTATTTTCTTGCCTGGGTACTCAATTAGTTCATAGCTCATATTATCATCCTCAATCTGATGGGCATATTAAGATAGTGAACAGATGTTTGGAAGGATATATTCATTGCTTTGTATCTGATAAGAAAACACAATGGGTCAAGTGGTTACCTCTAGTTGAATGGTGGTATAACACTGCCTTTCATACTGCAACAAAAATGACCCCATTTATGGCTTTTATGGATATCATCCACCGTCCATCACATCATCTTTAAGAGAAAATTATAAGGTTCAAGCAATGGAAGATCACATTGAGAATCAACAACAAGTTATCCAACTCTTAAAATATAACCTCACTTTGGCGCAAAATTGAATGAAACAATGGGAAAATCAACATTGCAGCGAAATAATTTTTGATGTAGGAAACGAGGTATTTTTTCAGCTACTACCATAAAAACAAATGTCCCTCAAGCAAGCTAACAAGGATAATAAATTATCACCAAAGTATTATGGTCCTTACAAGGTGTTGCAAAATATTGGTATTATGGCATACAAATTGGATCTTCCTGCATCTTCCCGAGTGCACATTGTTTTCCATGTTTCATGATTAAATAAAGTTATAGGTGACAAGCTCCCAGTTCAAATAATATTACCAGAACTTGACGAGGAAGGAAAATTCACATGGGAACTTGAAGCAGTCAAAGAAACAAGAATTCGACAGCTACGAAATCGATCAATTTCATAGTGTCTTATCAAACGAAAGAAATTACCCACTAAAAACTCCACATGGGAGGATGAGAATTTTATACAAAAGCATCCATAACTACTCAAGTGTTGAGGACAACCCTTTTTTGAAGGAGAGAGGCATGTTAGGTACCTATAATACGAGTGTAGACCCTTATTGTTATTGTTAGTGTAGCCCCCTTATTATTATTGTTGTGCCCATGTAGGTCCCATATTGTTATTATTGTGCCCCATAGAATCCCACTTTTGTTATTGTTGTGCCCTTAAATTATTATTGTTATGTAGGCTCTAATTATTTTGTGAACCCCTTAGACTCCTATATATATAAAGGAGGTTTTTTCATTTGAATCATTAAAGAATTATTAATTTATGTAATGCAAAGGAGGTTCCCCCCCTCGAAAAATATAATTTTTAAGTCGTTGATCTAATTATTTGTGAGCTGGTTGCATAAAAGTTGTGATAAGTACATATAAATCCTATACACCTATCAGCAAACATGACTCTTATGGACCTAATTTTACATCATGCACCCAACAAAGTGGGGCTAAATCAAAGATATACAAAGTAATACATGACTTGGAAATCCATTGACCCATACATAGTTAATGACCAATCCATAATAGACACCATGGGTCTCTCCGTGAGAAATGTTCCCAAAATATGATACAAGATAATACATGGATTTACATCTGCACACAATGGTGCTCTCATCAATACATGCCCAAAACAAGAGATATCATGAGTACATGGCAATAATGAGCATCAACATATACTCTATATGGTAGCAACAATACATGGCATATCCAAAAAAACATAAAACCTCCATGAGTTATGACATAAGCTCTCAATGTGTAGCAACATCATAGAATAATTAACAATATCATGTGTTGGTACACGACCACTCAACACCTTCTCCATCACTATCCCAAAAATGAATATCATGCAACAAGATCATAACATCCACTAGCAATTGACACGTGCATTAACAATACTAATATGTCAAGTAGTAGCAGCAAATGTATCCACATCATCATTAAATCCATCAACCATAAATAATAATGCATCATCAATTTAAAAACATGGGCAACACATCAATAGGTAGCAACAATATATAAAATCACGACTCATCCACATGAGTGCACAATATCTCATCCATCCAACATGCATCAAATATTATGAGCAACAATAATGTAAATCATCATCTCTTAACCAAGTAAATGCATACTATAGGCAATAACATATTCTCTTCATTCATATACAACACATGAATCATCCATCTAATACATATCCACAATATGCATGATTCATCTAGAAATGAAAACATAAGCAATAATGTGCATAATCTAGATGGACTATCTTCAACACATCATTTGATCTCCTTGAAAGAAAATATATGCATGACAATACATGAATATGACCGTGCAACCATATTATCTCATCCAATATGAAATGTGTGGTAAAAACAACAAAAATCTTCCTGAACACAATGCTAACACATTCCAAGTCCATTTGGAAGCATAAATTCTCCCCCTGAATGTGTGATCCCTCATCACACCTAGACAATGCATGGATGCCATATCATCATTAGCATCAATAAAACGAAAACATATAGTTGCTCCAAAATAATCAACAAATGTACATGGATGATCCAACTAAAAACACACTAGAATAGAAGTGAGAAAAAATGAAAATAATGCTTCAAACCTCGAGGACCCCCCTGAACACATGCATCTCTAAAAATGCAGATTTATCTTCTCATACAATTTTCCATATGGCTACACAATTAAAAATTTACATGCAACTCATAATGCAACCATATTCTGCCCCTGAGACCAATCAGGCCTCAATTTTTGGTGGAATATCCTTGCTTCTCTTTTCTACTCCAAACTTTTATCTAATGATCCTTCTTCTTCTTATGCATTTGGATTTGCATAATCTCCTCTCTCTGGTTGGATCTCGTAAAGTACATGGGAAAATTGCAATATTTGGCCTTATGACCAATATTTTCACATAGAAAACATCAAATGTGACCAAGGAATGAAGGAATAGGCTGATGTATTCTATTTAAATAATTTTGATTCCTTGCATGTGCCCTGCAGTCAATAGCCCTATGGAAAAAATCATTGTATTAGAAACAATAACCATAAAATGGACTATTATACCTGAAAGATGTAGGTTTCCTTTGCATGCATGCCCGAGATTGCATCTCCTTTGGTTGCTCCTTTTTTATGAGAGAGTTTGATCTCTCCATTTCTACAACTTGCTGCTATGTGACCATGAACTCCACAACTATAACATTTCCTAATTCTATTCTTCTTCTTTGATATCATTCTCTTCTTTTGTTGCTTCTTGCATGGATAATTGATCTCATTACTTTTGCTACAACTATGTGCTCCAACAATTTCAAGTTTTCTTGTTGACGCTTGAGCACTAGATATGAGTCTGTCAAATTCTTCTCTTGCAGAAATTGCTTCAAACCTTGATTTATGGGACTTATCTTCTAACTCATTTTAATGCTTCTGCATTCCAATCTCAATGTTCATTCTTCTTCCATCTAAAATTTCAGATCTGAAATTTCTTCCTTGAATGCACACTCCTTTTCATCACAAATTAGCAACATCTTCCATTGATCTTTATTTTCTGCCATAAGCCTTTGAATCTCAGATTCTAGTGCCTTCAATTTGGATTTCTTATCATCTTTGCAATCACTGGAGATCTCATATAATTCTTGTGAGGAGGATTGATTTGTTACTGAAATAAATGTAGAATCCTTTGCAATAAAGGACGGTGATATATAGCTCGAATTGTGATGCCAAGGAATCTTCTCCTGCTCTTGTTGGATTTCCTATGCGGACACTTTGTTGCATAGTATCCATATTAATTGTTGGCTTGTAGGGGCCTGACCCAGGTTCAAAGGTGATTTTAGCCAAACAAATCTTGGTACTACTGGCCCTTTCGGCAACAGTCCGTGGAGCGTGGACTGAGGTCTCACCCGAAGTAGCATGGGAGGGTGCTAGAACCAGGTTTCTGCACCCTAGAGATGTCTGATGATCTTAGGTGGTCTGCAGTTTGACCTTGCGCACACGCCGTTACGCGCACCTATCTATACCTCATAGCCTGTGATGTTGTCCTCGCGCAACCATACCCGAGGCCCGAATAGTGTTATTACCCAAGTCCTTGCTATTAACTTGATATTAGTTGCGCAATTTAGCTTATATGTATGTGTCTAGTTATACTTAGCAGTGTTCAATATTCATATATGTTCGCACGATAAATAAAATAGTATAATTGCATATAGTATCAAACAGGAAATAACTCAAGAACAGATACAAAAGATTTGGAATCAAACTTCTCTTTATTATTCTTCTTCCTTGGTTACAGACTCGACTCTTCCCTGTGCACTTAGTTGCAGGGCTCCATGCACTCAGTTACGGACTCTACTAGGCCTCTGCAGATCCCATGGTCCAATGACCATGGGTAGGTCGACACTACTTTCAAAACTTAGGTTGGACAACCCTATGACCACTACAACAAAACGAGCGATTAGCGTCCCTTTCTACTTCTTTTTTTGCATCTAGAGCCCATTTTTGGTGCTATTTGCATCCATTTATCAAATATGGTGTAAAACTTGACACAAAATTTGCATCAAGTTTTGCACCAAATCTTACACCAAGTTTAGCACCAGGTATTGCAATAGGTTTTGCACCACGTTTTGCACCAAATTTTATGCCAAGTTTTGTGTCATCCTTTACACCAGGTTTTGTTCCAGGTTTTGCATCAAGTTTGGCACCTAATTTTGTTTGACATACTTTTGCATCCTCATTTGCATCCACTTTTTGCACCTACACTTGCATCAACTTTTGCATCGACTTTTGCATCCTTTTTTGCATCCTTTTTTAAATCATTTTTTGCATCCATTTTTTCATCCATTTGTGCATCCCTTTTGCGCCAAGTTTTACATCGTGTTTTGTGTCTAGTTTTGCATAAAATTTTGCATCTACTTTTGTTGCATCCACTTTTCCCTCTTGTTTGGCATCCATATTTACATCCTCTTTTGCATCTATTATTGTACTCACTATTGCATCTAATATTTTTGTGCCACAATTAGCGCCTATTTTGGCACCTCCTTTTGCACCCACTTTGATTATAATTTTGCATCCACGTTTGCATCGTCATTTGCGTCTAGGTTTTCATCAACTACTACATCTATTTTTGCATCCCTTTTTGTATCCAATTTTGGACCGGGATTTGCATCGGGTTTTGTGTCTCGTTTTGCATCTACTTTTGCATCGACTTCTATTGCATCCACTTTTGCACACAATTTTGCATCCACTGTTGCACCCATTTTAAATTTCACTTTTTGCATCCCTTTTTACATCTTCATTTGCATCATACTTTGATTCTTTTTTTGCATCTATCATTACATCCACTTTTGTTATGCCACAATTTGCACCATGTTTTGCACTCACTGTTGTATCCACGTTTGCTTCCAATTTTGCATCCATGTTCACATCCTCTTTTGCATCAAATATTGCATCTATTTTTGCATCCACTTTTATGTCAGGTTTATGCATTGGGTTTTGCATCTCGTTTTGTATCTACTTTTGCATCTACTTACATTATATCCATTTTTTGCATCCAATTTTGTTTTTCCTGTTGCATCAATGTTTGCTTCCACTTTTACATCCATTTTTGCATCTTATTTTGCATATTTTTTGTCTATTGTTACATCCACTTTTGTTGCACCATATCTTGCGCCTACCATTGCAACCACATTTGCTTCCAAGTTTGCATCCCCTATTGCATCCACTTTTGTTTCATCCATTTTTTCATATACTTTTGTTTCCGTTGTTGCATCCACATTTGTTTCACCACAATTTGTGCCAAGTTTTACACCTACCATTGGACCCATGTTTGCTTCCACTTTTGCCTTCATGTTTGCATCCAAGTTTGCATTGACAACTGCATCTTCTTTTGGATCCACTTTTGTGTCAGGTTTTTCATGTTGTTGTGCATCTACTTATGTTGTATCCACTTTTCATCCAATTTTACTTCTATTGTTGCCCCCATTTCTATGTTCGCTTTTGCATCCCTTTTCCAACACTCATCATATTTTCTGCATTGATGATATTCCTTATGGCATTGACAATTATGAACAATTGATGACAATGTCAATAATATTGACAATGATGAAAATGAATATGATGGCGATGACATGAATTGTGATTATGATGATAAAGACGATAGTGGTTACAATGACAATGATGATGATGGCAATGATTATGATGATGACGATGCTAATGACGTTGGCGAATCTTCCCAATTTTAGATGTTGTCATTGTCATAATCATAAGCATTATCTTTGGTGTCATGATCATAATTTTCATCTAGGTCATCATCAAAAACAATAATGGCATGAATGATGATGATGCATGATTACAACAATGTCGATTACATTAATGATGATGATGGGGATGATAAAAATGACAATGACGATGATAATGGTGGTGATGATGATGATCATCGATCATCTGTCAAAAATAAAGTTGTTATTTCTCTTACGTATATCAATGTGTCCTAAACAACCCTTTTCTAGCACTGATCACATTTTTTGGGTTGATGATATTTCTTACAGCATCTACAATTATGAACAATTGCAAACAATGTCCATAATGATGATGATGATGGCATGAATGGTGATTATGATGATAATGTAATGATGGCAATAACAATGACAAGGATGATGGTGATGATGATGACAATGATTATGATAATGAGAATGACCTTACAATCTTATGGATTCGTGAACAATTACTAGTTTCAATACCATCTTCTGGATACGTATTACTATCATACTTTTTAAATTTTCTGTCTCTCTTGAGGTATCTTACTATAATGGTGTTGTCAACACTAGAAAGATATCTTGTTGTAATGGTGGTTCTAATGTTAGCACTAGAAAAGTTTAGTAGGGAGGATGCTACTACAAGAGGAATTCCTTCTAAGTGACTATGGCATTCAAAATGAGGCTTTATGGGCTGCTTGTTAACACATGTTCTCATGCTCATATAAAATTAATGTGAAAAGTTGCTTTAATTGGTTCCCATGCATAATTGATATTGATAATGGGGTGGTATAAAATTGTAATGGGCATATCCGTTAGTTAGTTATGATGGGTCAACAACATTGAAACCATCCAAGTGACATTTCATCTTGGAACAATCGTTGCTCGTGCGAAAACACGAAGTTTATGTAAATGAAAGTTGTGATTGTAGTGGAATTAAAACCATCTAGAAATATCAAAGAAGACGTTGCCTACCAGTTTTGAAAGACAACCAAGGAATTGAACAACTATTTGCGTTAGGATGTAGTGAGGGAATCGAAGGAAATTTGGCAGCCCTAAGTTGCCATTACTATTTCCAATCACACATTCAATAGTAACCATAAAAGGTAGCCACATATAAACAGAACCTCGAGGTGTTGACAGTCAGAATCTATTGTAATAGCTTTGACGTATATATAGTTTTGTGTTTAGATGAGAATGAAGTGGGCTTCATCCAGGGTTCGACTCAATCCTTGTCCATTCCATGCAGTGGTGTTTAATTCGCCAAGCAAGAGAATATTACGTGAGTTTTCAGAGTTAAATCAACAGAAATCAAGGACGTTTGATTGTCAAATTATTGCTCCTCCCTTATGATTGAGCGCTTGATACGATGGTCATTATCCTTGGGTGATACTTTTATTCCCCATTTTCTATTGAAAAAGTAGCGTTTTTCTGTTCGATTATGATATGATTGGATGAACGCCGGTTTGGGTGGATGTAGACCCATGTTTTTTTGTGGTGATCTTCAAATGTCTTGAGGATAAGAAAAAAATCCTTGACCAAGGTCCATGGTTTTGGGGATGAGTTGGTCTTCTAGTGAAGCCATGGTTTCCCAACTTCAATCCCCTCACTATGTTGCCGATGACTACTCTAGTATGGGTAAGATTCCCAGTTTTCCCATTCACTTTACCCATCTAGATCTCTTAGAAAAAGTGGGCAATTTTATTGGAAGATTCGTCAAAGTAGACAGGGAAAGACTTTTGAAAGGCATTTTCACCTATGTTTGCATATGTGTTTAGGTAGATCGCAATGAAGTTTTGCGAGATAAAATTGAGCTCAAGTGCATGGGAATTGTGTATTCCCAACCCCTGGACTATGAAAATACAACTTTTCGATATAGGAATTACCAACAAGATAGACACCTTCAAATTGTCTGTCCCTTTCCAATAGGGGCTTCCTCCTTACAGTCATCTAAGAACTCTAGCTGCAGTTGGAGGGATCTTAAGGAAAGAGAGGGATCCAAAATGTAACACCCCTCCCTTGTGTGTCAAACTTTGCAAACCTAAGCTAAGAAAAGCTAGGTATGATGTGTAATATAAAAAGTAAATACATTATTAATAAATTAATCACTTGGAAAAGCAAGACACCAAGAGATGAGATTCTTGCCAAATCACATTGGTGAATGGGAAAGGATAATTCTTTCATGGTAAAGCTTCTCGATTTAATTCTAGATAAGTTGGATGGATTGGAGATAAATATCCATTGAGAAAAACATAAAATTTGTGCGGGAGAGAAAGGCAATCTTCTATGAGGAAAATCCTCATGGGAGAGAAAGGTGAGCTTTTATGAGATAAGCCTACGCAAATGGATAAAAAGATCCATAAAATCAAGACACCACTAATGGAAACCATATCATGAAAGAAGGTATTAAATACCCATTGCATAGATCAATTGGAGGCGGTTGATCCATGGCAAGAACCTCGACTCGGTGGTGAACTGAAGAGTCATTTCTAGGTTGGGTAGCGGTGCTCTGTTTTCCAAGTGTCGTTCTCTCTTTTGATCTAGTTTGACTCACTTGCGTGGATTGTTCTGTATGTTGGTTTCTTACCCTCTGTTATAGACATTTTTGTGCCTCGCGTCAAGGAGCAAGGAATGTCGATAATTACAGGGATCCTCAGTCCCTAAACATGTTGTTCTTACCCCTAAAAGAACAAGGTCATCAATCAACAGCACTTCCAATCAGTTCCCCACCTGAAAACACTTCAGAACAGGCTTATTTTGGATCATGTCAGCTGCTAAACTGAGCTTCTGCGCTGTATTGCAACTGTCCCACTCTGTACCTGCGCTGGAAGTCAAAAACTATGAAGGCTACCTGCGCTGGGCGAGATTGGCCAAGTGGCACAGTCCTCCTGCAAGGTGTCAATTGCCCAGGAAGCTTCCAAACTGACACTTGGGTCATGAGATTCGCCCTGTGATGAGTAAGAGGTACTTGATCACCATGTGTAACCAAGGATCTCCAAGTGGACAAAGGAACTGAAGATTAACTGAAGAGGGAGAGGACACAAGTCAGCTATATGTCAGCCTCTAACTGACTCATCCTTTCCTCTTCTTCCCTATATATAGAGCTCTTCTATGAGGTCTAGGGAGGCTGAAATTTTGTATAAGCAAGGAGGTGCTGTTGGTATACCGCCAGGATTATTTGGGTGATTGTTTTACTAGAGGTCAAGAAGAGAGTTCTTGCTGCCGAGGAGGTGCTGCTGGATTGGGGCCAACATCATTGGTTGTAACTTCCTCTGGAACCCTGTTACTTTCTATCAATAAAGTTTGCATGTTCTCCTATTCACTTGTTTTACATAGATGCTTTGTGTTTACATGTGTATTTCATTGCAATCTAATCCATGCTTTGATTATGAGTGCTTGTATCTGTTAGTTTGCTCTCTCTTGTTGTGCAGGTCTTGTGTGTAGCTGGATCGGCTTGGAGAGCAAAGAGCTGGGAGCTGGATACAAAAGAAGAAGGATAAGGATCAATCAAGCGCAAGACACCAGGTTGGTTGACCTTCTTTCCATTCTATCTATATACTCATAAAGAAGAACATGAAAACTTTATCATTCAGTTGTTGCTAGATTCTGTCACATCTAGAAAGGGTTAGGGTCATCCGCATCGGATACTTTTCCCCACAACAAACTGGCGACTCCACTGGGGAGATCCTAGTATCTTGTTGTTGTTGTTATTTGTAGTATTTTGCTATTTCTATCTTGAAGAACCGAGTACCGAATCGAAAAGCTTTTGACTATATCAAAAGCGAAGTAGAGGGTTTTGCTACTCTTGCTTCTTTGCTGAGCAACTTCAAGATTTAAAGAGCTAATCTACAGGTAGATCTTTACTCTTTGTGATAGATCTTAGTCCTCTTGATCATCCCTCTACCTGTACTTAACCCATAGCATTTTGTTTCAGTCAAAACAGTACATTTTTGAGCTTTTTATGACCCGGAATTGTTAGCAGACGTAACTCTCGTAAGTCAGTGCAGGCTGTCCACAGGCAGTCTGCATTACAGCGCAGGTAGCCCCTTCGGGAACTGCGCTGAGAGTGAAACTGACAGTGCAGTACCTGCGCTGGTCCAGTTGGCCTTAGGCTAGCTTAACTCTTCCTCTGTGTCTTGGCCCTGTTTGCACTTGTTTTTGGCTGATTGCTTGCTGGTTAATGTATTTGCTGTATACCTCATCTCCTTGACTTCATTTCGCCTCAGTTGTGTGATGAGATTGTAAACTTTCTTTCAGTATTTCTTGTTTCAGTTACAATTTCCCATAGTGAAAAGCGAACCTACAGCCTTGACCTCTTAGATTGCGATCTTATGAGTTAGTGTTATTGCTGTTCATAGCTGTTTTGGATTGATTTGCTTTCCCTTTATGGTTTGAATCTGTATTTTTCTTGTATTTTAAACAAGTCTTTCATAAGGTGTTCTTCTGATTGTGGACAAGCTTGTTTATTCATATTTGAAAAGTTGATTCAAAAATCATACAACATTTTCCTTTTGTTAAGCATCAACATTAAGGAAACGAAAAGAAATACATGCATTGTGCATTTTGCATTTGACTGTATATATGATGATTTAGGGAAATATGCATTATAGTGTGTGTTCTTTGATCTGTGGAAAAGTTGTGTCTTACTCTTTCCTCAAGTAGATTAAGGTTTTCATTGTTGAAAGACTGAAAAGATTTTGCTTCTCATTCTTAGATTGCATATAGGAAGTTGTATATATACATCTCGTGGCGAACCTGAAAGGCAAACTACTAAGAAAGATCAACATTAAAATAAATTCAATTTACATAACAACGCTTTGGAATTTAACGCAAACATCTAGAGGTCTAGGTAGAGACGTGTTCCGGCGTCGTTAAACATAGTGACTGTCGATCTCTACGAAGGTGGGTGATTCCTCCTGAGAGTCGGTGGCACTAACACGGATTTGAGCTCCCGCGTACCGTCGAGTATATTGGGAGACCCCTATAGGCTTTTATCCTTTTATCCTTAGGAAGCCGTGTCGACCGCCCTACTGATCGCGATGCAGTGAACACAGCATTCACGAAGATCGACCACCCGTACCGTAAAACGTATTCTGTGGTTTCGCGAAAAGTTTGGCACACCCTCTACCTAGATCTCCAGAGCAGTTTCTTTTGGCCTTTTTCAAACTCTATAACTGAAAAAGTCCAACCGAGCATTTGTCACTTCGGGCTCGTTAATACATCGAAGGCGACTAGAGTCATCTTTAGCTTTTTCTCGACTCTTAAAACATGAAAAAGCAAGTTTGTGTCTAAAAGCGTCGTAAATAAAATTTATCTTAAAGCGGAACATAATCACCTGTTATTCCCACGTTGATCTTTTAGTTGAAAAGTATGGAGCCTACCAACCAAGGAAGTAACCTTGGCGGAAGTCCAAATCCCTTCTCCTCTTGGGGAGATGTTGGTGCGCCCCATATGGCTACATTGTCGCTTCCAGGATTGACAATTGGCCTTCCTGTTTGGCTCTTTTCAACTAATGTAGTCCAAATCGCCACTAATCCTGAGCAATCGAATCAACAGTCAGAACCATCTGAAACTACCCACCAGCCTTCCACTTCTTATAATACTTCCTCTGATCCTTCATCTTCACAGGGTAGAGCCGGCAAAAGTCAGCCTCCCAAGGAGAAGAAAGAAAAGAAGAAGAAAGGAAAGAAGCAGAAGGAGCCTCTGGCGAAGGCGACTGGGGGCAAGCAGAAGAAAACTGACAAAAACCCACACACTGCACCGACCGGGCCTAAATCGCCATGTGTCATTTGCAAAGGGATCCATTTCCATCGTGATTGTCCTTGTATTCCCCGGATACTGAAGGACTGGTCCCCAAGGTTGCACAATCCGGTAGCATCAACCTCTGGTTGTCAAGTTGATTGCATTCCGTCAACTAGCGAGAGTGAAGGACGAAGAAGGGGACCAAGATCGCCCTGTCTATTGTGTGAAGGTAGTCATGCCATCCACAAATGTCCATTCTTAGATGAGGCCAAGAGAGTTTTGGAAGATCGCCCGGTGTCACCGTTGCGACTTCCGCCTGGATATAAAAAACTCGCGCCTAATCCCTCAACAATTGTAAATCCAGTTGGCCCTCTTAAGTGGTCAGCTGAAGTGTCGGTCATCGACAATGAACCTACAGAATCTAGACCAGACGAAAGTCTAAAGGTCGAAACGGCAGTTGACCCGGTTCTTCCTTCAGAGGTTCTATCGTCCAATGACCCCGTCGTTGAAGACCCGTCTTCAAATGACATCGTCACCGAAGAGTCATCTTCATGTGGCACTCTCACTGATGAGAACAAGGATGACACCATCCAGGTTCTCTTTATCAGCACCGACTCCGACGAGCATCTGGGCAATGCGCCCATTCCTTTATCGCAGGAAGGAACATCATCAGAGTCGCATCCGGCCGTATATTCGGTCCCACCACCAAGCAACCTGGTTGTATCCTTTGATTGGAATCAACTAGGCAGACCCCGGTTACCAGCCAGTATACCATTCAGAATCATTGTCCAGATCTATAGAATGATCATGGCTGGTACTATCATTGATGAAGGGGCATCTGTGAGTATCCTTTCCTCTATTGCTTGGAAAGCACTGGGTTCCCCGGCGCTTTTACCTGAGTTAAGAAATCTCTCAGGTTTTGATAAAGGAACCAGTCGACCATTAGGAATCCTCCCCGATGTACCTGTTACATTGAAGGGGAAGACCGTCAGGATGAACGTATTGGTAGTTCAAGGACCCTTGGATTATAACCTACTCCTTGGACGCGACTATATTTATTGCATGGGAGCGATAGTCTCCTCACTCTTTAGAGTAATGTGTTTTCCACACGAAGGAAGAGTGGTCAAGCTCGTAGACCAACTTTCATTTCCGGGATCTCACATCCCAAATAGTCAAATACCAATCCTAAATGGTCTGTTCGCTCAAGATTCGCGTCCGCCCCCAGTCCTCCTTCCCGATGAATGCGAGTGATTCGGAAAGAAAGACTAGGACCCAGGGGGCATGCACCCTGGTCTGCTTCGGGCAGAAGAAACTCCGGGTATAAGGAAGAATTTCCGCAGAAGAATATGACTGGTCCGTACCCCGTCCGTAGGAAGTGGGGTTGTTCCGGAATAATAATCTTTTGTTAAAGTTATGTGTTTGACCGAAGAGTCATTCACCTTTGTCTAAAGAAGTGGGCAATGCCCAAGTAGGAATTCCCTTATTATAACAAGTAGTCACCATCTTTAAATTCCAGCCCCGCCCATCGAAACATGAGTTTTGAAGGATAAGCAGGGGCAGTAAACTAAGAAGGAGACCGTATTGATTATAACAGAGGGTAACCATCTTAGGACAACCCAATGATAGACACCGCCGAAGAAAGAGATTGATTTGCGGCAGCGAATAGAACCACTCTTCGGATAATAAGAAAGAGACAAGCCTCCCTCGATAATACCTATGTTTTATCTTTGAGTAGTGTTCTTCTATTGTCACAAATAGCTGTTGTTAAAAGTGGGCCGACAGGAAGTCTGAGTACTGCGTAAGACCCCTTAAAATAACGAGAAGACTAGTATCGTTAACATTAGATTGGCAAGATGACAAGAAACTGTGAACACCCAAAGAAAAGCAAAAGTAGAAGAGAGGAGGGGTGGGGTCTCGAAATTCTATCCTATACCTGGGGGCATGCAACCTTTTGGAATGCAAGCAAGGGACGACTATTGATTTTTTTAAATTTTTAGGTCCTCCCTTTAAACCTGTAGGTCTAACCCTTTAAACTCGTAGGATTAGCCGTTTCCGAACTTGCACAAAGAAAGCCTGTGGGGCAAAAGTAAAATTTGCCAAAATAAGAGCATAGCTGTAGTAAGGCATAAGCTCTATAAAAAATTGATCCTTATAGGAGGCGTTCTTATGACTGGTATTTCGAGCAGTTTTAATATATAGTTCATGCTCGTTAAAAAATAAACGCAAATTCGAGCAGTTTTAGGCCTGAATCCATGCTCGTTAAAAAATAGAAGAGGATGAGCAAAAGTTTCCCCCAGAGTTCAAGCTCATGGAAAAAATGAACCGGTAAAATAACCTTTTGAGATTGTAAATTCATTAGCCATAAGAACCTTGATCGTGTTTTCATCCACCACCTCCATCGTTCATTTGGCCAAGCATTCACTTCCATTTGTGTGTTTACCTCTTTTGAGAAACAGCTGCGAAGAGTGATTTCACCTAGCCATCCTTGTGACACTGCCGTGATTGGAAATTCCAACCTGTACCTGGAATCTGTAGCTATACCTGTCTATCACTCGTTTCTCAAAAGACGAGTCTTCTTTCAGCTCTTTTCACTGACTCGTAAAATATGAAAAGTTTGCCGAGTTTTGGCCTTCCAGCTCGTAAAAGGACCGGAACGCTATCCCTCCTCTAAATTTTAATCTTTTTGGACCTGAGGGATTATTACACAAAAGGATCGAGCGCTTGTCTTGTTCAGCTCGTAAAAGTATCGAACAGCCATCCCTTCTGTATTGTTTTATACTTTTTCGGACTTAAGGGATATGCTGACGAAAAAGGAACTATGGAGTTAACTTTCTGTACCTTTTCAGACTCTCTAAAAATGAAAAGGACCGAGTTTTCTTTGTCGTTAGACTCGTTAAAATGATTAAATAGCGACAAACTTGTCTTTAGACGAGAACGAGTTTCCCTATCGCTAGGCTCGTTAAATCTTAGCGATGGGCTTGCCCGAAGGGCAGGTTATAGAACAAGCATATGTTATCCTCCTCAAGCTTGACAAAAATAAAGAGGTACTGGTCAGAAATGACTGGGGAAAAATTGGGAGAACATCAAAGTTTAGAGGTAGCAAGTCACTCTTGAACATGACACTTTTCCTCCGTATCACATCGGGTTGGGTTGTCTCATTCACCGGTCTCGTCACCATGGTCCTCGCCACACCATCCATTTGGGGTAATGCTACCGATCCATCGCATCAGTGTCGTTATATGTTCAAGAGGGGTCATTCAGAAAGTGTCAACCGTGTCCCATCCACTACCATACATCGTCCTTCATCCATTTTCATGATCGCCACCCTGATTCATATATCACAGTTTGTTTCCACCTCCACTAAATCATTAGCTCCGTTCCGTGTCATTGATGTGGGATTCATCAAGGCCCTCCTTTGACGGATCGCTTCTTGTCGACATCAGCTCATTATCCAAGAAGTTGATCTAGGAACACCCCCATCAGTACTTTGAAGCTTGCATGCCTCAATGGCAAGTTTCTCACTTCCGGCGACAGGTATACCTCAATGACCTTCGACCAGAAGATTTTGCGTGGCGTTCGACGCCAAGTCCTTTATTCACGCCACGTGAATTGTACTGCAGTACCTTGAGGATCATTGTCATTATTGGTGATTCCTCTCGCGCTTGTTAACGGTTTTCATTATTGACCGGTAATCAAGCGATGTCTTTCCATGTTCGACTTCGACGCAATTCTCACATGGATCGACTTGTACTTAGAGTGAAGATCGAACGAGTTTGAAGACCCCGGATCTAGTTTCATCCATCCGGGCTGCGATATATATTCAGGAAATATAAAACATTTGCCATGTACATCATTGCAGCAGATGATCATCCTATCAAAGGATGATAATTTCAGCAGAAGATTATCAGTCTGGCTACAGACGATCGTCTGTCATATGTATCAAAATGTATTTATAAAAGCTGAGCATGGGAATGCCCGCCTCAGCCAGACCATGAAATTGAATGAAAGATAATGTATTGTATTGTATTGTATTACAGGGCACTCTCCTCCGGTACTGGAACGAACTTCGGACCCTCTAGCTAAAGCATTTCACCCGAGTAACGGCCTCATACTTTAGGGGGCAACTGTTATAGACATTTTTGTGCCTCGCGTCAAGGAGCAAGGAATGTCGATAATTACAGGGATCCTCAGTCCCTAAACATGTTGTTCTTACCCCTAAAAGAACAAGGTCATCAATCAACAGCACTTCCAATCAGTTCCCCACCTGAAAACACTTCAGAACAGGCTTATTTTGGATCATGTCAGCTGCTAAACTGAGCTTCTGCGCTGTATTGCAACTGTCCCACTCTGTACCTGCACTGGAAGTCAAAAACTATGAAGGCTACCTGCGCTGGGCGAGATTGGCCAAGTGGCACAGTCCTCCTGCAAGGTGTCAATTGCCCAGGAAGCTTCCAAACTGACACTTGGGTCATGAGATTCGCCCTGTGATGAGTAAGAGGTACTTGATCACCATGTGTAACCAAGGATCTCCAAGTGGACAAAGGAACTGAAGATTAACTGAAGAGGGAGAGGACACAAGTCAGCTATATGTCAGCCTCTAACTGACTCATCCTTTCCTCTTCTTCCCTATATATAGAGCTCTTCTATGAGGTCTAGGGAGGCTGAAATTTTGTATAAGCAAGGAGGTGCTGTTGGTATACCGCCAGGATTATTTGGGTGATTGTTTTACTAGAGGTCAAGAAGAGAGTTCTTGCTACCGAGGAGGTGCTGCTGGATTGGGGCCAACATCATTGGTTGTAACTTCCTCTGGAACCCTGTTACTTTCTATCAATAAAGTTTGCATGTTCTCCTATTCACTTGTTTTACATAGATGCTTTGTGTTTACATGTGTATTTCATTGCAATCTAATCCATGCTTTGATTATGAGTGCTTGTATCTGTTAGTTTGCTCTCTCTTTTTGTGCAGGTCTTGTGTGTAGCTGGATCGGCTTGGAGAGCAAAGAGCTGGGAGCTGGATACAAAAGAAGAAGGATAAGGATCAATCAAGCGCAAGGCACCAGGTTGGTTGACCTTCTTTCCATTCTATCTATATACTCATAAAGAAGAACATGAAAACTTTATCATTCAGTTGTTGCTAGATTCTGTCACATCTAGAAAGGGTTAGGGTCATCCGCATCGGATACTTTTCCCCACAACACCCTCTATGTTATAAATTCCTTAGCATATGAGAGAATTTGCTTGAGTTTTAAATGCACTGCATGTGGCGTTAATGAGATGATTTTATGGATGCACATAAATGAAATTCTAATCACAGTCACAGTATGTGGATCTTATGTAGAATTGGTGTTAACCTGTCTTTTGTTAAGATAGTGAATAGTCGTGCTTGAGCCGCTATGCAAATTTGTTAACTGTGGTTAAGGCTCGACTGTATAAACTATGGTACAAGTTATTTGTGCTATGCATCCAATGCTGCACTTCTGATTAATTGTGCATAATCCCTAAGATACACATGTTAACGTGTCATGCAACTGTGGCAGACGAATTATTGATTATGTATGATAAATGATTTTGTTTTGAAACGGTAGAGCCTATGGTTCAGGTTATCTAATATATGCATTATGCATTATAGGATGAATTGCATCCATTGAGGCGTTCTAATTATTTATTCGTATTGCATAAGATATATGTCGGTGGTACTTTCGGCCATGACAATAGGAATATGAACATGCTATATGGCAAAGCTAGTTATTGTAAATGGATGACCTGATCTCCATAAATGTTGGATTGAATCCTCAAAGGAGGGATACTCGAATGCGGGATATTGAATAATATTGATTGATTCCTCCTCTGTGATGTGATGTAGGCATGGGTAGAAGTGCTTGTGTTAGCTTTGTTATGAGGTAGTTGTATATGAACGCGTGTGACAACCATTACATCTAAATTTATTACAAGCTAAAATTAGTAAAGGAAACCAATATGTTGCCTTTAATACTGTGGCTAGGAGGTGTCTACTGAAAGAGGACCTAAAGTTGATGATAATTCATGGAACAAGGTACCAATCAACCTTAAGCACAATGCAAGAATAGGATGAAAACCTTAAGCATGACCACCAACTCATCGAATGGCCTTGAGGCTGCAATATGCAAGAAGAGGATGAAAAACATTGACTTTGAAAGCTTTTACAACCAGAGAACCTTAAAACCCCAACTCCCTCCTTAGGACAAGTGTATTTGAGTTTACCAAGAGTTGGCTTCCAACACACCCAACGCTCAATGCCAAACATGAAATGGTACACTAAAACACAAAGACCGTAAAACCTTTCAACATATCGAAAAAGTACACATTCTTCCTTGAAATACACATTCTAAGGAAACCCACAAATGAATTCTCCTCATTTTGAGGATGGTACCTAAGTTAAATTGGATTGCATAGGGATTTCTTAACATAGGGTTCAAAATTATTACAACAATATACTCATTAATCACTAAATATGTCATTTGTAGGAATTGCAGTTAGGTGGGGAGGATAACACTCCTATCCATTTTTAAAGCTACACCCAATTAATAAGTTCTCCATGTGCCACAATAAATGCAATTTTTATGACTATAGTGACACATCCCTCGAGATTTCCTTCCACACCAACACTTTTATCCATGAACTAAAGAGTGACTATTTCATTATTATATTATACATACATGTTAATATAAGCATTAAAATTTGTATTCCTTTGTAAAAAATGCTAGTCCAAGAGATACATTTGATCACCTTGTCTTGTATCCAATATCCAATGTTGACCCCTATATCCTTAGATCTAGAGTGAAGGTTTCATTTCTAATGTTGTGTTTGAGCTTAAATTCTAATTAAATATTTGGGTTAGCCAAGTTCATTACTTAACTTAATGGCTTTGCAATATACAATGTATCATTTTTTTTTTAAGTTCAATTGGTGAGATATGTCTGGGGGATTGAACTTTCAATCACTTGGATACACAAGGGCTTGCCAACATGCTTTTTTCCAATTGTGCTACTACCCTCAGAAAATATACAATGTATCATATTAACATCCACTTAAACCAAATTGACTTTTGGGACACATGTCTCTTTGATGATGAAGGGAATCCAATTATGTGATGTCAAACACATTCCCTCACAAACACTCACAAAGACCCTACACTTTTTAGGGTACCTAGGTTATCTGTTATGAAACCAACTCACAAAAAGATAGAAAAGATAGATCAACAACTTAGAAATCAGCCCCTTCGAGGGGGCAACCTCCTTTACATTACACAAAAGAGCAATTATTGGATGATACAAATGACAAAGCCTCATTTCTATATATAGGAGTCTAAGGGGTCACAATATAATCAAAGTCAACATAACAATAATAATATAAGGGCACAAAAATAACAATAGTGGTCTTCTATGGGGCACAATAATAACAATATGGGGACAATAAGGGCACAACAATAACAGTAAGGGCCACAATGACACTAGTAATGGGGGAATCACCAGTGCTATAGGGACCTAACATTGTCTGTATGGAAACACTGTATAATTTTGAATTTATTTATTGTAGATTTGTACATAGATGGATATTCCTTTCTTTGCATTTATCTTTTAGACTTCTTGCTTTCACCAATTGATTTAGAGCTTATGGAGTCTCAAGTAGCACCAATCCCCTTGCTTCTATTGGATTGAATAACATGATTTCTCTTTTGAAATCCATAATATCTCATTCACATGCTTCCTATTTCTCCCATAAGACTTTAGCACAGACTCCATGATCATGTTTGTGTCCCTCTTAATAACGCACTCCTAGAAAGGGGCCATAAAATCTTTTATTAGGACTAAACTTGGATGTCTCTTCTTTCTTGCCCTTTGATTCTTCATTCAATCATACCACCCATCAACTTGTTATTTTTCCATTTTTCTTATAATGACCTTTGTTGTTGGGAAGGTGCCTTTCAAGTATTTTGTCTTTGCATATAGATACACATAAAGTATCATTATTTTAATCTAATGGACGTGGTTGTTAAAATCACCAATATTTAATTAAATATGCATTGTTATACCTTTGCTCAAGTCAACTTCAATTCAAATTCTAACACATGTGTGTATACCCTTCCTTGCTTAGTTTGTATATTGTTGTAAGTCCCCAATATATTTATGTTGGCTTTTGAAAGATCATCTCATCCCAAAATAAGTAGGGGGGATTCAATATTCAAATCCGGCAGAGTGGGGTTGAAGAAATGGATATTGAAGATGGATTCAATTATAGAAACTATCTTTTGAAAAAAGGTTAGTTTTGCCCCAAAAAGAAAGTCCCTCCTTTGAGACCTTGCCACAACTTCCATAGTTGTGAAATTTTACAATAATAGAACCTCTAGAGTAGAGGTTTACCATATACTTAGAACTTAGGTTGGAATTGATTTGATTCTTGAACTCTTTAGATGATGACTACAGATCATTAAATACATAGTTTGAAGCGTTTGCTTGTAGTTATTAATGAACTTGTTAACCATCCATAGATGAATACTTCCCTTGCACATGTGCTTGATTTTGTCAATAATGAAAGAATCCTACTATGTTTTTGGTATATTCGACAAGACTACATCTTTAAAATAAAGAAGATTCAATTCTTAATGCTTTGCAATCCTGTAAGAGGGAGGGACAATCGAAGTCACGCAGGAGGAGGTATTCCCTTTGTTTAGCGAAACTCTACAGAGATAAAGCACTAAATGCAAGATTAACCCCTTGTTTATGTGATAATTAGGGAATATATATCTATTCTCTCAAAAATTAGTCTTATATATTCAAAAAGAATTTCTCATTTATTCTAAATAACACTTAACACTGTTTATAGAATAATTTATCACCATTACAATCACAATAATCATTTTTCAAGGCAAAAACTACGTCAAAACTTTTTGAATATGCAAGTAGATAATCTCCACAAATGAAGATGAAAACATATTTTGAGCATGTTTAAAGTGGATTAAAATATAATAATAAAAGACACAACAAAAATCTTGATACAATAATAGCTCAAATAATTATCTTTAACAAAAATCTATTAAAAATTACTATAAAATTATAAAATGAAATTAACATTAATAAATAATCAATTAATTTATATAAAATCCCAATTTAATAATGAATAATTACTTAATTCTTTAAGTTCCACTTCAAAGAAAGCATTGACACATCAGCTAGAGAAGGGTGCATTATTGTTTTGGAGTAAGAGAAGGGTGCATTATTGTTTTGGAGTTCTATGTCGGCCGCATCAATATTTTATTTGATGTGCCCAATTATTTTTCCAAAGTAAAACTATTATTCAGCTTAAATAATAGAATGTATAATATTTTAAATTCTATAAAATGTATAATATTTCAAATTCTTTAAAAATCCGTTTTACTGAAACACAAATATATGGCCGTCGATAACATGATCGGACGGTAGATATTCTATCTCGCCTTTAAATTCAAATCCTCTTGGTAGTTTGGCACCATTGCGAGTATCCCTCTCAACGAGCTCAGTAGCTCGCATATGAACAATCATGGTTTGCAATCGCATAAACATTGCCCCAGAATCGATCCACGAGCCACCAGATCTCTCTCTGGACGACTTCCAACAGTTCATCTGCATTTCTTCGTGGTCAAAACGATTTCAGAAAAGGTATTTTTCTGCAAGAGAGTGCTTAAATTGCAAAGCGCCATTATTTTCTTGTCGCCGTCATGAATCCTCTACGCCTTGTCTTAATGAAATTATTTAGAGTTCTTGATTGGAAAAATTTGCCATATTTCAACTTTCTGGAAATATTTCATTAAATAAGCTACCGTATTATCTAAAATAAATCTGAAGAAAGAGGTCGTGCTCAAAACAATGTTTTAATCAGCAAATTTCACAAGGGTTATTTCTGGTTCAATTATTCTAAGCTTTCAATGGAAAATTTTGACTCTATTTTGGCTTACAGGCAAGATTTCATAAACTAACGCTCTCTATAAATGGACTAGACAAGGTTGTGCTCAAAAATTTGTTTAAAAAATGGCAGAGTTTGGGAAGAAGTTCTTTAAGTTAATGGATCAGCATTCAGATGCATTTCGAGTGGTTTGATTGAATGATTTCTGTCTCAGTTCCGCACATTTAAAAGTTTTGGAGAATGGGAATTGATAATTCTGGTATTTGATGGTGTTCTATTCAAATTACACAGAAGAAGATAGAAAGCTAAGGCTTTTAGAGGCTAAGCGTACACAATGGCAAATCTTTATAGGTTTTCGTGAGATTTTTCAGACAGGCAAATAGGATAGAAAATTAGGGATTTCACTAAGCCAAGAAAGCTAATGCTACATTCTTTACAAATTTACTTCAGAGTTTTGAGACTGAACATTTTTGATGTTCAAGTGGTTCGTAGATATCTTCATGCGGTTTCTATTTCCATGGAACCAAGAATTTGATACCTCAACATGAAATACTGTGCTCCGAAGGGTTTTCCCTTCCAGCTCATCTTTGTGTAATGGAATAGCATCGTTAATGCTCTTTAGTGTCTGGAGAAGTCAAAACTAATGGATCAGGAAGCAGGGGCTATTGGAACGGTTAGTAATTGAGGGAAACACTATCCTTCACAATATAACAACGTAGAGGAAAACTCATGGTACATTTTTGTAGTTTTGGTCAGATTAGGCCATCCAAGCACGCCGTTAAAGATTTCAGAGAGAAGCTCTTTGTTTTCTTTAGCACCGGCTGAAGGGGAGAACTTTTGCCACATTCCGGGGTCATCTCTGTTCATTATAGAAGGAGGTCTTGTAACCTGCTCCAAACTGCCAGTTTTTCTCTTTGAAAGTTTGTATTGAAAACTAGTGATGGGTCAAAGGTTTACTCATATGAAGGATGCAGAAAATGAGAGTCCTTTAGTGAGTCCATGAAAAAGGCTTGGCGAAGATTTGGGGCAAAATGATACCTGCAGCAGAGCCAACAAAGTTCCAAAATTAGAGCCAACCTCACCAATTAAAATCTGCAAACAACCTGGAATCCTATCTTTAGGATGAGATTGTTTGAAGCACCCCGAAAACTCAAGTATGTTATTACTATGCTACCTTTCTATAGACTGGAATTATTTCTTTTATTGCTGCAATATCCGTGATATAGTCCTGGTTTAAGCAATTGAAAGATAGACCACAATTAGGAAATGCTACAACCACTTTGTATCTATTGGCATTGGATGGACTAAAATCTGGTCAAACTGTCAATATGTATTGGTCTAGAATCTGTCGTCTTCATCAGGAAAACCCTAAAACTTTGGTTTTCTATCAACAATAACTCCATTTCCTAGGCTCTGATTTGCACAATTTTTTTGAAGCTGGGTATTTTTCTAGAGGAACCCGGATCTACAACTGGTTTCTTCATATTTTAAAATTTTAGAATATGATTTGCTTTTTGCTGTCCTCTTTTTCCTTTGAAAAATTTATATAAAAAAATAAAAATTCTTCCACTTTGTACCTCGAAAAAGCTTTGATACCACTTCAAACTGAGCCAAAAAATCCAATAATCTGCTAACTCAGCTAATATTTTCCATTTTTTGGTGACATTTTGTTGATATATCAGGATATTTTCAAAATATCATGATATGTTCAAAATTTGTAAAATTCACAACTTTTTCTGCTGATAATATCCCTGAGCTGAGAGAATCATGATATCTCATGATATTGACGATAGATAACCAATCTTTGCAACACTGTATTGGACAACAGAGCATTAATTGAAGATTTTTGGTCTCATTTCGATGATTCTTTGAGCATCAATACATTCCTTTGCCTTTGGTACTTTTACATACAGTTTTCCACAGCCACCACTTTTTCCCAAAAGTGAGTGTGGGGTAAGATGTTATTATTTTTGCCCATTAGTAATTACAGAATGGTTACATAACGGTAGTAGTTAATTATTATTAAACTAAGAGCGTGAATCCTTTGTTTATATTCGCATCTCCTTCCACCCTGGAAGGCACAGAAGGGCAAGTGTTATTATAAATTTCTGCCACTTATTTCTTGTTTGTGGATTGTTGGCTTGACATATTACAGGCTATTAATTCTCTCTTTTTGTTGTATTGGGCTTGTTTCCTTTTGTCTAACATTTCAACTGATAGACGATGGATGGTAGCCATGTGAAAAGTAGCTAAATTTTAGCAACAGATTCCTTTGAATTATGTATGTTGAAAATGGTTGTTATTGATGTCAAAGGCTATCCAAATGAAAGAGAGTTATATAGTCAAATAACATATTTTGAGACCTTTCCAATGATATATGACACACCTTCTTGAAATATTGTTTTTGGATTTTTGATGTCCCATTTAGGTATCCTATCTTTGAATGCATTTTTACTCCAATTATGGAACATGATATATATATATATAGTTGGAAAGCTTATTCCAAGATTTTTGCAACATTATATGGCACTCCCCCTAACTTCTTTTGGTTAAAGAGATGATTTTTTTCAATATTATAGTCTGCCAAGTTAGCCTAGCCAGTGGGCAAGTCGGCCTTGCTTTTGGTGGTCAAACACACTATATATAGGTGTTATGTGTAGGGACCTAGGACTTACTCGCTCAAGCCAATTCAGGTTTGTCTAAGCAAGCAAAGGAGTAATTCTAAGGTTCATACCTCATGAACCAAGTGAAGCATAGTTGGAGAGTTTTCTTGTGGGAAGGGTTTTTGGCACTCTTTGTGAAGGTTTTTGGTCCTAGTTAGAAGGTGAGTTGCAACGCTGTTCTAGAGGCCGAATTTTAGCCCTGTTGAAGGCCGAACTTCAGTGTTGTTGAGGCTGAGTTTCAGGTTTGTTCTGGTGGCCAAATTTCGATGTTTGAAGGTTGAGCTTAGGCCTAATTTGAACTTTGAAGGCCAAGTCTTGTAGTTTTGATGGGAAAATTCAGGGTTTGTTTGAGGGTTCAATATAGGTTTTATGTGTGGATGAAGTGCAGAAACCCAGGGAACTTACCCAATGGTGGCCATGCAACCTTGTACTTATCTTCATGGCTTGTGGAACTTATTGGCAAGATACCTCTTCTTGATCCAACTGTTTGATGTGAATGCCATCCTTGAGAATAGGCAATGGTATGGTAATGGAGGTGTAGTTTATATGGAAGTTTTCTTTCAAGATTCAAGGGACACATGACAAGAGTGCTCGTTCTTGTCCTATTTAGGTCAAGATAATACTATATAGAATGTTCAAGGTAAATTTTTACTGTGAGTAGGGGCAATATGGCAATATCCAGCTGCTTGAAATCTCGCTGACCCCAACAAATTGAGGTGACCAATATGCCAACTGAAGAAATATACAACAACCCAAATGGTAACTTGCTGGTTGCATACGATCAGAGTCTCATTTCTGGCCCTAACTAAATCAAGGCAAAAGCTATGTAGCAAGCTTCCTTACTAGTCCCATGAGATTGAGGAGCAAGATACATTCAAACAAACATTGTAGTAGTAAGGTTTCTTGAATATATCTCTGCCTACACATTCCTTTTGCAAGTGTGTAGTTAAAAAAACCAGCTTATCATATAAGGGTCAAGGGAAAATTGCAGAATGTGCAACGTGCAGTATCTGGCTAGTTGCACCAATAAGAAAAACCATAACCAACAACATCATCTTCTTATCTATGAAAGTGAGATGGTTGGCAGGGGCAAGTTGAGAGTTGATGTAGCTTTAATCCTCAGCAAGAGAAAGAATAATTTTACTCCATTTGACATATCATGACCCCTCTTTGTTTTCCCAAGGCAATCTGGTTCATAATCCAATTAATTGCAAGCTTCACATGTTGGCTAAATAAAATGTTGTCATCTATGCATAGGTATATCCCTTGGCAATTGGCACTTGAGCTCTCATTTTACACAATTGATGCATGTATGTATGTATGATTGTATGCATGTGTGTATGGATTGTATGCATGTATGTATGCATAGTACATATCCATAGATACATGTATACAATCCATACATACATGTATACAATCCATACATACATACATACATACAATGTATGCATGTATGGATAAATTTTGTTTAAAAAATGGCAGAGTTTGGGAAGAAGTTCTTTAAGTTAATGGATCAGCATTCAGATGCATTTCGAGTGGTTTGATTGAATGATTTCTGTCTCAGTTCCGCACATTTAAAAGTTTTGGAGAATGGGAATTGATAATTCTGGTATTTGATGGTGTTCTATTCAAATTACACAGAAGAAGATAGAAAGCTAGGGCTTTTAGAGGCTAAGCGTACACAATGGCACAATCTTTACAGGTTTTCGTGAGATTTTTAAGACAGGCAAATAGGATAGAAAATTAGGGATTTCACTAAGCCAAGAAAGCTAATGCTACATTCTTTACAAATTTACTTCAGAGTTTTGAGACTGAACATTTTTTATGCTTTTAGACCCACTGCTTTATGTAATTGGATTTATAAGATAATGGCTAAGGTTTTGTCTGTGAGATTAAAATCACTACTTTCTAACTTCATCTAACCAGAACAGTTTGTCAAATCTATGACACAATTGTTTCAGCACAAGAGGGCCTCTACACTATTCAAGTCAACAAAGTTCCAGCAATGGTGATCTGTCCAGAAAAGCACTTTTGAATGTGTTTGTCCACTTTCCATAAGGACAAGAGTCCCAATCCCTATGGGTGGACTGTGGAGTTCTACCTGGGATTTGTTGAAGTGTTGGGAGACAACTTACTTCAGGTAGTGGAAGAAATGAGAAGCTTTAGTAAGGCTCCCTGGCTCCTTCATCTGGACCTCTATTGCACTCATTCCAAAGGTGGATCAACTTGAGTCTTTTTATGCTTTTAGACCCACTTCTTTGTCTAATTGTATTTATAAGATAATGGCTAAGGTTTTGGCTGTCAGATTGAAAGCACTACTTTGTAAGTTCATATAATAGAACCGCTTGGTTCTCTAGAGGATCGTCAGATCCATGAAGCAATTGTTTCAGCACAAGAGGGCCTCCATATTATTCAAGTCAAAAATGTTACAATAATGGTGATCAAGTTGAACCTCTCCAAGGCTTATAAAGGGTGTCTTGGCTCTTTCTGATACTTCTTTTTATCCATATTAGTTTCAACTTACCACTGGTAAATTAGATTATGGGATGTGTAATTTAAGCTTCTTATGCATTTTTTATAAATGGTTCAGCCTCTAATTTCTTAAGACCCTCAAGAGGGTTAAAACTTAAAACAAAGTTGTACCTTGCCTCCTTATTTATTTCTTCTAGTTGTTGAAGGACTAAGTAGGTCCATCCTAGAAAAAAAAAAAAAAAAACAAGATACATTCAAGGGATTAGCAGCGACTCTTGTAAAGAAGATCATGGCATTGCATAGAACCAATTATTCCCCTGTCCTTGCAACATATCCCTGTGGTTATCCTATTAAAAACCCAGGCCCTAGCAGCAGAAGAAGTGTGTGCCTCATTTAGGCCTTCCTCTCCCATTGGTCGCCCTAGATCCTCACCCCACTTGATTAGGACAAGCAATTCTTCCTCTTTAGATTTACTTTAGATAGAAAAGATACAAAGATAATACAAACAAGAATAGTATGATTAGTCTTCTTATTAGTTTAGTATCACTTGGAATAAAGAATAACTCCTTTGTTTATATTATCTAATCAGTAACTCGCAAAGGCATCAGAATAATAATTAGGAGTTATTGGTTTCTTTTTGTAGTATATGTGGTTGTAGTAATCTATTACAAGTAGGGAAATCTTGGACAAAGAAAGTATGTTTTGGATTACATACAGTTTAGTCTTGACTCCTGAAAAAAGATAGCGGAATGTCTTTGTTAGTAGGAGATTAGGAACTAACAATATGACCGAGACTTAAATTCCTTTTACTGTTTTACTCTTGAGGGATTAAGCTCCTTAGACTTCATAGGCAACAAGAACTACAAATTACATACATCAGAATCATCATCCTTCTTTTTATTATTGGTATTAATGGAATGCTTAAGACATGAGCTTTGAAAAGATGAACAATGCTTTATTTATATATGGGTCTTTGAGAAGAGGACGAGTTAATTTAAAAGGATATTAAAGTAAGTTGAAGAAACTCTTTAGAATACTTTATAGTAAAGATCCATTTATAGTTTATATAGATACAAGCAACTGGAAAACCACCTCACTATGACACCCTTCACCTTCGTTTTTAGAGGACTTTTATACCACTTTTTCTCACCCTGGAACGAACAGCCCACAACAAAGAGGAGATATCAGATTCCAGATCCTTATGATATATATAGCATTGTCACATTCACCCCCAAGAAGCTACAAACAATAAAGTGAGAGTTATCTTTTAGTTTGTAGTATTATTAGCAGATCAGATCAGGTTGGTCACTACACTCCTCTCTTCTTGTTTCTCCTCCAGAGCCTTGGTTTATATTTGGGTCTTGTTGTGAGAAACGTATGAAGGTGGAAGTATGAAGATCCTTGGATATTGCAGAAGTTGGATCTAGGATATGTTGGATTAGGATTTAGAAAGTACATAGAGAATAGAATAAGAATTAAGATTGTACAAATTAACATATAGAAAGTCGTGTCCTTTGATAACAAGGAGAAGGAACATAGTCGTGTCTTTTGATAGTGCATGGGTATTGATAAAATGTGATGGAATGCATTTTTGATGAGATGCTTGACCATAAGATACTCAGAACCTTATGACTGTTTGGCTTGAACAAACGCTGGACTTGGAATTTGCTCAGAAATGAATTCACTGTATTATATATTTACACTTGTAGTTTTGTTGTAATAGCTACAGGCCTATGAGCTTAAACCCTGAACATACATATGCATTGATGTGTGTAATTAAGGTGAACAACCTGTATACCTTTCAATACCAGGGCAGTGAACATAGCCCAAAAATTGTAATGACAACCTTGCTGAATTAGTTACAGGAAAGGTATGTGTCCTTCCAACTATACCTAAACATATATATGTGGCATGGGAGTGATGGGATATTGTTCTTTGGCTGCCTTAGTTTCTGTATGTTAAGTGATCTGGACTCTGGATTATTAATACTCCTCCAATCATTATTTAAATCATGGAGGTGATGTCAAGTAGATCTGAGTGAGATTCTCTAAATTGGATCTGCTCATCTAGATGACTGTTCTATTAATTATTCTTGAACACCTGAGGATGTGCATTCTAATTGATAGAAATAATACCTTGTCAATTTTGAAGGATAGTCTCCCAGCTAGGCCTGCTTCTACTTTGGTTTTGGGTGAGGATATAGGTAACCTACCGGTGCCAAGAGGGCTGAAATCAGGAAAAGTGACAATACATCTTACCTGGATTATCATATTGATATTTACTGTGACTAGATTGATTCATTATCCTTTTGGCTGTACTTACCCATGGGTTTTATTTTGCTCTTATTACATTCGTGAAAGATTTGCGGAAGATCTCAAAGCGCTCTTGTTTGTTTAATCCGCCTGTAATGATTGTTTTCCAAAGTATGCTTGCAAAAATATGCTTGAGCTATTTTGACATATTTAATGTTAATTTTAAGATATAGGAGTGGTATTGGGTTTTTCCCTCATGGTACAGAAATGGAAAGAAGATGAAGTGGACAACAATAATTATAATTATTCTTAGAAATTAGTTAATGGTTGGTATTGAAATAAAAATAGTTATTGTTTTAAAAACTGTGATTTTATAATAAATTAATAACAATGAAATAATAACTCTCTTGTTTATATTCAGCCTGTAGGCTATTCAATTCCATATCATTCCATTATTATTTACAACTCATTTAATTGTCAATCTCATGCTATGATATTGGCTTTATCCCAATCCAACATGTACTGCAGATTTACCTTGATCTTCACTTGTGTTATTGTATGTTTTTGCAATTCCTTGGAAAGCTTTAATGCATTTGGTCTTTTATCGACTCCTTTGTAATGGTGAGATTGTACTATGTAATAACTGTTCTCCTGTAGCTTTCGTATTTTGGATATGGGGCATTATATCTCGAGAAACACAGATAGACTAACACTCTCTTTATTTTCCTGTAAATAAAACAGAGAGTTACTTTTAAACGCATTTTATTTATATTGGATATATTTTTTAATTCCATTGATTTGTTTGTATCATCATTGGTTGAAGATCAGCGAAAGTAATGTGGTGTCCGTGGCAGAAGATGAGCTAATGCGCATTCTCATATTGATGCGAAACTTTGTGCCTGGATATAAGCAAATTGTTGAGGGTGATTGGAAAGTGGCAGCAATTTCTTACAGGTCATATGATCTAGAAGGGAAAACTATTGGTTCTATTGGTGCAGGGCATATTGGCAAAGAACTACTTAAGCGTTTGAAGGTATTCATTCTTAGGATCTAGTACTACTTCATGATGTTGCAAACTTCTTTTCAAAAATCAGTGCTCCATAATTCTTACGCATGCATGTTGTTTGTTTCAAAATTTCAATCTAATAATAATAAACATTACATGATGTTGAATTGAATTGTGTTCCTTTGTACAACCCTTCAATTGTAAGCTTCTTTACCACGACCGTCTTTCTATTGGACCCGAATTGGAAAAGGAAACTGGAGCAACATTGGAGACAAATCTTGACGAAATGCTACCTAAATGTGATGTACTGTCATTAATATGCCTCTTTCTGACAGAACTAGGTGCGCCTTATCACAATTTCATAAATAATCTCTCCCATTATTCACTCAAACATCAATAGCACCTATATATTTTGTACAACTTGTGAACAAAAACCTAATTATTGTTTCTCTTGCCCTTTCCTTTTGGTTACAGTAGGGGAATGTTTAACAAGGAAGGTGTTCTCTACCAAGCCTAGCTTTTCTCTCAGAATCTTAACATCCCCTTTGCAAAGGGTTTCATTAGAATGAAAACAACCTGCATTTAAAGCATTTCTCCACCCATCCTAATTAGAAATACAATTTTGGGTTCTCTACTAATTTTCTCCACACCCATTTAATCTAACAATGGACATAGAGCATGTATATTTATACTTGTGTGTTGGAAATACCATTTTATACTTTAATGTTTATTATTTTTGTTTTATTATTATTACTTGAATTTCTTCTTAACAAGTGGTTGTGTTTCTTTTGGTTTTAGTGAAAGTATGGGCTCCAATGTTGGCTCTCTTATTATGGAGTATAATTCATCTTTGAGAATTTTTCAATTATTAAAGTAGGTTAGTCAATTGCTTAAAATATTAAATTTATTTCAAAAAGTTTTTGTTACTTTATAGGTTAGACACTGGCTTGAAATATTAAACTTATTTCAAAATGTTTTTGTTACTTTATAGATAAGGCGTAGATTTCTTGGCTCTATGATGAAAATAATGAAGGGAAAATACATGTTAATATGTTACTTGTGCTCTTTGACTGAAAAATACACGGTGAGAGAAAAATGTATATTATGCTAATTGAGGAATGTTTTTCACTTGTCGAACTTATAGTATTGAATTTAACACACTAACACTTTACAACAATGAACTAACAATATTCATGATGAAAATAGCAATATGGAAGATTTATCTGCATAATGAAAAAGGCAATATGGAAGATTCCGATCACGTTCCAAGGCATTTCTTAAAATGTGGATGTGACAAAAGGTTGTTGTGGAAGTTGTTGTTTGTATATGGAAAATTTCTTGATCATTGTGTATAATCCTAATGTTGATAGATATGTCTACTAAATGCTTCCAGTTAATGGGGCATTGATTTGAGCATTCAATATATTTTTATTCTTTATCAAAGTATTCTTTTGTTGTATTTGTATTTTTCAATTTATGCCTTACGGCGTTTCCTTTGCAACATCTAGTGCAAATGCTAGTATATCTTACCTCATTTTATGGTTAACATTGTATAACAAAAACATGCGTTGTGTTATGTAATTAATACTAACATGTAATACTGATTTTTTTTGTCAGAAGGCTATAGGTAATGATTGCCAAGACGATGATCCAAATTATGTTCAACATATATCAGGAGATGATGAGGATGAGGTGAGGATGATGGTGGTGAAGGAGGAGATGATGATGATAGTTGCGGTGTTGGTGATGATGTGGATCAGAGTAATGAGGATGGTCAAGATGATCATGAGGATGATCTTGGTGGTGGTAGCTAGGCATGCACATGCATTGTTTTTTATGAAGAAATTATTGTGTAGAAATTATTGTTATGTTTAGATGGGTGTTGTGAATTTACCCTATATCAATGAGACATTTTGATTTTGTAATCATACGATGAGTTTGATTTATGTATGTTGTTAATTTATCGTAGAATAACGATATTCATGAAATATTTTGATTTGTTAATCATATTTGAATTTTACTTGTTTTGATTAAAAATAATACTGATTTTATTAGTATTATGTTGCTATTTTATACATGTTTTGAAAATTGTTAATGACACATTGCTATTTTTTTGGATGGATGTTGTCAATTTCTCTTAAATTTATTTACAAATGATTTTGAATTGTGATATCTGCTTTAATGATATTTAGAAACTATCATATATTTCACTATGAACCTATAAAGGGGGTCATATATGTAAAGAAAAATATACTCTATATAAGAAGTCAAATGCGGATGTAACCATGGATGCAAAATTGAAAGTAAAATTGGATGTTAAACTAGGAATTAATACAAAATGCAAACAATTGACATACAAAGTGTTTTAAATTAGAAGTGAAAAATTGTGCAATAGTTGACACAAAGAAGGGAACAAAACATGGCATACAAAAGGATATCAAATTGGGAAAAAACAAGGAAACATAAATGGGCACCAAATTAGATGCAAAAAAGGACAACAACTAGATGTAAAATAAGATGCAAAGTTGAGCGTTAAAAAGAAGCAAAAAACGTTACAAATTAATATGCCAAATGATGATGCAAATAATGGTGTAAATTTTGGATGCAAACTTGGGTGCAAAAAAGGAAAAAAAAAGATGTAAGAAAAGACATAAAACAAGATGCAAAATGGGGCTTAAAAAAGGTGAAACCAAGGATGCCATATTGGATGTAAAAAATGATTCCTAATCACATGCAAATTTAGGCTCGAACTCAGACACAAAATTATATGCAAATGTGGACAAAAAATGAGACAAAAAAAGATGCAAATTTGGGTGGTGAAAACAATGTAAAACTAGACACCAAAAAAATGCAAAATTGGATGAAAAAGTCGGTGTAAATAATGGTGCAACATTGGACACAAGTAGACACAAAAAAATGGTGCAAAAAGGGGCATAAAATAGCTTAAAATTGGATGCAAAACTTGGTGCAAAAACAAATACAGAAGTAGACGTAAAAAATGGCTCTAAATTGAATGTACCATTAGACACAAAATAAGATGCAAAGGTGGACACAACACATGACTCAACATAAGATGCAAATATAAATGCAAATTTGTATGCTCAAAATGATGTAACATTAGATGCAAGAGATGGTGTTAAAAATGATGCAAAATTGGATGAAACAAATGACGCAAAATATGGTGCAAAATGAGATGGGAAAAATGGAGACAAATCAAACGTAAATGTGGATGTAAAAAATGGTCCAAAAAAAGATGCAAAAATGGGCACAAAAATGGATGCAAAATTTGGTGCTAAATCAAATTCAACACATGGTGCAAAGATAGGCACCAAAGCTGGTGCAAAAATAGAAGCAAAAACTTGTGTAAGACTAGATACAAAACCTTGCGTAAGACTAGATGCAAAAACTGACACAAAATGGATGCATAAAAAGACGTTAAATTGGATTCAAAATACAGTGTAAACTTGATGCAAATGATGGTGCAAAATTGGAAGCAAAGAATGACACAAAATAGGAAGCAAAAGAGAATGAAGAATAGATGCAAAAAATGACACAAAACTAGAAGCAAAACCTGTCATAAAATAAGATGCAAATCTTGGTTCAAAATTTGACGCAAAAAATGATGCATAGTTTGGTGTAAAAAATGATGCAAAATCTAGCGTGAAAAAGGATGCAAAATCAGGTGCAAAAAAGGACGCTTTAGAAATTGTACAATAGAGCCAGATTTAGCGCCAGGTTGCTCATCACAATTACAAAAAAAATGCACTAAAATCTGGCGCAAATCGCTGGTTTTGTTGTAGTGGACTCTGACATACAATTTGCACTCCGCACTTGCACTTCGCAGATATTTACAATAATATTATTCAAAACTTTTGGCTTTGAGCCCCAAAACATGTTGTGGGGGGATTCCATGACCTACAGGCCCCCAACACAAACATCATGACTCATCCTCAAGTCACTCTATTGGCGTGGCGATCTTGGCGCGGAGTCCCTCTAGCTGGTCCTAAACGGTTTGGATGTCAGCAGCGCACTAAACTGTTGCCTGCTAAACCTGCTGCATTCTTTCTTTCAAACCCTCTTTTTCTGGCGTGCTGCACTGCATATGTGCATGCATTCCTTGAATCTGTGCGAGCTTTCCTTCAATATCCGCTGTGATTGTGAAGGCTTCATCGATCCATGGTTGGATGTGCGCTTTTAGAACTGCTTCCTTGTGGTGCACCGCATCCAGCTTCTCTTTTAATGCCTTGGCTTGCTGCATCCTTGCAAGCCGCTGAGTAAGGACTACTGTCTATGCAGTCCCTCTAATGTTGTCATATTGTTTCTAGAGTTCATGTGCCTTGGTCTCCAACCGTTGGATGTTGGGGTTCTCCTGTAACGTAGTGAGGACCTCAAGCACCTGCTCCAACATGTTGGTACAGTCACAGACTGCACGTCCAATCTCTTACATCCCTACTGCAATAGTGCTGGTGCCCTGCTCTCTGACCTCTGGGGGAGTAGAAGGCTGCACCTTCAATCGCAGCTCAACAATCTGAAGGTTCAGCTCCATTTGAACCTTTGTGATCTCTTCAGACGTGTCGTGGACTCCACTTGCCAGACTGTGGATCCACACTTCTATCGACATATCTGCTGTGATAGCCAGCTCTGGGACGCATCGGCAAGCGTCATCTATCGTTTCTACCAACCTTTGGTTCTGTGACACCAACTCATCACGTTGTAAGCTAAGCTATTCTATATTAATCTTCTGCTCGCTTAGAACCTGGATCGCGCGGCTCTCTTTGGCATGGAGTTCTGCGGTTATCCCATCTTGCAGCTAATAGAGTGTGTCGAGGGGGAGGGCGACCAAATTAAGGCCAATTCCTTTCATCATATTGAGCATTACCCGATCCATCGTATTCTCTAAGACTAGCACTCTGTCTGGAAATACTATTGTATTTTCCATCTTCGCGCATAGAATTTGTTCTGTTGCTATCGTGCCTTTTGCGACATGGGTAGACAAGTTCCTTCCTATGGGGGCCGCACCTGTAACTCCTACAGCTGCACCCTTAGGGCCCCCAACACAGCCTACTGCTCCGTCATAAATTCTTGGAGTGCTTCACCAGTGACATCGTGAACCATTTCACCAATGTCATGGAGATCACCTTCAATCAAGGTGATTGGGTCAATGGCCAACTTCGAAGCCTTAACCTTTTTCCTTGGACCCGTACTTTCTCCGATGTGCAGACATTTAAGTTGTGTGGACGTGGTCCCTGGGTCCGCGCTTCTCTCTGCGACTTCAGTGTCCTCTGCCTCCTGTCCTGAGGACGTTGCTTGACCCTCCTTTGTTGCTGCTGTTGTTGTCTGCGCTGCTACTGCTGCTTCGACGACCTTCTTTTCCTACATGGCTTTTTGTGCCGCTTCGCGTACTGCCCTTACCTCTGCTACCGCTTTTTAGTTTCGCCGTATTTCGTCTAGTTGGGTGACGTGCAGCTTGGATTCATGCTTCTATTTCTATGCTGCTGCTTTCTCTAACTCAGCCAAATCTGGGGTGCGCCACTCGGGTGGCCATGTCTCAAATATTGTGAAGATTGCATCATCAGTGGCTACAAATGGTAGCTTGGTCCACTACTGTGCCAAATCCTTTCGCACTCGGATGTATATATTGGGCATATCCGCCTTGAAGTATACAAAACTTTGCAGACTATTGTGCACTGTTGGTGATAGGCGCGGCCTCCTATTAATCCACATTCGGGTGCTCACCTCCATGAGCACCCAGAAAATCTTGGTATCGCGAATCTGTTTCGCGTCCTTGGTGGCCCAAAGCGAAGCGTACTTCGCGGCCTCTGGTAGGTCTCAGTCAATGCTCGAGAACTAACTATCCTCCGGCAGTTCCCCTGCTACTAGCAAGATGGATAAGAGTAACCACGCATAGTGGAAGGTCTTACCCTGCTCTTGGGCCTCGTGATAGTTGAGTAAGAACTCCTCATAGAGGAACTCAGCCTAGCTGAAGTGAACCCCCTCCGTGCACTGTTTAGCCAATGCGACCACTGGCATTGGTACCTCATTGGCGCAACATTTTCTCATCACCTTACCGGCCAGGAGTTGAGTGGCTACGCACACCCACTTATTCTTGATGTTGGAGATGGCGTAGCCCCACTTCTTTTTCTCTAGCTTGTACTTGGCCTTCATGGCCTCTGCGAGAGCCAAATCACTGCTTTTCCTGGCTATCGTCACGGGTTCCTTCCCTTTACAGGGAAGTCGAGAAATTTGGTGGATGAGATCTTCCATGATGGGAATAGGCTCCTCCATCCATAAGTATCCATCATACACTAGGCAGAGCAACTACCTAATGATGAAAATGGTGATGGGTGTGCAGTGGAAATACGGTATCCATAACGGATGCAACAACCCGGCCTTTTCCACACTGCACAACCATTTTCGTGGCTCTAATTTCATCATTGGCCCCTCTGTATTTTTCTTCATCAAGTTTACCATCTCCAGGTGCGGGAACTTCTCATTGTTTGTGAGGTCCCAATCCTCAAATTTCATTTTGGGCACGTGGCCTAGATGTGAGCCCTCAAAGACAATTCCATCGAGGAGGAGTGGGGTCTAGAGCGCGCTCTTTGTTGCATCCATATCCTTTGGTATTTTGGTTTTCCCCTTCTACGGAGGGACATACGCAAGAAATTTTGCTGCGGAGCGCAGTGGTTGGATGTCTTCCTCCACATCTTCTTCTTCTTCTACAGTGGCAATTAGGGCCTGCAGGTCTTCTTCCTCCTCGTCCGTCTCAATTGTAACTACCTTCCCTTTTTCCTCCATTGATAACTTACTGTGCCACGATTCCTTGGGGACATGCATACTGGTCCCATTGTCTACTTATCCTTCTTCGATCGTGGCATCCGCGATGATTTGGGGATCTCTGTGACCACCCCAGTGCCCTCAGGAACATCCTGCACCATGGGGGTCTATGCAACTTCACTGGCGGTTCCTTCCTCAATGTCCAACCCATCCTTAGTGGTCGTCATCATTTCTACACTATTTGTTGTTGTTTGCGAACTCAACGGCTCTATTCTTACTCGAATCTCAACACTCTGTGCTCTGCTCAACTGCTCAATTCTCAAATGACCAAGGTGTTGTTCGCTAGCTAGCCCTTGGAGTTTTATAATGACTTTTGAATTCAAATTCGACCGTTCCCCACAATTTTGAATCATCAATGCTGTCTTGGCGACAAATTTTCCCAAATCTTGCCCATAAATCGCGTCTTAAATGCCCACCGCCCACTCCATTTGGCCTCAAATCGGACATCTCGTCATGAACAATGACACCAACGGTCACTTTCTAGCCGACCTGCATGGTAGCACAACCCTTCACGTGTGGTCGCGAACCCTGTGACATTCCGCTCTTGCGCACACTTCCCAGAGCGAACAACTCCTTGGCAGAATAATTTATAGTCCTGTGCTCCCTTTCAATTGCCCGGAGCACTAAGACTATGCTTCCTATGGCTAGTTAGGTGGTCGCACCACCTGTGCGGGCCTCCATCTCGCCCTCTAGTATAGTCCACAGAAAATCCTCATCTGTCATTGTGGCGATTGGCACCACGCGCTCTACTACTTGCAATGTGCTTCCCTGGTTACTGCATTTGGTGATACGCGGTCCTAGCCATGGCAACAATTTAACTAATTCCTGATGATAGTCCTCTAAATCATTCGAATGATTGTACGCACCTTGCCTTGCTATCCTTGGCCTGTTGACCTAAAATTCTCCCTTTATTTCATTTTTCAGTCTCTTGACCTCTAGGTCCATTAAAATGCCTTTCTTCCTTAACTGTACTCAGTCCTTTTCAAGCTCGTGAAGTCTAAAGTTTCCCTGTCGAATTTCTTTCTGAAGTCTTCTACGTTCTACTTCGCTTAGCTGTGTGATTTATTTGGCTGAGGCTTTGCGTATAGTTAGATCTATGGGTTCTATTACGTGCAGACTTGGCTTTGTAGGCTCCTCATAGATTACAGTCCTTGCTTCATACCATAGTTTTGGGATTTCTTTCACAGTCAAGGTTTTGCACATGGTCCTATAAGCCCATCAAACTGCAGGTATGTGCAGGTCCCAGTCAGTGCATTCCACATGGTGGACCCTATTCAACGCTTCACACACTATGTCAAAGGTTACAATATGGATAATATTTTGTGAGCTTCGTCTTCCCTGCTTTCACTTGTTGTTCCGATTTACAATCGCGAGAGCGGTGCGTGTTCGTGCAGGCTGCGTACCATATGTCTGTATCCACCTAGAAAGGTGGGCAAGCAAGATATTTTCCCCCTCAAACCTGGCTCTCATCAGTGGTTGTGGCTTTCCATGGCGTATAAGCATCATCCTTCTGCATCCGTGTCAATCCTTAAACCTCTGTTGGTGCGTACCCCACCACCTTGCGGGCGTAGTGCTCAGTGCGCATTTCAGAGCATCGAACCACTGTTGTTCTGGTACTTCGCTTTCAAATTTGTTCAGAAATTCCTCCACTGATGTAAATCCATCATATATGGGCAGATCCCTTGCTTCTATTGCTACACAACATAATGACCTTATCATCATATTGCAATTTAGTGTGGTTATCTCGTATAGCCAATTCTGCGATCGTTCTACTTCCTCGTCTGAATCTGAAGTGCAAGAGCTATCACACTCCCACGAAATCCTACCATCAGCTGTCGGATTCACCCAATCCTACTCTCATGTGGTTATCTTGTAGATACAATCGAGATCGTCATCACTATCGTCGTCGTTCATTGGTTTTGTATATCGCGCTCCTTCAGCAGGATCTAGCGGTACTACTACGTGTAGCGAATTTTCCTCAAAAATAAATTTGCGGTTCTTCAAGTTTATAACTCTGTTCATATTAGTGACCCAGTCTATGCCCAGTAGCATGGGATAGGGATTACTATCGTAAAAAATTTCTATCACTTCGAAATCCGCCAAAGTGCTCACGCCTTCAATATCAACTGTTACTCCTTACAGTCTCCCCATGGCTAAGATATTCTATTGGTCGCCATTTGTAATTGAATGGGAGACCACTACAATGCGAGCCTGCCCATGCACTCCCATGTTTTTCTTGGTAGTACATTCACGTCCGATCCTAGATACAGAATTAATTGATCCATTTCATATTCTCTGATTTGCGCATTCAACCTCATTTCCCTTCCTGTGCACAGTGCATGCTTTCCAATTTTCCAGACCATGTGCATATATTCTAACCCCGCACACCTAGTGATAAGTTACTGTAGTCCTTTCACAGCCCTGCTGTCGCGTAACAACTTCATACATGTCTCCAAAAAGGTAGTGAGCATTGAAGGATCCATCTCTAGGTCTAGTTGATCCTTACTACCTGAAGTGGAGGCCTTTGTGAAGCTCTTCTTAGCTTCCATAAATGTCTCCTTCGCGCGTTCCAAATCGAATTCAGGTTCCCTTGCAGGAACCTTGCGAACCCACACACTTTCTTTAGGTTGCTTACCTTTGTCATCTCTTATTGCAATACCGCTCCAAAGCACAATGTTCACATTCGGGTCCTCTTCGAGTAGCTCAGATCTCATCATTTGTAGATTCTGAGTTGGGGGAGGCTCAATTATTCCCTTATCACGTAGCCTTGCTATCAGGGTAAGGCAATCCTCTGTCTCATGGTCAAGTTGAGTGCAATATAAACATGATGTTCTTGTCGGATTTGTACAGTTGCGGGCACAATGTCTTGGCCCTCCGCAATTGTAACAAATCAACTGTCCGCGACCTCTCCCTGGTCCCATTCCACCTCGACCTCAGTTGCGCCCCTGAAATCCAGCACGCGCCAGTCCTGTATTTTGATCGAGGGCTTGGGTTTAAGTCTGCACCCTATTGGTAGGGGTTCGATCTATCATTATCTCATAGCTTCTGCATGTGCACTCATCATGACCTACCGACCTTCAGAAATTATAGAACAATTGTTGGGATGTCTGCGTATACTTCTATAGTAGATGACAATTGTCCGTAGCATGTTTTCCTCCTATCTGACAGATTGTTCACCATAATGCAGGTGTTGCACTCGGACCTGCTTGTGCCTCCGGTCTCAATGGCATCGGCCCTCTGACTGCCAAATAGTTCGCGAAGATGGGACAATGATCCTTATCATGTCCCTGTCCCTTGCATTTGATGCACCATACTTCTTCGCATACCTTTGGGCGAGTCGCCTTGTCCTGTTTAAACTCCGCATTTCCAAGCATAAATTTTTCAATTGCGCATGGATTTTTTGAACTCCTAGACCATGATCTTGTCTAGGGGTCTCATGCAGTCTCATTGCAATTTCCAATGCTTCAGCCTGGGTGGATAACTTCTGCTGTGAGAGCGCCATCCTTAGGTGCGGCGTTAGGGACACTACAAACCATGCGCGGTGTTGTGCATCCGTCAAGGTCATGTTGGCTTCGCGAATCATTCCATTCAGCCTCTGATCCAGTTCCTAGGGAGTCTCGCCTAGAAGCATCGTGATTTCCTTAAACCCAATAATCGACTGTGTCTCCGATTTTGGCCTACTAAACTCCCTGTTCAGTGCGGCTTGGATTTCTACGATCCCTGTTTTTGGATTGTCATTAGATTTTTTAATGTACCATGTCAGCGCATGGTCCTGCAACGCACTCACCAATGTCACCTTCTTTATTTTTTCGTCTGCTACTTTGTGTGCTTCCCATACTGCCTTTATCACAAACCAAAATTGATCCGGGTCTTCGTTCCCTACTCCTTTTAATGCCGATAATTTTAATGCGCTCACCATACTGAATAGGGTGGGTGACAGAGGTGGTGTGGATAGAGATGGAGGTGATGATGGTGAAACCAGTGGCATTGTAGGTGGGGGTGGAATGTGTGGAATCCACTGCCTTATTAGACTGATCGCGCTTCTCTAGGAAACTTTTGTGAGCTCCTCCTCACTCTCTTGCATGGGTGAAATCAAAGGACTAGTTTCTAATTCTTCGCTACCTATGTTTCTGTAAATCTTCCCACTTTGCATAGTCCCAAACATTAATTTATTCACATAACCTGCTTTTTGCACAATAGAATCTTAGTCCAAGTGTTCAACAATTTAATATACTTACCTCACGCTCCTCTGAGGAAGCATCGTTCCGCCTCACTGTAGCTAAACGACGTGTCTACCATGAACTCAGTGATGAACCCTCCTATAATCTGATCGAGCCAATGTTCCACAACACGCGCGATCTTATCCTCTGATGCTTCTAGTCTATGTACTAATTCCGAAGTCCACACGATTGGTTTGTTGAGCCTACACCTCCCTTGACTGTCTGCTAGCTTCATGATCCACTCATATAACTCAGAGGGGAAGGATGCAAAGAAGGATTTTTGTATACACGTAGCGCTCTAGCCACTGTTCCTTCGATACTCGCGGATTCCTATTTTCCTATACTGCAAACTTGTGATTTTTTCTATCCAACCACTTTTCAATTTATTTCTTTGTCGGATTCTAGTGACACAACATCAGACATCCCTTATGCAGATCCCGGTCCCGACAACGGAACCATTTCTTGGCTTGTAGGGGCCTGACCCAGGTTCAGAGGTGATTTTAGCCAAAAAAATCCCAGTACTACTGGCTCTTTTGGCAACAGTCTGTGGAGCACAGACTGAGGTCTCACCCGAAGTAGTATGGGAGGGTGCTAGAACTAGTTTCTCACCCTAGAGATGTCTTATGATCTTAGATGGTCTGCAGTTTGATCCTGTGCGCACGCCGTTAAGCGCACCTATCTGTACCTCACAGCTTGCAATGATGTCTCGCGCAGCCCTACCCGAGGCCCGAACAATGTTATTACCCAAGTCCTTGTTATTAACCCGATATTAGTTGCTCAATTTAGCTTATCTGTATGTGTCTAGTTATACTTAACAATGTTCAATATTCATATACGTGCACGTGATAAATAAAACAGTATAATTGCATATATTATCAAAGAGGAAATAACTCAAGAACAGATACACAAGATTGGGAATCAAACTTCTCTTTATTATTCTTCTTCCTTAGTTACAGACTCGACTCCGCCCTACGCACTCAACTGTAGGGGTCCACGCACTAAACAACAGACTCTACTAGGCCTCTGCACACTCAGCTGCAGAGCCTCTTCCTACTGCTACAACCCAAAGCACTTAGACCCTTACTCTATGCTCGCTATCTTCTAGACTCGATTCTTTAGCTAATTTATTTTTGTCTTCTTCACTACTTTACAACGTATAGCCTCGCTCTATTTATACAATCCCATGGTTCGCAGACCATGGGTAGGCCGACACTACATTCAAAACTTAGGGTGGAAAATCCTATGACTCTGACATAAAATTTGTACTCCGCGCTCACACTTCGTGGATCTTTACAATAATATTATTCCAAACTTTGGGCTTTGAGCCCCAAAACATGCTGTGGGGGGATTCCATGCCCAACATTCGTGGTAGTGATTTTTTTTTTTTTTTTTTTTTGTTTTATATATATATATATATATATATATATATATATATATATATATATATATATATATATCTTGCTTAGGTCCTTCTTCTTGCCATTGTTCTAGTTGGACTCAACCTCCCTTTGGAACTTCTTTCCCTTGGTCTTCATTCCTTTCAAACTAGAGAAAACTCCTCTTCCTCTTCTTTAGATGTTACTCCATCTCTGGTATTTGTCATAGTCTCTTACTGTACCAAATTAGACCACAACCTCTCCCAATTTGGTAATTTTTCCCTTCCATTCACAGAGTCCTTGTAGCTATTCCAAGATTTTGGAAGGCAAGAAGATCTAAGCTCACCAAATCATCTTCTGCAATATTCACCCCAACCCCTCCAAGCTCATCTCGACCTTGAGTGAATATGGAGAGATATTATGGAATAATATCATTTTTCTACATCCTAATGTTTCAAAGTTTGTCTTTCATGGCCAATTTTCTATGGTCACTGCTATTTTCGAATTGCTTTAGTTGTCTTCTACATAGCATATGATGTTTCTTTGCCATGGATATTTGAGACCACATGGTCCCTCACACCTTCCAGGATGATCCTCCTCGCTATTGCTGATAAGGTGATCCATACTTAGCTCAAAAACAAAAGTGCTCATAATTGCTCAAAACCTGAACAACCACGTCCGTCTTGGTGATACAATCCCAATGCAACTCATTTCACTCAAAACGAAGCTCGTATGAGAAAGATATCGCGTTCTGTCTGCTTTGCCAAATAAGGGAATTTTGAAAAAAAAAGTACAGTCATTGCACAGTCAGCAGTTCGTAATGCTAATGTGGCAAGTGACTGTGCAAGTCAAAGTATGGTCAATGTCCAATGGGGTCACACCAAGTGGCGCATTCTGGTTGGTCTACAATTTGGTGAAATGGCATTTTATTATTGGTTGGAGGAGGACCAATGAATAGGAGACATGTGGCAATCTTGGAGGCTGCCATGTGCCCTTGCCCAAAGGCCTGCCATCGGCTCGCAGTGACAAAATTTTATGGCAGGTCGGCGGAGTCGAACCCATGACCTCGCCTACACATGTCGAGAGCCTTACCGTTATATCATGCTAGTGGTTCTTAGAATATTATGGTTATGATTTATATTTGTTATGTTTAACCATAGCGGTTGGGGGAGGAGACCCTCGACATGTGACCACTACCACAAGACCCAAGGCCAACGGTAAACCATAACCTCACCATTAAACACGCTAACTGCAGATTAACCCTTAATTAATACATGCTTATCCATAATTAATTATGGGATTTAGTTGGTAGATCTTTTGGCGGTCCGATAAATTTGGGATTTTCTCCATTTTGGCGGAGTTAACAGGAGTTCTCTAGTTTTAGTGGATTTTTCCTAGGAGAAACTAAAGAATCCATAACTTTTGCAATTTTCGACCAATTTGGGCTCAGAAAAGTCATTCCTAGATGATTTTGTATTTTTTGAGCACATTGAAGTAGGTTTCAGGATCAATAGAGCATTGTAAACATCACTTTTTTCCATTTTGAGCTAATACAGAGGCCTAAGCGATGGAAGCTGGACCAAGGAGATGTAGCCCAGGAGGGGTGAACTCCTTCATCAAAACATTGTGTTAAGTGTTCATTTTGATGGTTTGATGTACATTTGATTGTTGTTGTTCAACACTTTATTTACATGTTACTTTTCTCATGAATTTGACATAAAACTTGACAAATTTACCTGTTACATTCACAAACACCATAAAGGAAACCTATGCACATAAAGAAAATGATGAGCAATTATTTTTAATTTTGAAGTTGAAATTAGCATAGAAAAACTAACATTCAACAACAAATCAATTGTAGTGTCCTTCTTCCACTAGGTTAACTCCTGTGCATCAGATGCTGCTGGATTTTTAATGTCAGTCTAAGTGTATTCAAGCACTCCATTATCATCAAGCACACATTCTATTCGATCCATCCAGGCTATGAAATTTGAGCTACCCTCTAGGGCATACTCCAATCTCAGTCCATTGAAAGACATTATTGCAAATCTGAAGAAAAAAATGCTACATTGAAGTTGATGTTTGAAATCCCTAATGAAAAAATTTGAAATATTGGTCTCTAATGTGATTTCAGGGCTCTGATACCATGTATAAATTTGATAGAAATTGTAAATGCTCAATATTTCAAACTAAAAAATAATATTCCACTCTACAATTCTTCAGAATGGAATAACAATTTAGAGACACATACATAGACATGTAACAAGAAAAAGCACAAGTACATAGTAATTTCTATGGGAACCCAACTGGAAAAAACCTCTTAAGCCTCTTTGTATTAACCAGTTGAATACAATAACATGCTACATCTCTGACTACCACCTGAAAGAGAAAAAATGTTCTCTTTGCTGAATGAGAGCCTCTGGCCAACACTTAGCCAATTTCGACCTCTTCTAGTCCCCTATTTCCTTGTGAAAATTTGAGCTAATTTGATCTCCTAGACAATAGGGAGGTTCCTATTTCCTTGAACAATTCCCAAGGATTGATCAACTGCTTGCATGTAAAATCCTGTACACTCCACTAGTATACAAATAATTTTACATTAGCCTTAATTCCTCCACTCCAACTAAGGAATTCTAATTCCATGCATGCATGAGCTACTTTGGGCTGATTGATTAGTTAAATGACATATCTCTGAGTTAGACTATTGTCTCACTACACAACTAGATTTCTAAAATTTAGCAATCACCACATGCATGGCTGAACTCCAAACCCCCTAACTCGATTTTTCTGAGCTAACTTAGTTACAAGAGCTATGTGACACTAGTTAACTACCTCTAAGTTTTCTTGCTGACGTGGGAATTTGATTTACTCAGTTTGACTAAGGCTAAAGTAAAATTGCGCCTTTCCTGCAAAACTTTCTAACACAAGATATAGTGGAGAAATATGATATCAATCATAGGAAATTCACTCATCACCCACAAAGCAATGGTCAGGTAGAGTCAACTAACAAGACTTTAGAAGCAATCACGACCAAGACAATCCAACTATAATAGAATGATTTTTCAGATAGACTTCCAACGACTCTATGGGCATATAAAGTAACTTGGAAAAGTGCTATTGATTTTACTCGTGAATTGGTATTTGGTAAGAAAATCTCCCTATTAAATTTCAATTTCAAATCTTTAGGTTAGTAGCATAACTAGGGATTAGAAGAACAAAAGGAAAGAATCATGCAATTGAACTAGTTAGATGAAATTAGGTAAGAATCATTACAACACACCGTCAATTCAATAACAAATATCAATATGGCACAATAAATTCATTAAAAAGGTGGAATTTAAAGTTGGTTATTAGGATTTTCTTTTATTTATTTATTTCAAATTCAAGGATTTTAACGGAAAATTCACCACTCATTTTCTTGCACCATATGAAGTGGAGGAAGTATTTGACAATGGATCAATCGGGACAAACACAATTGACGAAGAAGGAGTTTCATTTGTGGTGAATAGCCATAGAATGAAGCTTTATAACAAACCCCCTAGTCATGAAGAATTTATCTCCCTAACATTTTAACAAGTTGAGATGTAAGTTATGGGTACTGACAACGATACTCTTACCACACTTTCATATATATGTGTGTGTGTGTGTGAATAAGAAGACAAAATATATATATATATATATATATATATATATATATATATATATTAAAAAGTTTAGTTATGAAAATCTAGGTTCTTGATGCAACGTAAACTTGAATTTTCATTGGAAAACCAAGCAACTAGACAATGAAAATTCCAAATAAAATATCTACCTAGTGGTTTCATTTCTATTTCAAATTTGTAAGTAATATATGATGACTATTGAGTGATAATCTGAGGGGAATACTTATCGAGATATGTTTTCAATTCTTGTAAATAAGTTCAAAGGATGTTGCATGAATATTTATATGAACCACTACACTTGAATCTTTGTTTCAAGAAGCTCTAATTTTGTTCCAAATATAAAGGCAACATCAACATACTTCATCTTTGAAAGTAACAAGTCTACTCTCATTTTGGAGAAGAAGTTGGAAGCATTTTCAAACTGCCAAAAAGAAGGAAGCTTAAATCCTATTCAAAGTTTCTAGACCTGCTAAGCTCCAAGAAGATACTCAAAGTTTCTATATCTATTAACCACCAAGAATATACTTAAAGTTGTTAGACCTTCTAGACATCAAGAAGGCATTCATCATCATTTAGGAGCAATACAAAGTCAATTGCAACAAAAGAGTGGAGGTTTTGTAAACTTTGCAATGTTTGAAATTCCATTGAATAGTCGTAGTTAGAAGGGAAGATCATCGAGTCTTATTTTGAAGTTGAGCTCTACTCTACTAGAGGTTGCCCCCTTGAAGAGGCAAGCGAAAATTGCATTTATCTCTGAATAATAAAATACTTGTTGTTTTTCTCATTTTATTCTGTGTTATGGGTTGTATTTCTTCACATATTTGGTATTCTAGAATTTCTCGTAGGTCAAGAGCATAACACAAACAATTTCATTATGCATTGTAGCTCAACTAAACTCCAACATTAACATATCATATTTATGCTAATGTCTCGCTCATCAAGATAGACTAAATCAAATCTTTAATTACATACCATTTATTTTGTTAGATATCATTTTGGGATTCGACTGCGTTAAGTAAGATCATTCACGTATGACCATTTCCATGAGAGGTAGTTGTAACTGACTAATTTCTCATGATTTTTGAATAGTTCACTTAGCACTCATTGCATCGGGTGATGCTCACAGGGGTGAAGAAGTGGGATTGAAACTAGTGAAATGTGGAGAACGAATCACATAGCATCAATCATCACTTCCGGGGCTTGCACCCGGTAACCAGGACTTCCCAGGAGGTCACCCATCCCAGAACTCCTCTGGCGCAAGCGTGCTTAACTGTGGAGTTTTTCCCCACAATCAAGCCCACTTAGCTTGCTACCCCATTTGCAAAACCTTAGCAAGTATTATGCCTCATGAACCATTCAAGTAGAGATCCCTTGACTCTTTTTGAATTTAAGTATGGGGGTTTTACGCAGTGCATTATATTAGATATCATTTTTGGATTCAACTGCGTTAAGTAAGATCATTCACGTATGACCATTTCCATGAGAGGTAGTCGTAACTGACTAATTTCTCATGATTTTTGAATAGTTCACTTAGCAGTCATTACATCGGGTGATGCTCACAGGGGTGAAGAAGTGGGATTGAAACTAGTGAAATGTGGAGAATGAATCACATAGCATCAATCATCACTTCCGGGGCTTGCACCCGGTAACCAGGACTTCCCAGGAGGTCACCCATCCCAGAACTCCTCTGGCTCAAGCACGCTTAACTGTGGAGTTTTTCCCCACAATCAAGCCCACTTAGCTTGCTACCCCATTTGTAAAACCTTAGCAAGTATTGTGCCTCATGAACCATTCAAGTAGAGATCCCTTGACTCTTTTTGAATTTAAGTATGGGGGTTTTTGAATTGCTATATGAGATCCTATGTTCTAATAGTCGGAACAAAGTTTACCATTCCTATCAGTAACCTAGATTGTTCAAAAAAACTTACAAAAACTTATAAAAATAAAGCTACATAGACAAGGCATTTCCCATAAATAGTTACATGCATAAGTGTGTTCAGAGCAAAGCAAAAAAAACAAAAACACCATGAAAACGATATAAGTATAGAAAAGCTAGGTGTAGCTTGTTTGCAAAATGAGATGCAAAGAACCATGAGATAATGTAATATTTATGTTATTTGATTGGAAATTAATTGAACCCTATAAAAACGATTAAGAGTTATAAACAAAATTAATATTAATATGGATATGCAATCATACATTGATCACACTGAAAATTATATATGTGAGAAGATAGTATACCATAAATATCATTTGGAGATTACATGATAATTTAATTCACCACATAGTAGAGCCAACACCCATTTCTTGGTTCTTTATGTAGGGAATCGATACATTCCATAGAAGAGTTGTGGTTTGTTAGGTAGTAGACCCAACACCCAGTGTCTAGCTCTATTGCAAAAGATAAATACACCAACTACTCCCCAAATTCCAATCCCAGATTCGATCCCCAATGCCATTAATGACATCTTTTCATCTAGATGTTTGATCCATCCCATTTTCATATTGGCACTGCTACTATTATTGTCACCTTCTCTCATTGGGTTTTCCTTTCCATTGCATGAATTTAAAGGACACCCATATAAGCACTTATTCCTTTGAAATGATGTTGCATTGAATATGGAAAATTGTGTTCCTCTAGGGATTGGCCCACAAAGGCTATTAGTTGAAACATCCAAAACAACCAAATTGTATAGCTTAGAGAGCTCTCCAGGAATATGTCCACTCAAATTATTCTTGCTCAAGTCTAACTGCTCCAAAGTAGATATGTTACTAAGATATATAAGTTCTAACCCCAACTAGCTAAGCACTACTTCTCTTTATTTTATTATCAATTAATTTATTTTATAAATCCTAACCCCAACTAGCTAAGCACTACTTCTCTCTTTGCTATTATCAAATAATTTCTTTTATAAATGATAACTCCAACTGGCTAGGAGCCACTACTCCTCTGCAATAGTTTGTTGGCCACCACCATCTAGGAAGCCCCAACCCACTATCAACTAGTTGTTGGCCACTACCAGAAAGGATTCACTACTCCTATCTTGGCAAGCCACCACTTGTCAGAGGTCCCAACCTCCTCAAATTATCAAGGCCATGATTTCATTCATTTTCATACTGGACCCCAAAGCAAACAAACAAACTTTGCAACACATAAATAAACCAACTCACTCTACAACATATAAATAAACCAACTCTCTTTGCAACACAATCTCAACCTCTCTAATTGGTGCTCACTGCTGCATATATTCAAACAACTTCATTATGCATTGTAGCTCAACTAAACTACAACACTAACAAATCATATTTATGCTAATTTCTACCTCATCAAGATAGTCGAAATCAAATATCTAATTACACACAATTTCTCTTGTTGACCACATTAAATAAGATCTCACACCAAATGCCATGGGAAAACCCCTTAGTACTTGCCTCATAAGAATCTTCACCTAGATTTATACATATCCTCAATACAACATCATCACACTAGAATACATAATTTTATCCATTTCCAACAATAGCAACACACCTGCAATCATGATATACCACAAAACACATCTGAAAGTTGACATCAATATCAACCAAACAACACTATTGTCAACAAAAATTATAATAACATCATTTTATTTAGTTATTAAATATTTTAATTATTTTTAAATGAATAAATAGAAATATTTTAGTATTAGAAAAATAATTTAAAAACCATATAATTTTTTATTTTTTTATTTTTTATTTTTTAATTTAAAATTTATATCACAACATATCTCATGCTTTTCACTTAAATTTTTTCAAAATTAATGAAATTCTTTATACAAATAATATAACTTACATTCCAACTTTGCTAGTTGCAATTAAAATATCACTATCCTCTGTGATCTTTCATATGTTATATAAACCATAATTCTTGCAAATATATAAAATAAATGAGATCTTTCATAGATTATATAAGCCATAAATCGTGCAAATATAGAAAATGAATGTGTTGCAATTAAAATATTCCTTCCTTTGTGATATTTCATATGTTATATAGTCTCGGTGATATGAACAGCATCGGTGATATATACAGATCTCGCAGATAAATAGTGATATAATCTCGCATATAGTCTCGGTGTTATATAAACACATCTCGCATATAGTCTCAAAACAGTCTCGCGATAAACAGTTTTGGTTGATGTCACATGATATAAACAGATCTCGCATATAGTCTCGGTGATATATACAGATCTCGCAGATAAACAGTGATATATAGTCTCGGTGATATATAAACACATCTCGCATATAGTCTCGGTGTTATATAAACACATCTCGCATATAGTCTCGAAACAGTCTTACGATAAACATTTTCGGTTGATGTCACATGATATAAACAGATCTCGCATATAAACAGATCTCGGTGATCTTGTCCTGGTTCCGGTTATATATATACTCTCGCATATAGTCTCGCGAAACAATCTCGGTGATATATAAATAGTCTCGCGATATACACAGTTTCGGTTATATATAAACAATCTCGGTGATATATAAGCAGTCTCGGAAGATATATAAACAGTCTCGTGAAACAGTCTCGGTGATATATAAACAGTCTCGCGATATACACAGTTTCGGTGATATATAAACAGTCTCGGTGATATATAAGCAGTCTCGGAAGATATATAAACAGTCTCGTCTCGGCGATATATAAGCAGTCTCTTGGTTTTAAAGCTCGCAATCCAAAGCTTGGAGATCTTGGCTCGCACATCAGGTTCGGATATCAGGTGCACACATTCCTTATCTTTTTCTTTTTTTAATACATATTTGCTCATATAATTTCAAATATGAATACTTCACCACAGTTACCAAAGATTACCAAGGGCAGACCTAGCATAGTTACTCTACAAGGCCTCTATGAGTATATAGAGTCTTTAGAGAAATGCAGAGAAGAAAGAGAAGCCAAGTTACAAAAAGAGTTAGAAGCCGTGCTGGAAAACAAATTTGCATCTCTTGAAAACACTATCCAGAAACAAATAGAAAATAAAATAGAACTACTGGAGAATAAAATGGAGGCAATAGATACTAGATTGCATGTTATAGAAAAACAAAACCAAGATACTAACCAACCATCCCAGCAAGGAGATGCTGATACCTTAGAGGGTCTTAAAATGAAAGACATGATTAAAGAATTAGAAGAAAAATTTAATAGCCGCCTCACCCTAAATAGTGTGGTAGATAAGTTAGATATTAAACCAATTAAAGACGAAATGAAAAAATTAATAGAATTAGACCACGAACGTAACAAAAGGACCTTAAACCTTATAATCTTCGGTTTAAAAGAGGAAGAAGATGAGGATACTTTAGCCTTAGTCCAGACAGAATTACATAATAGATTACAAATTGAAACAGTGTGTCTCACAGAAGCAACAAGGTTGGGGAAATTAACCGAGAATAAAGGAAGATTAATCTGCATAAAGGTGAGCTCTATTGATCATAAGCACAACATACTTAGTAAAACCTCAAGTCTAAAAGGAACGGGAATATTCATAAATGAAGATCTCATTCCAGAAGATCAAGCAGAATTAAGAAAGGAGGTTCAAAAGGTAAAAGAAGCTAGAAAGGAAGGAAAATGGGCAGTAATCAGAAATAGAAAAGCCTTTATTCGGGACAAAAACCAAAAAGATAGTAATCAATAGCAATTAAACATGCTCCGGATCCTTTCTTGGAACTGTCGGGGCTTCCCATGGAACAGAGGCCCCAAGCTAAGTTGGATTTCAAATGATGTTGATATTATTTTGCTTGTTGAAACTTGGGAGCATGAAGAATCTAAGGTCCCTAACATAGATGGCTTTACGCTATGGTCTACATGGAACAAGCGATCCTCCCGTAGAGGCATTGGGGGAATAGCTTGTTACATTAAGAAGAACATCTCCCCCTATGTTAGGCTTTATAAAAACGACCCTTACAACCAATTTAGTTGGATAGAGATCAGAGACATTAATAATAAAAAGTCCTACATAGCAATATGTTATTTCCCCCCCATTAATTCTAACTTCTATAAGAAGAAGAATCTAGAAAAAACTAACCCTTACAATAGTTTAGAGAACGATATTTCTAGCCTAAGGAATGATGGTAATATCCTTTTAATAGGTGACTTCAATGCCCCAACTTCAAGCAACCAAGCTATTATTTTAAGCAATCGTTCCAACCCTAATCCTCTTTGGTTAGACGAAGACCCTACCCTGGCTAGTAGGTACAAAAGGAGCTATGAAGACCTCGGGGAAAATTTGTTTGGGTCAGAGCTTGTCAAGCTCTGTAGTGCTCAGGATCTCATAATTTGCAACGGTCTAAAAAAGTGGCCCAATTCCAGCAAGATGACCTGCATCCATGGACTTGGTAGCAGCGTGGTAGACTACGTTATTTCCGATCTTCCATTATACAACGAAATGATAAACTTTGACATCTTAAACGACCGCGAGCCTGACTCCGATCATAGGCCTTTACTTATAACCCTCAATTTTGTCATGCATAGAGTTCCCATAGAAAATAATACTTACAACCAAAAGAATTTAATATTTGATAAAAATAAAAAGGACCTCTTTCTAAATGAATTAAAAACTAATTTGCCTCCTTTATCTAGCATAGATAACATAGAAGACCTATATCATAATTTTACGACAACCCTCTCATATTCTATTAAAAAGTTCTCAATTGAAGTCTCAAATAATAAAAGAAATAGCAAAACCAATCCTTGGTATGACAAAGATTGTAAAAATGCGAGGAGAGAAATTAAGGAAGTTGTTGATGATTCTCTTAAAATGGACAAGATAAGAATATACAAAGCCCTAATTAAAAGGAAAAAGAGGCAGTACATTCGTCAAAGACAGGAGAATCTCTTACACCTCTCTAAGGTAGCTCCTAAGAAATTTTGGAGGCAAATTCTGACCAGGAAGACTAAGGATAATAATAAAATTGCTCTTCACGATTGGAATTCTTATCTTAAAAAGCTTTATGAATCTCCTAATGTCACGGATAATTTGGAAACCCTGCTCACAACGAAAGAAGTCTTCTCTTTAGAAGACATTAAGTTTAGGGTTAATCGCCTCGCGAATGGGAAAGCTAAGGACATTGAAGGTTACTAGGCAGAAATCCTAAAAATTGGAGGCCCTGTCCTCATCCCCCACATCCACAAGTTTTTCAATCAAGCTGTTAAGCAAGGGTTCCCTAAACCTTGGACTGAGAGCCTCATTATCCCTATTTTTAAAAGTGGAGATACAAATAACCCCTCTAATTATCGAACAATTATGATCAGCCCTCTCTTAGCCAAATTATATGGTAGTATTCTGGAAAAAAAGTTAAGAATATGGCTTGAAAGTGAAGGTAAGCGGGCTAAAGGCCAAGCAGGTTTCAGAAGGCATCACTCAACAATTGACCACCTTGTTACGCTAAGGATCATTGCGGAGGAATGTCGTAATGATAAATCCAATTTATTTTGCTGCTTTGTAGACTTTAGAAAGGCTTTCGATACGGTTCCTAGATACAACCTTTGGAATAGGTTAGAAGAGCTAAAGGTTCCTCTTGAGTTAAGAGCTGCTGCTATAAGGCTATACGAGAATGTAATTGCCAAGCTAAAGAGCAATGAGGGGTGGTCAAAAGATATTAAGTGTAACATTGGAGTTAAACAAGGTTGCCCCCTCTCCCCTACTCTATTTGGCATTTACATCGATAAGCTCGAAGGTTATTTAGAAGAAGCAGGATGTGGTGGCACAGTCTTAGCTGGGATAGTCATTATCCTTCTTCTCTATTCTGACGATATTGTTCTTTTGGCAAGGTGCCCTTCTGATCTTGATAAGCAACTCAAGCTTCTTAAGGATTTCTGCTCTACCATGGGTATGACTGTTAACACAGACAAAACAAAAGTTATGATTATCAAATCTAAGAAGGACACTTGTGCTAATTTTACGTATGACAATAATAACTTGGAGGAAGTGTATTCTTACAAGTACCTAGGAATTGATATCCATCACAAGCTCAACTGGAACCATAGCATTGAGAAAAGGATCAATGGGGGATGGAAAGCTTATTTTGGTCTTGAAAATAATTGTAAAACAACAAACCTCGTAATGTGGGATAAAAAGAAGTTCCTCTTTGAAACTTTAGTCACTCCTGTTATCTTATATGGCTGTGAAGTTTGGGGCTGCAGCATCTCCAGAGAATCATGGAGGAAGATTGAGTAAATCCAGAAGCGTTTTATAACTTATAACCTGAAAATTAAAAGTAATACACCCTATCCTATTCTCCTTATAGAAGCAGGTCTTTCCTCTATTGAGAGCCTAGCTATGCTCAGGTTTCTGATGTACAAGCACAAGCTCAATAACATAGACAATCATAGACTTCCTAAGCTAGCTTTAAATTCCAGCCAAAATCACCTAAGGCTTAACCGAGGATGGCATAAGGACACAAGGGCTTGGTTAAACTATTGGGAGATCAATGAGAATGATGCTTTGCAAAACATAAATAACATTAAAGATATTGTTACTTCTAAGTTCAAATAAAAATTGTGGTGTGAGAAAGATTTAGCGTCTAAAAGAAAATTAAGTTATTATAATAAGGTCATCAACCCCACCCTTGAAGATCAAAAGTATCTCTCTATTCTAACTAGCTCAAAAAAGAAAATTAATATAGCAAAGATTAGAACGATTTCTCATGAGCTCCATAGTGAAACTGGCCGCTGGGCAGTTCCTAAAACACCATGGATGGAAAGGATCTGCCATATTTGTGAGAATAGGAGCATCGAGGATGAAAACGACTTCCTCTTAGAGTGCCCTGCATACAACCACATTAGATTTCAATTTCACAACCTTTGTTACAATACTGACCTTCCTAGCCTTTTACAATGCCAAAATTATAGTGAACTCGGGAGGCTTCTCTCCAAGCTTTTTGAGCATAGGAATAAAATCTTAAATCAAAATAAATAATTTGTCTTTTTAGGTCCGATAGATCATTATTTGGTCTCAGCGGACGTTAACCATCATCATCATAAACCATAACTATGGCAAATATATAAATAGATAAGAAATTTTGTTAAACAAATATAAGTATCAACTTTACATGTTTATGTTTATGTTGTGAACTTGGTTAATGCTTACTTATTATGTTCATTGATATATTATTATTAATATTATTTAATGAAAGGTTAATATTATATATCTATATCTATATCTATATCTATATATATATATATATATATATATATATATATATATATATATATATATATATATATATATATATATATAGATATATATATGAATGATATTTATGTAGGAAGTATTTTAATAATTTTGAAAATAGAATCGATTTCATGTTTTTATATATATATATATATATATATATATATATATATAGATATATATATATATATATATATATATAGATATATAAATTAAATATGAAATATATTAAATTTTTATATCAAAATGATATATATTGATAAAAATAGTAATGAAGTTGTGAATATATTTATCATTGTGAATTATTTTTCTAATTTATATCAATTTATATAATGTAATATTTATGGTTTTGTAAGCTTCTTAGATATATTTATATTATTGCAAGATTTCATGTTAGTAGTGAGAAGAAAATTTTCCAAATTTATCAGTAATTTGGAATGTTCAAAAAACCTGTTTTTGCATATGGCATACTAAAACACTGTGAAAAGGATACTAGCATAAAAAATCTAGGTCTAGCCTGTTTGTAAAATGAGATGGGAAGAACCATGAAAGAATGTAATATTTATGTTATTTGATGGGAAATTAATTGAATGCCATAAAAAATGATTAAGAGTTATAAATAACATTGAGATAATGTGGACATGCAATAAGACATTGATCACACTAAAAGTTCTATATGTGAGAAGATAGTATACCATAAATATCATTTAGGACTTACATGACAATTTAATTCACCACATAGTGGAGCCAACATCCATTACTTGGTTCTTTATGTAGGGAATCAATACATTCCATAGAAGAGTTGTGGTTTCTTAGGTGGTAGACCCAACACCCAATGTCTAGCTCTGTTAAAAAAGATAAATACACCAACTACTCCCCAAGTTCCAATCCCAAATCTGATCCAAAATTCCATTAATGACATCTTTTCATCTAGATGCTCGAGCCATCCCATTTTCATATGGGCACTACTACTATTATTGTCACCTTCTCTCACTGGGTTTTCCTTTCCTTACATGAATCTAAAGGACACCCATATAAGCACTTATTCCTTTGAAATGATGTTGCACTAAATGTGGAAATTTGTGTTCCTCCGGGGATTGGCCCACAAAGACTGTTAGATGAAACATCCATAACAACCAGACTATATAGTTTAGAGAGTTCTTCAGGAATCTATCCACTCAAATTATTCTTGCTCAATTCTAACTTCTCCAAAGTAGATATGTTACTAAGAGATGCAGGTATTAGTTTTTCCAACTGGTTGCCAGATAATTCAGCAATTGCATGTCTCTCAAAGTTCCTATTCTTGCAGGTATTTGTCCTACAAGATTATTGTTGGACAAATCAAGTATTGTGTTTGCAGGTGAGAGGTATGGCAGAGTATACTCACATCCTTTCATGCGAACTATGATTTCTTCTTCAAAGGGAATATAGTTTGAAGAATTTACAAATCCTTAAAGTCTTTCAAAATGTAATGACATTCTTCCACTAAATTTATTATTGGATAATCCAATACATACAAATAGGTGAAATTTGTTATCCATTCAAGAATGCCACCATGAAAATTATTATAGCCAAAGTTTAAAATTGCCAAAAATGAAATAGATTTCAAGTAGTGAGGAAGTTGCCTTGTCAATTTGTTTTTCCTTAAATGTAAATACTCAATTCTAGTACAATTAGCCAAAAACATTGGTAAAGTCCCAAAACTTTTATTAGTGTGATCCGAGAAAAAAGTTAAAAGAGTGTCACTATTATTAAATTCAGGAATTGATCCTTCTAAATTGTTTTTTGATAAATCTAACACTCGAAGATAAACCAAACTAATATTATTGGGTATAGTGCCAAAAATATTATTATTATATAGATCTAGTACGTGTAAATCCTCTAACTGACCTATACTAAGCAGGAGAGATCTAGTCAAATTGTTATTTGATAAAGCGAGAGAGTGAAGATTTCTTAATTGACCTATGTTAGGTGGGATAGATCCAATTAACCAGTTGTTTGATAAGTTGAGAATGATCAATTCCGTATTGGTTATAGTGGGGGGGAATGCTACCTCTAAGGTTGTTAGTGGCTAGTCTCAAAAAATATAGGTGAGTACAACTGAATAGGTGGGAGGGATGTGGCCACGGAGAGAGTTGTTGGATAAATGAATAATAGATATGCATTGAGTCAAACCAATAGTTGAAGGGATTGGAACACTCAATTTGTTTCCCTCACCAAATAGGTAATGGAGTGAAGTGCAGTTGCTAATCGAAGATGGAATGCTTCCACTTATACTATTGAAATTGAAGATGAGTGATTCCAACTTGACTAGGTGACCCAATTCTGATGGTATTGGACCACTCAAATTGTTGTCGTAAATCACCAAGTCCTTGAGTGAAGTGCAGTTGGCGAGAGAAGTTGGGATGCTTCCACTCAGAGCATTGCTATTCAAGCAGAGATATTCCAACCGGACCAGGTGACCAAATTCTACCGGGATTGAACCCCTCAAATCGTTGTCTCCTATATTCAACGTTTGTAGCAAAGCACAGTTGCCCATAAAGGGTGGGATACTCCCCGCCAAACTATTAATGGAAAGGTCAATCTGTTGAAGACGTGTACAATTAAACAATTTCTTTGGAATAGAACCCTAGAGCGCATTAAAACTGAGGTCAATTATTCCTAGCACTTTCAGCTACCCAAACGCTGCTCAAATTCTCCCACTCAAATAATTCCAGAAAGATCTAAATGTCGCAAAAGAGAGAGGCTCCCAATTGATGGGGAGAGCGTACCATTCAATCTGTATGCAGGAGTAAAGTTGCAACCACTTGTTTCATGTTTGGCTTGAATGAAATTATGTTCCACAGGCAGACGTTAGGTGAGTTATTGGTCGTCCAGTAGGAGAGCTATCCATATGGATCAAATGTGATGCCCTTCCGGAAGCTTAGAAGCGCCTCCAGATCCCTTTTATGGTGATTCCATCCATTAAAAGGAATGCTTTCAACAGAACTGAATCCATCTGTCTCCTCGTACACATGTTCAGAATGAGTATGGTAATGAATAGGCATTGCTACACCCATCATCACAGAGCACACAAACATGATGATGACAAGCAGAAGAAGATCCATTTCTCACTCTACCACTCAAACTTCCTTCAGATTTGTTATGTATTTATAATCACAGGAGGAACAGGGTATATGAAACCCACCTTAAGAAACTTTTCAACCTCAGCTTTAATAACTGCTGCTTTCCTAGGGTTTATCGGTCGAAGCTTATGGCAAATAGCTTTTTCATTTTCATATGTCATGATCTCATGTTGGGCTATAGATGGATCTATCCTAGGCATTTCCTCATAAGACCAAGCAAGCACGTCTCGAAAATATTTAAAGAGATCGATAGAAATTCAAATTTCTTCAGGGTAACAATCAGCTCCAATGAAGACATTCTCGATAACGTTGGGATTCCTAGAGATGTTCACTGGAACAGTTTTTGAAATGAAAAACATGTTAGCTTCGACCAAAAACTGCGCTAGAGACAAAGGATTTAAAACTGCGTGAACATAATTAGTAGATGAAGGACTGGACAAGCTTGATTCTACTTCTCATAAATCAGGGAGGAAATATGACCGATGATGCAAATCATCCCACGACCTCTCAATACCCGTCATTGCTTCTAGAATTGATTCTTCAGATGGAAAAACAGTGTCTAGGCAATCCATAGCAGAATTTAAATCTAGAGTCCAGGCCATAGCCACTCCCCCATCCAGTTCCTCCAGTGAAAAAGGGTTCCATGCATTAGCAAAGGGAGAAAAACTATGAAATGAACTCATGAAGGAGTAAGGCATGTTCCCCTGTTGGTCGAAAGAGAATTGATTCCTGGCTCCCAAGATGCTAATAGCCAGAATAGTCCATCCATGGAAAGGATTATAACCTTGAACTCTGGAGGGAAAGGTATTGATCCTAGAGATGGGTTAGAATGTGGTATATGACCACTCCCAAAAGGGAAACCCTAAAAAGAATTTGACCCTCTCGCCATGGAAGTCATAGACGTGGAAGTAGTGGATGGAAAAGTTAAGGGAACCGAAGGAATTGTGCTGGAAAGCATTCAAAAAGGGAAAGAACCAGTGTTGGAGGAAAAATCTTGGGTGCCCCCACTCGAAGATAGAATGGATGTAGAAAAAAATATTGCAGTGATAGGAGTGATTGAAGGTATGGAAATTGTACCTCCTCTTTGTACTGAGAAAGGAGTATTTACAATAGTAGCACTCATAGTTGAAACCATGCTCCCAGTAGTAGTCATTGAAGGAAAATACTGATGTAGACCAGGGCTCAAAGGCCTGTGGTTCAGGGTCCCAACGTATAATAAAACGTATGGATAATCGAGAGGGAGAGGACAAGAAGGAGTCTTAGGAGACTCAGGGAGTTCTTCAACCTCTATAACATCTTCCGATTGGAAGAGGACTCTAGAAAGGACTGGAGTGTTCCTCTCCAAATCTTGACTTACACTAGGTCTATTCTGCGAAACAATCGATTGAAATGGAGGATCAATCTCCATTACGTCCGATGCCACTGATTGGAAATCATGGGCAGAATTTCTCCTATGCCTTTTGGAGGAAGGCTCTGCACTCGTAGGTGAAAGCCCACAAAGCCTCCTAGACTGACGAACTGGTCGATCAACCACTTTTAATTATTTAAGAGAAAATTTATAAAGCTATGGCCAACTAGGAGCAAAGAGAACTCTCTAACAAATTCCCTAGAAGGTACAATCAATCAAGCAACTTCCAAGTATCTCCGTTTCGGGTGATAAGGATTGGACACCAAAATACAAGAAAGTGAAATCAAGGACCTTCCAAAGATAGTCTGGGATAATGACGACCCAAGCTTACTAGTGAAGGTGACATAAACAATTACGCTGACCCCCAAACAAAATACTTTGTTGGTGTAAGTACCCAAACTTCACAAGAGTACCCTCCAAAAGTACTAATGAGCATGATGCAATGTCTGCCTCAGGTGTCGCGGGATTCCCCTCTACAACGACCTATGTGGTCCCTAGGAATAACAACTATGGACACCAGTTTGTATCAAAATCTGGGCAGAACAGTCTCGGGGTAGGATCCAACAAGTAGGAGAGGGGGTATCTCTCTTTCCTTGTCTTCACTGTCCCTCGTGCTTGACTCCCAGTAATGGAGCTTTCCTGGTCTTTCTAACGACACTGGATTTCACTCATTATTCAACATCTATGTTTAATAGTTTGAGTGTCCTTGGAGAGTTAACTCTCCACTCACTTATTCCAAGGCCCTAAAGAGCTAGACTTGTTGATGTAATTAATGACAAATCAAAAAATGTTCTAGTTCTTTTTAATTAAGCGCTTGATTTTAAAAGGTTGTTCTTTAGGTCACGTGTAAAATGAGAGTGAAACTTGTGGTTTTTTGACGCAAAATAAATCAATATAAACTCTGCTATATGCAAATGAAATTATTTTTCTTTGATGAAAATAGATTTCTATAAGGTTCTACGAATAAACTTGTAAAAGATTTTTTTTTTCTTTTTTTTTTCAGAAAACACGCTCCACACACTCAAAATCTAACAGAAAGACTAAAATTCCTATAGTAAAAACTAACTTAATGCAAACTATAATGATGGTGCAAGATTATATGGATGCTCATGTAAGAAAATGTGTTCCTTCACAAGATTGATAGGCAAACTTGGCTATAAGGAGGGCACAAATTCAATGACAAACATCCCTTGAAACCAATCGAAAAAGTTCACAATTGCTCAAAAAAAATGAAGAAACCAAAAAAAAATTGAAAAGAAAGAGAAAGGCAAGAACGATGTTTTTGTCTTTTTGTTTTTTAAAGAACCCAAAGAATTTTTTGAGAACACAAAGACTACTAAAATTCCAAGACCAAAACCAAGCATAAAGAGTCCCAAAATTTGCAAGTTATGCACATCATTAATATAATAAAACTTGAAATGACAAAGGACTACAAACTTGCATAGATTGATCTAAACTGCAGTATAAAGGACTTTAGCAAACCAAAATGACATCAAGAAAGACTTTCAAGATTGCCAAAGAGGCACTCAAAAACCATGAAAAACAAAACAGGTCAACCACAAAAAGGAAAGTAAAGAAAAGCAATACGAAAGCTGGGTTATAAATAAAACTGCAAACAATTTCTTGTTCCGCAAAGTCAGAACAACCAAGAACTTCTACAAGAAGCCTTGAACCCAAACCCCAAACTGAAACTTTACTAAAAAATAAAGCCCTAGGTTGACTAGGTTTTTCAACAGGGAGAAGATTAGAAACTGAAAACATGCATGAAAGCAGAGCTTTACTGACAGTGAATGACTAGAAAATAGAAAAAAACACCAGGCAACAACCTTAACTGGGTCCAATATTTTGAAAAATTTATTCAAAATAAGGTATACGCGATTGTGCAAAGACAAAGCAGCATGTATATGCGATTGAAACGAAGGAAAATTGCGTATACACGAGTTTCTTTAAAGAAACTGTCATGTATACGCTACTGTATCCTCTGAAATGCGTGTATATAAAGCTTAATAAAAGCAAGAAATCAATCAAACAAGCCTTGATCAAGAATAAACAACCCAATCTAGGAAAAAAAAGAATGCTTTCCCCAGCAAAGTTGCCAATTTTGTTCCGGGTAGAATCACCCTAGGGTCTTGGGTTGAGAACTCCAACATAGTGGAGGGCATACAACATAAAGAGACACACAAACAAGTAGTCCTAATACTTAAACAATTAAGTTTGGTATAGAAGGTCTTACCGGTAGGTCCTACGTTTAAGGTCATTCCTGTAGGGTTCAAACCCTCTGCTTCTTCCTTGCACTTTAAGACCTGCAATTAATTCAAGGAAAAGCATATACACCAAAAATAGTTGAAAGCATGTTCATGATATCAAGGTTAGATCATATAAGCATGTAGGAAAATAAGCATTAACGTGATATTTTATAAGAAAATCATGACATAAATTAATGCATAAAGACCATAATCATCACGAACAGGAAAACACCTCTTTATTAATGTAAGCTAAAGAAAATATGGATGAACGACAACCTGAGTCATTTGCCGACTCCAAGAGAAATAGTCCTCTTGATCCGTCCTACCCAGGCCTCAGCAATCCTCCTCAATAAGTATACACAAGGATGTCATGAAGGGATGATGAACATCTCAAGAAGGAAATAGGGGTTTCCTATGACTTGGGAGTGCACAAGGCACAGGGATATCTTTAGACTTGATCAGGGATGTAATCAACTATAATATCAATATCTAATCCTTTCTCCTCCTTTAGGCCTTCCCATGGAGATGTATTTATACTTCTCCAAATTAGTTTTTTTAGTTGGGAAATAGTTGGCCTACAGGGTATAGTAGGTGGGTATCCAGTCAAACCCATAATCCCAACCTGAACTAAGGGAGATTATATATATTTTTAATGTTTTAACACATATACGCAGGTTGGGTATAGGCTAACCCATGTTTACACATGCTTTCGATAGGGCATAATCACGTATGGGATTTAAAACATTGTTTTTTAGAAAATGGGCCAAGTCTAGTAGGGAAGGGTTACCCTAGGCCATATCATAGAGCATCAAATCTACTAAGGGTGGTAAATGGTGCTATAAAACTAGTTGGGACTTCTTATTGGGGAGATATCTTGACATGTTAGTGGGTCCAGCACCGTCAATATAGTGATACACCCTGACTCAATAAACCAATCCAACCCATACACGAGAAATCCAAAACTTTGGTAGCATCTAAACATCGGTAGCAACATATCAACATTACATGGATTTATGAAACCATTACATCTCACCTCATCCTCTCTCACTCTCAACAATACATGGCTTTAAAATCATAACATATACAAGAAATCATGTGCACATGATAATCACATATCCTCACACTCTTGACCCTCCCAACAACCCAACAAGACAATATTATCAAGCTCTCACACCAAGAAACTCACCACACAGAAGCATACTATTCTCATTCATGTAACGCATACTCTCCTTATGACAACAACAACATACATACTCTCAATACAAAACTGGTTGCTTTACTTTTCCTATGTACTTTTGATGCCATTCTATGAAACCGACTTAATATTCGTAGAGGCCATTGCTAGAGATGATGCAAAGCCCTACAAAAATGTTCGTGAAAAAAAAAAACATGAACCTTCCTTGAGTATGTTGGGACTTCCCATCTGGAAGCTATGTCAAGCAGACAACATGCTTTGCTACTTTACCCTAACAAAACTTCAGAGATTTATTACAACTCTAATACAATCACCAGGCCATGCTGATATATGCAAAACCCGAGACTCATTAATTAGAAGGTTTTTCTACTTGTGTATATAGTAAGAGTGTTGGCTTCGACGACGTAGACGTATCGAGTGAATGATCTAGGCCAACACAATTATTTTTCATGTGCGCTCTAACTTCTACCATACACTCTCCAAACACACTTTACATGCACATAACCTCTAGCAATGATCTCACTGCCATCACACCATCTTTAGTCACTCATTCTACAACATTAAAAAACACATTCTCTGTCCATGTGCATTCTACAGGTAATGTTTTTAATTTCCAACCCTCTAATTGATACATAACACCATTATTTAAAATTGATTTTGCCAAAGGATCAATTTTGACCCCATCAAGGACTAATTAACACACTAGATCCACCATTACCAAATAGTTAATGCATTCATGCCATCCATAATGATTTGGTGACCAGATCTAGTCAATGCGTGACTAAATCAACATAACCAAATCGATCCACTAGATGAAGGACTAAATCAAACATTGAAAGTGTTTCACTCTTTAACTAGATCCATGCACATCCAACAACCAACACTCTCATGAATAGATCGATATTAAGGGAATCCACTCTCTTTTGGTGACAACTCAACCATAACACCCAGATTAAACCAAATAATCATGACATAAAAAATAGATAATTAACATGTTCACATTCTGATTAGATTAGATAGATAATGTGCTCAACTACATTGTTGCACCAACTTGAAACCAGATCTAGTCAAGATAACAAGAACTAATCACCATTTTGAACAAGATAGAGTGCCTAAACGACTAAATCAAACTTTTTATTATTTTCCATCATGCCCTTGAAGATCAGTGTTAGGTCCTTATAATACTAGTGATTACCCCATTACTATTGTATTTGTATCCCTTATTAATATTGTTGTGCCCTTATTGTCCCCATATTGTTATTACTGTGCCCCATAGAATCCCTCTATTGTTATTTTTGTGCCTTTATATTATTATTGTTAGGTCGGCTGGGTTATATTGTGACTCCTTAGACTCCTGTATATAGAAAGGAGGTTTTGTCATTTGAATCATCCAAGAATTGTTCATTTGTGTAATGTAAAGTAGGTTTCCCCCTCGAAGAGGCTTATTTCTAAGGCGTTCATCTATCTTTTCTATCTTTTTGTGAGCTGGTTTCATAACATTTGGTATCAGAGCTGGTTTCATAACATTTTGGGATGGCCTTGAATTGGATATTCAAAAGTTTGTGGCAGAATGTTTGGTTTTCCAACAAAATAAAGTTGAAACAATTAAGACCTCGGGTCTATTACAACCTTTATCCATTCCAAGCCAATGTTGAGAACTTGATGAGGAAGGAAAATGCCCAATTACCAGAACTTGATGAGGAAGGAAAATGCCCATCACATCTTCCTCTTTTTTGTATGACCATATTGTTCCTCAATAGAAATCAACCCATACGTGAATTCTTTATTCGCTGAAAAAATGTTCGTTGGATATGAATAAGACAAACTATGTACATATTTTAACTAATTCAATGCATTCAAGCATCCAGCCTGAATGCCCACTCCCTTCAAACCTTGGCATAGTAAATTTTTAAACCAATTTCTCAACAATAACATTCAAAACCAATCCATGGGCTTGTTCAATGCGTATACATTCTATGTTATTTTTGTCTTCAAATCTATAACCATTCCTTACACTGATTGCATTGCATGTACAACATGCTAGCATGGCACTATACCTATCCTTTATCCCACAAGTGCTCAAAACGCATAGACTAAATCAACAACTTATCAATCTAGTTTCATTACACCTAGTTGGAGGATTTGGACCATATCCATTTATTGAAACACTTTTAAATTAGATCATGGCTTTGCACACTTGCTCATTGTTATCAGGAAAACTAGTGTCGCTAGTCCCACTAAGGCTGGTAGCTACCTTAGAAACAAACAAACTAAAACTACTTTCATTTTCCTTTATGACAAATAGATAAGAGGGGAATAAGGAGACCAACCTCTGTCTTGCGCTTCGTCCCTCGCTCAATTCCTCTCCCTTCTGATAGATCTTTGCCACTTGCTTCCTAGTCTACCCAGCTTCAAGAGCACCTGTAGAACCAAAGCAGCATAACACTATCCAAGAACATAGATATATTATCATAAACAATATAGGATGAGATATATATTGACCACACAAATGCATATAACATCAATCATACAAGAATGTGGAGGAAAACTTGGATAGCTTTATTGATAATCAAGAAAGAGAAAAGAGGATTACAACCAATTGTTCTGACCCAGCATCATCCTCTCAGCAAGAAAGCCCTTCTTCACCTCATGAAAAGATTAGATCACCCAACACTATGATATTGCACCAAGAAACCAGCAGCACTTCCTTACAAGATACAAAATTCCAGCCTCCTGGATCTCTGGGATGAGGGATTCATATACAGATGTTTGCAAGGGGGGGAGTCAGCTTTTGAGATTTGATTAGTTTCCTCTCTCTGATAGTTCTTGACTCCACTTGGAGATTGATGATCTCTTACTCATCCCTGGGAGAATGCAGAGAGGCAAGTGTCACAGGAGAAGTTTCTAGAAGATTCCATGATCCTCCATCTTGCAGATTGACCCTGCCATTTGTCCACTCTCGCCCATCATACCCCATAGAAGGGCTTTTCAAGATGAATCGCACCTACTGTGTGTATTTAGGTGGGATGCAGCGCACTTTGACCATGGAGTAGGTGAGATGGCCTAGTTTTGACCAGTTCTGAGCAGTTTTTCATGGAGATCTTCTGGGAGAAGATGTAATCGGTTGACCTTGTTCTTTTAGAGGTTGGAACAACACTTTTAGGGACTTAAGAGCCCTTGGTTTATGGACATTTATGATTGGGGTTGTAGTGCCCAAAAATGTCTATAACAGTTTCCCCCTAAAGCATGAGGTCGTTAATCTGTTGATGTCGGGTGAAATGCTTTATCATGAGGATCTGAAGTTTTTTCAAGCTGGAAGGCGACCTGTAATAAGATACAATACAATACATTATCTTCATAATGTTTTCATGATCTAGCTGAGGTGGGCATTCCCATGCTCAGCTTTATAAATTCATTTTCATGTACATAAGACAGACAATCGTCTGAGTATAGACTGATGATTCTGGTAGAGCCATCATCCCTTGGGTTGGATGATTATCTGTGCAGTAATGATGTAAATTTGATGTCTTTATTTTCCTGAATATATATCCCAGCCCGGATGGATGAAACTAGATCCGGGGTCTTCAATCTCGTTTGATCTTCACTGAAACTACAAGTCGATCCATGTGAGAGATGTTCTGGAGTCAAACATGGAAAGACATCACCTGATTACCAGCCAATGATGTAAGTTGTTAATAGGCGCGATAGGAATCACCGATAATGATGATGACCCTCAAGGTACTACAGTATAATTCATGTGGTGTGAATGAGGGACTTGGCGTTGAACACCACGCAAAATCTTTCAGTCGAGGGCCATTGATGTAAACTTGTCACTGGAAGTGAGAAACTTGCCATTGAGGCATGCAAGCTTCAAAGTACTGAAAGGGTTGTTCCTATATCGACTTCTTGGGTAATGAGCTGATGTCGAAAAGAAGTGATCCGTCATAGGACGACCTTAGTGAATCCCACATCAATGACATGGAACGGAGCAAATGATTTTAATGGAGGTGAAAATGATTTGGTGATATAAGTTTTAGGGTGGCGGTCATGAAAGAATGGAGCGTAAATGTATTACAGTGGGTGAGACACAGGTGAATTCTCAGCGACTTCTCTTGAACATATTGGTGACACTGACATGATGGATCGGTAGCATTAACCCCAAATATGGATGGTGTGATGGAACCATGGTGATGTGACCAGTGAACGGAACAACCCAACCCGACTCGGATGCGGAGTGAAAGTGTCATGTTCAAGAGCGACTTGCTACCGATAAAGTTTCTTCAAGTTTTCTTCCCAATTTTTCCCCAGTCATGGCTGACCAGTACCTCTTTATTTTTTTCAAGCTTGAGGAGGATAACATTTGCTTGTTCTATAATTTTCCCTTTGGGCAAACCCATCGCTATGTTTTAACGAGCCTAGCGATAGTGAAACTCGTTCTTGTCTCTATGGACAAGTTTGTCGCTATTCGGTTTTAACGAGTTTAATGACAAGGATAACTCGGTCCTTTTCAATTTTAGAGAGTCTGAAAATGGGACGTAAAGAAAACTCTAATAATCCTTTTTCTTCATCTAATCCCTTGAGTCCGAAAAAGTATAAAACAATACAAAAGGGATGAATTTTCGGTACTTTTAACGAGCTGAACAAAACAAGCGCTCGATCTTTTTGTGTAATAATCCCTCAAGTCCAAAAAGATTAAAATCTAAAGGAGGGATAGCACTTCTGATCCCTTTATTGAGCTGGAGAGGCCAATCGCTCGGAAATCTTTTCATTTTTTACGAGTCAGTTGAAAAGAGCTTAAAGGAGACTCGTTTTTTGAGGAATGAGTGATAAATTCGGGTAGCAGCTGATTCCAAGTAAGGTTTGGAATTTTCCAATCACGGCAGTGGCACAAGGATGGCTAACAGGATCACTCTTCGCAGCTGTTCCTCAAAAGGGGTAAACAATCAAATGGAGGTGAATGATCGACCAAAACAAAGTGGAGGTGATGATGAGAACACGACCACGGCTTCAAAGGCTGATGGTAATACATTCACAATGGTTATTTACCGGAGAATGGTTCATTTTTTAATGATCTTAAACTCTAGGGGAAATTTTTCTCATTGCTTATGTTTATTTTTTAACGAGCTTGAATTCCCCGTTAAAACTGCTCGATATAATGGTCATGGATTGTCTTGATTTTACCATTGGCAACTTTGTTCTTTCAAAGGTTGTACTGCCTGCTCAATTGCTTCATCAAACTAGTTAGAAACAAACAATATATGTTTGAAAAATGAGTTAAAACACTAATATTTGAATTACATGAAAAGTAATTTAAAAGTGATTTTTACCTCTCATTTTACCATTTCATTTGAACTTTGGTTTGTTGGAGCTTTGGAGGTGCTTTCCCCCTTGATTTTCTCTATCTAATTTCAGGAGATTTTGTGGACGATTCTCGGTGCCGTCTGGACCAGGTAGGAGCTAAACCTGAGCTCTTTAATTTCATCCTTTCCATTTTGCATTCTGAGCATGTTTTCTGGTTTTTCTGAGCCTCTGGGGTTTGATAAAATCACCCTGGCTTCATCGAACCTCTTCTACATCGAAAGTGGCGATGCACGCTAGCTTGGCCATTGGCCAGTCCGCATGCATCCCACCTAGAACACTATTGTGGGTGCGATGGGCGCAAAGAGGGCCATTTATGCACAATTTTTCATGGAAATGTTTTCCTGTTTCTCACCAAATCAGGACCTTGACTCTTCTCTTGTTTGTTTTAGAGATTCATTGGAGCAAAATGCCTATTACATGGCAATAACATGAGCATGAAGAAGAGGACATGCTTGCTTTACATGATCCAGTTACTGTAAATGCACTGTGGAACTGTGGCCTGTTCAAGTTTTTCTGCATCTCTTACATGAGGCAAAAAATCAACTTGTTGCTATATTTTCTTGATGCATGGGATCCTACCACCCAGGTGTTCCAGATTAAGGGTAAGTCCATCCCCTTGACTGTCGTGGACATCTATTTTTTTACCAGCTTATCGAGGCGGGGTGCCCCTATCTCATTATCAGGTTCGGCCCGTGGGGGTGAATCTGTGAGAGATTACATTTGCAGGTATTGCAGAGAGGGATCTTAGCCGAGTAAGGACGGCAAGATCATTATCTGAGATATCACTGATTGGTCCCTGAGGACTATTCTGTTCACTTTTGCTAGACTGGCTGGTAGTGCGGCACTTCACGTGGCCAACAGGTCTTATATGCAGTACGCCTTGGAATGACTTGAACGAAAGGTGTTCAACTAGTGTGATGCAGTAATCTCTGTGATGAAAGAACAACTGACCAAGGTGAAAAATGGAAGATTGAAGAACTTTGGATATGGTTCTATCTTGACAGTTTTCACCTTGGAAAAGATCCCGCTGATGCAGCCGCAGTATCTTTCACTTGGTTTACCTCCACTGACTGAGCCATGGATGCAGAGATGGGTTGACCTTATGGCCAGAAATGCTGGTCAGTCCCATATTTCCTTCTCTGATACCTTTTTCGAGTGGTTCAACCATCAAGAGATGGTTTTTTCCGAGTATCCATATGCTGGTATGGATTTCTGGGGTGATCCGGATTTGGTACTACCTGCTGGCGAGCAGTGGGGTGTCATCAGTAAATTCTCTGACCATATCTCTGTTTATCATTTCTGTTTATAATGTTCTTGTGCTTTCTTCTATCAAGACTAATCAAAACTCATGTGCTCATGCAGATGTTGGACCAGTTCGACCAGTAGTACGCCTGAGAGTGCCAGCTGCCGCTCCAGCAGGAGAGGGTGCGGGAAGGGCTATCCTTCGCGACCTTGATGTGGTCGAGACTCTTTCAGCATTGCAGGATCAGGTCGAGGGCCTTACTCTTGGTATTCCGGACGTGAGGACCGACGAGCTGCCCCTGAGGTTGCAGCGACATACTACTGGTGTGCCGAGTCGGTGGACTAGGCTTTTACGCATGATTGCACAGGCGGTGACTTGTTATCACCAGCATCATTAGACTAGGGTGCCCCCTAGCGTTTTGAGTTTTGGGTCATTTGACCAATTTTGTCTTGGTTATAGAACATTATGTGTAAACCATAAACAGTTATATATATATTTTTGATTTTCGGAGTTTTATTTTGGTTAAGTTACATGATCCTGATGCAAATACTGATGAAATGCTTCTTTTTATAAATGTTGCAAATGTCTATCTAACACAATTTGCCAATGAGTCTGTTAATGTGTTTAAGTTTATGGAAATATGCTGATATTGAATAAAATCAAATTTTCTTTCCAAAATCTTGACCCTTAGGAACATTCGATAGATAGCTGGATTTCGGACGGAGTAGATACTAGTGAGTTGTAGTATGACGAGTTGTGAGTCTAGCCTGATGGCAAGTCAGCTTATGCCATGTGTGATGGCATCAGAGAGAATTTCTATCAATGCGCTATATTTAGCGATGTTATTTGTTGACCGACCAATACACACACCTCTGAAAATTACTAACTCGCCGTTTGGATCAAAAATGGCCTTGGCAACAGAAGATAGGTTTCGCGAACTACGACCCGCTCCGTCGGCATATCCAACGAAAGATTCCAATGGCTCCGACATCTGCGACAAATGTAAAAAGTGGATTACTTGACCAAAACAATTACTCTTAGTGAAAACAAAAATGTAACAAAAGCACATAGGTTACCACACTGAATCATGTGTAGTAACACTTAAGGTACAACTCGTTGTGGGGTTGTGCCAGTGGAATCCTGTCATAATCCATTAACTCGTAGGTTCCTTTTGCTAACACTCGCTTAACAATATAGGGGCCCATCCATAAAGACTTGAACTTACCTGCTCCCAATTTATCGGATTCCTGGTCATAAAGTAAGACCAAGTCACCTTCTGAGAAGACACGGGGTTTGACATTCTTGTCGAACTGCGCCTTGACTCGTTTCTTATGGGCTTTGTTAGCCAAAGTGGAATCATGACGAGTTTCATCCAATTGGATTAGTTCCAAGAAACGAGCCTCCTCTTCTGAATTTATGGGGAGAAGGTCAACTGCGAGTTTGAGGGACGAGATTTCACACTGAACTAGTAAGATTGCTTCTAGGCCATACACCAGTTGAAAAGGTGTAAACCCGGTTGCATTTCTTACCAATTTTCGGTATACCCACAAAGCTGAGTACAGGATCAGGTGCCAACTCCTTTTGTGGACTCCAATCATCTTTTGCAGCATCCGCTTCAGGACTTTGTTGATTGCTTCAACTTGTCCATTGGCCTACGGGTAATATGGAGTAGAGCTGTCGTGGGACAACCCTAATTTGGCAGCCAATTCGACCATCATGTGATTACGAAAATGCGATCCATGATCTATGACTATAGCTTGTGGTACACCGAATCTGGCGACTACATGATTGAAAAAGAAAAGGGTAGCTGTTTCACCAGTGTTATCTAATGTAGGCATCGCCTCGACTCATTTGGTAAAATAGTCTACGGCGACTATGATATACCCATGCCCCCCAGTCGAGGTGGGGTTACATGTCATGAAATCAATGCCCCATTTGGCAAATGGCCCAACATCAACTATCAGTTGCAGAGATGTGGGTGGTTTTCCTTGTTTTTCTATTGAAAATTTGACATGCATGACAACTTCTGACTGCGGTTATGCAATCTTTGAACATTGTTGGCCAAAAGTATCCTACTCGTAATTTTTTTTGCGATGTAGCGTAACCAGATTGATGCCCCCCACACGCACCTGAATGGCAATCATTCAGGACTTTTTTGGCCTCCTCGTGGGTGAGGCACCTCCTTAGAACTGTATCGACACCACGACGGTAAAGTGTATCACTGACGATCATGTAGTATTTTGACTGGAATCGAATACATTTTTGTTCCGAGTGAGAGGTATTAGACCTATATTTTTGGGTTTGGAGATAAATGATTATATATCCATACCACAGATTTCTTGAAGATATCAAAAACAAAGATTCATCCACGATGGTTTCTTCGGATGTTTCATCGTTGGATGACGATGGGAGATCGCATAGTAATTCTACGAAAACCAAGGATTTCTTTGATTTGGATTTTACGAATTTCAGATCAAACTCTTGGAGAATTGCTATCCATTTTGAATATTTCCCCCCCAGCAACTGTCGCGACAATATATAAGTCATGGGGTTGCAATTTGACAAAATGGTAGTTTTTCGAAAGAGGACATAGTGTCAAAATCTTTGTATTGCTTGAACAGTGACGAGAGCTAGCTTTTCAACATAGGAATACTTGCTTTATGTATCATTTAAGTTCCTACTCAAATAATATATAGGATTTTCAATTCCGTTTTCTTCTTGAACTAAAACCATTGCGATGGTGTTGCAGCCAGATACAGGTTAAAGTCCTTTTCATAATCAGGAGCGTACATTAATGATGCTTTCATTAAGGATTCTTTTAAAGCATCAAAGGAAGCTTGCGCGACCTGATCCCAGAGGAAGGGCACTTCCTTTTTCAATAGATGTTTATAACCTTTAGCAAGTTCGGCATAATTTGGAATGAACCTCCTCAGAAAGTTTTCTTTCCCTTGGAGTTTCTGAATCTGAAGCAAATTTGAAGGTGAAGGAAAATTTATGATTGCTTGAACCTTACATGGGTCAAGACAAATCCCGTCTTTTGAGACTACAAAGCCAAGAAAATGACCAGAACTGACACAGAACACACATTTGTGTGGATTGAGTCGTATCTTGTAGTGTCGGCAACGTAGAAATATCGCTATCAAATGTTGCGGATGATCGGTCTGCTTTCGCGAATGAGCCGGAAGGTTGTCGAGATATGGTTGAACGATGGTTTTGATGTCATGGAAGGCATAATTCATTGCCCTATGAAATATTGCCCCTATGTTCTTTAAACCAAAGGGTAATTTGCAATATGCAAATGTGCCCCACGGACAAATAAATGCAATCTTTGACTGGTCTTGTGGGCGGATAATTATTTGATTATACCCGGAGAATCCATCCATAAATGAAAAGATTTCACATCCGGTGCATTCATCAATTATCTGGTCAATAAAGGGTGTAGGGTAGTTGTCTTTCGGACAAGCTTGATTTACATCCCTATAATCGACGCACACTCTAATCATTCCTTGTTTTTTCATCACAGGAACAATGTTCGATACCCAATCAGTTAGAGGAACTGGGTATATAAAACCAGCATGGAGAAGTTTCTCAACTTTTGCCTTGATGGCAGCGGCTTTCTTGGGGTGCACCTGCCGTAGCTGTTGTCGTACCGGTTTGACATCTGGATACATCTTGATTTCGTGTTCAACTATACTCGAGTCAATGCCTAGCATTTCATCATATGACCAAGCAAAGACATCTCTGAATTCACGAAAAAGAGCGTTATATATTTCCAGTTCTGAAGGAGAACAACATTTGCCAACATAAATATTCTCTACAACATTCGTTTTGGTCGAGATATTTACGGCGATAGTCTCTTCAATATTGGACAAGTTTCGCTCGGAATCCACCGTGTTTACAGTATTTGATAGGAAATAAAAAACTGAAGGATGATGAAGGTTATCAGGAGTATCTTCTTGACAATGTGGAAGATGGGAATGATGGTGGTAATCTTCCCATGGCGCCCCTTCAATTGTCATTGACTGAACAATTCCTTCGTTGGTGTAATGCACTTGCGACCAAGGATCTGAAGGGGTGTCATATTCCTTAGACCTATCTATCCAAACGCTTGATGAGCGTTGATTTGGGTTTGCCTCCCATGCAAAAAACATTGATTGCTACAATATTTCTATTGGGCTTGGAGGCAATACCTGCGGATGATCCATGTTAATATCGTTTTCTGAGATCTTTTGAATTGAAGATATCATATTGAAGGTTCCTATCGTCGCCACTTCTGCCAGATTGATTGGTGGCGGGAGGGCAAAAGTCCCCATTAATATAGGGTCTTTTAGTAGGCCTACTCAGATATTTTGATGCAAATGGGGGCTTCCATGGATCATCGGAATGCTTCCCATAACTTGGGAACTATTGGGGAGAAATGTTTGTTGGTTGACAATTGTAATTCCTCCTTGAAAATGAAATGCAATCTTCCTAAAATAGGTTGATACAACCGCAACCATAGCATATATCCATGGTCTTCCCAGTAGGATGTTGTAATCGAGGTTTCCGTCGATTACTTTGACATCTATTTCTATTGTTTCCCCCCTAGTTCAACTTGCAAGTTACTTAGAATACCATACGGGGTATATGTTCGTCCGTCAAATGCTTTTAATGTCGTCGAAGATCGTGACAAGGTTGGAGATCCTAAATTCTTCCAACAACTCATCGACATAATACATGTAGATGCCCCCTCATCAATAATTGTTCGATGAAAAGTTTTGTTGAGGGCTTTCACTTGAATGAGGAAAGCTAGTTGATCTGGTAACTGAGGATCATATCCTTTGTGATTAAAGGACACAAGATTAGAATCCTTTGGGTCTATCCCACCTATAGCTGATAATAAATCCTGCTTTTGGGATGGGAAATTTTGTAGTACTTCAAGTGTCGACATAGCGGATGGCGATTGGGCCAGATCTTCCACTATGTTATAATGTTGTGCTACTCTGGCACGAGGATTAAATGTCGACTTATGTACTACTCCCTTTGGCGGTTTTATTGTTAGCTCTGGAATGATGGGCGGCGCAACTTCTGTCGAAGTTGTTGTCGAACTACTAGGTTGATCTTTATCCTTGTTGTTCGATAGCTGTGGATTCCCATAATCTTTATTCCTTGTCGATATCAAAGCATCATTTTTCTGTTTCGAAATTGACAAAATCAGTACTTGGGACGGGGAAGCATTTTCACTAGCAACCAGATTTGTTCTTGGATTTGGAAACAGATCAGTCAATACCGCTGAGGTTTTTGAATTCTTGAAGAATCTTTTAAGCTCAGCTTTATGTGGAAAATCTCTTGTCCAATGATCCTCATCACATATTAAGCATGGATTTTTGGGTTTCCTATCTCCAGGAGGGTTTGCAAAAGAATTTTCAGGTGATGATTCCTCCTGTTTCTTCTTCTTCCCTTTGTTTTTCTTCTTGCCTCCTGGTTGCTTCGTTTCTTTGCCTTTGTCAATCGAGACGACATTTACTTCCGAGGCAAGAAGTTCTTCTTTTGCATTTTGACTGGAAATATTACGGTTCTTTTTAGATGTAGCCTTTGTCAATTTCGTGTCAGTCGTACCAATCACGCCATCGCCGGCATGAGAGTCATTGTTCTATTTAGGAGGAGGAGGGACAGAAAATTCCAGTCTGGGTGCGTCAGGGATTTTATCGTAGAGCATGCCAAACTGAGTATAAATCAAGTCTAAATATTGTGCACGAGCAATAACTTTCTCTTCAGTGACGACTCCTCCTTTTGCCACATCTTTTGTAATGGAAGGTAATAATGAATTAATAAACCATTCAGCCAAAAGCTGATCAGGAACATATGTTTTTACCATTCTACGATGACGTCGCCACTCATGAATATGATTGGATATGTGAGTGGTCGTTGTTTTCTTGAAATTGGTAAGAAGTTATGTTCCTGTTTCGTACCTTATCGGTAGGGCACTGAAGTTGTCAAACGAAGCTCTGGGTAACTCAATATACCACTTTGCTACCGGACTAGTTAACGTCCTCTGAAAAAGGCGAAGCCTAATCGAATCATCGTTTAGGGTGTTTGATGAAAACCACAGATGAAATGTCATCACATGATTCGATGGGTCTTCACCCGAATTTCCATTAAATTTAGGAATATCTGACGGAAGTTTATGTGGAATCACTAGCCACCAAGGGGCATAAGCAATTGGATCGTTCGTTAGCCAATTTAGATATAGTAACTCTAAAGTTGTCACGAAGGGTAACTGTTGATTCAGGTTTGGCGAAGAATACCCAGGATAGAATGGAATGGCCCGAGCAGTTGGTCTTTGCATACCATCATAATGCATTTGATGTTGGTAACTTTGATAAGGTTGATGGGCATAACCATTGTAGAATGGTTGATTTTGACCGTTTTGAATATACAACTGCCCACTATTTGCAAAGATTTGTTGCTTAGATCCTTGGTATACTTGTTGGAATTGCGGTTGTTGGTATTGCACCAGCCACGGTTGCGAAGCCATGTGCTGTTGTCCAATACTGACCGTTTGACCAAGATTAGGGGTAATTGTACCCGTTTGGACCTGTGTCAATCCACTAGTTGGCTATTGTGGTTGAGTTGCAGGGACAAGAGGCTGTTGCATTACAACCTGAGAAACCCGAGGCTGGCATGCAACAGGCAACGCTTGTACTTATGACACCGTCACAATAGCCGGCGTAGTTGGTATATTTGACATAGGTAAACATTGTTGCATCAAATATACAACTCTTGGTTGTTGAGGCAGTATTGGCACCCAACCGCTAGATGTAATTCCAACATAACCTGAATTTTGTTGTGAACTCTCATATGGTTGTCCTCCCAGAGGAGACAATGAAAGGGTATATTGCCCCCCATGCGGCGGTAATCTGATAATCAAAGGAATTGTTTGTCCTTGAGAACCGGACTGCCCAAATTGACACCTTGAAGGATCAATTTGCTGAGACTCAACAAAAGAGTTCTAAAATACTATTTCAGATGAACAAACAGGAACGGACCATACTGTCGAAATAGCCCCTAAGTGGGCCCCTTCTAGCGATTGAGAGCTAGTTGGTATAGATGGTATGCCGGCGAACATTGTTGGAGTGACAGCAGGAAGTTCTACTGTCGCTGTGTCAGATGACACAGTCCTAGATGTCAATGGTTGTTCAGACATTTCTAGTCTATCCAAAAGATTGCCTAGCGATTCTACAGGAGCTTCTGATGCCGGTAGACTAATTTCTGATGAAGAAGGATACAGAGTGATCCCAACTCCAAATCTCGATGGAGTACTAGATGGAGGATCCTCTACAATATCTTCTATAGAAATTAGACCAGGTGGAAGAGGTAGACCGTCAGGTCCGTAAAATATTTCTTGTGCTGAAGAAGGTATAGAATCTGTAGCGACAAATGTTTGGGGAATAACACCTTCTGAATCAGCTGTAGATGGAGCTGGTTCAATAATACAAGTGTTTACCTTCACACTAGGATCAGTTCTATTGTCCTTTGGTGGCTGCTGAACTTCTTCTGTAAAGGCAGGGATATTAGAAATGTTTGGAGTAACCGGAGTCTCTGATGGTGTTGGAACACTTGTTCTAACTTTACCAGGGGATTTGGAACCGGTTAAACGAGTTCGCTTTGTCCGTAACAGTTTAGATTCCGGAGACAAAGACGGTTGACTCGTAAGCCTCCGCGAACGACAGGGTTTCAATTGACTTTCTTCCACGATTGCGGATTACTCTATCAACTAAAAATCAAGGGGAAGTATGTTTCCAAATTAGATGAATTTTAGACGCTTTGACACAACTTGTTTTTTTAATTTTTAAGAGTCGATAAAAAACAAAAGATGACTCTAGTCGCCTTCAATTTTTAATGAACCTGAAGTGACAAGTGCTCAGATGGACCTTTTCTCTTAAGGAGTCTGAAAAGGAACGAAAGAGACTGCTTTGGAAATCTAGACAGAGGGATTACCAAACCAATCGCAAAACTACAAAATACTTTTTACGGTACGGTAGTCAATCTTCCCGAATGCTGTGTTCAGTGCATTGCGATCGATAGGGCGGCAGACACGACTTCCAATGGATAAAGGACAAATCTTATTGTGGTCTCACAATATATACTCGACGGTACGTGGGAGCACAAGTACGTACTGGCACTTATCGTCTCAAGGTGGAGGAATCACCCAACCAACAATGAAAACAACAGTTACCAGGCTTTACGATGCCAGAATACGTCTCTAGCCTAGACTTCTAAATGTTGTGCGTTAGGTTCCAAAGCATTTTTAGATTCATTAAATTTATTTTACAGTTGATCTTGCTTAAGAAATTTTGCTTTCAGGTTCACCGTGTGATGTAGATGTACAATTCCTAAAATGAGATCTAAGATGATAAACAGTCGTTTAATCTTCTTTTTGCAATGAAAATCCTAGCTACTAAGGAAAGAGAGATGGCGTTCTTTCAACATAGAGCAGAGAGCATACACTATATGCACTATCCTAAATCAAACCAACAAATAGTCTAAATGGAAATGCACGTGCATCTATTTGTTTTCAGCCTTCTTAATGTGTGAATGGTAAAAAGAAAGCTAAGCGCAAATCTGAATTATTTTTCAAAGCAACATTACTAGCAAGTTTCTTTTCAAGACAAAATGAGGAAAATGACGAAACTTTGCGATTTGGAATTGAAAACTTGCTTTCGACACTTGAAAGACTACTAATTCAAATAAAATACAAGAGTAACAGTGTAATCGACCATCAAGAACAATCGGATTCTCTTCTATGACTGAAAACGACACTTGCGACACTTTCAAATCAAGAAATGACAGTATGGTTATGCTACTTCTTTGTAAAAGAGAACTGAAAATGGCTCAAAATACATAAAAACATTTACAGTCCTTTGCACAATGGAGGCGGAATAATGGAAAGGAAGGGGGTTTCAATAGAGGTGTACTGACTACAGGTAGCAAAGCTCTTGAATAGAGCTGAAAAGAGTGAACACAGAAACCAAATCTAGGAGCAGGAAAGGCCTTGTCTGATCAACGCACCTGTAACACAATGAAAAAGAGATGTAGCACACCTACTACAATCGGGAAGTGCGATGCATCTAGAATTCACAGAAGAGACAGAGCATTGGACCAGGGACGAGACTTTAACTGGGTTCCGGGTCACAGTTTGTGTTATAGACATTTTTGTGCCTTACAGCCTCGAGCATGAAATGTCCATAATCTAAGGGATCCAAACTATCTAAACATGTTGTTCCTACCCCTAGAGGAACAAGGCCAACAAACCACAACAATTCACAGAAGTTCTCCACCTGAAAACACTCAAAAACAAGCCAATTCTGGATCATGTCAACTGCTCCACTGAGCATCTGTGCTGAATGTCAACTGCCCCACTATCTACCTGCGTTGAATGTCAACTACAACAAAGGCTACCTACACTGAGCGTAATTGGACAAGTGGCAGGCTCATTTCTCAATGTGTCAATGCTCAGGAAGCTTCCAAAATGACACTTGCATCAGGGAATTCGACTGGTGATGAGTAAGAGGTTCCAAATCTCCAAGTGGAAGCAAGAACCTCCAAGTGGACTCAAGAACTGAGAGAGGGAGAGGACACTAGTCAGATCTCAAGCTGACTCATCCTCTCTCCAAAACATCTATATATGGATCTCTCCTCCATGAGATCTAAAGGCTGGAATTTGGTTATTGCAAAGAATTGTTGTTGGTTTGAGGTTGGATCATTGGGTGCTTAATGCTTTGAAGGGAGCTGAAGAAGGAATTCCATTCTGCTGGGAAGGAGATGCTGGATTGGAGCCCTATGGGTTGTATCTCTTCCTGAACCTTGTTATCAATCAATAAAGCTATCTTGGTTCTTTCCTATATGCTGGTGTATTTTGTATGATTTGCATTAGTATATTTGATTTACTTCTAATCCTGAATCATTTATGAATATGTATATTTTCCTTTGTGTTGTGTTCTTCTCTTGTCGCAAGTAGTTATTCTCTTGTCACAGGTAGTTGTTCTCTTGTGATCTCATGGGAATCAAGTAGCTGTTCTCTTGAGCAAGCGAGGAGGCAAGTAGCTGTGGACACCCAAAGAGAAGAGGATCTAGATCGAGGGACAACTGGAAGACAATGGTAAGTCTACCAATCTCCCCTCTTTCACATTTCATAAAGGAAGAAACCGAAGTAGCTGTATCTGTTTGTTGCTAAGGTACTGTCACACCTTAGGTGGATAGGATCGTCCTGCATAGGAATTTTTCCCCACAACAAATTGGCGACTCTGCTGGGGACATTTGTTTTAGTCATTTTGTTTGTGTTTACATCATTGTTTACTTCATAGACTCAACGGCAACAATCGAACTGCTTCTGCAAAGTAGAATGTTGCTGCTTTGATCCTTCACTGGGTTTTTGTCTATGATCTGAACAATGGACTCACAAATGACTTGATGATCTTTTGTGATAGTCTTTAGTACCCTCTCAAAGCATCCCTTTGTTTATACCTTGCTTGTGTTTCTGATTTGGCCTGAAACAGTTTATTTTTGAGCATTTTATGACCCGGAACCCAAGGGAAACGAGAGTTTCTTTTTCAGTGCAGACACTGTGAAGGCAGTCTGCATTTCAATGCAGGTCCCGTGAAGGCTACCTGCACTGAATGTCAAACTGACAGTGTTAGACTTGCGTTGAACCAGTGTGGCCTTGTGCAGTTGGGGTTCTCTGCTGTCTTTTGCCCTGTTTTGATCTCTTTTTTTGCAGCCTTTAACCAGCATAGGTACCAGTCTGATAACCCCTTTTCTTTGCTTTAATTCCGCCTCATTTTGTACAAAAATACTGTAAGTGTTTTTATGTGTTTGTGGCGTCATTAACAGTTTTCCTTTGCAAGAGTAAAGTAATCATCCTGTAGCCCTTGATTCAGATTTGATTGATTGATTGATTGTGATCTTAGGAGAGAGTTCATTGGTTGTTTGCAGTTGATTATACATTTGCTTTTGCTTATTGGTTTGAGTTTGTCACTTTTGAATGTCAAAACAAGTATTCATTTCGAAAATCGCAAAGTGATTGTAATCTCTTCTACCCTTGTTGATTTTGGGAAAAAGTAAACTTGTTTGTATCTGTCATTTAAAAGCGAATTCAAAGTTGTACAAAAAGCTTTCTTTGTAAGCATTTATACTAAGAAAGTGGAAAACAAACACCTGCATTGTGCATTTGCATTTTGATAAAGTTTGCATGATTTATTTAGGAAAGAGTGCATTAGAGTGTGCTGATTGCTCTTTGAGAAAAGATAGTCGCTCTCTTTTCCCTTAGTAACTAGGATTTTCAAAGTTGAAAGATTATAAAGCTTGCTTATCATCTTAGACTGCATTTAGGAATTGTACCATACATCTCGTGGTGATCCTGAAAGACAAACTTCTAAAAAGATCAACTTAAAATAAACTGAATTAACCTAACAATGCTTTGCAACATAACGCAAAACATAGAGGTCTAGGCTAGAGACGTGTTCCGGCGTCGTTAAGCCTAGTGACTGTCGATCTCGTGGAAGGTGGGTGATTCCTCCTGAGGGATGATAGCACTAGTACGGATTGTGCTCCCACGTACCGTCGTGTATATATTGGGAGACCCCTATAGGCATATATCCTTTATCCTTAGGAAGCCATTTCGGCCGCCCTACTGATTGCAATTTAGTGAACACATCATTCACGAAGATCGACCGCCCGTACCGTAAAAAGTATTCTATGGTTTTGTGAAAAGTTTGGCACACCCTCTGCCTAGATCTCCAGAGAAGTTTCTTTTGGCCTTTTTCAGACTCTATAACAGAAAAAGTCCATCCGAGCATTTGTCACTTCGGGCTCGTTAAAACATCGAAGGAGACTAGAGTCATCTTTAGCTTTTTCTCGACTCTTTAAAACTGAAAAAGCAAGTTGTGTCTAAAGCGTCGTTAACAATTTATTTTAAACGGAACAATCACCCATTATTCCCGCGTTGATATTTAGGTTGAAATGATGGAGCACACCAACCAAGGAATTCCCCTTGGTGGAAATCCTAGTCCCTTCTCCTCTTGGGGAGATGTTGGTGCGCCCCACACGGCCACATTGTCGCTTCCAGGACTGACAATCGGCCTACCAGTCTGGCTCTTTTCAACCAATGTCGTTCAGAATACCACTGCTCCTGAACAGTCGAGTCAACAGTTAGATCAGACAAGAGTTGCCTCCCAGCCTTCTACTTCATCTTCCTCTCCTCCTTCCTCTTTGCTTGACGGAACTGGTCGAACAAAGAACCAGGTTCCTAGGGAGAAGAAGGAGAAGAAGAAGAAAGAAAAGAAGCAGAAGGAGCCTAAGGCGACTGGGGGCAAACAAATGTCATCTAACAAAAATCCACACACAGCACTCGTAAGGCCTAAATCACCATGCGGCATATGCAAGGGAGACCACTTCCATAGAGATTGTCCCTGTATCCCCCGGATACTAAGAGACTGGTCCCCCCGATTGCACAATTCGGTAGCATCGACCTCTGATAGCCATGTCGACTGCTCACCGTCAACTAGTGGGAGTGAAGCCCCAGGACAAAGCAGGAAAGCTAAATTTCCCTACAGACTGTGTGAAGGCGATCACGCCATCCACCGGTGTCCCTTCTTAGACGAGGCAAAAAGAGTTCTGGAAGATCGCTCGATATTACGAGCACATCTTCCTCTTGGATATCAAAGACTCCTGCTAAGTCCCTCGCTAGTTGAGAATCCGGTTGACCCGCCCAGGTGGTCAGCCGAAGCACCTGTCATTGAAGATGAACCGTCTGAATCCATACCTGACGAAAGTCTAAAGGTTGAAACGGAAGTTTACCCGGGTTTTCCTTCAGAGGCTCTATATTCGAATGACACCATCACAGAGGAGAATAAAGACGACACCGTCCAAGTTCTCTTCATCAGCACTGACTCTGATGATCAAGGGGGTAATGCCACCATTCCTTTATCGCAGGAAGGAAGTTCATCAGAGCGCTATCCGGCCGTATACTCGGTCCCACCACTAAGCAACCTGGTTGTGTCCTTTGACTGGAACCAACTAGGCAGACCCCGCTTGCCAGCTAGCATACCATTCAGAATTATTGTCCAAATATACAGAATGGTAATGGCTGGTACAGTTATTGATGAAGGGGCATCTGTGAGTATCCTTTCCTCTATTGCTTGGAAAGCGCTTGGTTCGCCTGCGCTTTTGCCTGAAATGAGAAATCTATCAGGCTTTGATAAGGGAACCAGTCGCCCTTTAGGGATCCTCCCCAATGTGCCAATAACATTGAAAGGGAAGACCGTTCAAATGAATGTGATGGTCGTTCAAGAACCCTTGGATTATAACCTACTCCTTGGAGCCATCGTCTCCTCACTCTTTAGAGTAATGTGTTTTCCGCATGAAGGAAGAATGGTCAAGCTCGTGGACCAACTTTCGTTTCCCGGATCACACATCGCAAATAGTCATATACCATCCCTAAATGGTCTGTTCACAAAAGAAGTGTCTCAACCCACGGTCCGTCCTCCTGATGAGTGCGAGTAATCCAGGAGGATATGACTGGAACCCAGGGGGCATGCGTCCTGGTCGGCTTCGGCAGAAAACTTTGGGTATAGGGTAGGTTTCCGCGGGAGAATATGACTAGTCCGTACCCCGTCCGTAGAGGAAAGAGGGTTGCTCTAGAATAAGATTCTTTTGTCAAATTTATGTGAGTGGAATAATCTGCTTTTCACTCACCTTTGTCTATTTCGATAGGCATTGCCGAGGAAGTGTTTTGTTTAATCTACTAACCAGACAATCTTTGGGTAACCTGAAAGAGGTAAGCCTCTCTCGGTAAAACGAAAGTTTTAGTGGAAAAGAAGTAGAGGTAACCTTGAAACTCTGTCTTATGCCTAGGGGCATGCAAACCTTTTGGAGTGTAAGCAAGGGGCGGCTATTTATTTTTTAAATTTTTAGGTTCTCCCTTTAAACCTGTAGGTCTAACCCTTTAAACTCGTAGGATTAGTCATTTCCAAGCTTGCATAAAGAAAGGATGTGGAGCAAAGCGTGGTGAGATGAAGCTCCATAAAAAATAGCGATCTCCAATGAGACACTCTTATCATATGACTGGTATAATCGAGCAGTTTTAACGTGGAATTTATGCTCGTTAAAAAGTAGAAAAGCGATATCGAGCAGTTTTAACGTGGAATTTATGCTCGTTAAAAAATAGAAAAGCGATATTGAGCAGTGTTTTGGCGCATTCAAGCTCGTTAAAAAATGAACCCATCTCGGTAAATAACGATTGTGTATGTAACCTGATCAACCATAAAAGCCCTGGTCGTGTTTTGTGCACCGTCACCTCCAATTTTCATTTGGACGATCGTTCACCTCCATATGATTGTTTACCCATTTTTAGGAACAGCTGCGAAGAGTGATTTCACCTAGCCATCCTTGTGACACTACCGTGATTGGAAAATTCCAACCTGTACCTGGAATCAGCTGCTAACCCTGTTCATCACTCGTTCCTCAAAAGACGAGTCTTCTTTAAGCTTTTTTCAATTGACTCGTAAAATATGAAAAAATTGCCGAGTTTTGGCCTTCCAGCTCGTTAAAGTGACTGGAAGTGCTATCCCTCCTCTAGATTTTAATCTTTTTGGACCTGAGGGATTATTGAACAAAAAGATTGAGCGCTTGTTTTGTTCGGCTCGTTAAAACTATCGAAAACTCATCCCTTCTGTATAGTTTTATACTTTTTTGGACTTAAGGGATTAGATGACGAAAAAGGAATTTTGGAGTTGACTTTATGTACCTTTTCAGACTCTCTAAAAATGAAAAGGGCCGAGTTTTATTTGTCGTTAGACTCGTTAAAATCACTAAATAGCGACAAACTTGTCTTTAGACGAGAACGAGTTTCACTATCACTAGGCTCGTTAGAACATAGCGATGGGCTTGCCCAAAGGGCAGGTTATAGAACTAGCATATGTTATCCTCCTCAAGCTTGACAAGAATAAAGAGGTATTGGTCAGCAATGACTGGGGAAAAATTGGGAAAAAATCAAGAAAACTTTGATGGTAGCAGGTCGCTCTCGAACATGACACTTTTCCTCCGTACCACAATCGGGTTGGGTTGTTTCATTCACCGGTCACATCACCATGGTCTCGCCATAACATCCATACTTGGGGTAATGCTACCAATCCATCGCATCAGTGTCGCCATATGTTCAATAGAAGTCATTCAGAAAGAGTCAACCATGTCCCATCCACTGCCATACATTATCCTTCATCCATTCATGACCGCCACCCTGAATCATATGTCACAGATCGTTTTCACCTCCATGAAAATCATTAGCTCCATTTCGTGTCACTGATGTGGGATTCATTAAGGCCCTCCTTTGACGGATCGCTTCTTGTCGACATCAGCTCATTATACAAGAAGTTGGTCTAGGAACAACCCCTTCGGTACTTTGAAGCTTGCATGCCTCAATGGCAAGTTTCTCACTTCCGGCGACAGGTATACATCAATGACCTTCGACCAGAAGATTTTGCGTGCTATTCGACACCAAGTCCTTTATTCACAACACATAAATTGTACTGCAATACCTTGAGGGTCATTATCATTATCGGTGATTCCTCTCGTGCTTGTTAACGGTTTACATCATTGACCGGTAATCAAGCGATGTCTTTCGATGTTCGACTTCAGCGCAATTCTCACATGGATCGACTTGTACTTAGAGTGAAGATCGAATGAGTTTGAAGACCCCGGATCTAGTTTCATCCATCCGGGTTGCGATATATATTCAGGAAAAATAAAGACAATTGACATGTACATCATTGCAGCAGATGATCATCCTACTCAAAGGATGATAATTTCGCCAAAATTATCAGTCTACCATCAGACGATCGTCTGTTCTATGTACAAAAATGAATTTATAAAGCTGAGCATGGGAATGCCCGCCTCAGCTAGATCATGAAAGCAGTATGAATCATAATGTATTGTATTGTATTTTATTACAGGTCTCCTCCTAGCAAATGGATGAACTTCGGACCCTCCTGGTTAAAGCATTTCACCCGATAAACGGCCTCATACTTTAGGGGGCAACTGTTATAGACATTTTTGTGCCTTACAGCCTCGAGCATGAAATGTCCATAATCTAAGGGATCCAAATTCCCTAAACATGTTGTTCCTACCCCTAGAGGAACAAGGCCAACAAACCACAACAATTCACAGAAGTTCTCCACCTGAAAACACTCAAAAACAAGCAAATTCTGGATCATGTCAACTGCTCCACTGAGCATCTGCGCTGAATGTCAACTGCCCCACTATCTACCTACGTTGAATGTCAACTGCAACAAAGGCTACCTGCGCTGAGCGTAACTGGACAAGTGGCAGGCTCATTTCTCAATGTGTCAATGCTCAGGAAGCTTCCAAAATGACACTTGCATCAGGGAATTCGATTGGTGATGAGTAAGAGGTTCCAAATCTCCAAGTGGAAGCAAGAACCTCCAAGTGGACTCAAGAATTGAGAGAGGGAGAGGACACTAGTCAGATCTCAAGCTGACTCATCCTCTCTCCAAAACATCTATATATGGATCTCTCCTCCATGAGATCTAAAAGGCTGGAATTTGGTTATTGCAAAGAATTGTTGTTGGTTTGAGGTTGGATCATTGGGTGCTTAATGCTTTGAAGGGAGCTGAAGAAGGAATTCCATTCTGCTGGGAAGGAGATGCTGGATTAGAGCCCTATGGGTTGTATCTCTTCATGAACCTTATTATCAATCAATAAAGCTATCTTGGTTCTTTCCTATATGCTGGTGTATTTTGTATGATTTGCATTAGTATATTTGATTTACTTCTAATCCTGAATCATTTATGAATATGTATATTTGCCTTTGTGTTGTGTTCTTCTCTTGTCGAAAGTAGCTGTTCTCTTGTCACAGGTAGCTGTTCTCTTGTGATCTCGTGGGAATCATGTAGTTGTTCTCTTGAGCAAGCGAGGAGGCAAGTAGCTGTGGACACCCAAAGAGAAGAGGATCTAGATTGAGGGACAACCGGAAGACAACGGTAAGTCTACCAATCTCCCCTCTTTCACATTTCATAAAGGAAGAAACCGAAGTAGATGTATCTGTTTGTTGCTAAGGTACTGTCACACCTTAGGTGGATAGGATCGTCCTGCATAGGCATTTTTCCCCACAACAGTTTGCAGCTTAGTTCAGGTATTTAGGCTGAGCAAGTGGTAATCAGTAAATCAATCACAGGGGTAGATCTAAATAGGTTACTAGAACCACCACAAGGGAAATTAGAGAGCTTGTAAATCAATTGTTCAATTCATAAACAAAACCTGGAGATAGACTGAAGCAGCATTGATCTACTTTGCACTTGCATAGAAAATGCAATTCGAAGGCTAGCTGGCTTAACTTCAGGCTCCGTCTGTAAGTTTATAAAGCAAAAAAATGTAGATAAACAAACATTCTATTCGCTCCCCAGTGGAGTCGCCATTTTGTTATCGGGAAAACTAGTGTTTATGCAGAGCTGCTAGTCCCACTAAGGCTGGTAGCTACCTTAGAAACAAACAAACTAAAACTAATTTCATTTTCCTTTATGAGAAATAGATAAGAGGGGAATAAGGAGACCAACCTCTGCCTTGCGCTTCATCCCTCACTCGATTCCTCTCCCTTCTGATAGATCTTTGCCACTTACTTCCTAGTCTACCCAGCTTCAAGAGCACCTGTAGAATCAAAGCAGCATAACACTATCCAAGAACATAGATCTATTATCATAAACAATATAGGACCAGATATATATTGACCACACAAATTCATATAACGTCAACCATACAAGAATGTGGAGGAAAACTTGAATAGCTTTATTGGTAATCAAGAAAGAGTAAAGAGGATTACAACCAATTGTTCTAACCCAGCATCATCCTCTCAGCAAGAAAGCCCTTCTTCACCTCATGAAAAGATTAGATCACCCAACACTATGATATTGCACCAAGAAACCAGCAGCACTTCCTTACAAGATACAAAATTCCAGCCTCCTGGATCTCTGGGATGAGGGATCCATATATAGATGTTGGCAAGGGGGGTGAGTCAGCTTTTGAGATTTGATTAGTGTCCTCTCTCTGATAGTTCTTTATTCCACTTGGAGATTGATGATCTCTTACTCATCCCTGGGCGAATGCAGAGAGGCAAGTGTCACAGGAGAAGTTTCTAGAAGATTCCATGATCCTCCACCTTGCAAATTGACCTTGCCATTTGTCCACTCTCGCCCATCGCACCCCATAGAAGGGATTTTCAAGATGCATCACACCTACTGTGTGTATTTAGGTGGGATGCAGTGCACTTTGACCATGGAGCAGGTGAGATGGTCTAGTTTTGACCAGTTTTGAGCAGTTTTTCATGGAGAACTTTTGGGAGAAGATGTAATCAGTTGACCTTGTTCTTTTAGATGTTGGAACAACACTTTTAGGGACTTAAGAGCCCTTGGTTTATGGACATTTATGATTGGGGTTGTAGTGCCCAAAAATGTCTATAACACTCATAGGGTCATAAACGAGCATTCAAATAGAGATTGGGGCTTCACTTCAAGTATCAATTTGAGCCACATAAAAAGTAATGATTACATCAATAATAGAGCCATTAGAGCACCTTTTGAGGACATGATAAAATGACATATTAAAACCAAGACAAAAAATCTAGATTGAGACAATAAAATGATAAGAAAAACTTCCTTTTCTTTGAGGATCCCCTTGAACTCATGCACTTTATTTTACATGCTCCCCCTAAGACCTAATTGGCTTCAAATATTCATTAAGGTCTCTTGGTGCTCCTTCCTCTCTCAAACCCTAATATGTTGCTTTTTGTTCTAAGGACTAGGCTTCTAGACTTTCCTTTTAATCTTCTTTGATTAAGCTTCTCTTTTTTACTGGATCACACAACGAAATTAGGCATCTTGCAATCTTTGGTTAGATGGCCTATATTGTCTCATGTAAAAAAATTTATGTGACCAAGGAATGGTGGAAAAGGCTCAGATCTTTTGTTGATCTGCATTCTATTCTCGTTCTTCTTTGCACTAGTCCTGCATTCAACAGCCTTGTACCTAAAAAACATTCATAAGTAATAAGTGACCATAAAAGGAAATTTTATACTTGATGGTTGATGATGATCTTCCTTAATTGCTAGGTTAATAAGGCTTCCTTTTCTGCTCCAACTTTAATTACCTATTTGACTGATATAAATTGATCATTCTTTGTTTATGTTCAACTACTGTATGTCAAAAACTATGGCAAGTGAGGCACTTTATGTCCTCCGATGATGAAGTGAAAGATCTTCTAATTGATAATTATTTTCTTAACTCTCTTCTTGGCTATTGATTTAATTGTTGGCCCCATTTCTTGCTTGAGTCATTTTATTTGAAAGTCCTTTTTGTTGTCACCTTAGATCTAGATTCTCCTTCCCCCTGATTGTTATTCTTCTCTAAATTGTTTCTCATAGAGACAAACTCAACTTCTAATCTTTCACAATCATTTTCCTTTTCTTTAAACTAATTTCTCATTCCTTCTTCAATCCTCCTTCCTTGTTCTATTTGAGTTTTGAAACTAATAATTTCTTCTTTAAAAGCTTACTCTCTTTCTTCAAGTATTTGAAGAAGATTTTTTAGATCTCTATTTTTACAGAGAGATTTTATATTTCATCTAATGCAAAGCTAAGTTGAGCTTGATATCTAGCCTATCTCTCTTCTTGAAAATCTACCACTTTGATTCTAGGAGAGAAAATGTCATTTGGCTTATCACTTTCCTTTTAAGGGGCCATTTTCTTCTTTTTCCTTTTCTCCACCATTAGTACTGGTTTCTCTGTCATGCAGGGCTTGCAACCTTTCCCAACTATCCTTTGCAGACTTGAGATCCACGACTTTCTCAAGATCCAGATTATGATTATTGTCATAAACTGTAAACTTAGCTTGGGAATTCTATTGTTGGACTTGTTTTGTAGGGGGTTCTTCGTCATAACCATTCATCACTTCATTCCATACTTTAGATCCAAGTGCAGATAATTGGGATTTCACCTTTTCTCTCCATTCTTGAAAATTTGCAGGACTAAGCAACAAAGCACTATGATAACCCACGATTTTCCCATATCCACCTTCTAGTGATTAAGCCTCAATAGAAGGCACCTGCTCTGATAACAAATATAATAATTTAAAATAATTTTGTCAAATAATTAGTCAAACATTACACAAAATATCATCAATAGTTTTTATCATGTAAACCACACTAAACAATCAACATAGATATCATATCAAGCATACACATAGGACACAAAGATATATGGTGGAAACCCTCAAGGGGGAGAAAACCACCTTGTTATTGTTGTGCTACATCTCTTTCTTTTATTATCAATCAATTTGTTTTACAAATGCTAGCCCCAACTAGCTAAGAGCCACTACTCCTCTACAACAGTTTTTTGGCCACCATCAACAATGAAGCCCCAACTCCCTATCCACTGGTTGCTTGCCACTACCAGCAAGGAGTCACTACTCCTATCTTGGCATGCCACCACTTGTCGGAGGTCCCATCCTCCTCAAATTCTCAAGGCCACGTTTTCATTCATTTTAAGGCTAGAACCCAAATCAAACAAATGAACTTTGCAACACATAAATAAGTCAACTCCCTTTGCAACACAATCTCAACCTTGCTAATTGCCGCTCACTGCTACAAATATAAAAACAACTTCATTATGCACTATATCTCAACTAAACTCTAACAATGGCATATCATGTTTATGCTAATTTCTCCCTCATCGAGATACACTATATAAATCATTAACTACACACCACTTCTCTTGAAGACCACATCAAAGAAACCCTCACACCAAATACCATGGGAAAAACCCTTGCAATTTCCTGTGGTTTTATTTTCTCAAGAATCTTCACCCAAATCTGTAACATATCCTCAATAAAACATCATCATCACACTAGAATATATAGTTCTAGCCATCTACAATAATAGCAACACACTTACAATCATGTTACACCAATAAACCATGCCAAAACACATATAAAAATTGACATCTATACCAACCAAACAACATTGTTGCCATTAAATTTTTTAATATCACTTTATTTATTTATTAAATATTTTAATAATTTTTAAATAAATAAAAAAACATTATTAAAAAAACATTCAAAAACCCAAAAAAAATATTATTAAAATTTATATCAAAACTTCCCTTCCAAATTTAATGTGACAAGTAAAATATCACCCTTGTCCACAATCTTTCACATGTTATATAAACCATAACTCTATAAATATAAAATGAATCAGAAATTTGGGTAGACAAATATAAGTATCATCTTTACATGTTTACCTTGTGAATGAGGTTAGTGTGGTCCCTCTTATGGTCTTTGATATATTATTTTTATTTATGATTATTTAATATACATTAAATAAATAATATAAAATGTGTTACATAAAATAATATAAAATGTGTTATGTAAAATATTATGGTATTTTTAATTATTTTATTTAAAATATTATGGTTTTTTTTATATTTTTATTTAATTGTATTTATATTAGAAGTAATGTAATGATTGTAATAATAAAAGATGGAATTAATCTTATGTTAATTAAAAAAATTCTCTCAATATTAATTTTACTAATTAAAATAAGTATAGTTTAATTTATAGATGAAAGAGCTTTTCTACTATGACATTTTTATGGTTAATTTTAACCCAAATCTAACAGAGACTAAAAAAAACGTGAGTTTAATTTGTTTAATCTATAATTAAAGTGCCCAAGTTGTTTAATCTATAGAATTTAAGTGTCTGGGGGTGTTGAATTTATGCATTCAAAAATGTATTTTGAACAACAAAAAATCACATTTTAGCTTGAAATTACATTGTTGAGTTCGTGTGAAAAAAACTATTTAGTCTATAAGTTAAACTACACCATTAATATATATTAATGTATGTCAAAGATTCATATCTTTAGTTTTCATTATTATTATTATTATTAAATATGAAATATATAGCAATTTTTTATATCAAAATAAATATATATTAATAAAAATGGTAATGAAGTTGTGAACATATTTATCATTGTAATTTTTTTCCCAACTTATATCAGTTATATAATGTAATATTTATGCTAATTGATTGGAAATTAATTGAACACGATAAAAAATGATTAAGAGTTATAAACAAAATTAAGATTAATATGGAAATGCAATCATACATTGATCACACTAAAAATTATATATGTGAGAAGACAGTATACCAAAAATATCATTGGGAGGTTACATGACAATTTAAATCACCACATAGTAGAGCCAACATCCATTACTTGGTTCTTTATGTAGGGAATCGATACATTCCATAGAAGAGTTGTGGTTTGTTAGGTGGTAGACCCAACACCCAGTGTCTAGCTCTGTTGCAAAAGATAAATACACCTACCACTCCCCAAATTCCAATCCCAAATCTGATCCCCAATGCCATTAATGACATATTTTCATCTAGATGCTGAGCCATCTCATTTTCTTATGGGCACTGTTGCTATTATGTCATCTTCTCTCATTGGGTTTTCCTTTCCCTTGCATGAATCTAAGGGACACCCATATAAGCACCTATTCCTTTGAAATGATGTTGTGCTAAATGTGGAAAATTGTGTTCCTCCGAGGATTGGCCCACAAAGGCTATTAGATGAAACATCTAGAATAACCAAACTGTATACATCCAGAACATCCAAAATGTATAGCTTAGAGAGCTCTTTAGGAATATGTCCACTCAAATTATTCTTGCTCAAGTCTAACTACTCCAAAGTAGATATGTTACTAAGAGATACAGGTATTAGCCGTTGCAAGTGGTTGCGAGATAGATTTAGCAATCTCATGTCTCTCAAAGTTCTTATGATTGCAGGTATTTGTCCTACAAGATTATTGTTGGAAAAATCAAGTATTGTGTTTGTAGATGAGAGGTATGGCAGAGTATACTGACATCCTTTCATGTGAAGTGTGATTTCTTCTTCAAAAGGAATATAGTTTGAAGAATTTACAAATCCTTGAATCCTTTCAAAATGTAATGGCATTCTTCCACTGAATTTATTGTTGGATAAATCCAATACATACAAATAGGTGAAATTTGTTACCCATTCAGGGATGCCACCATGAAAATTGTTGTAACCAAAGTTTAAAATTTTCAATAATGAAAGAGATTCCAATTAGGGAGGAAGTTGCCCTCTCAAATTTGTTTCCTTAAATCTAAATACTTAATTGTAGTACAATTAGCCAAAAATATTGGCAAAGTCCTAGAAATTTTATTAGTGTGAGCAGAGAAAATATTTAAAGAGTCACAACTGCCATTAAGTTCAAGTATTGATCCTTCTAAATTATTCTTTGATAAATCTAAAATTATAAGAGAATCCAAACTAATAATATTGGGTATAGTGCCAAAAATATTATTATTATATAGATCTAGTACTTGTAAATCCTTTTATGTGACTTATACTAAGCAAGAGAGATCCAGTCAAATTGTTATTTGATAAAACAAGATCTTGAAGATTTCTTAATTGACCTATGTTATGCAGAAGAGATCCAGTCAAATTGTTATTTGGTAAAACAAGATATTGAAGATTGATTAATTGACCTATGTTATGCGGGAGAGATCCAATCAAATTGCTATTTGATAAGACAAGATCTTGAATATTGCTTAATTGACCTACGTTATGTGGGAGAGATCCAGTCAAATTGTTATTTGATAAAACAAGATCTTGAATATTGCTTAATTGACCTATGTTACGCGGGAGAGATCCAATTAACTGGTTGTTTGATAAGTCGAGTTAGTTCAAATATGTATTGGTAATATTGGGGGGAATGCTACCTCTAAGGTTGTTAGCGTGTAGGGACAATTGAATAGGGTTAGAGAGTTGTTGGATAAATCAATATATGATATGCATTGAGTCAAACCAATAGTTGAACGGATATTTTTTCCTCTACCCGTCAAGTCAGAGAGTAAAGTGTAGTTTCTAATCGAAGTAAGAATGCTTCCACTTATACTATTGAAATTGAATATGAGTGTATACAACCTGACCACGTGACCAATTTCTAATGGTATTGAACCACTCAAGTTGTTGTTGTAATTAAACAATTCTATAAGTGAAGTGCAGTTGGCAAGAGAAGTTGGGATGCTTCCACTCAGAGCATTTTGGGACAACTTGAGAGATTTCAAGTGGACCAGATGATCGAATTCTGCTGGGATAGAACCCCTCAACTGGTTATCTGCAATATTCAATGTTTGTAGCAAAGCGAAGTTGCCGATAGAAGTTGGTATACTCCCTGTAAAACGGTTAAAGGAAAGTTCGATCCGTTGAAGACGTGTACAATTAAATAATTCCTTTGGAATATAGTCATGGAGCGCATCATTCTCAGAGAGGTCAAGTATTCCTAGTGCTTTCATCTGCCAAACTCTGCTGGAATTCTCCCACTCAAAGAATTCCAAGAAAGATCTAAATGCCGCAAAAGAGAGAGGCTCCCAATTGATGGGAAGAGGGTACCATTCAACCAGCAGTGAGGGAGTAAAATTGCAACCACTCATTTGGTGTTTGGCCTGCATGAAATTCTGTTCCACAGGAAGATGTTATGTGAGTTATTGGTCATCCAGTCGGAGAGCGATTCATATGGATCGAAAGTGATGCCTTTCTGGAAGCTCAGAAGTGCCTCCACATCCATTTTATGGTGATTTCGTCCATTAAAAGGAATGCTTTCAACAAAAGTGAATCCACCCATCCGTTCAGAATAAGTATGGTAATGAAAATGCATTGCTACACCCATCATCACAGAGCACACAAACATGATGACAATGAGCAAAAGAAGATCCATTTGGTCGCCACACGTACTGCTTTGTCCTCGATGCTAGAGATGGCGTAGCCCCTTTTCTTATTTTCCAGCTTGTACTTTTTCTTCATGGCCTCTGTGATGGCCAAGTCACTACCCTTCCCTTCCGAGATGTCTGCGGGGTCCTTTCCTTTGCATGGAAGTTGGGAGATGCGGTGAATCAAGTCTGTCATGATGGGGATGGGCTCCTCCAACCACAAACACCCATCATGCACTAGGTAGAGCAGCTCCCTGATGACAAAAATGGTTATTGGGGTGTTGTGGAAATGCGACACCCAGAGTAGATTCGATAGCCTAGCCTTTTCCACTCCGCACAACCACTCTCATGGCTCTAGTTCTGTAACCCCCGTCGCGGTATTCTGCTTGGGCTTCATAAGGTGCCTGGTCTCAAGGTGAGGGAACTTCTCGTGGTTAGCGAGGTCCCAATCCTCGAACTTCAGGCTTGGCATGTGTTCCAGGTGTGTGCCCTCAAACATAATGTTGTTGGGGAGGAGGGGGGTCTGGAGTGAGCTCTTGGTCTCATCTAGGGCTCTTGGTCTCATCTAGGTCCTTGGGCAATTTAGCCTTCCCTTTTTGCAGGGGGACATAGACGGGAAATTTTATCGCGGGGTGCATAGGCTGAGTGTCCTCCTCCATGCCTTCATCCTCATCCTCTGCGATGATTATATCCTCCAGATCTTCTTCTTCTTCATTGGTCTCTATGAAGATGGCTTTGTTATAGACAATTTTGTGCCTTGCAGCATCAGGCATGAATTGTCAATAATCCAAGGGATCCAAAGTCCCTAAACATGATGTTCCTACCCCTAGAGGAACAAGGTCAGCAAGCCAACAGCTCTTAGATCAGTTCTCCACCTGAAAACACTCAAAAACAAGCAATCCTGAAATCAAAGCAGGTGCTCCACTAGGCTTCTGCGCTGAAACTCAGTTGCTCCATGGTGTACCTGCGTTGCAAAGCAAGTGGAACAAAGGCCACCTGCGCTGAGCGAGATGGGACAAGTGGCACAGTGAGTCATTGCTCTGGAATCTTCCAAAAATGACACTTGGATCAGGGATTTCGCCTTGTGATGAGTCAGAGGCTCTGTTTCTCCAAGTGGAAGCAAGGTTCTCCAAGTGGACTCAAGAACTGAAGATCAACTGAAGAGAGAGAGGACACAAGGCAGCTACACCTCAGTTGCAAGCTGACTCATCCTTTCTCAATTCATCTATATATTGAGCTCTCTCCTATGAGCTCAGGAGGCTGGAATTTTGTGCAAAGTAATGATATGCTGTTGGTTTCACTATAGAGCTATTGGGTGATTGCTTGAAGGAGGTGAAGAGGAGAAATTCTTTCTGCTGGGAGGTGTTGCTGGATTGGGGCCTTCAATGGTTGTAACACTCTCAGAACTTTACTTCTTCTATTAATAAAAGCTATTGAGGTTCTTCTATATGCATTTGTTTCAATGATATGTTGTGATAATTGTATATTTGATTTATGCTAATCCTTGAATCAGTTATGATTGCATGCTTCTTGTAGTTTCCTTCTTGGTTATTTTGCAGGATCTCATTGTAGCTGGGCCAGCAAAAGAGCAAGGAGCTGGGAGCAAGCAAGCAAAGAGAAGAGTTTGGATTCGACATTAAGCGCAAGGCAACGGTTAGTGCATTTCTTCATTCTCTCTTGCTTTCATAAAGAAGTAAACCTTAAGTAGTTTTCTTTACAGTTGTTGCTGAGGTACTATCATCCTTAGAGTGGGATAGGGTCATCCGAATCGGATACTTTTCCCTACAACAAACTGGCGACTCCGCTGGGGAGTAAGCAATTGATTGGTTGTAGTATTTTGCTATTCATTTCCTGAACAAAAGAGTACCAAATCGAAAAGCTTTTGACTATATCAAAAGCGAAGTAGAGGGCAGCTACTCTAGCTCATTTCTGAGCAAGTTCATGATTTGAAGAGCTGATCTACAAGGATCCTTGTAAGCTCTTAGTGATAGCTTTTCACCTTCCTTGTTATCCCTTAGCATGTGCTTGACTGATAGCTTCTGATTTGAGCAAAAACTGTGAATTTTTGAGAAAATTGTGACCCGGAAACTGAGAAAACGAAACTTTCGTTTTCCAAAGCAGGTAGTACACAGGCTACCTGCTTTGCAACGCAGGTCCCGAAGGGGCTACCTGCGCTGAGAGCCAGATTGGCTGTGCAGCACCTGCGTTGGCCCAATTTTGCCTAGTGCAGTTGGGGTTTCCTCCCTTTTTCCTGCCTGTTTTCACTATAGTTTTTGCAGCCAGTTACCAGTCTTGCACCTATCTGAAACCAACCTTACTTGCCATCATTCTGCCTCTGTTATATAACAAAATTGTACTTGTTCTTTTGTATTTCTTACGTCATTTACAATTTCCCATAACGAAAGTGAACTAGTCTTGCTTTTGGCCTCTTAGATCTGAACCTGTGTTAGGCATTTTGCTGGTCTAAAGAGTTAGCTTGTTTGCTGTCCATAGCTGATTAGTCTTTTCACTTTTGTCATTATGGTTTGATTTCATGTATTTCCAGTGATTAAACAAGTGAATCTTAAGGTGTCTTTCGATTTTGGACTAGCTTGTTTACTTTCGCTTTAAATCGAAATCAAAGTTATATAGCAACTTTCTTTCTGTAATACATCAACATTAAGAAAGGGAAAAGAAAATACATGCATTGTGCATTTTTCATTTGACTGCTTGCATGACGATTTAGGAAATTTTTCATTAGTGTGTGCTCTATGATCTGTGAGAAAACATTTGCCTTTCTTCTCCCTCAGTAGTTAAGATTTTCAAAGTTGAAAGATTGAAAAGTTTGCTTCTCATCTTAGACTGCATTCAGGAATTTGTTACATACATCTCGTGGTGATCCTTAAAGGCAAACTGCTAAGCAAGATCAAAATTAAAATAAATTCAATTTACATAACAACGCTTTGAAACATAACGCAAACATATAGAGGTCTAAGCTAGAGACGTGTTCCGGCGTCGTTAAACTTAGTGACTGTCGATCTCTACAAAGGTGGGTGATTCCTCCTGAGAGTCGGTGGCACTAATACGGACTTGTGCTCCCACGTACCGTCGCGTATATATTGGGAGACCCCTATAGGAATAAAGCCTTTATCCATAGGAAGCCGTGTCGGCCGCCCTACTGATCGCAATGCAGTGAACACAACATTCACGAAGATTGACCACGCGTACCGTAAAACGTATTCCGTGGTTTTGCGAAAGGTTTGGCACACCCTCTGCCTAGAACTCCAGAGCAGTTTCTTTTGGCCTTTTTCAAACTCTATAACTGAAAAAGTCCAACCGAGCATTTGTCACTTCGGGCTCGTTAAAACATCGAAGGAGACTAGAGTCATCTTTAGCTTTTTCTCGACTCTTAAAACATGAAAAAGCAAAGTTGTGTTTAAAGCGTCGTTAATAAAATTTATTTTAATCGGAACATAATCACCTGTTATTCCCACGTTGATCTTTCAGTTGAAAAGTATGGAGCCCACCAACCAAGGAAGTCACCTTGGTGGAAGTCCCAATCCCTTCTCCTCTTGGGGAGATGTTGGTGCGCCTCATATGGCCACATTGTCACTTCCAGGATTGACAATTGGCCTACCTGTATGGCTCTTTTCAACTAATGTAGTTCAAATCGCCACTAATCCTGAGCAGTCGAATCAACAGTAAGACCAGTCTAGAGCTACCCACCAGCCTTCCACTTCTTACAATTCTTCCTCTGATCCTTCATCTTCGCAAGGTAGAGCCGGCAAAAGTCAGCCTCCCAAGGAGAAGAAGGAAAAGAAGAAGAAAGAAAAGAAGAAGAAGGGGCCTATGGCGAAGGCGACTGGGGGCAAGCAAAAGACATCTGACAAAAATCCACACACTGCACCGACCGGGCCTAAATCGCCATGTGTCATTTGCAAAGGGATCCATTTCCATCGTGATTGTCCTTGTATTCCCCGGATACTAAGGGACTGGTCCCCCAGGTTGCACAATCCGGTAGCATCAACCTCTGGTAGTCATGTTGATTGCGGTCCATCAACTAGCGAGAGTGAAGGACGTAAAGGGAGACCAAGATCACCCTGTATGTTGTGTGAAGGCGATCACGCCATTCACCGATGTCCATTCTTAGATGAGGCGAAGAGAGTTTTGGAAGATCATCTGGTATCACCGTTACGACTTCCTCCTGGATACCAAAAACTCGTGCCTAATCCCTCGATAGTTGAAAATCCAGCTGGCCCGCTCAAGTGGTCAGCTGAAGTGTCCGTCATTGAGAATGAACCAACTAAATCCAGACCAGACGAAAGTCTAAAGGTCGAAACGGCAGTTGACCCGGTTCTTCCTTCAGAGGTTTCATCCTCAAATGACTCCGTCATTGAAGATCCATCTTCAAATGACACCCTCACTGAAGAGGATAAGGATGACACCGTCCATATTCTTTTCATCAACACAGACTCTGATGAGCATCAGGGAAATGCGCCCATTCCTTTATCGCAGGAAGGAACATCGTCAGGGTCGTATCCGGCCGTGTATTCGGTCCCACCGCCAAGCAACCTAGTTGTATCCTTTGACTCGAATCAACTAGGCAGACCCCGGTTACCAGCCAGTATCCCATTCAGAATCATTGTCCAGATCTATAGAATGGTAATGGCTGGAACTATCATTGATGAAGGGGCATCTGTGAGTATCCTTTCCTCTGTTGCTTGGAAAGCACTGGGTTGCCCGGCGCTCTTACCTGAGATGAGAAATCTATCAGGTTTTGATAAAGGAACCAGTCGCCCGTTAGGAATTCTCCCCAATGTTCCAGTTACATTGAAAGGGAAGACAGTTCATATGAACATGATGGTCATCCGAGGACCCTTGGTTTATAACTTACTCCTTGGACGAGACTATATATATTGCATGGATGCAATAGTGTCCTCACTCTTTAGAGTTATGTGTTTTCCGCACGAAGGAAGAATGGTCAAGCTCGTAGACCAACTTTCATTTCCAGGATCACACATCGCAAATAGTCAAATACCATCCCTTAACGGTTTATTCACTCAAGGAATGCCTCCACCCCCGGTTCTACTTCCCGATGAATGCGAGTGATTCGGAAGAAAGAACTGGGACCCAGGGGGCATGCACCCTGGCCTGCCTTGGGCAGAGGAAACCTTGGGTATAGAGTTGATTTCCGCAGAAGAATATGACTAGTCCGTACCCCGTCCGAAGGAAGGAAGAGAGGGTTGTTCTAGAATATGATTCTTTTGTCAAAGTTATGTGAGCGGAAGGATCGCTCCCTTTGTCTAAAAAAGTAGGCTCTCCTAAGGAGGAGATCCATTTGTGGCGGCAAGTAGCCACCATCTTTGAATGTCAAGCCTCACCCATTAAAACATATGTTTTGAAGGATAAGTAGGGGCAGTCTCCAAAGAAAGAGATGAAATTGCTGCAACAAGTGGTCACCATCCTTAGCAACCTAATGATAGACATCGCCGAGAAAAAGAGTTTAGTTTGCGGCAGCAAATAAAACCATTTTTCGGATAATAAGAAAGAGGCACCGCCTCGAAATTATACTTTATACCTGGGGGCATGCGAACCTTTTGGAATGCAAGCACGGGACGACTATTTATTTTTTAAATTTTTAGGTCCTCCCTTTAAACCTGTAGGTCTAACCCGTTAAACTCGTAGGATTAGCCGTTTCCAGCTTGCATAAAGAAAGGATGTGGGGCAAAAGTTAAAACTTGCCAGATTGGAGTAGCTAGTGAGGTATAGCTCCTTAAATAAGAATGCCTCACCTGAGGCGTTCCTTGTATTATGACTGGTATAATCGAGCAGTTTTAGCAATGTTCATGCTCGTTAAAAAATAAACGCAAGATCCGAGCAGTTTTAGCGCATAGTTCATGCTCATTAAAAAATAAACATAAGTTGTGAGCAATCTTCCCCTAGAGTTCAAGCTCACCCAGAAAAAATGAACCGGTAAATAACCTTGGTAAATGTAACCTTTGACTGCCATATTAAAAAGCCCTTGGTCGTGTTTATATGCCATCACCTCCATCCGTTCATTTGGCCAATCGTTCATCTCCATATGATTGTTTACCTTCTTTCGAGGAACAGTTGCGAAGAGTGATTTCACTAAGCCATCCTTGTGACATTACCGTGATTGGAATATTCCAACCTGTACCTGGAATCTGCTGCTACCCTGTTCATCACTCGTTCCTCGAAAGACGAGTCTTCTTTGAGCTCTTTTCACTGACTCGTAAAATATGAAAAGTTTGCCGAGTTTTGGCCTTCCAGCTCGTTAAATCAACCGGAAGAGCTATCCCTCCTCTAGATTTTAATCTTTTTGGACCTGAGGGATTATTGCACAAAAAGATCGAGCGCTTGTTTTGTTCGGCTCGTTAAAAGTACCAAAAACTCATCCCTTCTGTATTGTTTTATACTTTTTCGGACTTAAGGGATTAGATGACGAAAAAGGAATTATGGAGTTAACTTTATGTACCTTTTCAGACTCTCTAAAAATGAAAAGGACCGAGTTATCCTTGTCGTTAGACTCGTTAAATTCACTAGCGACAAACTTGTCTTTAGACAAGAACGAATTTCCCTATCGCTAGGCTCGTTAAAACATAGCGATGGGCTTGTCCGAAGGGCAGGTTATAGAACAAGCATATGTTATCCTCCTCAAGCTTGACAAAAATAAAGAGGTACTGGTCAGAAATGACTGGGGAAAAATTGGGAGAACCTCACAGCTTTAATGGTAGCAAGTCGCTCTTGAACATGACACTTTGTCCTTCGTATCACATCGGGTTGGGTTGTTTCATTCACCGGTCTCATCACCATGGTCCTCGCCACACCATCCATAGTTGGGGTAATGCTACCGATCCATCACATCAGTGTCGTTATATGTTCAAGAGATGTTGTTCTGCAAAGAGTCAACCGTGTCCCATCCACTACCATACATTGTCCTTCATCCATTTCATGACCGCCACCCCGAATCATACATCACAGTTTGTTTTCACCTCATCACAATCACTAGCTCCGTTCCGTGTCAATGATGTGGGATTCATTAAGGCCCTCCTTTGACGGATCGCTCCTTGTCGACATCAGCTCATTATCCAAGGAGTTGATCTAGGAACAACCCCTTCAGTACTTTGAAGCTTGCATGCCTCAATGGTAAGTTTCTCACTTCCGGCGACAGGTATACATCAATGACCTTCGACCAGAAGATTTTTCATGGTGGTCGACGCCAAGTCCTTTATTCCCTCCATGTGAATTGTACTATTGTACCTTGAGGGTCATCATCCTTATCGATGATTCCTCTCGCGCTTGTTAACGGTTTACATCATTGACTGGTAATCAAGCGATGTCTTTCCATGCTCGACCTCAAGAAATTCTCACATGGATCGACTTGTACATCGAGTGAAGATCGGAAGAGATTGAAGACCCCGGATCTAGTTTCATCCATCCGGGCTGCGATATATATTCAGGATATAAAGACATTTGATATGTACATCATTGCAGCAGATGATTATCCTTCTCAAAGGATGATAATTTCAGCAGAGAATTATCAGTCTACCATCAGACGATCATCTGTTCTATGTACCAAAATGAATTTATAAAGCTGAGCATGGGAATGCCCGCCTCAGCTAGATCATGAAAAAGTATGAAAAATACTGTATTGTATTGTATCTTATTACAGGACACTTCTCAGCAGATTGAATGAACTTCGGATCCTCCTAATAAAGAAATTTCACCCGATAAACGACCTCATACTTTAGGGGGCATCTGTTATAGACAATTTTGTGCCTTACAGCATCAGGCATGAATTGTCAATAATCCAAGGGATCCAAAGTCCCTAAACATGATGTTCCTACCCCTAGAGGAACAAGGTCAGCAAGCCAACAGCTCTTAGATCAGTTCTCCACCTGAAAACACTCAAAAACAAGCAATCCTGAAATCAAAGCAGGTGCTCCACTAGGCTTCTGCGCTGAAACTCAGTTGCTCCATGGTGTACCTGCGTTGCAAAGCAAGTGGAACAAAGGCCACCTGCGCTGAGCGAGATGGGACAAGTGGCACAATGAGTCATTGCTCTGGAATCTTCCAAAAATGACACTTGGATCAGGGATTTCGCCTTGTGATGAGTCAGAGGCTCTGTTTCTCCAATTGGAAGCAAGGTTCTCCAAGTGGACTCAAGAACTGAAGATCAACTGAAGAGAGAGAGGACACAAGGCAGCTACACCTCAGTTGCAAGCTGACTCATCCTTTCTCAATTCATCTATATATTGAGCTCTCTCCTATGAGCTCAGGAGGCTGGAATTTTGTGCAAAGTAATGATATGTTGTTGGTTTCACTATAGAGCTATTGGGTGATTGCTTGAAGGAGGTGAAGAGGAGAAATTCTTTCTGCTGGGATGTGTTGCTGGATTGGGGCCTTCAATGGTTGTAACACTCTCAGAACTTTACTTCTTCTATTAATAAAAGCTATTGAGGTTCTTCTATATGCATTTGTTTCAATGATATGTTGTGATAATTGTATATTTGATTTATGCTAATCCTTGAATCAGTTATGATTGCATGCTTCTTGTAGTTTCCTTCTTGGTTATTTTGCAGGATCTCATTGTAGCTGGGCCAGCAAAAGAGCAAGGAGCTGGGAGCAAGCAAGCAAAGAGAAGAGTTTGGATTCGACATTAAGCGCAAGGCAACGGTTAGTGCATTTCTTCATTCTCTCTTGCTTTCATAAAGAAGTAAACCTTAAGTAGTTTTCTTTACAGTTGTTGCTGAGGTACTATCACCCTTAGAGTGGGATAGGGTCATCCGAATCGGATACTTTTCCCTACAACAGGCTTTCCCCTTCTCCTCCATTGACAGCTTGGTGCGCAACGTGTTCCACGAGAACACACGTATGGGAACCATTACTTGTTGTCCTTCTTGGGTCTTGGTGTGCACAATGATTTCAGGATTTCTACCATAATCTCAGCACCTTCTGGAGCATCCCCCACAGTCAGGGCTTGCGCGGCCTCTTCGAAAATAATTTCTGTTATGTCCATAACGTTGCAGTTGTTGCCATTGCGTTTGTTTAGGAATCTAGCACTCTCGAACTGAGGGGCTTAATCGACGCTTGGCTCACAACAATCAAGGCTTTTCTCAATGGCTCAATTTTCCAATGACCAAGTTTTGTTTGATGGGGTTTGTAATTTATAGCGCTTTTTGAATTTGAATTCGACACTTCCCCCCACATATAGTTCATTAATGCTCCCTTGGTGGCAGATTTTTCCAAATCTTGTCCATAAATCGTGTCTTAAATGCCTTTCGCCCATTCCATTTGGCCTCAAATCGAGCATCCCATCGTGAATAGTGACTGCAATGGTCACCTTTTGGTCAACCTGCACAACAGCACAGTCCCCTGTGTGCGTCGCCGACCCTGTGACTCTTTGCTTCTGCGTGTAGATCCAACATCGCACAGCTCTCGGGCAGAATGGTTTATAGTCCCGCACTTCCTTTCAACTACCTCAAGCACTAAGATTGTACTCCCTTTGACTAGTCAGGTTGTCGCACCACCTATGTAAAGTTTCATCCTGTCATCCATCATGTTTCCTGGAGAATACCCACCTTTTATTGTTGTGGTCGTCATTATACACTTTACCATTTGCAACGTGTTATCCTCATCAATACACATAGCAATGTGCAGTCCAAGCCAAGGCATCAGACTGATCATTCTACGACGATAGGCCTTAAACTTTTCATCGTGATCGTACACATCCTTCCTTTCCACCCTGGTCCTTCTCTCGAGAAAAGCTTCCTTTATTTCATCCTCCAGCTTCTTGACCTCCGCGTCCACCATAGTTCTTTTCTTCCTTAACCCTAACCTTTCTTCTTCAAGTTCTTGGAGTCTAAGATATCCCAGTTGGATTTTTGCTTCCAAGGTTCCGTAAACTTTCGTATCTATCGGTGCTATCATGTGCGGTCTAAGTTATTCAAGTACTATAGGGCTTACCATGGTTGCTTCGTACTCCACCCTTGGTGGTGCCTACACAGTCAGGTTTCTGCACGCGTCCTATAAGCCCAGAGAAATGTTGGTACGTGTAGGTCCCAGTTAGTTCGCTTCACATTGTGGACCTTGTTTAGTGCTTCATGTACTTTGTTAAAAGCTTTTGCATGGATATTCTTCTGCACACTTGGTCTTTCCATACTTCATGGTCCCAACTGTAGGGTCCATTCGCGCCATTGCCTTACCCGCACTTGCTTTCCGATCGTGTCTCCTACCACGAGGATGGTGTGCATTCGTGCATGTTTTGCACCATATGCCTGTATCCACCTAGATAAGTGGGTGCACGGACTAGTTCGTTCGACGATTTTGTCTGTTAATCACATTTGAGGCTTCCCAAACCGCATATGCTTCATCCTTCTACATTCGCGGCAATCTTAAAAACTTTGTTGGTGCGTAGCCTACCATCTTGCGGGCATAGCTTGTAGTACCCATTTCAAAGCGTCAAAACACTCTTGTTCCAGTACTTCCCTTCCAAATTTATTCAGGAAATCATCCACCTCGCTCAACCCGTCATACATAGGCAGATCTCTTACCTCTGTTGCTATGCAGCGCAGTGAACTTATCATCATGTTACAGTTGGGCGTAGTTACCTCGTGTAACTGGTTCTGTGATTGCTCTATCTCCTCATCAAAATCTAATGTGCAGGAGCTTTTGCACTTCCACGAGATTCGGCCATCCACGGTTGGATTTACCCAGTCCTGCTCCCACGCGACTATTTTGTAGATATAGTCCAAGTCATCATTGTTGTCATAATCGCGCACTGGATCTATGTAGCGTGATCCTTATGTAGGGTCTAAAGGTACCACTACGCGCAGTGACTTTTTCTCAAAGATCATCTTGTGCTTCTTTAGATTTATTACTCCATTCATGTTAGTGGCCCAATCTATTCCCAATAGCGTGGGGTATGGATTGTTGTCATCAACAATCTCTATCACTTCAAAATCTGATTGGGTGCTTGCTCCTTCGATGTCTACTGTGATTCCCTGCAATCTCCCCATAGGTAGGATCTTTTGCTGGTTCACCATTCACAGTTGGATCAGAGACCATTGCAGTGCAGGCCTTCCCATGTTCTCCCGTTTCTGTTTTGGCAGGATGTTCACGTTCGATCCTAGGTCCAAAATTACTTGATCCATCTCATATTTCTCGATCTGCGTGGTCAATATCATCTCCCTTCCTGTTCGCGTTGTGTGCTTCGCGAGCTTCCAAACTATGTGCGGTTCTCCTGGTGCGGTCCTAGCGCATCTAGTTATGAGTTCTTGTGGCCCCTTTATAGCCTTACTGTCACGTAATAGCTTCATGCACATTTCCAAGAACGTAGTGAGCATCGATGGGTCCATTTCCAACTCTAGTCTTTCTTTACTCCCTGGAGTGGAGGCATTAGTGAAGCTCCTCTTAGCTTCCATGAAGGTCTCCTTAGCGCACTCCAAATCAAATTTTGGTTCCTTCATTGGAGCCTTGCGAACCCAGGTACTTTCTTCAGGTTGCTTGCCTTTTTCATCCCCTATCTTAATACCACTCCGGAGCACGATGTTTACATTATGGTCTTCCTCGCGTGACTCAAACCTCATAATTTGTAGGCTTTGAGTTAAAGGAGGCTGGAGTGCTCCTTTATTGCACAACCTCGCTATCAGTATGGGACAGTCTTCCATCTCATGATCAAACAACATACAATACAAGCATGATGGTCGTGTTGGATTGGTACAATCGTAGTCATAGTGCCCTGGCCCTCCGTAATTGTAACATATCAGCTGTCCGTGACCTCTTCCTCATCCCCCTCCACCTCAGCCTCATCCACGCCCCTAAAATCCAGTGCGCGCCATCCCTATGTTTTGATCAAGGGCCCGTGTTTCACCCTGAACTCTGTAGGTAGGAGTCTGATCCATCATTAGTTCATAACTTCTACAAGTGCGCTCATCATGGCCTACTGACCTGCAAAAATTACAGAACAATTGCTGGGAATTATGCATATAATTTTGTAATATATGGCAAATATCTATAGCATGATTTCCTCCTATTTGACAGATCGTGCACCATAATGCAGGCGCCGCGCTTGGTCCTACTCGTGCCTCCGGTCTCAATGGCATTGTTCCTCCTCCCACGAGGTATTTTGTGAACACCGGGCAGTGGTCCTTGTCGTGCTCGTGGCCCTTGCACTTTACGCACCATACCTCATCGCACACTTCTGGATGAGCCGTCCTGCCTTGTTTCAAACTCTACATCTCAAGGCATAAGTTTTTCAACTGTGCATGAATCTGCTGGACTCCCAGGTTAGGATCTTGTATTGGAGTCTCATACAATCTCATTGCGATCTGCAAATCCTCAGCCTGAGTGGTTAGCCTTTGTTGCGACAACGCGTTCCGTAGATGCAGTGTTAACGAGGCTACAAACCATTCATGGTGTTTCCCATCTATTAAGGTCATGTTCGCTTCACGAATTGTGCACTTCAGTCTTTGATCCAACTCCCACGGGGTTTCGTTTGGTAGCATTGTGATTTCCTTGAATCCAATGATTGACTATGCCTCCGATTTTGGCCTGCTAAATTCTTTCTTTAGTGCAGCTTGGATATCCGCTATCCCCCCATTTAGATTGTCATTGGAATGCTTAATGTACCAAGTCAGTGTGCGATCCTGCAGAGCGTTGACCAATGTTGCCTTCTTTATATTATCGTCCGTGACACCCTGTGCTTCCCATATAGCTTTTACCACGAACCAAAATTGGTCCGGATCTTCATTCCCTACTCCCTTGAACACTAGTAGCTTTATTGCACTGGCCATACTGCTTCGCGGTGGTGGCGGAGGTGGTATGGGCAAAGTCAGGGGTGAAGACGGTGAAACTGGTGGTGGTGTGGGTGGGGGTGGTATGTGCAGAATTCTCTGTCTTATTAGATTGATCGCACTTCTTGGTGAAACCTTTGCGAGCTCTTCCTCGCCCCCTCGTGGAGGTGAAATCAAGGGGCTAGTTTCTAGTTCTGTTCTACCTTCGTTTCTGTAGATTCTCCCACTTAGTGTAGCCCCAAACATCAATTTATTCGCATAACCTGCTTTTCACACAGTATCATTTTAATCCAAGTGTTCAAAGATTTAACGTACTTAACTCGCGGTCCCCTGAGGAAGTGTCGTTCTGCCTCACTATAGATGATTGAAGTATCTACTGCGAATTCGGTGATGAATCCTCCTATGATTCGATCGAGCCAGTGATCGACAACACGTGCAATCTTATCTTTCGATGCTTCCAGTCTACGCACCAATTCTGGAGTCCACATAATAGGTTTGTTGAGCTTACACCTTCCTTGGCTATCTGCTAGCTTCGCGATCCACTCGTACAACTCAGTAGGGAAGGATGCAAAGAAAATTTTATGGATCTCCATATACAAGTAGCAATCTAACCACTCTTCCTTTGACAGTCGTGGATTCCTGTTTTCCTACGCCGCGAACTCATGGATCTTTCTGTCCAACCACTCTTCAATTCCTTTCTTTGTCGAATTCCAGTGATACGACATCAAACATCTCTATGCAAATCTTGGTCTCGGCAACGGAACCATTTGTTGGCTTATTTGGGCCTGACCCAAGTTCGGAGTTAATTAGCCAAACAAATCCCTATACTACTGGCCCTTTCAGCAACAGTCTGTAGAGCGCGGACTAAGGTCTCACCTGAAGTAGTATGGGAGGTTGCTAGAACTAGGTTTCCGCACCCTTGATATGTCTGAGAGGTTCGACTGGTTCTTTGTTTGTTCCTGCGTGCATGTGGCTTCGTGCACCTTTCGTTCCTTGCGGCCCATTACCCTGCCTTTGCGCATCCCTAACCAGGGGTTGTGTCGCACTCTGCACTATTACCCGAGATCTTATTTATCTTCCAGTATTATTTAAGCACCTTCGCCTACTTAAATGCCTTAAGTTATCCTTAACAATACAAAACATTCATACAGTTTCGCACAGTAAATAAACAGTATACTTGCAAATTATATCCAATCATGCATTAAACCAGGAAAAGATACACAGAATTATAGCAAAACTTCTCTTTATTGATTCTCCAATGGTTACAGACTCGATCCACCCTGCGCACTCAGCTGCAGGGGTCCGTGCACTTAGCTGTGGACTACTAGGCCTATGCACACTCATCTGCAGAGCCTTATCCTACTCTACGACCCACAAACACCCTTTTCACTTTGACTCAATCACTTAGACTTCTCATGCTTATATTCATTGCTGCTTTTCATTCGTTTCTACACTTAGAGCCTCGCTCTATTTATATAATCCCATGGTCTGCGGACCATGGGTAGGTCTATCCAGCCGACACTACATTACAAAACTAGGGCGGACAACCCTGTGACTCTATCATACTTTCGCGCCCCCCGCCTGCAATTCGCAGAGCTTTTACAACAAGATTTGGTCAAAACTTGGGCTTTAAGCCCTAAAACATGCCTTGGGGGGGATTCCATGCCCAACACAAGCAACCACATCTCACACATATAGTAGCATATGCAATGTCTCCAAGACATTTAGAGACATGTGCAACATCTAGAGAAGCACTCCAACCACTTGCAACAATAGCATCTCCAAGCTACAACACAACATCAACACCCATAACAACAATCCAATCCTCCTGCAATAACAACATCTCCAACCAACTCAACATGTATAGAATCCATCTCCTCAACAACGACAACATCATCTCCACTAGGTCTAGTCATAGGTATGTTGACATCAATGCCAACTAACAAGACCATCGCCAAAACATCCAACACCAAGCACTCAACACACATGCATATGACCAGTAGCACCAAGAGCTTGTTGACATCAATGCCAACATGGAAACCCTCAAGGGGAAGAAAACCACCCTGTTGTTGTTACACTACTTCTCTTACTTTTATTATCAATTAATTTCTTTTATAAATGCTAACCCCAACTAGCTAGGAGCCACTACTCCTCTGCAATAGTTTGTTGGCCACCACCATCTAGGAAGCCCCAACCCACTATCAACTATTTGCTGGCCACTACCAGCAAGGAGTCACTACTCCTATCTTGGCAAGCCACCACTTGTCGGAGGTCCCAACCTCCTCAAATTATCAAGGCCATGATTTCATTCATTTTCATACTGGACCCCAAAGCAAACAAACAAACTTTGCAACACATAAATAAACCAACTCACTCTACAACGTATAAATAAACCAACTCTCTTTGCAACACAATCTCAACCTCTCTAACTAATGCTCACTGTTACATATATTCAAACTTCATTATGCATTGTAGCTCAACTAAACTCCAACACTAACATATCATATTTATGCTAATTTCTCCTCTAAATCAAATATCTAATTACACACCATTTCCCTTGATGACCACATTAAATAAACTCTCACACCAAATGCCATGGGAAAAACCTTTAGTAATTGCCTCACAAGAATCTTCACTTAGATTTATACATATCCTCAATACAACATCATCACACTAGAATACATAATTCTATCCATTTCTAACAATAGCAACACATCTGAAAGTTGACATCAATACTAACCAAACAACACTATTGTCAACAAAAATTATAATAACATCACTTTATTTATTTATTAAATATTTTAATTATTTTTAAATGAATAAATAGAAATATTTTAGTATTAGAAAAATAATTTAAAAACCATATAAAAAATATTAAAATTATTAAAATTTATATCACAACATATCTCATGCTTTTCACTTAATTTTTTTCAAAATTAGTAAAATTCTTTATACAAATAATATACTTACATTCCAACTTTGTTGGTTGCAATTAAAATATCTCCGTCCTCTGTGATCTTTCATATGTTCTATAAATCATAACCCTTTCATAGATTATATAAGCCATAACTCGTGGAAATATATAAAATGAATGTGTTGCAATTAAAATATCCCCTTCTTGTGTGATCTTTCATATGTTATATAAAACGTAACTCTGGCAAATATATAAAATGAATGAGAAATTTTGTTAAACAAATATAAGTATCAACTTTATATGTTTATGTTATGAACTTGGTTAATGCTTACCTATTATGTTAATTGATATATTATTATTAATATTATTTAACGAAAGGTTAATATATTTAATATATATTAAATTATATATCTATATCTATATATATATATATATATATATATATAGATATATATATATATATATATATATATATATATATATATATATATATATATATATATATATATATATATATATATATATATATATATATAAAAGAAGTAATTTAATAATTTTGCAAATAGAATCGAATTGATGGTAATTTCTAATTATCAAGTTTATATATATAGTAAATATGAAACATATTAATTTTTTATATCAAAATGATATATATTGATAAAAATAGTAATGAAGTTGTGAATATATTTATCATTGCAAATTAATTTTCTAATTTATATTAATTTCGATAGTGTAATATTTATGGATTTTTAAGCTTCCCAGATATATTTATATTATTGTAAGATTTCATATTCTAGTAGTGGGAAGAAAGTTTACCATTTTTATCAATAACTTGGAATGTTCAAAAAACTAGTTTTTGCATATGGCATACTAAAACACTGTGAAAAGGATATAAGCATAAAAAAGCTAGGTCTGCCTGTTTTTAAAATGAGATGCGAAGAACCATGAGAGAATGTAATATCTATGTTATTTGATTGGAAATTAATTGAACACTATAAAAAATGTTAAGAGTTATAAACAAAATTGAGATTAATATGGAAATGCAATAAGACATTGATCACACTAAAAATTCTATATGTGATAAGATAGTATACCAAAAATATCATTGGGAGATTACATGACAATTTAATTCACCACATACTAGAGCCAACATCCATTACTTGGTTCTTTATGTAGGGAATCGATACATTCCATAGAAGAGATGTGGTTTGTTAGGTGGTAGACCCAACATCCAGTGTCTAGCTCTGTTGCAAAAGATAAATACACCAACTACTCCCCAAATTCCAATCCCAAAACCGATCCCCAATGCCATTAATGACATCTTTTCATCTAGATGCTCAATCCATCCCATTTTCATATGGGCACTACTACTATTATTGTCACCTTCTCCCACTGGGTTTTCCTTTTCACTGCATGAATCTAAAGGACACCCATATAAGCACTTATTCCTTTGAAATGATGTTGCACTGAATGTGGAAAATTGTGTTCCTTTGGGGATTGGCCCACAAAGGCTATTAGATGAAACATCCAGAACAACTAGACTGTATAGCTTAGAGAGCTCTTCAGGAATATGTCCACTCAAATTGTTCTTGCTCAAGTCTAACTGCTCCAAAGGAGATATGTTGCTAAGAGATGCAGGTATTAGCCCTTCCAACTGGTTGCTAGATAAATTTAGCAATCGCATGTCTCTCAAAGTTCCGATGCTTGCAGGGATTTGTCCTACAAGATTATTGTTGGACAAATCAAGTATTGTGATTGTAGGTGAGAGGTATGGTAGGGTATACTCACATCCTTTCATGTGAACTGTGATTTCTTCTTCAAAGGGAGGAGAGTTTGAAGAATCTACAAATCCTTGAAGTCTTTCAAAATGTAATGGCATTCTTCCACTAAATTTATTATTGGATAAATCTAATACATACAAAGAGGTGAAATTTGTTACCCATTCAGGGATGCCACCATGAAAATTATTATAGCCAAAGTTTAAAATTGACAACGATGAAAAAGATTTCAAATAGTGAGGAAGTTGCCCTGTCAAATTGTTTTTTCTTAAATCTAAATACCCAATTCCAATACAATTAGCCAAAAACATTAGCAAAGTCCCAGAAAGTTTATTAGTGTGAACAGAGAAAAAACTTAACTAGGGGCAACTGCCATTAAGTTCAGGGATTGATCCTTCTAAATTGTTCTTTGATAAATCTAAAATTTGAATGGAAGTAGTGCCAAAAATATTATTATTATATAGATCTAGTTCTTGTAAATCCTTTATGTGACTTATACTAAGGGGGAGAGATCCAGTCAAATTTTTATTTGATAAATAAAGATATTGAAGATTGCTTAATTGACCTATGTTACGCGGGAGAGATCCAATTAACTGGTTGCTTGAAGATTTACATGAAAGTTTAGATTTATATGAAAGTTTGGATTAAAGTGGCGTGCAATCTGCGCAGACCTGCTTAGAGGGATTACCATTAACCAGTAACAAAAAAAATTTACAATTTTTTTTTGAAATTTAAAATCAAATTTATAGATTTTTTTAGATTTTTAATTTAATTTATAAAATTTTAAATTCAATTTCATAATTCACATAATATTTTAGAGCACAACATAAATTTTATAGTTTTCATAATATAATATAACATAGCTCATTTATAATCTAATACAACATAGCTTATTTATAATCTGAATAATTCAATTTAAAAAAAAATTACCTTTATAATAAATAACTTTAAAAATAAATCATTATATTATCTTTTTTTTTTTTTGTAAGTTGTGGTAGTTCTTATTATTTACATCCAAAAAATAAAAGTACAAAACTCAGGAGTCTCAACCTGCCCCGTAGGGAAACCAGGTCTGTTGACTCCTGTGATCGAAAAGTTTAACCTCATAACAGATGGTCTGGAATTTACTAGCAGTCTTATACAGTTTGATGCTACCTACATTGTTCCACCTATTCAGCATCGCCTCAATACTATAGATAAACAACCTAGAGCTCTGTAACCTAGGGACCATCATATTAAGGTTTACAAAAGACTAACATGTTCAAAACAGCACGGGAAAAGAAACCAGGACCTTTAATTTTCTGCATGCTTTTTACCCTCGTAGTCAGCTCTGCTGGCCTGCATCGCTTCCAGCATGTCCTTGATTTCCTTAAGCTGTATGTTTTGTTGAATAACCATTTCCTCTAGCTTGGCTGTCCCCTGTTTCGCAGCAGCCGCTTCCTGGGCCATCTCGACCATTTCAGTCGCCACCTTTTCCATCGCTTTGGCAAGGAGATGTTTCAGCACCCAGTATATGTGGAGAGCCCGACGATACAGGGTGAGCCTTCCTCTTGTATTACCCGGGTCAGGAAGTTGAACCGACCACTCATTCATTTCAGGATCTGACGGTTCTTCAAGGACCTGGTCTTCCATCGCCTCTATTATATTTCTAAAATGTGGGTGAGCATCATAATTGTATGCTTCCTCGGCTTCATTCATAGCCGTATCTATGGTACGCTGTCTGCGTCTTTTCCTTGTCTGCCGACTAGTTTCTCCCCCCATGCCGGTTGTTTTTCTGGGTCTTCCCCTGCCCCTCTTCTTTCTACTCTTCATAGTTACCTTTTCCTTTTCAGGGTGGGTTTGAACACTGCTCTGGCCTTGCTTGCGGCATTTCCTTCTATTTCCTTTTACCTGGTCACCGTTCATTTCCTCAGAGCTCTCAACTACAATTTCTACTCTGTCGTGAGTCCCTATGCTGTCTTTTACTGTACCTTCCCTCTGAAAGCCTGAGTTTCCTTGCCCTTCTTTCATTTTTCCACTTTTATCTCTCTGTCTCCTGATATTTTGCCAAAATGACTTTGCCCGCTCTTCTTTTTTACTTCTGATTATTCCCCTTCCACCACGATTTTTATCCCTTTCATCTCTTGTTGTTGGGCGTCGGGTTACCTGACCGCCTTTCTTGTCACGTCGCCTCCCCCTGTTACGAATTGATTGCGAAATCAATTTTTGCTTTGGGCCTCGTCCTTGCCATATCTTCAAGACCATAATTACTTCTGTCATGGTACTGCGATCACCTGTCTCCTGACCTTTCTTACTTGCCGTCGCTGCGAGCCTATCTCGCATGTTGCTCCTCCACACAAGAGTATAATTACCTCTGTTCGTCATGATGCTTGTCATTATCAATCAGTTGCTTAAGACCTTCCCACCTTGCCAGCTCCGCCTGAGTTTGCCAGCTGTCATCAATGCTTTCTGTGTTGTCTTTACATCCCTAGTTCGCCAGGCAGTCTGCAGGTTGATTCCTGTCTCTTCTGATATGCGAGACTAATTTGTAGTCAATGTCTTTTAGAAGTTCAGCAATATCTTGGATGATACTTGCATTTCTCCAGCTTGTGGCAACCTTGTCCCAATTCTTCCCTTGATTTAGCTTTTTAATCGTTTCTACGACTAGGGTGGAGTCGCCTTCAATTTCTAGCTTGCTGTAACCAAGTCTTTTGGCTATCTTAATCCCTTGGTAAGCTGCCATGAACTCTGCCTCATTGTTGGTCATTGTACCTCCATAGTCCGCGTATATCCATTCCGCTGATCCTTGCCCACTTCGAAAAATGCCCCCATAGCCCGTGGGTCCTGGGTTTCCTTTAGCAGCCCCATCGAAATTTAGTTTTATAAATCCTTCCGCAGGTTTTTGGAACCTGGCGGGGCTTGGAGTCACCATGTGTTTTTGTGATTGCTTTGTTTGCTGGTAGGTCATCCCTTGCTCTAAGTTCAGTCTCTTCAACACTGTCATCTCTGATTCTGATGTTGTCCAATCTTCCTCATTCCAGTGCTCTGCTAGGATAGATTCCCTAACTTGCTTAACTGTCATCTCCCATATATCCTCAGGCTTAGAAGCTTTGTCCTTGAAGATACGGCTGTTTCTCTCCTTCCACAGGTTCCATACATTAAACCCTGCCACTAGGCTCCAAGCTCGGCCAACAATTTTGCTATTGAAGTTTCCCTCTCCTCTTTCAATCAGTGTTGAGATGATATCCCGATGATTCCTTTTTGCAGACGAGAAGAGCTTTCTTGTGTTTTCCCATTGGAACTGGGCGGTCTGGCATCTTATGAGGAGGTGTTCTTGATCTTCCTCTCCGTCATTACATAGGCAGCATCTTGAGGGTCCAGAGAAACCTCGTTTTTGAATTCTGTCCCAGGTTAATATCCTTTTTCTCCCTATCAACGAAGCAAACATTTTTATTTTAGGCCACCATTTTGTATTCCAAAGCTTTTTCCAATTTAGGTTTTCCTCCTCTTTCTCCACCCTTGTTTGAATTTTATAAGCTTCTTTTATATTGAATGTTCCTTTTGTTTCTGTGCCCCATCGAAGGATATCTCTACCTTCTCTTCTCTTTATCCGTCTCGAATCCATTTCTTTGTTAAAGTTAGATCTTTGTTCCTCTGTGGAGTTCTCTGCCCAGGTTTCTGTCAGTTTCCATCTTCGCCATTCCCGGTCACCTTGTTCTTCATCCCAATAATCCTTCACTGTAATAAGGTTACTTGTCTCTCCTTCTCTCTGTATGTCGCCCAGATTTTGATTATTTATGAGTTTTTCCCGCTGTTGCCAGGCTTCTTTCCAAAATTTCGCTACCTATCCCCCTCTAATTTCCCAGAATATATGCTGGTCAATTAAGTCTCTGTTTTGAATGGTTAAATTCCAGATATCCGAGCCTCGGGGCATCTCTTGTGTTCTAAGGATTCCTTCCGGAGTGCGAGGCATATTGTATTTGGATGACCAGATTTCTTTCCAGAGATCTGGCCCTCCCTGAATCCACCTCCACCGTAGCTTGGCCGCTAACACCTGATTTATGATCCAGGGGTCCTTGAGATCCAGTCCTCCTTTCTCTTTTGGCTGGGTGAGGTTGTCCCATGAGCAGAGGGCCCATTTTCTCTGTTGCTTCGGTCCTCCCCATAAGAATTTTCTGTATGTCTCAACCAATTTATTACAAGTTCCTTTCGGGGCTGCCATTACTGATAAAGAGTAAATGGGGATCGCCTGGATGGTGGCTTTCAGGAGCACCACCCGCGCTGCCAGATTTAGGGTACGAAAGGTCCAGTTATCCAGCCTTTGTGATATTTTCTCCAGTATATGCTTCCAATTCCCAAGTTTCCTCGAGGATGAATCTAACATTGTTCCTAAGTACTTGGTTGGGAGGTCTCCTTTCCTGAATCCTAAAACTTGAGTTAGAATCATTATATTATCTTTATATCCATTACGGATTTTGTATATCTATTATTATTATTATTAAGAGAATTAAATTCACTTAGCGTAAGAGTATTGAATTTACTACATACTCATTGAATGTCCAAATTTGTAATGGACGTAAACTGAGCAAACTGTAATGAACATATATACGGAGGGATTTTTTTAACAAAGATATATGTTAAATTCCCATGAACCTTAAATTAATTTACTTTTTAACTGAACTTGTTTCATGGGTATAAAATTGAATAGTGAACATTTTTTAATAAAGATGATAAAGGATGAATTGTAATTTAATTAAAGATTTTGAAAATATTTTAGAATTTGATATGATAAAATTGATAGGTTAAAAAGTTGGACTTTTTCAATTTGCGTGAAAAATACTTAGAAAAAGGCCATTTTTCTCAATTTGTGTGCGAAATACTTGAGCAAAGGCCATGTTAATCGGCCATGCTAAGCTTCTCTCTATCCTTCCAATTTTACATAAGGTCTCCAAAAAGACATAATAAAAATGATGATAAAAATGTTTTTCATAAAGATATGTTTCAAGAATATAAAACTAAAAAGTCACCATTCTTGAATACACTGACCACAAAGAAGTTCTCACTTATTGAAATAGAATATTTTAAATTTTCTTAAATTAAATTCAAAAATTTAATAAACAAATCATACAAAATTTTTGTTAAAATTCTATGTGATAAAAATAAATAATTAAATAAATCGAACGTGTTTAAACTATTGCCTTTATACGTTTTCTAACGAAACTCTAATGATAAAAATGAAAATGCAATCCCATTATTAAAATGATTAATTTGAATAAAGATGGGACCTCGGCAATTAAATGATGAATTTGAACAGAGGTAGATCCCCACACATGTGATGATAGCAAAATAGAAATGTTAACCAATTAATAAATCAATCACACAAGCAGCGATTACTGTATGATCTGTACAACACTTAGCTTCTCTTTAATCGGTTTTGTAAATACAATCAGTGTTTATAATGGAGTTGATGAATTTATTTATATTCTTGCGACAGACGCCGGGGATGAAGATATTAAATGAGGATATCTCTTTCCAGGTAGGCCCGTTGCAAACGTAATATTCAAGACATATGGTTACATAACCATGGTCAAGCAATCGCATTCCTTTCTGATTTCAAACTGGGTCATTACAATGAATATTCCACTTAAGCTTCTTAGATATATTTAAATTATGAAAACCAGTTTTTGCATATGGCATTCTAAAATATTGTGAAAAGAATATAAGCATAAAAAAGTTAGATCTGGTCTGTTTGTAAAATGAGATGTGAAGAACCATGAGAGAATGTAATATTTATGTTATTTGATTGGAAATAAATAGAATGCTATAAAAAATGATTAAGAGTTATAAATAACATTGAGATTAATATGGAAATGCAATAAGACATTGATCACACTAAAAATTATATATGTGATAAGATAGTATACCAAAAATATCATTGGTAGATTACATGACAATTTAATTCACTACATACTAGAGCCAACATCCATTACTTGGTTCTTTATGTAGGGAATCGATACATTCCATAGAAGAGTTGTGGTTTGTTAGGTGGTAGACCCAACACCCAGTGTCTAGCTCTGTTGCAAAAGATAAATACACCAACTACTCCCCAAATTCCAATCCCAAAACCGATCCCCAATGCCATTAATGACATTTTTTCATCTAGATGCTCAAGCCACCCCATTTTCATATGGGCACTGCTACTATTATTGTCACCTTCTTCCACTGGGTTTTCCTTTTCACTGCATGAATCTAAAGGACACCCATATAAGCACTTATTCCTTTGAAATGATGTTGCACTGAATGTGGAAAATTGTGTTCCTTTGGGGATTGGCCCACAAAGGCTATTAGATGAAACATCCAGAACAGCCAGACTGTATAGCTTAGAGAGCTCTTCAGGAATATGTCCACTCAAATTGTTCTTGCTCAAGTCTAACTGCTCCAAAGTAGATATGTTGCTAAGAGATGCAGGTATTGGCCCTTCCAACTGGTTGCCAGATAAATTTAGCAATCGCATGTCTCTCAAAGTTCCTATGCTTGCAGGGATTTGTCCTACAAGATTATTGTTGGACATATCAAGTATTGTGTTTGTTGATGAGAGGTATGGCAGAGTATAATCACATCCTTTCATGTGAATTGTGATTTCTTCTTCAAAGGGAGGAGAGTTTGAAGAATTTACAAATCCTTGAAGTCTTTCAAAATGTAATGGCATTCTTCCACTAAATTTATTATTGGATAAATCCAATACATACAAATAGGTGAAATTTGTTACCCATTCAGGGATGCCACCATGAAAATTATTATAGCCAAAGTTTAAAATTGACAAGAATGAAAAAGATTTCAAATAGTGAGGAAGTTGCCCTGTCAAATTGTTTTTTCTTAAATCTAAATACTCAATTTCAGTACAATTAGCCAAAAACATTGGCAAAGTCCCAGAAAGTTTATTAGTGTGAACAGAGAAAAAATCTAAATAATCACAACTGCCATTAAGTTCAGGGATTGATCCTTCTAAATTGTTCTTTAATAAATCTAAAATCCTAAAGAAACCCAAACTAATATTATTGGGTATAGTGCCGGAAATATTATTATTATATAGATTTAGTGTATCTAAACCCAGGTGACTTATACTAAACGGGAGAGATCCAGTCAAATTGTTACTTGATAAATGAAGATATTGAAGATTGCTTAATTGAGCTATGTTACGCGGGAGAGATCCAATTAACTGGTTGTTTGAAAAGTCGAGGAGGGACAATGCCGTATTGGTAATAATATTGGGGAGATTAATGCTACCTCTAAGGTTGTTATCGGATAGGTGCAAAGCAGTTAGGTGAGTACAATTGAATAGGGTGGGAGGGATGTGGCCAGTGAGAGAGTTGTTGGATAAATCAATATAAGATATGCTTTTCATCAAACCCATAAGGGAAGGGATTGGACCACTCAATTTGTTTCCGTTACCCATCAAGTTAGAGAGTGAAGTGCAGTTGACCAGAGAAGTTGGGATGCTTCCACTTATACTATTGTCGACGAACCCGAAAGCTTCCAACCTGACCAGGCGACTGGATTCTGATGGTATTGGACCACTCAAATTGTTGAAGCTAATTTCCAAATCTGTAAGTGAAGTGCAGTTGGCGAGAGAAGTTGGGATGCTTCCACTCAGAGCATTGCCCTCCAAAGAGAGAGAATCCAATCTGACCAGACGACCAAATTCTTCTGGGATTGGACCACTCAAATTGTTGGAGAAAAGCTTGGTCCATTGAAGACGTGTACAATTAAACAATTCCTTTGGAATTCTTCCACTGAAAGCATTAACGGAAAGATCTAAATGCCGCAAAAGAGAGAGGCTCCCAAACTCTGCCGGAATTCTCCCACTCAAAGCATTTTGGGAAAGATCTAAATCCAGCAAAAGAGAGAGGCTCCCAAACTCTACTGGAATTCTCCCACTCAAAGCATTCCAAAAAAGATCTAAATGCCGCAAAAGAGAGAGGTTCCCAATACATGGGGAGAGCGTACCATTCAATGAGCGCTTAGGGAGAGAAATTGAAACCACTCGATTCGTGTTTGGTCTGCACGAAATTCCGTTCCAGCGGCAGACGTTATGTGAGTTATGGGCCGTCCAGTTGGAGAGCCATCCAAGTGGATCTGATATGATGCCCCTTTTGAAGCTCAGAAGCGCCTCCACGTCCCTTTTTTCATGATACCGGGCTATGGAGGATGGGAAGAGAGAGGGTTTCTCCATCATACTCCGTCCATTAAAAGGAAAACGTTGAACAGAAGTGAATCCATCCGTAGGCATTGCTACACCCATCATCACAAGCATCATCATGAGGAGGAGGAGAAGAAGCAGACCCATTTCTCACTCTATCACTCCAACTTCCTTCAGATTAGGCTCTGAGTTTCTGACTCTACCACTCCAACTTCCTTCAAATGCCGTGAGTTTTTGTTGTAATTGCCCCCTCTATTTATAATCGCAGCAGCACTCGTCATATAAAGACCAACAACAACCAAGTGATTTGAATTGGAAATCTTTCTAAAAGATAATGGAAATTTTGTAGAAAAAATGAAGAATGGCGGTGTCTTCACTGGGACGGTGGGACCTCACGACTTGACCCGAGAAAAGATGAAACGTTGAACCTGACAATCTTTGGGAACGAAAAAAATGAACGTCCTCATATTTTGGTGTTTTATAACTTTTTCAAAGTTTCCGTATGTAATTTTTATTTTTTAATTACAGTACAAACAGGAAAATCCCGATATTATTGAAATTTTGTTTAGTTCGTAGAAATTCAATCCCCATTCTTACGGCAAATACAGTGAAAGCAGTAAAATCTGGGGATATTTTTAATATTTTAATTGTATTATTTTCTTTATTATGAGATAAAATGTTTTGAAATTTTGGGCTGGAAATCTTTTAAAGTTTTGGTATGTATTTTTATTTTTAATAACCAAAGAGTATTTGTATTGTATATGATTTGCAACAAATATATCTGATGTTATAAAATTAATTTATTTTAAAAATTTAAGTATTTTTTTTTGTTTCCAGTAGAAATAAATGATTTTTTTGAGGAAGATATAACTGAGTAACAAAAAGAGGGGGTTTGTATGTGAATATCTCACAAAATTGCTTCATCAAAATACAAATTTTACAATATTTTACCCTACTATATGATTTTTTTTAGTAAGAAAAAATCATGATGATAGACTAATAGATAAACTATATGACAGTAAAGTCAATCTTCTACAGGCTGATTATGATCATCCCAAATCACATGATAAAGAGGATATGGTCTGTTCTGATCACCACCCGAAGCCCAGGATAAGAAAAGATCAATACAGTTAAGAGACATTTTCAACATAACTTATACATCTAAAGAAGCTATATCATCAAAACATATATAGTCATGACTGTATGCCACATTCTCTCAATGTGTAGCAGAAAATATATTATAGACATATATACCAAAATTACAAAAAAGAGTGTGAACAAGAAGATAGTCTTTTAACACGGAAATGGAAAGTCACCCATATCAAAAATGTATTTTTCCCAAGTGATCTCCAAATACCATTTGCCAATCGTTCCCAGTAAACCTTTCTTGGATAATCTATCTGCTTCCTTGTTCAGATTCCTTCCAATATGTTGGATTGTGGAGCAGCCGTGTAGTTACCATAGAAATTTGATCCTTTCCAGCCATCCCTGAAGCATGGGGTTATTTATGGATGCCCTCCCCGTGACTTGATCAATGATAATCTTCGAGTCTCCATAAATGTGCAAAATGGGGTTCCCAAGGACACTGTTGAACCATAGGAGCCCCTAGAGTGTTGAACCATAGGAGCCCCCAGAGTGTTAATGCTTCAACTTTGGTATTGGTACCACCACCACTATTCCAGTAGACCATGTATGACAAATCAGTAGTCATAGCAATCCAAAATCTACATGTACAGGAGTTCCTTTGGGCAACCCCATCAAAAATCCCCATAGGGTATATGAATTGTACATTATTATGCATTTGTGGACTGATATTAGTGCATGGTGGTTGTGCAGAAAAAATTGAAAGATTAGTGGTGATTCTTTCAATGACCAAAAGGAAATCTTCCCTAGAGTTCTAGAATATACTTCTGTTTCTCCAATTCCAAATTGCCCAGAAGATGAAAAGGGGAATGGCTCTCCAGGGAAATTTTTGAGCACTCCACCATTTTATTGAGTCCCTGATGTAGGTATGTTGAATGTACGGGAAACCAAAGAGGGAAGCTATCTTTTTCCATACCTTAATAGTATATTGGCAGTGCAGAAAGATGTGGTCATTATCTTCAGTGTCATTTTTGCATATGGTGCATATCCCGGGGCCATGCCAATTTCTTTTTTGGAGATTCTCCCATACAAGATTTTTATTATGATATACCAGCCATATGAAAAGTATAAGTTTTATGGGAGCTTTAGTTTTCCAAAAGGTGTATAAAATTTGGTGTTCGCCCTGTCTGGTGACCATGCTGGATAGAGCATAGTACGTGTTAGCAACTATAATGTTATCAATTGCCATCCTTCCCGACCATACAATTTTGTCCTGCGATCCTGTGCAGCAAATGCCGAGATGCTTCATTATAGATATAGTTTGATTCCACTCTCGTTCCTTTTGGCTAGTGAACCCCAATTCCTGGGCTTTTTTCCATATAGGGAGCGGTCCATGCTAGCCATTTATAACTTGACCCTAGAAGAAAATGCTTCACCCATTCAGATGTTGGATAATTCTCTTAGAGATGGTGAAATTCATTCCAGCACCCAAGATTGGGTCAATGCTGATAAGAATACGATTTGTTAAATAGGGAGTCCATACAGGTGAAGATGGTTTTAGATAGAGGAGGAATAACCTGTTGAGGAGTTTTGTGAACCCAACGTTTCGGACTGCCAAGTGAGTCCATCATCAGGGGACGCGACAATAGATAATCTTGAATCAGTGATATATCCATGAGCTGGGTTTTAGGGTATATATATCTAGGTTATTGAAGAAACATGTGAGAAATTAGGTCGGCCAATGTAAATCTCCATTGCAAGGTGGTGGATAAAAAACTTTTCAACTTTCAGGAAACTTAGCCAGATAGCAAATCCTTGTTTGATGCTAATGGTGCCATTTCTATACCAAACGCTGAAATCTTTATCCTTTAGATACTTTTGTTGAATGATCTTGCTCCATCTACTAGGTCCAAATAAACCCCTCTAGAGGGATTTTATGAGCAATGCTCCACTGAAACAACAAAGGTCCATGATTCCCCAACCACCCATGCCCTTTGGGAGAGTGATGTTTGATAATTTGGTAAAGCGATATTTTTTCCCGTTTGGGCTTCCCCCCCAAATGAAGTTTGCCATGAGGCAGTTTAGATTGTTAATGATGGAAGAAGGGATATGGAAGAGATGAGCCCAATAGAACCCCAATTGTAACAGAACAACTTGTGTGAGGATAACCTGTCCCCCTAAAGATAGGCATCTAAACTCCCAGCCAGAGATCCTTTTGAAGAATCAATCAACAAGCCATTGTCAATCAACGATTCTGTAGTAAGTGGGTTTGATACGATAACCAAGATACTTCAAACCATTTTGTATAGGCCTTGCCTCAATACCAAATAAATCTTTGATATATGTAACAATCTCCAAGTCAGATTGTCCATGATATATAATAGATTTATTAACATTCATGTGCAATCCAGATGCATTAGAAAATCTACTGAAAATGTGAAAAAGGTATAACCAAGAAAAACGACAGAGCATACCCATAATAAGAATGTCGTCAACAAAGAGGTTATGTGAAATGTTGATGTTATTTCCCATCTTCAGTGGCTGAAATTGATCCTCCAGGACCGCTTTTTTAATATGCAAACTTAGACAGTCCATGACAAGAATGAATAAAAGAGGGGATAGTGAACATCCTTGTCGGAGACCCCTACCAGCCCGGAAGAACCTTGTTGGATACCCATTAATAATGACAACATAGTTTACATTATCCACACAGGCCATAATCCAATTAACACATCTAGGGTGTAAACCAATCTTGATAAAGACGAGTCGGAGAAAACCCCAGTCCAGACAGTTATATGCTTTTCAAATATCAATCTATAGTGTAGCAGCTTCAAGATGTTTGGTGTGAATCGAGTGCATTCCTTCCTGTGTATTTTCCACAAGATCATGGATGAGTCTGTCCAAGAGAAAACCATGTTATTCTGGGGTGATGTAGCGTGAGAGAGTTCTATGCATACGTCCAGCAATAGTCTTTGAAATGATTTTGTAAATGATGTTGCATAGAGAAATAGGCCAGAAGTTATCTTATGATGGATGAAGCTCGTGGTCCTTGATTCCTGAAGAGCAGAGTCATGTATCCCTAGAAGAGAGTATTCAAACCCCACACATGTATAAATAGAAGAAACATCAACATTATTTAGCACCAATTCGATCTCTCTAAAGAAGAAGTTCAATCTAAAGCTGGGAAAAAGGCGAAATCAAGAGAAAAGGTCTAGGAAGGAAAGAGAAACCAAGAAGAAGAAAGAAAGTTTTTTTTTTGGCTATATTCTCTCACACTTGCGAATGTTAGGGTTTATGCAACTTCTAGAAGGCCGGAAATTGCAAGTCGAAGTTGGGGGTCAAAATTTGTAGTTGGAAGCTCCTTGAAGCATATTTAATCCTCGTTGATTTGGTTGATATGTGACCTAATTGGAAGGGATTCCTCGAGGGATGAATTGGTGATTCGAGAATATATTGGTCTAGAGTTTAGGCCTTGGTTTTCTCATTTGAAGTAGATTCTATAAGAAGAGAAGAGATTATTTCCAGATTTACCCTTGGAGTGGTTTTTCCCTGGCTTGGAGCCTAATTTTTGTGTCCATTGTATTTATTGTTTTCTCTCTTAATAATTCTTTGATGAAGAGTTCTAATAAAGGAACATAAGAAGATAACTAAAAACTCATAAATAATTATTGAGGTTAAGGGGAATTTGAACTAATATCTTCCCTACTCCACCATGGTATAAGAGCTTGGATGAACAAGAAAATTTCAACTAAAGGATCATCTTGAATGGTTTGTTAAGGGGAATCATTTGAAAAAGGACAAAAGGAAAGAAAAAGAAGATCTATTGACCTAGAAGGAGGATTACTACATCAAGCCTTCATTGAAGAAGACCTCATCATCAAAGGAAGGAAGGAAATGTCTTTGTTATAGATTCTCTAGTGCATCATCTTGAAGAGTAGGAAGCATCAAGAAATATTGGTATTATCTTGCACTCTTTGAATTTGTTCGAAGACACCATTGTTGAAGAAATCCTAGAAATCATCATTCTAGGGCATTGCTGAAGTCTCCTTGAAGTTCTTGAAAGCATAAAGATAGTTGGAGACATCATCAAGGAGGACCCTTGGTAAGAGTTATGTTGTCTTAAATGTCTAAATCCACTTATAACATGGCTACATTTTTCAGGGAAAGAAACAAGTTGGTTAGGTCAACAAATTTCCTAGCATGGAAGAAAAGGATTGATTTGGCACTCACAAAGAATGAAGTCATGGAGTATGTCCTTTGGAGAAGTAGTTGAACCTACTAAAGACAACACTCAAGAGTTGGAAAAATACAAGAAGGGGAAAGTAAGAGCACAATGAATTATTGTGGAACCAATAAAATATCATCTTGTTCCCTTTGTTTCCTATTGAACACATCAAAGGCTATGTATGATAAGTTGGTAAAGTTGTACTCTATAAGTACACAAGGTCAAAATATTTCCTTGAGGAATCAACTATATAGAATAAGGAAATTAAAGGATGAAGACATGGCCACCTATGTGATGAAGATCTCACAAATAAGAGACTAGTTGCAAGGGCTTGGAGAGACTTTTATAGATTTTGAGATGACTATATGTGTACTAAATTATTTTCCACCTGATTAGAGTAGTTTTGCAACTAGCATTTACTCAAAGAAAGATAATACACCTTTTGTTGAATTATGGGCTCAATGTATCTAGCAATAATCTAGGATCAAGGAAAAGGATGATATTGAATCAAAATAAAGATCTCAAGTCACTTGGGCTCCCAAATTTTCTATTTTTATATTTTCTTGTATCTACCAATTTAAATAATTTTCAAATCCGAGTCCAGATGACAAAGTTAGAACAAGTCAAATTTTTAGTTTGACTTGTCCAGGTAGCTGCGAGAAGATGACATGGCATAGTTTCAGCAAATAAGGGAGCACCATGTGGTAGGATGCCACTGGACCCCGAATATCACATATCGTCGAAAAGGAGGAGCGCTTAAGGAAGAATCGGCCCCTGGCGTTCCCGAATGTGATTGCAATATTGCATATCACATGCCAAAGGAGTTACGAATCGGCCCCAACAGGACTTAGATGCGATGTGATATACATTGCATATCACAATCACACAAAAGAGCTGGTGCTTGTGATGCAGTTCGGGATGAAATTTCGAATGCGATTTCACAGTGAGCATTGATTGCGATACTGCAATAAGGGGCCTGGACCCAATATACTATATATCATGATTAATAAACCCGGCGGGCCCGTAGATGTTGCAGAGTGCTAACCAGTGCATCGAGGGTTTCATGTCGATTGCGATAATGCAATGGGAGTGTGGATGTGAAACATTATGGCATACGGTGAATACTCTTGTTGGATCTGTAGTTATTGTGGGATACCTGTGTCCGAGCTTGGATTGTCCGCCGATAAGTTGGAAGCGTCAATAAACCGAATGCCGAGACTCATGCGTTGTTGTAATGGTTTTCTTTATTAGACATTGTCTTTTCTATTACAGAAGGATGGTTGCCATGAATCCTTCCGCCTGCTAACCTTGGGTATTATGTTGGAATTGCCTGATTGTTAGGGATGCTGACATGATCTTATATATATGACTATTTTTTCAGAGAAAGACAGGGAGGAGAGGACTGGCCGAATACATAGATTTTATTGCATATAGTAGACCTTGACCCTAGCAGCAGACTGAAACCTTGCCTTAAGCAACAGGGAGGTTCCGAGAAGGTTGCAGAAGGCCCGATTATCCAAATTGGGAGTTTGGATAGGCAATTTTGCACTATTTTTTGCTAGGATTTCAATGGTTTTATCTGTTTTCAAAGTTGGGCTCCCTATTATTTTCCCATCTATCATCTTGGAGGTAACATGGTTGTAATTTCTTGTTGCTATACTTTTATCTCTTTTATGCCACTAATAAAAGAAGGCCTCCCCACTATTGAGCAGGGTCCAGAGACATAGTCCAAACTGGACCAACTTCGTAATCAAATCATTGTGTCATGGTTTTTTGTGTTCTTTTGATTATTTTCCGCATTGCTTATGTGGTTTTAAGTTCCATGGTTAATTAACTCTGTTATATGTAATTCTGATTCATCTGTAAGTAAAAGATCTTGGATCAAGTTTAGTATTAGAGCAGGTCTTTGTAGATGCGAATTGCATGAGTTTATGATAACTCAGAACAAGTTGTGAAAGGAGAAGGAATACTTAACTCCTTTGATCCTAAAGCAGGGTGTGCACATCGAAGAAGAAACATGGCCAATGAAGAAGCTCATTGGGAAGAGGAACAAAATTTCCGAAAGGTATTCTATAATATAACAGGAAAAGTAGACAAGCTATTCGCAAATTATGAGAAGGCACTTGGGCATGGGAAGAAGGATACCGATGATCATGAATCAAAAAATTAGGAAGGTGGTGGAGAATATCCTCCTCCCTCTCCTTCTTCCAGTGATAGTTCTCATCACTCTCATAGAAATTCCAAACAGACCTCCACGAAATCGTTCTTTAAGTTAGATGTGAAGTTAGACCTACTCATGTACAATGGAGAATGTAGTGCATAAAAACTCAATAACTAGATAAGGCAGATAGAGGTTTACTTATGAATCCAGTAGATCGAAGAAGATGGGGTGAAAGTCCAGTTAGCATCTCTTTCACTGAGTGGCACTGCCCTCATTTGGTGGGAGAGCAAGTTACAGAAGGGAAGCACGAAGTCAGGTAACCTTTTTTCCTCTTGGTCTAGCTTTATTTCTATATTAAAGGACAAATTCTACCCTCTGGGTTATAAGCAAAAGGAATTTATGGATTGGAAATACTTAAGGCAAGGTAAGGGCCAGAATGTATAGAACTTCATGTAGGAATTTCATAAACAAGCACTGAATCTGGGCATCTCATTAGATGCGCCCAAAACTGTAACTAAGTACATAGGTGCACTACATAGTTACATCAGACACTCATTATTACTATTCGAGCCTACTTCAATTGATATGGCCAGCGTTAAAGATATACATCTTGAAAGTCGAGGCAAGAATGATCGAGATGAACAAACCAAGAAGAATCCATTCAAACCTCAGCATGGAAAATTCCAGAAGAAAGGAAAATGGAAGAATAAGAATATTGTTGCTGCCAAGAAGGGGGGTGAAGCAACACTATTGTGCACTCACTGCAAGAAGGATGGGCATGATGAGGACCAATGCTGGAAGTTGCATCTGGAACTGAGACCAAAGAGATTCGGTGGAAAGGGGAAGCAAAAGATAGTGGCAACAACACAGGACCATGGATCAGATTCCAGCGATAAAACATTGATCACAGTTGTGGGCGCAAAATGTACTCTTTCTATTAATGATGTTTTGATTCAGTCGTAAGCACTAGTTATTTGAATGAGCCTGTGAGTCGTGAGCAAAAGAGAATTGAGTTGTTCCACATTATAGTTGTCATAAAGCATACAAGGGTGGAAACTCTATTTTATTCAGGCTCCTAAGCAAACTTAATCTCAGATTCCTTAGTAAAAAGGCTAGGCCTTGAAACTAAACCTCATCCGAGTCCATACCCACTTGGTTGGGTAAGCGACAAAGCCAAATTGCAGGTCACCAAGTAGTGTAGGGCCAGGTTTGTAATCACCTCTAAATTATTTGATGAGGTAGAGTTATATGTAGTACCTTTGGACATCTGTGGAATCATCCTGGGATCCCATATTTATATGACAAAAAGTTCATTTTCTTTCGGCATGAAAACAAATACCACCTCACCAAGGATGGGGTAGAATATATAGTCAGATCTCATCACATAAATGTTAGTGCTAGCCTTGTCAGTGCATGGTAGGTTAAAAGACGAGTTAATTCCAGTAAAGGGTGCATGGTCATGGTAGTGAGGGAGAAAGAAGCTGAGACGGTTGATGCTTTCATAGGTTGTGATCCTGATCATAAGAAGGAATTATTTGAAATTTTTTTTTACTATGATGAATTGTTTTAGCAACCGAGAGGATTTCCCCCTAAATGGGAAATCCAATGTCAGATCCATTTGCAACAGGATGTTCTTGTATCAAATGTTGGCATGTACAAGATGGCTTCTATCGAGATGGAGGAGATCAAGAAATAGGTGCAAGAACTGTTATATCAGGGAGTCATTAGACCGAGTTCTTCTCCTTGCGGCTCACCAATCGTGTTGGTGCCCAAGAAAGACGACACATGGAGAATGTGCATGGATTACAGGGTGTTGAACAAGATCACGGTGAAGACTCGATACCCTCTCCCTCACATTGATGAATTGTTAGATCAATTAAAAATGTTCTTTATTTTACGAAGTTGGATTTGCGTAGTGGTTACTACCAGGTGAGAATTGCAGAGTAGGACATGTGGAAAACTGCATTCAAAATCACGTAGGGGCTATTCGAATGGATGGTGATGCCATTCAGACTATGTAATGCTCCAACCACATTCATGAGGGTAATGAATGATTTATTTTAGCCATTTCTTGATCATTTTGTTCTCGTGTATCTGGACGATATTCTCGTGTATAGTAGGACATGAGAGGAACATATGTGTCACATAAAGAAAGTGCTTTATGTTTTGAAGAAAGAGAAGTTATATTTGAAACTATCAAAGTGTGAATTTGAAAAGACTTCTCTAATTTATTTAGGCCATATTTTCAGTAATGGGCACTTAAGGATAGATCCCTCTAAAGTGGAGGTGATAATGAAGTGGCTTGAGCCCACGAATGTCATAGAAGTCTGAAGTTTTATGGGCTTGGTGCAATATTGGAGAAGGTTCATAGCGAACTTCTCCATTATCGCAACCCCCTTGCATGCCTTGACTAGTGTGAAGCGGGCCTTTCAGTGGGGAGGAAAATAGCAGAAATCCTTCGATACACTGAAAGAGAAGATCATCACGACACCGGTGCTAGCCTTACCAGACCTTCAACAACCTTTTGAAATTAAAACAGATGTCAGTGGATATATCATGGGTGTTGTATTGATGTAACAAAGAAAGCCAGTTTGTTACCATTTAGCAACTTTCTCCCAGGTTGTTGTGAATCATCCTACGTATAATTGGGAGTTGTACACCTTGGTTCAGAGTGTAAAGAAGTGGAAACACTATCTGATCAACAAGGAGACCATCATCCACATGGATCATTAGCCCTTGCAGTATCTTCAGTCATAGACCAAGCTTTAGCAAGCCCATCACTTCAGATGGATGGGATTCCTCCAACATATTCATTTGGTAATAAAATATAAGAAGGGCGCCAACAACAAAGTAGCAGATATGCTTTCTCACCCTCCTATTTCTACATCTGTAGTTTTTCAAAATGTTTCTTTGTCATTAGAAAATTATGATGAACAGTATGCTAATGATAATGATTTTAAATAAATCTATGCAAAACTGAATCGTGGATCGCAGGTGGACAATTATTACTTGCAGGGAAATCTATTGTACCACCTTGGAAAACTGTGTATACCGAGTGATGAAATGGTTCATGTAATCCGAGAGGCTCATACCTCTCTAGTGTCTGGTCATTTTTGCATTGAGAAAACTTTACGTCATTTATAGAGGTTTTGTTTTTGGCCTCATATGAAAAACATCGTGACTCGCTTTGTAAAGGGTTTTGTGTCGTGTTCTATTTCAAAGCCCTCTAATAGAAAACTTGGGCACTACACCACTCCCTATTCTAATTCGACCATGGGAAAGTGTGTCCATGCACATTTTAGTAGGTTTACCTATATGTCTAGGAAAGGTCACGAATATTTGTATGTCATTGTGGATAGGTTTATAAAATGTGTATTTTAATGCCTTGTAAAAAGCAGGTCATTGTTGAGCAAAATTATTTTCTTTTCTTTCATCATGTTTGGGTCCATTTTGGGTTGCCCACATCTATTGTGTCAGATCGAGACTCCCGCTTTCTTAGGGAGTTATGGACTAGCTTGTGGAGAACAATGGACACTAAGATGAAAAGAAGTACGACATTTCACCCACAGATCGATGGATAGACAGAGGTTGTCAATCGTATCATGGTACACTTGTTGCGAGGCTATTGTGGGCAACATCCCATGTTGTGGGATGAGCAGCTTCCTTATGTGAACCATGTGTACAATCAAGTAGCACATTCATCTACATAGATTTCATCGTTTGAGACATGTTTTGGCTATCTACCCATAGATCCCTTGGACATAGTTTTTGGAAAATAGGAAGATGGAAATGGATGAGATGATAGGGAAAAGGCATGAAAGTTCATTTAGTGGATACAGGTAATTCATTAGGCAGTGCAAGATTAGTTGGAGAAGATTCAAGCTCGGTATAAAGCTCAACATGATAAGCATTGATTTGACCATATGTTTCAAGTTGGGGACAAGGTATGGTTCCATATCAGAAAAGATAGAATGAGGGGAGAAGCGAATAAATTGAGACACATTAGATATGGTCCCTTCACCATATTGGAAAATATTCGAGACAATGCTTTTCATCTTGACTTGCCTGCTTATATGCACATGTACTCTGTGGTAAATGTGGAAAACCTAAAGCTTTATGAACCTCCATTGATTATGGATACTGATGAGGTAGCACAGATTCCTACAGTGGATGATTTTCACTCAAGTATCTAGATAAGTTGCTCGAAGATATCATACTCGACTGGAGGACCAGAACTTCACAACGGGGAGGCGTGGAGTACATCCATGTTGATGTCAAAGGAATGCATCCAAGAAAAGCTTGATGGATGGAGAAGGAAAATGTGAGGGAGTAATTTCCTCACTTACCAATTGATTGAAAAGTCTTTTGGTGGTCCAAAAGCTCTTAGTGGGGAGGAATGATCCAGGTGGAGTTCAAAAAAGTACCAGTGGCATGACAAAAGGCTTAAAAATTAAAGTGGTAGAATCTCGATAAGCTTAGAATTAGATCGAAGTGCTAATCATCCTGATTCCAACGGTGCAAATGACACTCAAATCCGAGTCCAGATGACAAAGTTACAACAAGCCAAAGTTTGAGTTTGACTTGTCCAAGTAGTAAGGAGAAGATGACATGGCATAGTTTCAGCGAATAAGGGAGCGCAACATGGTAGGATGCCACTGTACCCTGCATATCACATATCGGTGAAAAGGAGGAGCGCTTAAGGAAGAATCGGCCCTTGGCGTTCCCAGCTACGATTACGATATCACATATTGCAAGCCGGAGGAGATACGAATCAACCTCAGCAGGACTTAGATGTGACGCGATATACATTGCATATCACAATCACACAAAAGAGTTGGTGCTTATGATGTGGTTTGAGAAATATTCCAATTGTGATTTCGCAGTGGGTGCCGATTACGATACTGCAATAAGGGGCCCAGACCTAATATACTATATATCATGATTAATAAACACGACAGTTCTGTAGATGTTGTAGAGTGCTAACCAATGCGCCGAGGGTTTCACACTGGTTTCCATAATGTGATGGGAGTGCCAGATGTGAAACATTATGGCATATGGTGAGTACTCCTATCAGATCTGTAGTTATCGTAGGATGGCTGTGTCTGGGCTTAGATTGTCCGTCGATAAGTTGGAAGCGCCGATAAACCCGTCTCCAAGACTCATGCATTATTGTAATGGGTTGCTTTATTAGACATTAGATTTTCTATTATGGAAGGGTTGTTTCCATGAATCCTTCTACCTGCTAACCTTGGGTATTATGTTGGAATTGCTCGATTTTGAGGGATGCTGCCATGATCTTATATATATGATTGTTGTGTTAGAGAAAGGTAGGGAGGAGAGCACTGGTCGATTATGCATATTTGATTGCATACAACAGACCCTGGCCCTGGTAGCAGGCCGTAACCTTGCCTTGAGTAGCAGAGAGGTTCCAAAAAGGTTGTTGAATGCCTGATTATCCAAATTGGGAGTTTGGATAGGAGTTTTTGCACTATTTTTAGCCAGGAGTTCAGTGGTTCTGTCTGTTTTCAAAGTTGAGCTCTCTATTCTCTTCCCATCTATCAACTTGGAGGTATAAGGGTTGTAATTTATTTTTGTTGTACCTTTATCTCTTTTATGCCACTAATCCAAAGAAGGCCTCGCCACTATTGAGCAAGGCCCGGAAATGTAGTCCAAATTGGACAAACTCCATAATCAAATCATTTTGTCATGGTTTTTTGTGTTCTTCTAATTAATTTCCACATTTTTTATGTCCTTTTAAGTTCCATGGTTAATTAAATCTGTTAGAGGTAATTTTGATGCATTTGTAAGTAAAATATCTTGGATCAGGGAGCACCCTCTTGAGGCTTAAATTAAATCTAGACTTCTTATTCTTTCTCGAAGGTATTTTCCTTGAAAAATAACTTCCACCAATCACTACAATAAAAAAGGTCATTGGTGAGGGGAATGTCTGTGACAAACCTTTAAGTTCTGTCGCCAATGTCACATATGGTGACGGTCCTTAAAAAAGAGTTGTTGTAAGTGCATATAGTGATGGTTCTTTAAGGTTTGTCACCAAAGCCATTTTTAGTGACAAAATTGGTGAGGGTTGTTAAAGGCCCATCACTAATTATTTCTTTGGTGACACTTCTAGCGACAATATTTTATTGACCCTCACCAATGCTCTTTTTGGTTACTTTTAGTGATGGTAAAAAAATGTTTGTCATCATTGATCATTCCAATGAGTTTTTGATGATGCGATGTGCATGCTACTATATTTTTTGTCAAAATATAATGATTTAAGACCATTATCATGGAGTATTTTTCATTGTGTCCAAGGCCATAGTGGTTAGAGTCAGTGAATTTGTTAAGAAGTAATTAGTGTTTATCATTTCCCTCAAGTAATGAGAATATAATTTCCCTATGATTCAATGCATGATTCATCTCTATTAGGTTTATTATCTAACAAATTCCCTTTAGATAAAGTTCCATTGGTGTGTGTAGGAACTATATTATTTAATACATAATCAATATCTGAAAATTCTATTAATGAGAGAGACCTACCACTCCTCAATGCTCTTGGCACATCTTAACACGTTTTGACACACACTAAGATTCCTTGGCACCTCGAATGTCTTGGAACATCTTTGTACCTAGAACATATTGTCATGACTAGGACACCCAAGCACATGTTGGCAGGCCCTAGCATAACACAACACTCTCCTAGCATGCATTGGCATGCCCTGTAGTCTCTAGCTTGCCCTGGAACACTTTGGCATGCATTAACATACATTAGCATTTGGCACATATTGGAACTTGGCATGTATTAGAACCTATTATTAGTGTGCCTAGCATGCCTCTTTTGTAAAAGATAAAGCCTCAACTTATTAACCCTCTTATTTGTTCATTTCCTTGCATTCTAGCTTGGTTCTTCCTTATATTTCCTTGACAATCCTTGAAAATATTGGCATACCTCAACACCCTGCACATCCAAGCATGCCTTAGCATCTGTCATGCCTTGGCACTATTTGGCACATGTTAACACACGTTGGAACTCCCTAGCACACTCTGGCACTTCTTAATATGCCTTGATCTTCCCTAACATGCCTTACTAGTGCATAAGATACCTTGTCACTCCCTTCTTAGCATTGTAGCTAGCACTCGTTGACACTCCCTGACAAACCCTAAAATTCCTTCACTTCCATGCATTTTGACCTAGTGCTCCCTTGTGTTTCCCTAGTACTAACTAATACTCCTCAATATGAATTAGCACTCTCTGGCACACCTTAACACTCTTTGGCATGCTCTTCCACTTCATAACATGTGTATCACTCCCTAACACACATTGGCACTTGGCACGTGTTGGCGCTTGGCAAGTCTTAGCATGTCTAGCTGTTGGGAACGTGATCCCCCAAGGATAGTTTTGGGGCTAAAAGCCCATGTTTGGGTCAAAGTTTGTTATAAAGTTGTAAAGATCTCCGCATTTTGTGGTCGTGGAGCATGAAGGTGTCATGAGTCATAAAGGGTTTTCCACCCTTGTTTTGTAAAGTAAAGTCGGCTATAAAATATCTACCCATGGTCCGCAGACCAAGGGATTGTATAAAAAAAGCTAAGTAAGCTCTAAGTAGTTAGAAGTCATAAGTTTTAGATGAAGTCTTGAGCAATAAGGAGAGAGTTTCGGGTCTTAGCGTAGGTAGAGGCTCTGTAACTCAGTGCGTAGAGGCCCAGGGTAGAAGTCTGCAGTTGAGTGCGGAGACCCCTGCATCTACATGTGCAGGGCAGATAGAGTCTGTAATCGTCTGAAGATATTAATAAAGAGAAGAATTTTACAAATTTAGTGTCTTTGTTTCATGTTAATGCATCTTGTCATATTGTGTATGAATTTCATTTATAATGCTTATATGATGCGTGAAAGTATGTAATTACGTGGGATAATTGAACACAAATAAGGATATCTGTTTACGCGGTGCTAACTGTGATTGTTTAATAAGATATGTAAGATACTTAAGCTAGTTTGGGAATTTGCACGATACGCTACCCTAGTAGCGCAAAAGTACCTGAACCAGAGGTTAGGGTTGTGCGAAAGTACCTGAACTGTAGGTTAGGGCTGCACAAAGGCCAATCATACCCCTTCACGGAGGTATTGAAGGGTGGAATAAAGGGCTAGGTAGATAGAGCCCTAGAACATAACGACTTGCACAAAAGCAGGAATAAGAGGAATAAACCGACATCATGACCATCTCAGGGTGCGGAAACTTGGTTCCAACATCCCCCCACATTGCTTCGGGTGAGACTTCGGTCTACTCTCCGCGGGTGTTATAGCTCCAAATCCCACTCTTATGATTTGTGATGCTGCACTCATGGCCTAGGGCAACCCTTCCTTCCAGACCTGGTCCAAAAGTTTAAAAAACAATGTTTTATTCACTATACGCGACTTTGCCCTGAGTTACACGCGTGTACACGCGGGTTTGTCATACCCAACCCGCGTGTATCTATTAAAACATTTAAAAAATATATATTTTCCTCTTTTTCGGGCTGTGATCGCGGGTTTACCTACTGGATCACCGGTTAGTGCCCGTGGCCCAACTGTTCCCAACCAACTCCTAACTAAACAACTACTTTGGAGAGGGTATAAAAAGACATCAATGGAAAGGCCAAGGGGAGAGAGAAGAGAGCAAGATTATAATGCTGAGATTTTTCCCTTAGATCAGGTCTGAAGTCCCTAGTGCATTCTGCACTTCCCCCATCTTGCATAGGAAACCCTTGTTTCCATGTATATTGGTGATCATTCATCCTTGATACCATCTTTGGAGTAGGACTTGGAAGGAGCTCTTGACGGAGGCTTGAGGCTGGAACGAATCCGGGAGGAAGCATGCTTGAAGCCTGCTGAAGGTGTTCAGGTGATATCTTTCCGATATTTGTACTTTATTTGCCTTTATTTATAAAGAAACACGTCTTTGTTCCCGAATAATCTTTCTTTATGCTTATGAAATTCTTGTGTTGAATTCTTGTAAAAGTGGTTACTTAAAGATTTTTTATAACTAACTTTATAGCATGAAGATGATTTATACATAAATATTTGTACAACTGCTGTTGTGTTCTTTGGTTTGTTTGTCTTGCAGGTCAAAGAAAGAAGAAGGGAACTCCAAGGAGGGTTTGCACCCTAACGGTCTTCTCGAGCGTAGGACCATAGGTATGTGCCCTAAACCTTAGGATTTGCTTAAAAGTAAAGATGATGGCTGTGTGTGTGTTTCTTTAAAATAGCAATTTTCAGTCTGGTAGAGTCTTAGCCCAAAGGACCCTAGGGGTACTTTCCCTTAAACCAGCGGGCTAATTCCAAAAGGGCCAGTAGTGTAGGGATTTGTTTGCCTAACTAACGTTGAACCTGGGTCAGGCCCCACCAAGCCAACAAATGGTTCCATTTTCGGGACCAGAATCTGCATAAGAGATGTGTGATGTCATATCACTGGAATCCAACTAAGAAAGAGATCAGAGAGTTGTTGGATAGGAAGATCCATGAATTCACGGTGCAGGAGAAAAGAAATCCATGACTGACCAAGGAACAGTGGCTAGACAGGTACCTATATACAGAAATCCATGAGATCTTTTTCTATTCCTTTCCAGTTGAGCTATATGAGTGGATCGGGAAGCTAGCAAATAGCCAAGGAAGGTGGAGACTTGACAGTCCTATTGTTTGGACCCCAAAGTTAGTACAGATACTGGAAACGTCTGAGAATAAGATCACCCACATTGTTGATCATTGGCTCAATTACGTCATAGGAGGATTTGTGATTGAATTCGTGGTCGATACCTCAGTCAGCTACATCGAAGCAGAGCAGCACGTTTTCAAAGGACCGCGAGATAAGTACTTGAAATATTTGAATACCTGGATTAAGATGTTATTGTAAAAAACGGGTTATGCAGCTACCTTGATGTTTGGAGCTACGCGAAGCGGAAAAACTTACATCCTGAATATAGTCAATTGATTTCACCTCCATTGGGTGATGAAGAGGGAGTAGCGCAGGCTTCTCCGCAAAGTGCTATTAAGTTAATAAGACAAGGATTCCCATGACTGCGACCTCCACCCACCCACCTCCGACTTCACCACCATCGCCTGCGACTTCACCCATACCACCTCCACCTCCACCGCAGTTTAGCATGGCAAATTCAGTGAAGCTGCCTTTTTTTAAAGGCTTGGGAAATGACAACCCGAACTAGTTCCGATTCGTTGTGAAAGATGTATGGGAAGCTCAGGGTACTATAGATGATCACATGAAGAAGTAAACACTGGTTAGTTCTCTGTATAATTGCGCGCTAACCTGGTACAATAAATACTCTAATGATAACCCAAACACTGGAGTGGCAGACATCTAGACCGCACTGAATATATTGTTCAGTAAGCCTAAATCTGAGGCATAGTCAATTGTGGGGTTCAAAGAAATCAAGATGAAACTAGGTGAGAAACCTTGGGAATTAGATCAGATGTTGAATTTTAAAATCTGCAAAGCTAATATGAACTTAATAGATGGACAACACCGTGAATGGTTTGTGGCTTCTCTCCTACCACACCTAAGGGTTGCACCGTCAAAATAAAAGGTAACAACTCAGACAAAGGCCTTGGAGATTGCAATAAGATTACATGAAACACCAATGTAGGATTTGAATATGGGGGTTCAGTGGATCCATGTGTAGTTGCAAAATATTTTCATTGAAATGCAAAGCCTGAAGCAGGATAGAACAGTTCGATTGAAGGTGCACAAAGAGGTATGGTGCCTAAAATGTAAAGGTCAGGGGCATGACAAATACCATAGCCTGGTCTTTGCGAACTATATTATGGGGCTAGGATCGATGCCTTCGAGGCTGAAGGCCCAAGTAGGACCAAGCGCGGGGCTTGCATTGTGGTTTGCTATATGTCAGGTAGCAGGAAAAAATATGACATATAACTAGCATTTGTTGCAGAAGTTTGTACAAACACCACAACAACTGTTCTGCAACTTTTGTAGATCGGTAGGGCATGATGAGTGCAACTGCAGAAGCGATGAATTGATGATTGATAGAACACCCACCTACAAGGTTCAGGCATAGACGCGACCCCTTGACCAGAATGTAGGAATGGTGTGAACAGGCTTGCAGGGGTGCGAATGAGGCCGAGGTGGAGGGAGACCTGGCAAAGGTAGGGGACAATTAATATGGTACAGTTGTGGAGGACCAGGACACTATGCTCGTGATTGCACTAAGCAACGTGTCCGTCATGCAAATATTGCACTCTATTTGATTATGAGACAGAGGACTGTCCTACGCTGATAGCGAGGATACGCGACAAAGGGGCGCTACCACCTCAGCTAACTCAGAACCTGCAGATGATGAGGTCTGAGCCTCACAAAGAGGATCTGAATGTGAATATAGTACTCTGAAGTGGAATTGCAATAGGGGATGATAAGGGGAAAAAACCCGAAGACAGTGCATGGGTTCACAAAGCTCCGGCGAAGGAGGTGGAATTTGATTTGGAGCGCGTATGTGAAATGTTCATGGAAGCAAGGAAGAGCTTCTCTAAGGCCTCCACCTCAGGGAAAAAGGATAAGCCTGATCAAGAAATGGACCCTTCTATGCTTACAACCTTCCTAGAGACCTACATGAAGTTGTTGTGCGATAGCAAGGCTGTAAAAGGATTAAAGGAGGTTATAAATAGACGCGCCGGAAACACTCCTGGTGAACCACGCGTGGTATGAAAGATTGGTAAGCACAAAACAAGGACAGGACAAGAGATGAGGCTGACCACACAGATAGGAGAGTATGAGATGGATCAGGTTATTTTGGACTCGGGGTCAGATGCGAATGTCCTACCAAAGCAGACTTGGGAACGGATGGGAAGACCCATGCTGCAGTGGTCTCTGATTTAGTTAAGGATGGCAAATTAGCAGAAGATCATCCCCATGGGGCGGCTGCAAGGGGTGACTATAGATATTGAAGGCACGTGTGCATTGGCTGAATTTGAAGTAATAGAAATTGTGGATGATATAAACCCCTACCCTGTGCTCCTTGGCATTGATTGGGCTACCGATATGAACGGGGTAATCAACCTAAAGAAGCGAAAGATGATATTTGAGAATAAATCACTCTGTGTAATAGTACCTCTAGATCGTGCTAAAGGATCGTGCTATACTGAACCAGTCTTTGATTATGAGAGTGATGACGATTTGGGTTGTATCTATAAGATAACAATGCGAGACCAAGATTGGGTGAATCCAACAGCAGATGGATGAATGACATGGGATCACGAGAGTTCCTGCACCTCAAACTCTGATGAAGAATTAGAGCGCTGGCAGAATCGGCTACATGAAATAACCACACTAAGCTGTAACATGATGACCCGGTCATTGTGTTGTGTGTCATCAGAAGTAAGAAGTCTACCCACTTATGATGGCTTGAATGATGTGGATATCTTTTTGGATGCATTCTAGAGGGAGCTACCAGAGAAGCAGCGCTTCCAGGCTTTGGACTGGGCACTGGGCACTGCATATTATGCGCTTAAGGTGGTGGGGTATGCACAAGGGTAGCTTTGATGATTGGTGCGAATGTAGGAGGATGATGAGAACACGCTTTGGAAAGACGAAGGTACGAATGACAGACAAATATGATGGGCAGGATGATCCCTGCACGCACTCGGCATGTTGGGTTGTGTTATATTCTTTCCACAACTAGCTGACATAGTTAATCAGGGGGTTGCCCCCCCTTTGTTGCGTCAATTTTGCAGCGGGGGGGGGGGTCACTAGGGGTTTGAGGGGGTTGGGTAGGCCCCCTCTACTGGGTCCGAGGTAGCATCCCGAGATTTTTTTTTTTTGGACCCTATATTAGGTTAGGCGGACCTACCTATGGTTTTGGACGCGATGGTTTTTGGTCCATGGTATTGTATGCTTCGGCATGTATAAATATGTATTGTAACATTGAAAGGAAAATAATGAAAAATCAAGCTGGTAGTCCCAGTTTTGGGATCCAAGGGGAAATATCTGTGTATATGTGTTTTATGTGTTATGCTCTCGCATATTTTTTTTTTTTTTTTTTTTTTTGTTGTTAGAATTCGTATGCAGGTAATTTCAGTACGGGGTTAAAACCTACATTTGTTATCAAAGCTGTTTTGGCTTACGCCTTTATGGCTGAGGGGTTTTACTTGGGCTTGTGGTAGACCGTGTTCAGTGGGAGATCTGCGGGATCGATTCTCGTGTTGAAATAATATGGCGAGCAGTGGAAAGATAGAGATCGAGAAATTTAATGGTCAGAGTTTTGAGTTATGGAAACTCAAGATGGAGGATCTATTGGTGGATAAAGATCATTGGATCGTGGTAGATCCAGGTACTAAACCAACGGGAGTGTCTGATGAAGAATGGAAGAAGTTGGATCGGAAGGCAAAGAGCACAATATGATTGTGTGTTTCAGATTCAGTATTGCTGAATGTATATGGGGAAGCTACGGTGAAGGCTTTGTGGGACAAGTTAGGGAATTTGTACCAATCTAATTCTCTGGGGAATAAACTGTTCCTACAGAAAAAGTTGTATAACCTGAGGATGAAAGATGGAGACTCAGTGAAAGAGAATCTAAACACATTTAATACTATGGTAAGTCAATTATTACATGTTGGTATTAAAATTTCAGATGAAGATAAGTGCATCAGTTTGTTGTGTTCTCTACCAGATTCGTGGGATAGTCTAGTTATTGCAAAAGGTAGCAATGCAACTGCCTTGCAGTTTGATGAAATAGTCTCATCCTTGCTAACAGAGGAGATGAGGCGGAAAAATATGGAGAGCCAGAATGGTGATGCCTTGTCTGTAGGAGGATGGTCCCAAAACATAAACAAAAATAAGTCATTGAGTAGGATATCTAAATCTAGAGGGAGATCTAAATCTCCAAGAAAACCTATAAAGGTGGTGTGGTAGAAATGCAGAAAGGAAGGGCACTACAAAAGGGACTGTAAATCTAAAGCTCCTAACAAAGGAAAGGGATATGATGATGCTCCTTCTGTAAAGGCGAAAACCACCTCAGATGAAGGTGGGGATGTGTATTTGGCCTCTTCAAGTACACATGTAGATCATGAGGCATGGTTGATTGACTCAAGTGCATCCTTTCACTTCACTCCCCATAGAGAGTGGTTTTGTGAGTACGAGAAATACGATGGTGGTGATGTCTACTTAGGGGATGATAGGGAGGCTAGAATCGTTGGTCGCGGAAAAATAAAGTTGAAGTTGCAAGGTGGAAGCATTAGAACACTTCCAGGTGTTCTTCATATTCCTACATTGGCCAGAAATCTGATTTCTATAAGCAATTTGGACGATGCAGGTGTAAAAATGGTGTTCGAGAAGGATACTTGCAAGATGGTTCGGGGAGCACTAGTATTGATGCGGGGAGTTCAGATTGGAACTCTGTACAAGAGGCAAGGTAGCATTGTTGTTTATGGGTGCAACAGTGCTATGGTTCCTAAAAGTGGAGCAGAAAATCTAGTGGTCATTGGAGAGAAGACCATGTTGTGGCATCAAAGGCTTGGACATATGGAGAGAAGGGCCTGCTAATAATTCATGGTAAAGGTATGGTAAAAGATATGAGTAATAGCTCTCTAGATTTTGATTTCTGTGAAAATTGTGTATATGGGAAGCAGAATCGAGTGAATTTCCCCTCTGGTGGTAAGAGGGTGAGACAAATTTTAGAGCTTGTGCACAGTGATGTGTTTGGACCTGTGAAGGTTCCATCACTGGGTAATTCTATGTACTATGTATCATTTATAGATGACTTCTCAAGGAATACATGGATATATTTCCTTAAGAATAAATCTGAAGTCTTTGACAGGTTTAAAGAATTTAAGGCTCTGGTGGAAAACCATACATAGAAGAAGATAAAGGTGTTTAGGTTAGATAATGGTGGAGAGTTTTGCAACAAGGAATTTGAAGAATTATGTAAGAAGTGTGGTATAGAACAACAAAAGACTGCTCCATATACACTTGAGAAAAATGGAGTTTCAGAAAGAATGAACAAGACATTGATGGAAAGGGCAAGAAGCATGCTCAGTGGTGTCGAGTTAGGACATGAATTCTAGGCAGAGGCGGTGGAGACAACATGTTACCTGGTCAACAGATCACCTTCATCAACATTGGAGGATAAGACTCCACAAGAGGTATGGAATGGTAAGAAACCCTCTCTTTCACATCTGAGGGTATTTGAATGCGATTCATATGTACATGTTCTAAAGGAGAAAATAACCAAGTTGGATAGTCAATCTGAAAAGTGAACCTTTATTGGGTATAAGGATGGTTTAAAGGGTTATAAGCTTTGGAACCAAGTAACAAGGAAGGTTGTGTACAACTGAGATGTGGTGTTAAGAGAGGTGAAATATGTTATTAAACATGAATTCCAACCAAAGGAACCTGAGAAGATAGAGTTTGAGCTTAAGGTGGAAGAATCAGACTCTACAATAGAGGAGGAATCAGAAGACGAAGAGCCACAAAATTCGGGTGTGAGAAGATCAATTCGAGAAAGAAAGTAGCCAGAAAGGTATAGTCCATCTTCTTTCTGTTAAAATTTTGCTTTATTTTTTTACTGATGATGATTCCAGAACTGTGAAGGAAGCAGTAGATTCAGAGGATGGAAAACTTTGGAAAGAGGCCATGGTTGATGAAATGGAATCTTTGCACAAAAATGAGGCTTGGGATCTTGTGGAGTTGCTGGCTGGAAGGAAACCCATTGGCAGCAAATGGGTGTTCAAGAAGAAGACAAATGCAGAAGAAAAGGTGGAGAAATACAAAGCTCAGTTGGTAGCAAAAGGTTATTCCTAGGTGCCAGGAATTTATTTTGGTGATATTTTTTCTCCTGTTGCCAAGGTAGCTTCTATTAGATTACTTTTATCTGTTGTTGCTACTTTTGATTTTGAGGTAGAATAGATGGATGTGAAGACAACATTTCTTCACAGGGATTTGGAACAGGAGATCTACATGAAGCAACCTGAAGGCTTTGTGGTGAAGGGTAAGAAAGAACTGGTATGCAAATTAAAGAAGTCTTTGTATGGGTTAAAACAGTCACCAAGGATGTGGTATCATAAATTTGATACATTTATACGGGGACTTGGCTTCACCAGAGGAAAAGTAGATCATTGTGTGTATTTTAAATTAATTGGTGACTATGTTATTTATCTGGTGTTGTATGTGGATGAGATGTTGCTGGTTGGAAATGACAAAGAAATTATCCATGATTTGAAGACAAAATTGTCCTCTGAATTTGACATGAAAGATCTTGGTGTTGCAAACTATATTTTGGGCATGGAAATTAAAAGAGATCAAGCAAAGAGGAAGCTCTGGTTAAACCAACGGAAGTATGTCGAGACAATAGTGTAAAGGTTTAATATGCAGGATAGTAAACCGGTGAAGGTTCCTATTCCTGTAGGTGTGAAGTTATCTGTTGAATAGTGTCCCAAGACACAAGAAGAGGAAGAGTACATGTCCTGTGTTCCATATGCAAGTGAAGTCAGTAGCCTGATGTATTCAATGGTCCATACTAGACCATACATTGCACATGCAGTTGGAGTATTGAGCAGGTTTATTTCAAAACTAGGAAAGGAGCATTGGACAACAGTGAAGCTGGTTTTTAGGTATTTGTGTGGCACTAGCGATTATGGTTTGTGCTACCAAGGAAGACCAAGATTGGATAGAGTGTTAGATATTCGTGGCTTTGTTGATGCAGACTGGGTTGGAGATCTGGATTAGAGAAGATCTACAAGTGGGTATTTTTTTAACCTATTTGGAGGTGCAGTCAGTTGGATGAGTAAGAAACAATCTGTAGTGGCACTATCAACTATAGAGGCATAATACATGGCAGCCACTCATGCAAGCAAGGAAGTAGTTTGGTTGCAGAGATTGTGTTTAAGTATGGGGCTAGTAAAGGGAGCTATAAGGATAGATTGTGACTGCTAAAGTGAAATTTTCTTGGCAAAGAACCCTGCTTACCATTCAAGGACAAAGCACATTGATGTTCAGTATCACTTTGTGAGGGATATGATAGAAGACAAAAAGGTGTTGCTAGTAAAGGTGGACACTTTGAAGAATACTACAGATGCATTGACAAAATCTATGAGCTCTGAGAAGTTCTCTTGGTGTAGAGAAAAAATGGGCATTCCAAGGATGGATAAATGACTAAGCTCTCCTGTGGCCCCATGTGGAAAGGAAACAACAAGTGGGAGAATGTTGGGCTGTGTTATATTATTTCCACGACTAGACCACATAGTTAACTAGGGGGCTAGAGGGGGGGTGGAGCCTCCCCTTCGTTGCTCCGATTGCACAATGGGGGGATCACAGGGGGTTTAAGGGGGATAGGTAGTCCCCCTCTACAGGGTTTGGGGCAGTGCCTTGGGAAAAAAAATTTGGACCCTATATTAGGTTGGGCAGACCTACCTATGGTTTTGTGCATGGTTTTCGCACATGGTTTTGGCCGCGATGGTTTTCAGTCCATGGTATTGGATGCTTCGACATGTATAAATATGTATTGTAAAATTGCAAGAAAAATAATGAAAAATCAATTTGGTAGTCCCGATTTTGGTATCCTAGGGGAAATCTCTATGTATATGTGTTTTATGTTTTATGCTCTCACATTGTTTATTTTCCATTATTAGAATTCGTATGCAAGTAATTTCTGTACGGGGTTAAAACCTACAGGATGATCCGCGCGCACACTTGGCCAAAGGGGCTCAGGCTTATGGAGAGGAGCCTGAACCTGAATGGGTGCACTTGTTTTTTCATACCCTGTATGTCATCCCGATGAACTAGTACTTAGAAACAGAGCGTTTCCATGGTATAGGTGAATGGGATATTCTCTACTAGGGATTCATAATGACATTCAACTTTGAAGACAGGTTTGATTATATTGATGAGGCACTACAAGAAGTAAAAGCAGCAATCTTTAGGATACCACAGGGTCCCTTGTACCTTATTCAACCCGATTGGACTACTCAGCTGAGTCACGCATTGGAATGCTATAACGTAACTGCTAAAGAAGAAGATGAGGATCCACGAAAAGTTAACATCCTTGAAATAGAAGGTCACTACGAGGTTGAAGGACCTCAGATTGAGAATCTTGATATAACTGCGCCACTAAAAATGAAACAAGTAAATATTGGTATGGAGGCAGAGCCCAAATTGGTGAAGATTGGAGACTATTGGGATGATGCGATGGTGGATAAGGTCACTGAATTTCTTTGTGAATACCAAGATTTGTTCCCTACCAAGTTTATGGTTCTAAAAGGGATAATCAGGGACCTAAGTGTTATGAATATCATGTTGAAGCCTGACGCGAATCCGGTTAAGAAAATATGTTACCATCTCAATCTGAAGTATAAGGAGAAGGTCCGCTTAGAGCTAGACAAGATGCTCACAGCAGGCATCATTGAACCTATGGAAGAATCTAATTGGGTAAGCCTAATGGTGGTATAGGAGAAGAAGCAGAAGGATGAAATAAGGATATGCGTAGATCTCAGGAAGTTGAATTACGCTTGTGCACATGATCCTTTCCCGACTCTATTCACTAATGAAGTGTTGGACAATGTAGGTGGCCAGGAAGCTTATTCCTTCACTGATGGGTTCTCTAGTTCCCATCAGATCAAAATCGCGCCAGAGGATAGGAGCAAGACAACCTTCGTGATTGAGTGGGGGTGTTTTTAGTACACTGTAATGCCTTTTGGATTGAAGAATGCACCTGCGATTTTCTTGTGAGTGGTTGTTGCGATATTCAAGGGATTTATTCACAAGTTCCTGGAAGTGTACTTTGATGACTGGACTGTGTTTGGGCTGGTGAAGCGTCATGTGGCAAGCTTACGCCTAATGCTAGATACCTGTCGAAGATACCAGATCATGCTCAATCTAAAGAAGTGCCTATTTTGTGTTCCTTTTGGGACCCTGCTGGGTCATGTGGTTTGTAGATAGGGACTAATGGTAGATCCTACGAAGATTGTGGTGATACTTAAACTGGAAGCGCCGAGGAGTGTGAAATAGCTGCATGCTACCCCAAGACATACTAGATATTATAGGAAGTTTATCAAAGGCTATGCCCACATCACCGCACCTATGGAGAAGTTATTGAAAAAGGATGTCACATTCTGCTGGAATGAGGACTGTTAGAAAAGCTTGGGTGTATTGAAGGAAAAGATGGTCATCGCGTCGATTTTAGTCTTCCCAAATTGGAAGAAGGAGTTTCATGTACATGTTGACATGTCATGTATAGCGCTAGGAGTAGTACTGACACAAGATGGCGGAGGAGACTTGGACCATCCTATAGAGTTCGCAAGCAGAAGGTTATCCAAGGCAGAGAAGAACTATTCCACCACTGAGCACGAAGAGTTATCCATGGTATACACGCTGCAAAAGTTTAGACAATATTTGTTGGGTGTCCATTTTAAGATGTATACAAATCATTCCACGTTGAAATACCTGGGCAATAATCCTGTGTTGGGGGGAAGAATCTGCAGGTGGTTGTTATTGTTCCAGGATTATGATTTTGAAGTGATTGTGAAACCTGGATGAATGAACGCGGGACCAGACCATCTATCGCACATCGAAATAAGGGAGGAGCCCACTAATTTGGAAGAAGGATTTCCTGACATGCAGCTATTTGCAGTGCATGTCGTGGATGGTCATTAATGAAGATATCATACACTTCCTAACGATAGGAATTGCCCAAAAGGTTACACCTACTAGCAGAAGAAGGAGTTAGTGATGTGCACGACAAACGTTTATGTCATTGTCGGGCATCTGTACAAAATGGGGTTTGATGAGATATTGCGACAATATGTACTGGAGTTTGAAAGAAGCAGTATCCTTGTGGACACTCATGGGGGCACCACGAGAGGACATTATGTAGGGAGAGCGACTGTGCAGAAGATTCTACGCGCAGGGTTGTGGTGGCCAACCCTCCATCAGGATTCAAAAGCGTACTGCAAAGCGTGTGATGTATGTCAAAGGACTAGAAGACCCTCGCGGAGGGATGAATTGCCTCTGAATCCATAGATGACATTACAACCCTTTGAAAAATGGGCTATATTTTTTGCAGGACCCTTTCATCCCCAAGGGAAGAAGATGGGAGCAAGGTATATTATCACCATGACGGAGTATTTGACTCGATGGGTGGAGACACATCCTGTAAAGGATTGTATAGGCACAATTGCTGCGAAGTTCCTCTTTGAGTATGTACTGATGCGATTCGGGTGTCCAAATATTTTGATGAGTGATCACTAGAAAAGCACACCTTATCGCCCGTAGGCTAGCGATATGGTGGAAGCATTCAATAATATGTTGGAGAATGCGCTGACCAAGGTTTGTAATGCTCAGTGAAGTGATTGTGACCTATGCATACTTGCAGTACTATGGGCCTATCAGACGACATGCAAAAAGTTCACTGAACAAACACCCTTTAGGCTTGTATATGGTGTTGAAGTAGTAATTCCCATGGAGTACATTGTGCTTAGTTTGTGCATAGCGGCACTCACAGGTATGATGAATCGTGGAGCCTGGAAGAGAGGCTCGCGCAGCTAGCTGAGCTTGAGGAAGAAAGATTTCTAGCTGGATTTCACCAACAGGTCCAAAAGCAGCGCGAAAAAGCATGGCATCATTGGCACATTAAGTTGCACACCTTTAAGGTAAATGACTTGGTTTTGTTATATGATTTAGCAAGTTTGATAAATTTCCAGGGAAATTCAAAATGCACTAGTTAGGGCCCTATGTCATTAAGGAGATTACCGATAGAGGCGCGATTCAGTTGGTCAAATTGAATGGATATCCCTTCCTACGAAAGGTGAATGGCAGTCAATTGAAGCCATACACCGGTGGTCCGACCATGTGACTATATGAAGGCAACATAGTCTTAGTGCTCCAGGTAGCTGAAAGGAGGCATGGGACTATAAACTACACTACCTGGGTTGGGGAGCTGCACGATTGGAGGATTACGCGAAGCAAGGAAGTGTCATAGGGCTTGCAATAGCACGAAGGGAGCTACGTTAGCCAAGGAGAAATTGCACAGGTCAGCCAGAAAGTGACCGTTAAAGTCATTGTTCATGATTTGATGGTAGAAATGCGGCCAAATGGAGCAGGCGGATGGAAGTTAAGATGGAATTTAAGGATCAGATCCTTGAAAATATGTCGCCAATCCAGCATTAATGAACCGAACTTGGGGGGAATGGTCGGATTTGAATTCAAAATTCCCTATAAATTACAGGTGGCTATCCAACAAAAAAAACTTGGCATTTCAAGAATTGAGTTGTTGAGTTCCGAGGTGCACATGAACCGCGGGCACTTCGAAGTTATGATAGCTAGTTCAGTATTTGAAACATTGCCGAAGGAGACACAGGAGTTCTTGCAGAACATCATGTCGGTGCCCACAGAAGCTATAGATACCGAAGCAGAGGAGTCGGTGATGGAAATTGATATGGAGGCTGAAGAAGTTTCTCCAGAGGTTGTCGAAGTATTAACAAAAGTCCCCAAATCACCAAGGATGCCGAGACCAAAGCCCACCCCAACCAAGGAAACCGTGAAGGATAAGAAGGGAAAGCAGCCTGTGATACTAGTGCGTGCATTGCTGAGAAGAAACCCACTGAAGCCCACTGCATAGGAGAAGGGCAAAGCCATCAATCTAGAGCCGGAGGAGGAAGAAATCGAAGACATCCCGATGGATGATGAGGATGTGGGAGTAGATGTGGAGGAAGTTGAAGCCCATGGTCTTGACCCTATCACTCGGTTGCCTAAGTACATCCCTCTATGCAAAGGCAAGACCAAGGTCCCGAAAGATATCGACGAGAGCAAGGTCCCCTTGCAAACCCATCTGCTGTCGGATGAAATTATTTTTGAAGGGTTGCACTTGGGGCGGGTTCCTCTATTAAAGCTTGAAGACTTGGACATGGTCGACCATGAGAAGTTCCCACACCTGGCGACCGAGCAGCTAATGTGCCGCATCATCGATACAACCACCGAAATGACTGCATTAGGGCCGCGAAGGTGGCTCAGAGAGTAGACAAGGCAGGTTTTCTCAACCTGCTATGGGTGCCACACTACAATCGCACCCCGGTTACCGTACTGGTCATCAAGTAGCTACTATTCTTGGTGCATGATGGGTGTCTTTGGCTGGAGGAGCCAATATCCATCACTGACAGATTGATCCAGAGGATCACGCGGTTGCCTTACATAGGAGAAAATCTGGCCATGATATTTGGTGGAAAAGGTGGTGATCAGGCCCTCGTGGAGACCATGAAAGAGAAGTTTAAGTTGGTAAAGAAGCCACGTGGATATTCCATAGCCAACATCTGTGACCCTGCTATAAAGGTGGCTACACAGATTTTATATGGGAAGGTGATGAGGAAGTGTTGTGCTGATGAGGTACTGATGCCTATTGTCGCGCTAGCAACCCAGTGTGCCGAAGGAGCTTAGCAAGACATTCCACTACGCGTGGCTCTTGTTGTCGATTGTGCTGGTAGCATGGGAGCTGCCAGAGGACAGCCAACTCCCTTCATTCATGCCAGACAGACCAGAAGCAATGAAGTATGCATCGCTGTGGGCAACCAATGATGCGCAATGAATCAAGGACAACAAGATCTTCTGGATCTTGATGGAGATGAACATCCGCATGGCCATCAATCACAAACCACAGTTGTTGCCTACAATGTTTGCCAACCTACAGGGCTACGTAGAGTTCAAAGAAGATTTTCACCATGTGGCCATCAGAGCACAGAAGGAAATTGTGTAGCAATGGTATGACTTGCCTTACACAGCAACAGATGATGCCATTGATGCAGTACTTGATCAATGGCCGGCAGAGTGGCACACTACAGTAGACTTGGTGGTGGGAGGGAGCAAGTCCACCGCGCAGAGAAAGAAGGAGGAGGTCAAGCTAAAGATGATGTAGCTAGCCGAAAAGAGAAAGAAGGAGGTCGTTGACAAGGCCTAGGTGGAGCGCGATGCCGCTCAATAGACAGAGAAGCAAATGGATGGAACAAAGCAAGGCTCTCACAAAGGTGCAAGGTCACCTTCACCTGAGACATAAGAGGAAACGGACGAGCAGATAGAACAACATGGCACAGACCCATAAGCGATGTCCGCCCGCATCAAGCATCCAAGGGAGCAGGAGAAAGGAGGGTCCAGGAAGAAATCAAAGGCTACTAAGACATCACTGGACCCAATCACCCTCACAGAGGGTGATTTTCACGACATCAATGACATGGTGCGAGATGTCACCGCAGAGACCCTACAATAGTTTGAGCAATAGTAGTAAATAATCTTGGGGGCTATCCAGACAGGTTTGCAAGAGCTGCAAACCCACGCATTACAAGCTGGCACATTGTCTACCAGTCGTGCTATCGACACTTCAGATGCTACTGAGATGCTATGCACGAAGGCCTCTAGCGCGATAGTGTTTCTTGATGGAGCACTGACCATGGAGAATGAAGCTAACAAGCCCACTGTCAGTGCCCTCAAGGGAGTAGGGTTGAACCTGGCAGTGCTCCTGGTGAAGCGCTCCACCTCTTATAGGATGGAGTGATTGCGGAGCTGAGGGTCTGTGAGCATCGTGCCCTCCAAGTGATTAGTGAGCAGTAGATTAACAATGAGCAGATGCACTACAACGAGACTCTCCCATCACCGTTGTGACTGAGGTGGCTAACCAGAACAAGCATATAATGCAGGTTGTGGAGGAGGCATGCCGAATGGTCCCAGAGTTGTCCATTCATGAGGAAGAACAAGTCGAGGTGCACGATGCTCGTACAAAAATGGCGAGGGTTCAGTTGGAGTTGAACTTGTAGATAAAAGAGTTGCAGTTGAAGGCCCAACCTTCAACTCCACCAGAAGTAAAGGAGCAGCTGACGACCGCTGTCACAGAAGTAGTGGCGGCGGTTGACGGTGCAGTAGCAAACTGCACACAACTATTTGAGCATTTGTTCAAGGTCCTAACAAACTTACAGGAGGACCCTAATGTACAGTGATTGGAGACAGAAGTGCGTGAGCTGCAGCAGCACTATAAAAATGTAAACTTTGAAACGGGAACTATAAACTCAAAACGGGAACTCTGGCCAAAAAACCCCCAAAAAACATCAAAAACAACGCTAAAAACAAAAAGTGTTGATGTTGGAATAACACCTTTTTTTTTCTTGGGTAAATTTTCAACATGTTTTAAAAATGGCGGTGAAAACCAATTTTTTGCACAAAAATTATCCAAAAAACACCCTCAAAACGAATAGTGTTAATTCTGGAAGAACACTTTTTTTTTTCGAAAGTAAAATTTCAACATTTCGAAATAATGGCGTAAAATATTTTATCATGACCCCGAAAAACATTAAATTTTAAAAAAATAATGAAAACATTAAAAAAAAAAAATTAAAACAATGAAAAAACACAAAACAAAAAAAAAAGTTTAAAAAATTAACAAAACATAAATTAAGATATACAATAAAAACAAAACACAAAATAAAAATATAAAACTTAAAAAAAAAATCAAATATAAAAAAAAAATATCAATCATAAAAATGTAAAAAAAATAAAAATTAATGGTAAAAATTAAAAAACTAAAAAAAATTATAAATTATAAACAAATAAATAGTGAAAAATAAAAAAATAAAAATTATCTTGTAAACTATCAAAAACTTGGCAAAAGAAAAAAAAAAAAAAAAAAACAGAAAAAAAAAAAAAACATTTAAAAAAAACTAAAAATTACGTAGGTAAAAATACAAAAAAAAAATAAAAAATAAAAATAAAAACAAACTAGATTTAAAAAAAATAGAAAATTAACAAAAATAAAAAATAAAAAAAGTTAAAAAAAAAAAAATTATCTCACAAATCAAAAAAATTTGAAAGAAAAAAAATTAAATATATATAGTTAAGTAAGTAAAAACAGAGAAATTAAAAAAAAAACATTAACAAAAACCGGGAAAAAAAAGAAAAAGAAATTAAAAACAAACTAGTTTAAAAACAAAATAGAAAATTAACGAAAAGAAATTAAAAAACTAGTGAAATTAATATTAAAAAAAAAACAAAGATAAATTCAAATTATAAAAAAAAACAAAAAAATGCACATTTTTTATTTAAAAAAAAAAAAAATCTAATTATTTTTTATTAAACCTACAATTTTTATTTAAACAAAAAAGAAAGAAAAAAATTTAAATTTTATTTTAAACAATCTTTTTCTTTAAACATTTTTTTTTTAATTTAAAAATACAAATAATTAAAAACATTTTAATTTTTTTTCAAAAAAAATTTAATTTTTTAATTTCAAATTTAAAAAATTATTACAAAAAAAAATTAATTTTTTTTTAACGGATTTTTTTTTATTAAAAAAAATAAAAATTTTGCGGCCCTCCGCTCCCCGGCCGCCCATGGTGGCGCGGCCGTGGGCGGAGGGCTTGCGCGCAGGCATCTCCGCCCACGACTGCGCCACCACGGGCGGCCGGGGGGCGGATCGCCGCAAATATATATATATATATATATATATATATATATATATATATATATATATATACAGATATATATATATATATATATATATATATATATATATATATATATATATATATACAGATATATATATATATATACAGATATATATATATATAACACAAAAAATCCGTTAAAAATAAATTTCTAATTTTAATTATTTTTTTTTTTTTTTTTTGTAATAATTTTTTAAATTTGAAATTAAAAAATGAAATTTTTTTGAAGAAAAATTATTTTTTTTTTAATTATTTGTATTTTTAAATTTAAAAAAAAATGTTTAAAAAAAATTATAATTTTTTTAATAAAAAAAAGTTGGTTTGAAAAAAAAATTTAATTTTAATTCTAAATTTTTTTAGATAAAAATGTTAGGTTTAATAAAAATAATTATTATTAACTTAAAAAAAAATCAAAAATATGCTTTTTTTTTTTTATTTTTTTTATTTTTTTTAATTTGAATTTAAAAATAAAAATAAAAAATAGGTATTTTTTTTTATAAATTGTAAATGTTTTTTTTATTTATTTTTTCATTTGAAAAGACATATATTTTCCGCCATTTTTATATTTTTTGGGGTTTTTTTTTTTTTTTAATTTTATTTTATTTTAATAATTTGATTTTATTTTTGTTTTTTTTTTAATATTAATTTTACTAGTTTTTTAATTTGTTTTGATAATTTTCTTTTTATTTTTTTAAACTAGTTTGTTTTTAATTTTTTTTCCTAGTTTTTGCTAATGTTTTTTCTTAATTTCTCTATTTTTACTTACTTATATATATATATATATATATATATATATATATATATATATTTTAATTTTTGTTTTTTTCCAAATTCTTTTAGGGTTTATGAGATAATTTTTTTTTAACATTTTTTATTTTTTATTTTTGTCTTTTTTTATATACATTTTTTATATTTGTTTTTTAGAGACAATTATTTCATTTGGATTGAAAATTTAATTAACAATGTATAAATATGTAGAATATCGAAAATGCAAAATATCGACCTTCTTCTTTAAATATGCAAAACAATAAAAACCTCACTACAAAAAAAAATAAAAAATAAAAATAAAAACAAGATAATATGAAGAAGATGACCACTTCCAAAATTATTAAATTTAAAAAATAATTATTTACATTTCATACAATAAAAAAATTTAAAGTCAAAAAATAGGTCTTTTAAAAAAAGGGTGTGATGCAGAATAACCACTTTTTTAAATCAGCATGAAAATCACTACCATTCACTACCATTCTAAAACGCAAAGTACATAAAAAAAATTAAAGTGCCAAAAACTATGCTCTAAAAAAAACATGTGTGTTCTGCATCACCCCTTTTCAAAATCGGGTCACTTTTTTGCTATCTTTACAAAACGGGTAACAGTATCAGTTCCCGTTTCAAAGTTTACATTGTTGCTATGATGAAGTCAAAGGCACAACGTGAACCATCGTGCTCACACAGAGATTGGTAAAGCTGAAGGAGGCCAAACAAGTGAAGGAACAGGTGGATGTAGCACTGCACAAGGAAGCAGTGATGAAGGCATGACTAAAGTCCTGGTTGGATGAGGCGTACATGGTGACAAACTCTATTGAAGGAAAGCTTGCAACTCCGCAAGCAACTCAGCAAAAGCTTCAGGCCAACAGTTCAGGAGCAGTGACTGAGTAGATGGTTGAAGACGCGAAGCAGGTAGCCGACCGGTCATACGAGTCGAGCTAGAAGGTCTTTGCACTAAGATATCCGCACCTACCGAATGACTCGAGGGAAAGTCACAATGTTTGTGTTGGGGGCCTATTGGGAACGGGATTCCCCCAAGGACAGTTTTGGGGCTAAAAGCCCATGTTTGGGTTGAAGTTTGTAATAAAGTTGTACAGACTCCGCATTTTGAGGTCGCAGAGCGGGAAGGTGTCATGAATCATAAAGGGTTGTCAACCCTTATTTTGTAAAGTAAAGTCAGCTGTAAAATATCTACCCATGGTCCGCGGACCACGGGATTGTATAAAAAGATATAAGTAAGTAAGCTCTAAGTAGTTATAAGTCATAAGTCGTAGATGAAGTCTTGAGCGATAAGGAGAGAAGTCTAAGTTTCGGGTCTTAGCGTAGGTAGAGGCTCTGCAATTGAGTGCACAGAGGCCTAGGATAGACGTCCGCAACTAAGTGCACAGACCCCTACAGCTGTGTGATCGGGGTGGATAGAGCCTGTAATCGTATGAAGATATCAATAAAGATAAACATTTTACAAATTCTGTGTCTTTGTTTCCTATTAATGCATCTGGCGTATTGTGTATGAATTCATTTATAATGCTTATATGATGCGCGAATGTATGTAATTACGTGGTATAATTGAAAGAAAATAAGGATATTTGTTTATACAGTGCTAATTGTGATTGTTTAATAAGATAATTAAGATACTTAAGCTAGTTTGGGAATCTACACGATACGCTGCCCTCGCAACACAAAAGTACCTGAACCGTAGGTTAGGGCTATGTGAAGGCTAATCGTACCCCTTCGCGGACGTACTGAAGGGTGGAATAAAGGGCTAGATAGACACAGCCCTAGAACTTAATGACCTATGTGAAATCAGGAATAAGAGGAATAAACCGACATCACAACCATCTCAAGGTGCAGAAACTTGGTTCCAACATACCCCATATTGCTTCGGGTGAAACTTCGGTCCGCGCTCTGCGGGCTAAAGCCGAAAGGGCCAGTAGTGTAGGGATTTTTTTGGCTAAATAACGATGAACCTGGGTCAGGCCCCACCAAGCCAACACTAGCATTTGTTGAGATGCCTTGGTATGCTTTGGCATGGTTTAATATTAAAGTTATTTGATATCAACTATTGGAAAGTGGATGAGAAGTAACATAGGAATATTTGGAGTTTAGAATGCACTAACACTTGGCACTTGGTACCTATTGTTAGTGTGCCTAGCCTAACCCTCTTGGAAAAGGTAAATTGATGACTTATTAAACCTATTATGTGTTCATTTCCTTGTATTTTAACATGTTTCTCCTTTTTGTTGCCTTGACAATCCCTGGCACGTATTAAGACACCCTTTCACATCTTGGCATGCCTTATCACTTGGCACTTCTTAGCATATTTGACATGCCTTCACACTAATGGGAACATGTTTAGCATTCCCTAGCACACCTTGGAACTCACACCCTCACAACTAACCTTACATTTTTTCATGACTTGGGAACCCAATCAAGTCCTTAGCTACTGAAGTTCATGTGACATTGGCCTGCATCAATCGAAATAACTTGACCAATTGCACCTATTACAAGTATATTGTGCCTTGTTCACCTAATAACTACATATAACTCATCTTAGGCCACTCATGTACAAGCTCAACTTGTCCCACTTAAGAACTTACCAAAATAAGGATATAAAACAAGTAAGCAACATAGGGCCTTCACTAGAATTTAGTGCTAGAACAGAAGTAGCCACAGGTGTAATATTGACTGAGGTAACCGTAGTTTGAGGGTCGTAGAGATTTGAAGTTTAGGTCAAGTTACAGTAAACTAAATGCCCAGAATATATGGATCCATATAAGCTACGTTGAGTCTCTTATGGAGGCAAGAGTTGTTGTTTTTTCTATGGGTGGATAAGCTTTGTTCTAAAGCAATTAGAATATAAGTATAATGCCGTAGTAAGGGAAGTTTCCTAGCATGTTTAGTCCATAAGGTATGCCCTTAAGACTTTGAAAAATCTGTGTAGAAGAAGAGGCGTCATGACCCTTAGAGCAAGGTTTATCTCTGCAATATAGACCACATATCTGGAATATGGTTTGCATAATTATGTGTGGAGATAGTAGATCCAAATGAGGGTGGAACCTGAGTAGAATATTGAACAGAAGAAATTTACCATATGAGGAGTGGATTGACATGAAGAGGAGTTGATTTTGGTGGATTGTCCATAGAGTTTTGGATAGATATCTGAAGCAGCCTATAAACAATTAGTCAATGAACTATTAGTGGATGATTGGTGACCCTAGATCAATCATCTACAAATTGTTAGAAGGATGATAAGAGGAGTAGTTTAGATTTTTTCATAGTTTGGACAATAAATAAATTTGTACACAAGAATAGTGATTTTGAGAGGAATCAAATCACTATTATGTGGCAAATTTGAAGATGCCTAGATGAGGGCAGTGTTGTGGGCCCTAGAATGGTAAAAGAATTGATTGTGGTTGGGTAAATTGATGGAAATTCTGGTACAGTTGGAGGGTTTTCAGGTGATTGTCAGAGAAGAGCCCTAAGTCATGTGCTTGTGAAGGACACCAAGACTAGTAGAAGGGTAGGTTTATTGGGCCTAAGGACGTGCATACTTTTAAGGACTAAAGTAATAGTCAAATGGGCTAGCCAACTAGCCCTAGTTCACTATGTTGTAGAGGATTGAGTCAGTGAGAAGAAGGGTAACCTCCATAGCCCTAGACTTGTCATATTGGAGCAAAATGATGGCAAAAATGGGCAGACCAAAGAGTTGTTCATAAACAGAGTTATGAACAACTGATCGAAGACCCCAAGTGTTACAGACCTTGAAGGAAAAAGGAGGTAGCTAGAGGGGAAATTTTGATGAGTCAAGTTCAGTAACCTAAAGGAGTTGAGTTCATTGATAGAGGTAGATTGAGGAGCTGCAGAATGGGACGCAAGAGGATCTGCCAGATGTGTTCAATACACATGGACTGAAAGGTTTGTGTGTGGCCACCATCAACAATTAGGTCAAGTGTTGTCTTGTTTAATGTAGATTGGTTGTCAAAGGACTAACACCAAGCCCTAGTTGTATTCCTTGCATCAGTGTGATTGTAAAGGGTCGCGTTCCCTGGTACGAGAGCTCTAGCCTTTTCTATTATAGTTTTTAATATAACGAAGAAGGGTTTGAAAAAGTTAAAGATTGTCATGTGCACTAGTTGATTCCCTAATGTGTGTAGATTTCATTGTGTAAAGTAGATGTGTTGTGGCACTTGAGTTTATTTGCATTAAATATTTTAAGATCAAACCCAGATTCTCATGTGTCGTGGAAATTCATCATATGCCTTGTTCACCTAAGAACTATCAGTAACTCATCTTAGGCTACTAATTTCCAATTTAAACTCATCCCACTTAACAAGTTACCAAGGCAAGGCTCATCACATCCAACCATGGCCATAAAAAAACTAAGTAACACAATTTACATCTTGACATTCCATAGCACCTAACATGTCTTAGAATGCCTTAGCACTATGTTGCATGTGTTAGTATCCCCTACAAAACTTGGCATGCTTTGACACTCCCTAGAGCATCCTAGCACTTCTTGACATGCCTTGGTAGATTATCATGCCTTGGAACTAACTAGCATATAACCTTGTCACTCCCTCCTTAACACACCTAGAGCTCGTTGATACTCCCTGTCACACACTCTTATTCGTTCATTTACATGAATTTTGACCTAGTTCTTCCTTGTGTTTCCCTAACACTCCCTAGCATGCATTGGCATCCCCTAGCACCTGAAACGTCTTGGCATGTCACGCTAGCACTTTAGCATTTCTTGATGCCACACACTGATGCCTGAAACATCTTATCATGCCTTAGCACTTAGCTTCTATTGGCATGAGTAGCATGCCTTGGAGCTGCTTAGCATGTGTTCGTACTTCCTAGCATTTCGTGGAACACCTTGGAACTTCGTAGTTGTCATGCCCTCATTGATAGCCTTACTTTTCTGGCGGCTTGGGAACCCAACCAAGTCATTGGCAAAACAATGTTGTTCCCAACCCAAAGTTTCCCTTTGTTTGAAACTGCTTTTTCCATCCCCTTATTGCAACCATGGTCTTGCCTCCTGTAAATTCTATTATGAAATTCTCCTAACATACTTCGTCCGTGGGACACTTAGAATTCATTGACACTCATTGTCACACACTCTTTTTCATTTCATCCCATGCATTTTGACATATTTATCCCTTGTGATGCCCTCACACTTCCTATCACTCCTCAACATGCATTAACACTGTCTGGCATGTGTTAGCACACCTTTTCATTCCTTGGTATGCCCTGACACTCATGATACATAATGCCCACACAACTACCCTTACTTTTTTTGGGACTTGGGAACCCAACCAAGTCCTACCTCAACTACAAAAACTTGACCACATTACGATTACCATAAATAAACTATGCCTTGTTCAGCTAAGAACTACCTATAACTCATCTTAGGCTACTCATTTCCAATTTCAACTCATCCCACTTAATAAGTTACCAAGTCAAGGTTCACATCCAACTTTGGCCATAAAACAACTAAGAAACATAGTTTACATCTTGACATTCCATAACACCTGGCATGTCTAACAATCCCTTGGCGATCCCTATGTGGCACATGTTAGCATCCCCTGCATTCCTTGACATGCTTTGGGTCTCCCTAGCACACCCTAACACTTCCTAACATGCCCTAGCACTCTAACATACCTTGGCACTGCCTAGCATATAACCTTGTCACTTTCTCCTTAACACACCTGGGACTCATTGTCACTATCTACCACATACTCTTATTCATCATTTCCATGAATTTTGAACTAGTTCTCCCTTGTGTTTTCGTGGCACTCCCTAACACTCCTTGACATGATACTTGTAATAGGTTGGCTCATTTTATTTTTCAACAAGTCTAAAGAGGTTCAATGGGTCTGAATAAGGTCTGGAGTATTGACTCAACCCATTTCATGCTTAAGTATTGGACTCTTCTTTCTTATACTGCTTAGGAGAGACTAGACAAGGTCCCTATCTAGGTTTAGCTTCTGCGATTAAATGTACAATTCTGGTCGAAGCAAGCTCTCAAAGAAATTGGAAACAAGCAGGGGAATGCTTGGAGGTCAACCTCACTTTCAAATACTAAGTGGAGATGAAGGTGGTGAGGGTATTGGTAAATTCAGATATCAGAGACAAGTTATGAGGTGAAATGAAACTCCAACATCAATGCATCACTTCTCTTAATACTTTAGACTACAAGCGCATCTCATTCAAATATCGTAGATGTCACAACATGACCAAAATTCTATGAACTGTCCACTGGGGTTCCATGGCAACAAAGTCTAGAAAATATCACCTAAAAAATCAACTATTTAAGAATCAATCCTACACTAAATCACACCTACCTTCTAATTTTTAAGATCTTTGTGAACTTTCACCTATGGCCCTTAAATTCAATGCCCTCTAGCACCTCAAATGGTGGAATAGAAGGCATTGCAATAGGAGGTAAACGCCATTCCATTTTACCATTGTTAAGACCTCTATAGATGCCTATAATACATACTCCTTTGACTCAACATGAAATTTTGTTTTTTTCCACTTCCTTTGAATTTCGTCCCTTCAACGACATCCTCACAAGAGAGCTCGTGGTTGAATATTACGATAACAAAATGGGGTACACCATCTTCTTACAGGGTTTCAAGGGAGTGGTATTGAAAATAACCGTTTTATCCCCTATAGCCCTTAAGATATTCTGATCAACATGGAAATGAAATGGAAAACTGATAAATTGACCCAAAGATAGATCTTATCGTTCAAGGCCAAACCCAAATAGAAAGTATCCCACCATGGGTTAAGCATTGGCATTGAGTTTTGGTTAAATCAAGGATCTCCTTTCAAGATTGTGACCTTGTTTTTAGCATTCTCAAATGGAAGTTTTAAAACCCACATTAAAAAGGGGAGATTTTAACCTTAGCCTTTGCAACCTTTTCCCAAGATGATTCTATCTAATGGATTAACTAAGATATGTTAGGTCTTGGATTTCTAGAGTACCCAATCAATGTTTTTGAGGCCAAATCCCTAGCCACAACTAAAATTTAGTCCTATTTGAAGGGACATCTTGAATAATCTTCCTAAAAAGAGACATTTTCACTTCCTTTTGATTAATTTACAACAAACCTCAACACCTCACCTTTATTATTTTCCTCTCCCATTCTCCAACAAAAAATCATTAATCTTATATCATAAACACTTTAAAATAGGTAAGCATAGTAATCATTTTCCCCAACTCACAGGGTACCTTTACACCTCAACCCATGTAAGTGGACCTAAGTTGATGGCACAACCCATCACACTCTAAGATGGTTCCAGTTGTCTCCTCCAAACTAGGGCATAACACACCTTACGATGCCAAATGGTTAAGTCATCTCTAACTTGTGGGATTTTTTCCTTCACAGAACACATTCTAGCTAGTGCTCATTAAACACAATGCACTAACTCCACTAACACACACCAAAAGTCCAAGATACCATTAAGATATGGCATGCACCCAAGTGCTTAGACTACATTGCCATAAAATGCACCTTCAACTTTGGATATCCAAAAATAGTAATATCTTAACCCAATATGGCCTATTTGTTGGATTTGTATAATTTGCTCCTTATCAGATCCTTGCACCTACTTGGAACTCCATGACAAATCTACTCCAATGGTCACCTTCCAAGTTCCAACACCTCCTTTTGAAACACGACATAACCATCTATATATGTTGCAACAACCTTGCCAACTTCTTTAGTGGGTCACCCATGTATTTCACATTTCTTCTTCATCTCGCAAAATGGTTGTGCCAAGGAGAGGGTATCAACATTGATAAAGGAATGTTCACTTAATACTAGTGCCAAGTCACCTTCATGCAACTTGCCAAATGTCTTAAGTTTGCTTCACAACTATTCCACCTCTTCAACCCTTGTTAGAGTCTTCCTAGACATGCACTCTTGCATCAAGTATAACATAACACTAACATCCCAACTGTGCATGGTTGTTTCATGTGTTAATGCTTCGCTGAAACTATATTATCACATTGATTAAAATGGAATGTTCACATCTTAAGGCAAATAACCTATTTTGCTTATGTCAACTTAAAATATGTGAGTGACTAGGAGAGGACTCCATTTTCTCAAGATGAAAACAAATGGTGCTACGACCCCATTCACACAACAATTTGAATTTATTTAACATAGAGAAGGATACATACCCTACCCCTTCCAAATTTCTCCTATGAATTTTAAGAAACTAACACTTGTTTTCAAGAATACATAAATGTTTTTAGTACAACCACATTAAAAGAACTTGTTTCCTTTGAGAGATTTCAAATTTTGTATAGTAAAATTTAACAACAAAATCATTACATATAAACCCCAACCTTAAAATTAGATAATTATTGTTATTATGATAAATACCACTATGTGATAAATGTTTTCGAACATAAACCAAAAAAATATGTAAGAGTAAGAGTAGTTAGTTGCTCAAATACAACTAAAATTGTATCTATTGTTTTTTGGCGAGGGAAAATTTCAACATTTTTGAAAAATAAATGTGCTAATTCATTCATGTTCCATGGGAGGGAAAATTTCAACCTTTTTGAAAAAGCTAAGTGCTAATTCATTCACGTTCTAGGACTAAAGAGGATTTGTTCATTTTTCAAAAGGCAAGAGCCAAACGAGATTGTTTTGTACCTATCATAGATCTGTATGAGTTCTACATGGTAGTAATGTGCTATGGAGTTGCAACTTGACCAATTATCACATGTAGGGAAGCAGTTGCATTTTGGAGAATATCGATAATCGTTGAGGGATTTGAGGGATGTGGTTTTTCCCAATTAAGGAAAACTGATTGGAAATATAAGGAAAAAGTTGCGTTTAAATAGGGTTTTGAAACGAGATTGCAAAGAGTTTTGAATGAGGTTTTATGAGTAGTAGACTTGGTATCGAACCCCACCATCGGATCTTCATCAGATCTCCAGTCTATTGATGGCGCCAGGGTATGTTCCATTTGTAACTTCAATGCATTTTCACCCCACATCATCTTTCACAAAGAGAGTACATGCACGCCAGACTTCTGATTCAAAATCCATTACATTTTCCTCATATTTCAGGAAATTCCTTTGCTACTGTTTCATCAAATCCATCTTTTGAAAAAGTTTCACCATTGTAAGAATGGAATCACACCAAACATAGAGTCTATAATCAATTTCTTTCTAAGTATGCAATCACACCAAACACATGTGATGAAGACAAGTTTGTTGTAGCGGATGGAGCTTTTTCTTTCCCGCCGCAGCAGCCAGTCAACCAATTGATGAAGCAATCAAATATGTTTCTACGGTTGTTGTCATTGTTTCTAGGCCACAATTTTTTATATTATTTGTGAGTTTCCAATTGGCATCACAAATGGGTATAAACAACAGTAAATAAACAACTGGTAAAAAAAAAGCTTGTGCATCACACTTATGATCATGATACACCAATAATAGCAACACACTTGTGATCATAATACACCAATAAGCCATGTCAAAACACATAAAAATTGACATCAATGCCAACTAAACAACATTGCTGCCAATAAATTTTTTAATAACATCACTTTATTTATGTATTAAATATTTTAATCATTTTTAAATACATAAAAAACATTCAAAAACCTTAAAAAAAAAAAAAAAAAAAATTGATTTTATTAAAATTTATTTCAAAACATATCTCATGCATTTGACTTAAATTTTTTGAAAATTGGATTTTTTTTTGTATATATATAATATAACTTCCCTTTCAAATTTGCCAAAATATCACCTTCTTCCGTAATCTTTCACATGTTATATAAACCATAACTCGATAAATATAAAATGAAATTTGGGTAAACAAATATAAGTATCGTCTTTACATGTTTACGTATGGTCTTTGATATATTATTTTTATTTATGATTAGTTAATATACATTAAATAAATAATATAAAATGTGTTACATATTTTTTTTTAATTATTTCATTTAAAATATTATGGTTTTTTTAATATTTTCATTTAATTGTATTTATATAAGAAGTAATGCAATGATTTTAATAATAAAAAATGGAATTGATCTTATGTTAATTAGAAAAAAAATCTCAATATCAATTTTACTAATTAAGAATAGGTATAGTTTAATTTATAGATGTAAGAGCCTTTTCTACTATGAAATTTTTTATGGTTAATTTTAATCAAAACCTAACAGAGATTTTAAAAAACATGAGTTTCATTTGTATAATTAAAGTACCTAAGTTGCTTAATATGTAGAATTCAAGTGTCCCTGGGTGGTGAGTCTATGCATTCAAAAATGTATGTTAAAAAACAAAAAATCACATTTTAGCTTGAAATTGCATTGTTGGATTCCTGTGAAAAAAACTATTTAGTCTATAAGTTATACTACACCATTAATATGTATTAATGTCTCTTAAAGATTCATATTTTTAGTTTTCATTATTATTATTATTATTAAATATGAGATATATAGCAAATTTTATATCAAAATAAATATATATTAATAAAAATGGTAATAAAGTTGTGAATAGATTTATCACTGTAATTTTTTTCCCAACTTATATCATTTTATATAATGTAATATTTATGTTATTTGATTGGACATTAATTGAACACGATAAAAAATGATTAAGAGTTAAACCAAATTAAAATTAATATGGAAATGCAATCATACATTGATCACACTAAAAATTCTATATGTGAGAAGGTAGTATACCAAAAATATCATTGGGACATTACATGACAATTTAATTCACCACATACTAGAGCCAACATCCATTACTTAGTTCTTTATGTAGGAAATCAATACATTCCATAAAAGAGTTGTGGTTTGTTAGGTGGTAGACCCAACACCTAGTGTCTAGCTCTATTACAAAAGATAAATATACCAACTATTCCCAAAATTTCAATCACAAATTTTAATGACATCTTTTCATCTATATGCTCGAGCCATCCCATTTTCATATGGGCACTGCTACTATTATTATCACCTTCTCTCACTAGGTTTTCCTTTCCATTACATGAATCTAAAGGACACCCATATAAGAACTTATTCCTTTGAAATGATATTGCACTGAATGTGGAAAATTGTGTTCCTCTGGGGATCAGCCCATAAAGGCTATTAGATGAAACATCCAGAATAGCCAAATATGTCCACTCAAATTATTCTTGCTCAAGTCTAACTGCTCCAAAGTAGATATGTTACTAAGAGATACAAGTATTAGCCCTTGCAAGTGGTTGCCAGATAAATTTAGCAATCGCGTGTCTCTCAAAGTTCCTATGCTTGCAGGTATTTGTCCTACAAGATAATTGTTGGACAAATCAAGTGTTGTGTTTGTAGATGAGAGGTATGGCAGAGTATACTCACATCCTTTCATGCAGACTGTGATTTCTTCTTCAAAGGGAATATAGTTTGAAGAATTTACAAATCCTTGAAGCCTTTCAAAATGTAATGGAATTCTTCCACTGAATTTATTGTTGGATAAATCCAATATATACAAATAAGTGAAATTTGTTACCCATTCATGGATAGCACCATGAAAATTATTATAACCAAATTTTAAAATTTTCAATAATGAAAAAGATTCCAAGTAGTCAAGAAGTTTCCCTGTCAAATTATTTTTCCTTAAATATAAATACTGAATACTAGTACAATTAGCTAAAAACATTGGCAATGTCCTAGAAAATTTATTAGTGTGAGCAGAGAAAAATGTTAAATAGTTGCAGCTGCCATTAAGTTCAGGTATTGATCCTTCTAAATTTTTCTTTAATAAATCTAAAACTATAAAGGAATCCAAACTAATAATATTGGGAATAGTGCCATAAATGTTATTATTATATAGATCTAGTACTTCTAAATCCTCTATGTGACTTATACTAAGCGGGAGAGATCCAGTCAAATTGTTATTTATTTGATAAAAGAAGATAGTGAAGATTTCTTAATTGACCTATGTTACGTGGGTGAGATCCAATTAACTGGTTGTTTGATAAGTCGAGATAGGTCAATTCTGTATTGGTAATAATAGGGGGAATGCTACCTCTAAGGTTGTTAGGTTGTTAGTGTGTAGGTACAACTCAGATAGGTAAGTACAATTGAATAGCATGGGAGGGATGTGGCCACTGAGAGAGTTGTTGGATAAATCAATATATGATATGAATTGTGTCGAACCAATAATGGAAGCGATTGGACCACTCAATTTGTTTCTGTTACCCGTCAAGTCATAGAGTAAAGTGCAGTTGGTAATTGAAGCTGGAATGCTTCCACTTATACTATTGTAGTCGAAGTAGAGTCATTCCAACTTGACCAGGCGACTGAATTCTAATGGTATTGGACCTATCAAACTATTAGAGGAAATGTGGATCCATTGAAAATGTGTACAATTAAACAATTCCTTTGGAATATAGTTGTGGAGCGCATTTAAACTAAGGTCTAGTATTCCTAGCGCTTTCAATTGCCCAAACTCCGGTGGAATTTTTCCACTCAATTCATTATTGGAAAGATCTAAATGCTGCAATAGAGAGAGGGTGCCAATATAAGGGGATAGTGTACCATTCAATCCGCAGAAATGTAGTTTAATGCCAACTACTTGTTTGATGTTTGGCCTGGACCAAATTTCGTTCCACCGGCACACGTTATGTGATTTATTGGTTGTCTAGTTGGAGAGCCATCCATATAGATCGAATGTGATGCCCTTCGGGAAGCTCAGAAGTGCCTCTAGATGCTCATAAGTGTTTTTTTTTTCTAATAAAAATATATGATTTTTTTTAGGAATATATAACTGACAACAAAAAGAGGGGTTTTTGTATGTGAATATCTCACAAAATTGCCTCATCAAAACACAAATTTTACAACACTTTACCTTACTAATTGATTCTGAAAGCTTTCATGATACCTTGATTTCATGCATGTGTTTCCTTAATATTGCCACAAAGTCACTAAGTCTCTTAGCACATGGAAATATGCTTTGGATGGGATATTTTGCATTTTTCCCGATTCTTTTCATGATGTTTTCCATATACCTCTCTTTAAGGAGGAATCCTTTTAACTAAATGATGCTGGAGAGAATCTCCCATAACCATAAGTGTGTCCACCTATTTCTCTTTAGATAAAAAAAGTCTCTGGTAAAGACCATATATCTTTGAATGATTATTTGTCTATGACTAAGCACCCATGAGTACCTAAACACTTAGTCCTCCTTGAGGTCATAGTGTACCTGTCCCTCTCCTGCAACCCCTGGGTTCTGTTTGGATGCCCCATAAAAATAGAGAACCCATCCTTGTTTCAAGCCCTTCCATGTTCTTATTTATACCTCTGTCAGTCTTAACTTCTAGCTTTTATCTATTTCAAGCTTGCTTATAGGTTTTGGGAAAAGTTCTCCAAAACTATAAACCTTTCTAAGCCAATTCCATTCCATTTGGTCTAAGGTTTGCTGAGAACAGTTCTAGCCTATATTTTGAGATCCAAACTCAACACACAATGATATTTCTTTCATCAATGTGTTATGGGGAGGAGTATCCATGTTATTAAATATTTCATTATTCATTTGTTAACCATACTTTCCAACATATAAATTTTGAGAGAGCTTCCCAATAATTTTTGAAGCTATGTTTCTTCAAAAATCTTCTAGAATAATTTTTGGTCTAGGAAGAGAAGAATTCTTGAAAATTAGAGTGTCATTCCACTCTACTGAAGAGTGGGGAAATTGTTTCCATCCATAGCGCTCTAGTATAATCACAATTTAGAAAGCTACATGAGGTGTTTTCTGCTTGATGCAAGCGAAGAGGACACCCATAGGGGCTATGAATGCCTCTCTTTCTTGAGTTCTTAGCTATCAAAAATTTTCTATCGAAAGAATATAGCAAAACAAGTTTACCTTTGGATTGGCATTAGCTTTCCGTATTTTTTTCCAAGTGTTAAACTTTCGGGGAACTTGAGACTGGAAGTGGAAAGTGACGTATCCCTCTTTCATCGAAATAACTAAGGAATTCCATCCTGCATGATCCGCTTCCTCTTATTTCTATGGCATGCATTCCACCAGTTGATCATGAAGCTTGAAGGCCAAGTGCCAAAGATTATGTGGAATATTCTAAAGTTCCATCCAACCCAATTAACTTCCTCGTCCCAACTAGAAATATCAGCTAATGTGAATTTTCTTTGAGCACATAAGAATTCTCTTGGTGGAAGAAACTCCTAGAAACATTCCTGTGGGTTATTGATACATTATTTGATCAATCCACAGATTTATATTTCCACATTTATTGGCTTCCAATATAGACCTAAACGAATGATAGGGACCACTAATACAAATGATTTCCAGATCGGGGAGCACCATCTTGAGGCTTAAATTGAATCTAGACTTCTTATTCTTTCTCGATGGTATCTTTCCCTAACAAATAACTTCCACCAATCTTCTTCTTAGGCGATGAATCTCCAAACCAATTTTGCCCCTATTGCTTTATTCATTAGCATAGGGTCCTTATTGTCACGCCCTTCATGATTTTTAGGATGCTTCCCAATACCCCCATTTAATCATATGGAATTCACTTATACTTATTTTGCCTCCTTCCCATAGAAACTTGTGAATTTCTTTTGCGAAAACAGAGAGAATGCTTTGTGGAGAAAGAAGCATTGAGAATCGATAAAGTGGTAAAGCAGAGAGGACTGCTTTGATCATAACAACAAGCCCTACAATATTGAGCCATCTAGCCCCCCAAGTAGCTAATTTTCCTTTGAACTTTGAAATAACACCTTCCCAAGATTGGGATGAATGTGACTTTAGGCAAATAGGAATTTCTAAATACTTAAATTCTTCCCATGTTTCCTCCAACTAAAAGCCCAATATTCTTCTATTTAGTCTTTGATTTCTAAATGAAATATTCCATGTATAAATATGAGATTTCAAGAAAATTATCCAGAACCCTTTTAAATCTTCTTGTTGTTATTGAGGAAGCTCCAACCATCAAAAGTGTATCATCAACAAATTCAGAGTGATTGATGCTCTTGCTACTTGTGACTGACTTGATTCTTGGGAGGTGCTCACATATTCTTTCAAATTCCAGTATGTGACTGAGGTAATCTTCCATAATGATATGCAAGGAAGGAGATTAGGGGAAACCTTGGTGAAGGCCTCGCGAGGCACGAAAAAACCCAACCACTCTCCCACTAACAAGGGGGAAATTTAGTGCAATTTTATGCAAAGAGAAACCCAATGAATCAATTTAGCATCAAGCTAGATTTTCTCATCACCTTAAATAGGAATTCATGACTCACTCTATTAAAGTCATTTTCCATGTCAAGTTTGCCAATCATGCCATTGTCTCCCTGATTTTAACTAGAATTGATAGCCTTTTGAACAAGAATGATCTATCATTTCTCTCTAATGCACAAAAGCTCCTTGATTTTCTGATATTATTTTTGGAAGAAAGGGCTTAAGTCTTATGAAAAAATCTTAGAAATCAATTTATATGAAACATTACAAAGAAAAAATGGGCCTGAATATTGAAAAAAATGCAGGGCTTAATTCTTTGGGAATCAACAAAGGAAGAATTAATTTCAAGCCCCTATAGAATTATTCTTAAAAGTGTAACCCACCATTCTGAAAAAAATAAGCCTTATTATCTCCCAAAACTAATGTTTGAAGTGGGAAAAAAACTCTTTGGTATTGGAGCTTTATTTGAGTTGAAAGGAGAATACTTCTTGATAGATTTCCTCTTCTTTGGGCTCTTTTATCAAAGCAAGGTTATCCTCCTAATATATAGATTCCAAAATCTATTCCAACATTGATAATTATGCTCTAGAGTTGCCCAGGGATTTGGTGTTGTACAAATCACGAAAGTGATGAACCAACTCCTCCTTGATTTGAGCAAAGTCTAATATTTTAGTATCTCTTTTATTATCTCTTTGATGTTATTTATCTAGACTAAGTTCTTTGCCTGTTTATGAAAATATTTTGTATCTATATCTCCTTACTTTAACTAAATACTTTGGGAGTTTCAACACCAAATTTCCTCTTCTTCTTTTACTGCTTTATGATAATTTGGAAATTCTTCCCTTTCTTCCTTAGGTAGGTCATTTGTCATAGGGCCATCCTCTATATTGGATTGTATAATTTCCATTCTCTTTTCATGTGCCTATATCTCTGGTTGTCTCTCTATCTATTGTTCTTGAGCCTATTTTTTTAATGTGACTTTTATCACTTCATATGTTGTTCCCGAGTCATCACTCGGTTTCCCATGATCCATTCACTCCAGAGTTTCTTTACCAGATCATTGAAACCCATTGTTCATCCCCATATTGGATAATAACATAAGGGAAGGAGCATAAAATCTATTATTTCACTGATTTCAAGAAAAAATGGTCTGTGATCTGAAATATTTCAAGGAAGGATTAAAAAATAGACCAATATATTTTGAGACAAGAGTGAGTGTGCTATTAAGAATCTGGATAAACGAGTAGCAATATAACGCATTCCATATATTTTTTTGCTCTAAGTAATTTTGTTAGAGGAAGGATTTATGTCCAAAAAATTTAATTTCTGAATGATATCTTCCAAATTTCTTGAAACTAATCTCTAACTTGATAACCCCTTTTCTTTTCCCACGAATGTTATTTGAGGTTGATATGAAGAAATCTGGTAGCAAACTAGTGGGTGGGAAATCGATGATCAAGCAACCTGAGAAATGATTTATCCCATAGGGTGGACACACCACCCAAGGCTTACTCTTTAACTAATAGAAAGAATCCCATCGTCATTCCAAATCTTATGTTGTTTTTGAAGGATACCTTGATCCCCCATTTTTGTCTCCTAGAGTAGAAGAACTAAGGGTTATTCTTTATTGATTAATGAATTTAGCTCCTTCAATAATTTTTCCAATGATAATACCCTACAATTGTTGAATTGAGGCTTCTGTGATCCATAATAGTTATAAGTAGAACTTCGGCATAAATCACATAAAGAAAGACATTTGTCGACGCGTTTCGAACCAACCAGTGTGGTTCATCGTCAGGACAAGTTGAAGAAATAGATCCAGCTTTGCATGTTAAATAGTCTGAGCAGAGCCTCCAACGGCTATCTTGACCAACGACTAATTTTGACTTAGGGACCGGAGTCAAAAAGTCAAATTGATAATTTAATGGGAGTTAGTTATCATCGGTTACCATACCTTAAAATATATAAATGAAATAATTATAGATGGTGTTTACATTATTAGTTAGTTAAAAGGTAACATTAAAAATTGTAAATTATATGGGAATTAGTTAGATCAAAGACCTAACACACACACACACACACACACACATATATATATATATATATATATGAAATAATTTTAGATGGTGTTTACGTTATTAGTTAGTTAAAAGGTCTAATTTAATACTTAAAAAATGTAAATTAAATGGAATTAGTTAGATTAAAGACCTATAATATATATATATATATATATATATATATATATAAATATATATATATATATATATATATATATATATATATAAGGTATGATAATTAGTTATAATTACTAGAAAGTTAAAATAGATAATATATATATAAATGAAATAATTTTAGATGGTGATTACATGATTAGTTGGTTAAAAGGTATAATTTAATACTTAAAAATAGTAAATTAAATGGAAATTAGTTAGATTAAAGACCTAACTTTTATATATATATATAAAAGGTAATTTTAGGATGATAGTTAGTTATAATAACTATATATTACTAATAAGTTGAAATTAGATGGATAAATAACTAAAAGATGCACAAAAATAAAAAAGAATAAAATTTAGTTAAGAACGTAGAATAAATAATAATAATAATAATAATAACAATAATAATAATAATAAATCCAAAATAAATAAATAAATAAATAAACAAATAAAGACACCAAGTTGTTCATTGACAAGGATATCAAGATGAAATGACAGCGGCATCGAAGAGAGCAACACCATCAAAAGCAGCGGAAGGTAGAAAACCTGCACATGACCAAGGAAAGAGGAAAGTTGTTGACAGTGCAGAGGCGGAGCAAATCTGCAAGTTCAAAGTAAATCCACTCGTGATGAAAGAAGCTTTGGAGATTGAGGCTAAGAGACAACATCGCGACAAGAGCATCGCACAAAGCCAAAGAGACAAACAAAGGATGAAAGAAATAGAGAAGGAGTTGCAGGAGTTGAAGCGGAAACTCAGGGAAGAACAAGAGTTGTGCAGAGGAGAGAAAGGAAGAGCAGCAGGAACATGTACAATAGGAGGTGCAACATACACAGATTGATGAAACTATGTCCATACAGGTTATAGACCCATCCCAATAGCTGGCACAGAGAAGACATGGTGAGCAGTGTCGTTGATCACATGCACAGGTGTTCAGGGGCATGGATGTCATTGTGCACATGCATGCGATCCAATGCATTAGTATGTTGTTGGTTTGGTTGCACTCAAGACTATGATGTGCATGTTATCATAAGAGTTAAACAGAGGGGCCAAATTCGTGTTTCGTGTTTGGCCTGCACAAAATTCCGTTCCATAGGCACACGTTATGTGAGTTATTGGCTGTCCCCCTGGATAGCAACCCAGACAAAAATGAAGAATATAAAAATCATTTAAATTGGAAAATTGCAATGGAATAAGAAAATTCAAGGAAAGCAAAAATTATGGTGTATTGACTTGATTATGTGTGGTAAACTACGTCGTGGAATTTTTTTCCAAAAGTTAAGTGGAATTTTGTGTCATCTATGTATAAAAAATTGAGTTGTTTTCTGTGAAAGTTTTTGGAAGTTTTTTTGAAGGTTTTTTTTTTTTGTCTAATTTCTCTAAAATAACACAAGAATTTATTGAAATCATATGATTATGGGTAACCTCTGCACAATCTAAGTTCCATAAAAGTTTTTGAGGGTGTTGAATCCATATATATAGTGAATTTTGTTTTTAAATAACACAAATTAAAATTTCACCTCAAAATTTTCTGTGGAATACCAGCACCAAAGAGTACAAAAATTCAAACTAAAAACGACTCAAAAATTATCCAATTTAAATAAAATTTTGTGTCATTCATGTATAAAAAATTCAATTTTTAAATAACACAAATTAAGATTTCACCTCAAAATCTTCCGTAAAATTCCAACATCAAAAAATACAAAAATTCAAACTAAAAACAACTCAAAAAATTTCCAATTTAAATAAAATTTTGTGCCTTTCTTTTTTTTTCAGGAAGAAAAATCAGGATATATTATATTGAGAAAATATAAAGATCTTGGGTACAAAGACTTAAGACACAAAGTCTTAATCTATAAATCTGTATATGGGAGGCGGAAAAATCGCCACAGCCAGAATCAGAACGTGGATTGCATAAATTGACAAACCCACAGAGCATAAGTGACAATCTATACATGATGTTCATAATGAATAAACCATATGAGCGCATATGAAGGCGCATAATAGAGTGAAGAGACTATCTGAACATGCTGTCCATGATGAAAAAACCATATGAGCGCATAAGTAGGCGCATGTTAGAGTGAACTTACAAAAAGGACCAAATCCTGTAGAGTATAATAACACAGACACAAAATCAGAAATTGAGATCCGCGCCAAAAGAGAAGACGAGCCCCATTAGCTGAATAAGACAACAGATACAAAAAAAAACGGGAGCGCTGTTGGCCCAAAGACATATGAGTGTAAGGCATATATGGCCAATTATATCTGAGTGGGCAAAGACCCCAATATGGAAGGCAAAATGGAGGCAAGCAACCAAATCAATCAAATCAATAAAAATACATGATTTTCTCGAGGAGAGCAACCAATAAAAGGGTTTTGTAGGTGACTACCTTATACAACTACTCCACCAAAACAAAAATCTTACAACACTTTACCCTACTAATTCATTATAAAATCTTTCATGATGCCTTGTTTTCATGAATGTGTTTCTTGGGGGTTTCCACGAAGTCTCTTGGACCCCAAATTTTCCATTTTTATATTTTCTTGTATCTACCAATTTAACTATTTTTTTTAATAAACTTCATCCACCATTAAGAAATTATAGCATGTTTGATTTAGCCATTAGCATTTAATTCACTTATCTTCAATTTACACCCCTCGTTAGCATACTTGCTTGCTTCATTTTTGAAGTCTCCTAGGACAGGGAACTGCTTCTTTGTTCAAGTATCTTAGGACATGGAAACATGCGTTGGATGGTATGTTTTTGCAATTTTATTGATTCTTTTCATGATGTTTTCCATATATTTCTCCTTTAGGAGCAAGCCTTTTGACAAGATGATGCAAGATTAGGAGAGAATCTCCCATAACCATAAGTGTGTTCACCTATTTCTCTTTGGCTAACAAAAGTCCTTGGTAAAGACCATATACCTCTTATTGATTATTTGTCTATGACCAAGAACCCATGAGTACCTGAACACTTTTTCCTCCTCAGGGTCATAGAGTACTTGTCCCCCATTTGCAAGCCCTGGGTTTCATTTGGATGCCCCATAAAAATAGAGAATTCATCCTTGTTGCAAGCTCTTCCATGCTCTTAATTATACCTCTGTCAGTCTTAACTTCCATATTTTATTTATTTCAAGCTAGAAACATCCTATGTTTTGGGTAAAGTTGTCCAAAACTATAAACTTTTAAGTCAATCCCATTCCATTTGGTTTAAGGTTTGTTGAGAAGAGGTCTAGCTTATCTTTTGAGCTCCAACCTCAACACATAATGATATTTCTTTCATCAATGTGTTATGGGGAGGAGTATTCATGTTATTAAAGATTGCATTATTCCTTGTTAACCATACTTTCCAACATACAAATTTTGAGAGAGCTTCCCAATCATTTTTGAAGGGATGTTTCTTCAAAAAGCTCCTAGAATAATTTTTGGTCTAGGAAGAGAAGAATACTTGAAAGTTAGAATGTCATTCCTTTCTACTGGAGAGTGGGGCAATTGCCTCCATCCAAACTACTCTAGTATAATCACAATCTAGAAAGGTACAAGAGGTGTTTTCTGCTTGATGCATCAAGGAGGACACCCAAAGGGGCCATGAATGCCTCTCTTTCTTGAGTTCTCATCTATCAAAATTTTTCTATCAGAAAGAAGCTAGAAAAAAGAGTTTACCTTTGGATTGACATTAGCTTTCTATATTTTTTTCCTAGTGTTAAACTTTCAGGGAAGTCGAGACTGGAAGAGCATTGTCATGTATCCCTCCTTCACCAAACTAATTGTGGCATGTTGGAAAATATAACTAGTTTTGGTCTTCATAATTGTCAATGTATTCAAATCATTATGTATATGTTATGTTACAAGAAAAAAATGAAAGAAAAATATTATTTTAAGCATGGGTTTCATGCTCCATTTTGATGGCCATCTAGATCAGGCATGTTCTTCATGATTCTAGGGTTTTTCATGTCATAATAATATTTTTCTTGAGTCAAGAGAGGCCTTGTCAATTTTATAAGACCCTATCGAGCAAGTTGCAACATGTAAAAGATGTTGATTTTGAGTCTAGAAATTTCTGTGAGCCTACAAGCACAAGTTGGTCCTAGTAGTGATACGTCGGCCTAAAAGAGGGTATTCAAACCCCACAGATGTGTATAAATAGAAGAAACATCAACATCATTTAGCATCAATTCAATCTCTCTAAAGAAGAAGTTCGATCTGAAGTTGGGAAAAAGGAGAAATCAAGAGAAAAGGTGTAAGAAGCAAGGAGAAACCAAGAAGAAGAAAGAAAGTTTTCTTTTGGGCTCTATTCTCTCACACGTGCGAAGGTTAGATTTTATGCAACTTTTGGAAGGCCGAAAATTATAGGTTGAAGCTGGGGATCGAAGTTTGTAGTTGGAAGCTCATTGAAGCATAATTAATCCTCGTTGATTTGGTTGATCTCTAACCTAATTGGAAGGGATTCCTCGAGGGATGAATTGGTGCTTAGAGAATAACTTGGTCTAGGGTTTAGGTCTTAGTTTTCTCATTTGAAATAGATTCTATAAGAAGATAAGAGTTTATTTCCAAATTTCCCCTTGGAGTGGTGTTACCCTGGCTTGGAGCCTAATTTTTGTGTCCATTGTATTTATTGTTTTTGCTCTTAATAATTCTTTAATGAAAATATTTAATAAAGGAACATAAGAAGATAACTAAAAACTCATAAATAATGATTAAGGTTAAGGGGAATTTGAACTAATAGCTTCCATACTGTTTATTTTTGGGTGGCATCGGATGTGATCTAACTCCGAAATTTTGTGGAGGGGCTAGATCACACGAGATATCCAAGACCCAAAAATCGTTTGGAGAAATTCCACCCGGATTGTATTTTATTAAAATAATTAATATTTTTAATGGGGTTCCTAAGTCTAAACTTAGGAAAATTAAAATATTAATGGTTATTAATGAAAAGATGGGTGACAAGCTTATAAGAGACAAGGATCAAGTCTAATTTAATCTTATCAATTGATTAGATATTAGATCACGACCGTTGATACCTCAACAGGAAAAGTATAAAGAAGACTTGAGAGTCATTTTGAGACACACCAAGAAAATACTCAGTATCCCGAGGGAAATCGATTCTCAAAGAGTAAGAGTTTGATTTTAGAGGGAGAGTTGAAGGGTGAAGAAGATGAAGGTATCAACATCAGTCAGACACTGAGGAGGAGGGGACGTAGTGCATCAGAAGGACAACATAGAGGGACAACTTAGAGAGGTAGCGCAGTAGAGGTGACACAGTGGAGGCTGGAGGCTCCCTTGGGTGTCAGAATTTCTCCAAAGGGTGGAGGAATATTATCTCAGGTTTTTTCTTAAAGGTTTCTCTATGTTCTGTAAATAATTCATTGTAAAGAGATTGTTGCTGAAGAATACTAAATAAACCCTCATCTGCTGCACCAGTTTCCCCACATTGGGTTTTTCCAGGGACCATTGTCCAAAAATAATTGTGTTGATGTGATTGATTCTCGTAATTGCATTTCACTATTCTTTTCTCTATGCTATTATGTGGCAGCTACAGTAGAATTTACTTTGATGTTTGCTGAAGGGTTTTGTAAATAACTTATTGTGGAAAATAAGTAGGAGAAATAAATCAGTTACTCTAGTAGAATTTCGTGTTAGAAATTTTCACATCTATTGCATTCTCCAACATGGTATTATAGTTGAGATGAACAAGAAAAAGTCAACTAAAGAATCATCTTGAATGGTTTGTTAAGGGGAATCATTTGAGAAAGGACAAAAGGAAATAAAAAGAAGATCTATTGACCTAGAAGGAGGATTACTACATCAAGCCTTCATTGAAGAAGACCTCATAATCAAAGGAAGGAAGGAAAAGCCCTTGTTATAGATTCTCTAGTGCATCATATTGAAGAATAGGAAACATCAAGAAATCTTGGTATCATCTTGTACTCTTTGAAGTTGTTCGAAGACACCATTGTTGAAGAAATACTAGAAATCATCATTCTAAGGCATTTTTGAAGTCTCCTTGAAGGTCTTCAAAGCATCAATATAGTTGGAGAAATCACCAAGGAAGACTCTTGGTAAGAGTTGTATTGTCTTCAATGTCTCAATCTACTGATAACATGGCTACATTTTGCAAGTAAAGAAATAAGTTGGTTAGGTCAGCAATTTTCCTAACATGGAAGAAAAGGATTGATTTGGCACTCACAGAGAATGAATTCATGGAGTATGTCTTTGGAGAAGTAGTTGAACCTAGCAAAAAGAAGACTCAAGAGTTGGAAAAATACAAGAAGGGGGAAGTAAGAGCACAAATAATTATTGTGGAACCAACAAAATATCAGCTTGTTCCCTTTGTTGAGGAATGAAGACATCAAAGGCTATGTATGATAAGTTGGTAAAGTTGTACTCTATAAGTACACAAGGTCAAAATATTTCCTTGAGGAATAAACTATATAGAATAAGTAAAGCAAAGGATGAAGACATGGCCACCTATGTGATGAAGATCTCACAAATAAGAGACTAGTTGCAAGGGCTTGGAGAGACTGTTATAGATTCCGAGATGACTATATGTGTACTAAATTCTTTTTGACTTGACTGGAGTAGTTCTACAACTAGCATCTACTCAAAGAAAGATACTGCACCTTTATGGGCTTAATGTATCTAGGAATAATCTAGGATCAAGGAAAAGGATGATACTAAATCAAAAGAAAGATCTCAAGCCTTCATTGCAAGAACCAAGAAGTTGAGGAAAGGGAAGCTTGGAAAGTCCAAGAAGAAAACATATATGTCCAAGATTCAATGCTTTGGATGCAATGCGTATGGACACATTAAATGGGATTATCCAAACATTAAAGTGAACAACAAAAGGAAGGAAAGAAGTGAAGCTCACATAGCTGAAGAAAGGGGAGAACCTGAGAAGAAGCCAAAAGGAGAAGATCCCAAGGATATTTCTTATTGAAGGAAGTCTCATCTCTGTCAGGTTCTTTATGAAATTTTGTCTTTCTTATATTAAGTAGAAGGTAGATGAGTATGCATTATTACTCTAGAAGAGTAATGATTTTTTAAAAATCACGGCATCATAGATAGAAGCACATGATAAAAGAAATATTAGAATCTACTTGTTTAATTTTCTTTATGAAAGATTGTATAGTTTAAAAGGAATGAGAAAATTGGGACCGTATTGCATATTTTTGTTCATCTGAGCATTTTCTAACATCATGTTAGAGGTAGTCATATTGCAAAGAAGGTTCATCAAAATCCTATAAGAATCGTCATTATGGAAGATTCTTGGAAGCAACATTATGACTGGTATATATTTCATCTAGTTTGGAAACAATATGTCTAAAGGATGAAGGAATTTTAATGGTCAAGTTATAGTATGAAAGGCATAATGAAAGTCTTTCTCTTCTTGGAAAATAAAATCTATCTTTGACATGCATAAGAAGCAAGCTTGTTCAAAGGACAACTAGATGATTATATGAAAGCATATGTATACATTTTTGAAGTCGTTCTTCCCTAGAGTATGATTCATATCTACAAGAGTCATTAAGGAAGATTTAGTTATGAATGTGTTTGGAAATCTTCCATATCGCTACATCATGCTCGAAAGAGGAAATTTGACATACGCTCAGATGAATGGAGATTAAGAATCTCTCACAAAATTGCATGGCATATGACAATGTTGATCAACATCAAGCATAGTCTGCGGAAGAAAGAAAGGGAGTTAACAATGACAACTCCAAGGAATATCGATCCGTGGGCACTCTGATTAAAATGAATACATGGAAAAATATATTTATGGAGATGGAACATGCAGAAGGATATTGATATCAAAGGACTTAAGTAATAAAATACTTTGATGAAACGGTCATCACGATAAGGTAAATATGATATTTAATATTTTGTATTAGTTATCTGGTTAACATATTGTTTTGTTACCTAAAAAGATATTGCGGGAATACATGATGACAATTGAGGCAAGTTCAATTGTTGGTATTGCACTTGATTCAAACATAGTTATCTATCATACGAGAAAATTACCCAGTACCCATTTTTTTAACGTAGTAAAAAAAGTACCCAATTTTAAAAATTGGTTATTCAGAATACACCTTCTCTTTGTTGGAGTATATTTTTGACACTTTAAATTTTCTTATGTAACCTTTTTCCTTTAAATGTTAATGATTTTCTTACTGATTTTGAAAAGTGTTGATGCAACATCAACACATTTTTTTTAGAGCGCTTACTTTTGACACTTAATTTTTTTATGTATCAAGCATGAATATTTTTTTTAAAATGTTCATGATTTTCATTTTGATTTTGAAAAGTGTTGATGCAATGTCAACCCTTTCTCTTTAGAGGGCTTAATTTTTAACTTTAATTTTTTTAATGTATTAAGTATGGATACTAAATGTTATTGATTTTGATGTCTGTAATAAACCATAAAAATAAAATAAAAACATGACAAAAAGTCAAATATAAAAAATTATATAAAATAAATAAATAAATAAAACCATAAAAATAGAAAAAAAAAAAAACAAAATTAATGTGTAAAAACAAAAACAAAATAATAAATATAATCAAATAATAAAAAATAAAACATGACAAAAAAACAAATATAAAAATGACTCCAAAAAAACTATAAAAATCCAAAACAACCAAAATTAAGTTGTAAACATAAAACATTTAAACAAAAAAAATAAAATAAAAACACAAAAAAAATTAAAAAAAATGAAAAGAAATGAAAAAAAATATTAAAAAACATAATTAAAAAATAAAAATAAACATTAAAAACAACCACATAATTAAAAAAAAAATTAAATAAAAATTAAAACAATTTAAAAATAAAAAAATTTAAATTAAAAATAAAAAACAATTAAATTAAATTAAATTTTTTTAAAAATAATAAAAAATCAAATTTAAAAGAAAAATAAAAAAAAATTAAACAATTTTAATTCAAAAAAAATTCAAAAAAATTTGGCCCTGGGTGGCCTAGGTCGTGCGGTCAAGTCAATTCTGGGAATCGACCTAGGCCACCCAAGGCCAATTTTTTTTGCATTTATTTTTTGAAATATATATATATATATATATATATATATATATATATATATATATATATATATAATTAATTAATTAATTAATTTTATTTTTTTGTTGTTTTTTATTTTTGTTTTTAAATATTGTTTTTCAATATTTTTTTTTTTTAATTTTAATTTTATTATTATTTTTTTAAATTATTAATTTTTTTAAATTAATTTTTATTTATTTATTTATTTTTTAATTATGAGGTTTGTTTTTATTTTTATTTTTTTTACTTTAAAAATAATTGTTTTTGATGTTTTATTTGTTTATTTATTTTCTTCTTTTCTTTAATATTGTTTGCATTTTTTTTCATATTAAAAAACAATTGTCTATATTTTTAATTTTTACAAACTAATTTATTTATTTTTTTACATGTGCATAGTATTTTTATTTTTATATTTTATTTTTTTGGTCATGTTTTATTACTTGTTATTATATTTTTAAAATTTTTGTGTTTTTTCTTTTTATTGTTTTTATTTTTTTTCAATGTTTGAATTTATGTTTTCTTTTGTATTTTGTATTTTATTTATTTATATATTTATTTATTATTTTGGTTTTTTGTTTTTTGTTTTTTTTTTTTATTTATTTTTGTTTTTATTTTATTATATTTTATTTTTCTGCAGAGTCCATGGTGATGCTCGACTAGCAACCTGATCCCTTGATGTGCAATTTGATAGTTGATTTTAAAATTTTCATTATAATGAATAGAGTTTGTCCCACAATGTGTCAATTTCATGGTTGATCTTTAAGTTTTCATTACAATGGGTCAAGTTCACCTACATTGCATGTCAATTTGATACTTGATTTTTAAATTTTTGTTGCAATGTATCAAGTTGTCTTAGGCTAAGATTTTAAAGCCGCTATACATGTAACATTTAAAAAATAAATTACTTTTGGTATAATAATTGTTTCATTCAAGTGTTTATTTTTAAAGTTTTTTTAGTCATATATTTTTTACATAATGTCATGCTTGAGATATGTTGAAAACTTAAGGTTTTTTTATAGTCATAATCTTTGGTTTTAATACCACGGTTGAAAAATTGTCAAGATTTTAATGTTTTTCTAAGCCATGATATTTTATCTTTAATGTTATGGTTGAAAACAATGATAAGTATTTTTTCTTTAGCACCATGACTAAAAATTGTTGGAATTTTAAGGTTTTTCAAAGACATGATATTTTATCTTTAATGTCATGATTGAAAACATTGGAAATTTAAAGTTTTTCAGAGTCATGATATTTTATCTTTAACGTCATTATTAAAAAATGTTGAAAATTTACTGCTATACGAATTAATGCAAAGGTGTTTGGATGATGTAGAAATCCTCAAGGATCTTCCTAGGATTCTTGGCAGACTGTAAGATTAGCTACAGTTATCACAAAGATAAATGCATATCTATGTTTAACAAATGAATATGAAATTGAGAAGGACTTATTACCTCGAGTCTCGGTGTGGTGTTGTTGGAGAGCGCAATGCAACTAGGTGGAAGACCCTTGAGCTGACTCCAGATCAAAACCTGCACATAGAAAAGACAAGCATAATATCACAACATAAAACCTTGATAAACAATGCATGAACATATAAAATATATCTAGTTGCATGTAACTAAGCTACTCATGCTGAAAGATATTGAATAAACATATAAACAAGTTATACTACCAACATCACGTAGTGGACAACACAATTGCAATTTTATATTGATGTAGAAAGAGTGATTACAACCATCTGTTGTATCAACCTTCCCTTACCCCTCCAACTCCTCTCTCTCTCTCCCTTCTTAACCTCTTCTAATGCCTTAGTCTGAGACTCTGCTCGACAGTCAAATAGGAAATCCTTTCAAATGATTCGACCTCTTTCACAAGAGCCCTAGCCTTGCATATATAGCATGTAAGGATAGGGTTGCCAAGTCCTTCATGAGTTCCATTAGGCAAGAGAAGTGATGTTTCCATGCTTTTGTGCTCTTTCCCATTTATAGACTCCATTAGGAATTAGTAATTCCCTCAAACAAGTCGATTTATTATGTTTCCTTGCTTTTGTGAGCTCACATAGGAGAGAATCTCAGGATATTTCTCAGTCAACTCGCTCCTTTCACCCATATAAATTGATGTAGGGTCACTAACGCTCTTCCCGAGGTAACAAGTAGAGTTACCCTAGGAACTAACACACCCTAGGCTTGCTAAGAAGCTTTATAAGGTAGGTTTCTAATGTCTAGACAACGTTAGTTTGACAACAGGGCTTCTGAACTTGGTCAGTCCTTTAGTCATCATGTCTTTCTCCTATGAGCTAATGAGGAGGTCATTTTCCTGTATAACAGATGCCCCTTAAAGCGTGATATCAGAGGCTACGACGATTGCCGAAATACTTTACATTTAACTGTCCTTTTATTTGGAAAAAAGAGAGAGAGGATCGAAGCTTTGGGTGGTACAAGAAACCTGATACAACACATATATAAAAGTAACTAAAATCATGTCCTAAGTCGAGCATTCCCACGCTCAGTAGCTATGTTAGAGTTATTATCTCAATAAAGAGATATAAGGAGTTTGGCCGCCGATAAGCACAATGCAGATCATTTTTCATAATAGGATCATTTTGATGAGCTGTCTCCAAAAAACAATAAACGTAACTTGGGAGAGGAAATAAGGTTGAGTAATGAGAGCCTCTACCGAAGGTCTTGATTTCTGCTTCACTGCAACAACATAGATCGATACATGTGAATAAAGGCGTCGAAGTCGATCATGCATGAAATCATCTGATAACTAGTCAATAATGGATACCGTTAACAGACGCGAGGATGGCCACCGATAATGGTGATGGTCTCCAAGATGCACAGTACAATCCAGCGAGTGTGAATAATGTTTTTGTCGTTGAACATTGGTAGAATCGTTTAACTAGGAGCCAATAGTGAAAACCCCTGACCAAACACAAGGTGACCTGTCACTGATGTCTGCACGTACCAAGGCATTGAAGTGTTTCTAGGTCTTCTTCCTAGATAGAGTGTTGAATTCGATAGGAAGAGACCTATCGAAAGGTAGGAAATAATTGGTCCTACATCAGTCGACACGAAACATGACAAGAATGATTGTTTTTGGAGGAATATTTTGAGCATTAGGTCAAAGAGACAGTGGGCATGATGAAAGGATATGTTTGATGGTTTGATGGAGGAAACAGAAGATAAAGGTTTTCCCTTAAACAATAGAAGGCATGACAATAGTTTTAACCATGCAGCACTAGACTCACGAACACCAAAGAGCGTTAGGATGCAAAGATGCAAGAACATCGGGCTATATAGGCTCAACTCATAGGATGGTAAGGTTCATATTGAGAGGCCATCACAAGGAAGGTTTATCTGAGGGAGTTCCATGTTCAATGGGGCGATTGCTGCCAAAAACTCGTTTCAAAATAACGAACATGATTGTATTGTCCACTTTCCCTATCTGATTAGTTTAGTGAGTCCAGACAGGTAAACTCATTGATCTTTTCATGTTTTAAGAGTTTGAAAAGGACCATAAAAAGAGTGACTCTATGCCCTATCTGATTAGTTTAATGAGTCCAGGTAGGAAAACTCTTCAATATTTTCATGTTTTAAGAATCTGAAAAGGATCGTAAAAAGAGCGACTCTATTCCTCATCTGTGTAATTTAATGAGTCTAGATGAGACAACTCGCTCGTATTTTCATATTTCGAGAGTCTAAAAAGATCATAAAGAACGACTCCAAGGTGGTCCCTTTATCATAGTTGTTAATCGGGTGCGACAAAGGTTTAATAGTATACCTAGAATGGTTTCCTTTCTGTGAGTTAATCTACTGAGTATGGATAAAGAGAAACCTATTCTCAATAGATGTTTGCCTCATTTTGTTACGAGTACGAGGAGATAGACTAAACTCGATATTCATTGTGAAACTTTAATGAGTCATGCGATGACAAAATCAATATACCTTCATCAAATTTTAACGAGTCAAATGAAGAAAACTCGAAGCATCTTTTTTAGTTTAGTGAGCGAGGAAAAAGCGGTAAAAGAACTTCTCATTCCTTCTTTGTAGATTTAACGAGCCCAAAGAAGGGACAAAATCAGGGATTTTTCGATTTAAGAACAAGAAATAGTCCCAAAAAAGAAAGTGCTCATGTCATCGTTGTAAATTTTTAACGAACTCGGTGACGAAAAGTCGGGGTTTTTTCAATTTAACGAGTGAGAAAAGTTCCTAAAAAGAATGCTCAGAGCTTCTTCATAAGGTTTTAATGAGCCTGAAGAAGGAACTCAAGGTTTTTTTAGTTTTATGAGCAAGAAAAAAAGTGCCTAAAAAGAATGCTCAATCAATCTTTTTCAGTTTAGTGAGCTAGAAAAAGAGCAAAAAAAAGTTGCTCAAACCATCGTTGTAGGTGTTTAACGAGCCCGACAATGAAAAACTTGGGGATTTTTCAGTTCAAGAGCAAGAAAAAGTCCCAAAATGATCATGCTCATATCTTCTTTGTAGTAGTTTAACGAGCCCAAAGAAGGAGACTCGAGGTTTTTCAGATTAACAAGCAAGAAAAATACCATAAAAAGAATGTTTGACTTTCTTCGTGGTAGTTTAACGATCCCAAAGAAGGAGACTCGAGGTTTTTTTCGGATTAACGAGTAAGAAAAATACCATAAAAATAATGTTCGACCTTTCTTGCTCTCATGCTTGACAATAAAAGGGTATATGCCATGCATTTCCTCATAAGATCAAGGGAAAATATCGCAACAGTCCTTAGAAGGGTAGCGGAAGCTTGCAATGTCCTCAAGATTGCAATTGGCTCCAATCTGTATATTTTCCATGATCCCTGTCTTAACTGAAATGTCGATGAGCAGTGTCTTGGAAAGATTGCCCCTGTTCCCTTCTGAATCCAAAGTTTGGATAGTCATATAAGGTGAGGGAACGATTTCAGGTGTGTCAAACGACAGGATTTGAATGGGCATCGTTCCTGAATCAGATATCGATACACGATGGTGAGAGTCCTCCGAAGGTCTCTCTTCAAAACACATGATCTCTCGAATAGCTTCGTTCGAAGGTAGGACTTGATTGAGGAGATCATAAGAAGGAGCATTTATGTTGAAATGTGGCAACAAGAATATTCCAATTTAATTTGTCCTTGAATAAAATTGTGAATTAAAATCGAATTTAGTCTTAACAACTACTTGGAAATAATTAATTAATTCATTTTGAATTAATTAGTTGGATAATTTCAAGTTAGAAGTCTTTCTGAAGTCATGCAAGAGTTATCCCTTGAGTTAAGGAGATAAGATTGAGTTATCCCTTAAATTAAGGAGATAAGATTGAGTTATGTTTGAGTTGTAATTAGTTAACTTATTTACTGAGTTAAGTCCAGTTAAATTAGTTCCAAACTGTTTGAGGAACTAAAAGTGAGTTAACAGTCAGTCGATGCATGCATGCATCCAACTAGTGCTACTCCAGTTAACTAAAGATTCCCTCATCAAAAACTCATGCATGTCTATTCTGAGAAAGACCCAGTTGAGATTAATGTTCAAGGACAGTGTACTATCAGTTGCATGTGGATAAAACCAATGCATGCAGTCAAGGAATCAATCCTTGAGGATTGCGTAGTTTTGGAGGATCAGTGTTCCACTTGGTTGAGAGTTTTCCACTTAGTAATAGGAGGATCACCCAGGAGAAACAACGCAAGGAAATAGGAGCTTGGAGGGTAGAGATGAAGGCTGGTGAGAAGCCTTGATTACCTATGAGCATCTGTGAGGATTGTACTGAGAGCTTGTTGAAAATGCAACAAGATGATGGAGCTTAGTGAAAAGAAGTCGCCTTCACTAAGTGGTCCTGTAGGCTATTTTTGGCGCAATGTCTATTTTTAGACTATGTCTATTTTTAGACTATGCCTATTTTTAGACTATGTCTATTTTTAGACATATGGATCATGGTCTATGAGTTGCAGGATGCTATTTATGGATGATTGGTCATGTTGGTAAATATATATGGACCTCTATTTTTAGACATATGGGTGGAGTCTATTTTTAGACTGCTAGTCTAAATATAGAACAGTTGAATATTATTAGCTCTTAATAATATTTGGACTATAAACATTATCTTATCCTCTTGCAGCACTTCAGTTCGAGCTACAAATGTGGCACATGAAACTGCCAGAAGGAAATACGCTTTTCTTATGGGTTAGTTGAGCTATTGCATGAAGGACTTCAGTTAGAACTCAAGTGATTGAGTTTGGTGGAGTTGAATGACGAGTTTATGGAGTTGTGTTCAGTTTGACTTAGTTGAACTAGTTGTATTTAGTCTAACTAAAAAGTACACTAGTGATGAGTGGTGTGAATTAATTATTAATTAATTCACTAATCATTAACTCATAAATAAACTAAAGAATACATTAGTTAACTCAGTGCATAGATAGTTCAGTGGAGACAAGTGTTAGAGGTGAGTGAAAGGGTAAGACAACTGTCAATTGTGACTATAGTTGTGCATGAGATTTGCACAATCAGTGGATTGAGATTGCCAATGAGGATTGCGTAGTGCAACACAAGGGAAATACGAGTTTGGATCAGCCATTCTCATCTATTCTCATGTAGGATTGCGCAGTGGAGGCAGGCAAGCAGCGAAGGAGATTTGAACCTGTGATTGATTCAAATCTGAGCTAGTTTGTGTGTAACAGGTGGAGATATTACTGAGTACTTGAGAGGAGTATTCTACTATGTATTGTTACATGTTCTCAATCAATATAATATATAGATAGTTGTGGGTTTTCAGCTGCATGCTTTCCCCAGTACATATTGTGTTGATATGTGTGATTGATGCTTCAATGTGCGCATGCGATTGTTTCTTTAATACTGCAAATTGATTATGCATGATTCCACAAATAGTGTATAATTAGGATAATCTCTATGAATAAGTGTCATATTATTCAAAATTTCTACATGGTATCAGAGCTGGTTGATTTGTAGAAAAAGTTCTACAGGATATCAAAGCGAGGATTGATCATCCGATCTATTATTCAGAAAGTGATTACATTTTATTTCTTCAGGTAGAGTCTGTAATCGGGCTAGGTAGCCACTGGATTCATCCTTCTTTTGGAAGGTGAGATATCCGGTAAATGCCCATACAATCAATCTCTGTACGAGAAATACTTTGTTCTCATGAATTTTAGATCAGAAGTGGTTGAGTTTTGAGCTGGTGGAATTCGAATTTGCGGTAGTGTTTTCTTGGTGTCGAAGTTGAAATGTCTTTCAACAGATTGCGATTGGAGTATGCCCTTGAAGGAAATTCGAATTATATTACATGGAAAGACAGGATGGAGGCGGTGTTAGATGACAATGGGTTGAAGGAGTTCATAGATGCGGATGTCCTAAAACCTACTGATGCTGCTGAAGCTGAGGCTTGGCAAAAGAATACATCAAAGTGTCGAAGGATTCTGTTGGAGGGCGTGAGGGATCACATTGTATCTAGTCTCCATGGAAAGGCTTCTCCATACTTGATGTGGAAAGCGTTGACAGACTTATTCCAAAGCAAGAGCGACCATAGGAAGTTGGTGCTCAAGGATAAACTCAGAAACATCAAAGCTGAGAAAGGAGACAGTATGCCCAAGTATCTCACGAAGTTCACCCAATGCTGGGATGAGCTGGGAAGTGTGGGGGTGACTGTCGATGATGAGGACTTGGTGAGCTTGGCTCTCCTTGGTCTTCCAAAGAGTTGGCATTCCTATAAGGACTTTGTCAATGGTCGGGAGAAATTGCCAGGATGGGAGAGACTTTGGTCTGATCTTGTGCAAGAGGAGATCAGGCAGAATACCAGGGACGGATCTTCATCAAAGGCATCTGATGAAGAAAATTGTGCTTTGGCTGCCAAAGCAAAGAAGGGGAAGAACAAGAAAGCTTCTCATTCCGGTGCGAAAGGCAAGAAGCAGGACATGTCCAAGGTGAAGTGCTTTCACTGTCACTAGCATAGACATTATGCCACAAATTGTCCGCAGAAGAAGAAAAATAAGCAAGTTGTTGGATCTGCAGCGGGAGAGGCCTTAGCCTCACAATTTGAGCTAGATTTTTCGTTGATTGCATGCTTGGTATCAAGTGTGATGGGATCAGTATGGTTCTTGGATAGTGGTGCGTCTTTTCACATGACAAGAGATCAAGATTTGTTTTCTGATCTGGATGAGAAAGATCTTGGAGTGCACATCGAGATGGGCGATGATGGTAGATACAGTGCGACCGGTATCGGTACCATTTCCTTTGAGAGGGAGTCTAGTAAACCCTTTGTATTGAAGGAAGTGATGCATGTTCTAGGATTGAAGAAGAATCTTATCTCTGTGGCGATGTTAGAAGACAAGGGATATGATGTTGTCTTTAGTGAGGGAAATGATTTCCTGCACAGTAAGACAACTGGAGAAACCTGGAAGATAGGGGTTCGAGTCAAGAACCTTTATCAATTGCATGTAGATGGCTGCGCAGCAATGGCATTCAAGGTAGAAGGAGTGGTGAGCTGGGATGATGGCAAGTTGTGGCACCGGAGATTGGGCCACCTTCACCATGGAGCTTTGAAGATACTGCAGCAGATTTCTATTGGGCTTCCTAAAGGCACTCTTGTGTAGTCAGATCAGTGCAAGGGGTGTACTTTGGGAAGATTTGTGAAAGCCACCTTTCACGAGAAGGATAGTCGCGCCACGACGATCCTTGAGAGAATTCACACAGACATGTGTGGACCTTTCTTAGTAGCTTCGACAACAAAGCACAAGTACTATGTTATCTTTGTTGATGATTTCTCTTGAAAGTGCTGGATCTTCTTCATGAAGAAGAAGAGCGAGACATACTCAAAGTTCTGTGAGTTCAAAGCACTGGCCAAGAAGGAATCGGGGAAGAAGGTGAAGGCTCTTAGGAGTGACAATGGTGTTGAATTCATCTCTGGCGAGTTCAAGGACTTCTGCAGCGTAGAAGGGATTTGAAGAGAGCTCATAGCTCCCCATAACCCATAGCAGAACGGGGTTGCTGAGTGGAAGAAAATAATGATCGTGGGTGCTGCACAGGCGAAGTTTCATGATCAGGGCCTACCCCTTCACTTGTGGGCGGAGGCATGCAATACTGCAGTATATGTGCAGAACTGTTGTCCTCACAAGATACTTGGCATGAGTACACCCGAGGAGGCTTATCCTGCTAAGAGGCCTGATATTTCCCATTTGAGGATTTTTGGTTCTCTAGTTTACATGCATGTGACGAAGGATGCTAGGAAGAAGCTGGAGCTGACCGTGAGGTTGGGATATTTGTGGGGTACACTGATACGCCCCACAACTATCATGTGTATTTGCCAGATAGTCGCAAGACTGTTGTGCGACAGGATACCAAATTTCAGGAGGAGAAAGCCATGAAGTGTTTGCTTGAGAGGGAGCCACACTTGCATGCAGATGAGGAGCTATTAGTTCCTAAGGATGAGCTTTAGGATGTGGATCAGCCACAAGATGAAGTTCATGGAATGGAAGAGACCACTCATGCAGCGCCAACCATCAGAGGGTGGCACATCCATCAGATGGATGTGAAGACTACGATCCTCAACGGAGTCATTCAGGAGGAAGTGTACATAGAGCAGCCCGAAGGTTTCGAGATCTTCAATAGCGAGTCGCATGTGTGCAGGCTCAAGAGAGTGCTGTATGGGTTGAAACAAGCACCTCGTTCTTGGTACACACGGATAGACAGTTATTTCGTCGGACTTGGATTCTCCAAGAGTGAGGTGGATCCTGACCTATACCAGATTGTGGTGGAGGGTAAGTTGCTTATCATTGTACTTTATGTAGATGATTTGATTTTAACGGGAGATGAGTTGTTGATACTTTCATGCAAGGAGGATCTTGCTCGAGAGTTTGAGATGAAGGACTTGGGCCTCCTTCATTATTTCCTGGGATTGGAAATTTGGCAGCGCAGTGATGGACTATTTGTTTCTTAGGGTAAGTATGCCTGATAGATACTGGAGAAGTTCAACATGCATGGCTGCGAGCCTGTTGATACTCCTCTTCCTGGAGGTTGGAGGAAGGAGGATGCTACTTCAACAGAGGTAGTGGATGCCACTGTTTATCGACAGTTGGTGGGGTCGCTTATGTATCTGGTCAATACACGACCTGATGTACCACAATCCAGAGATTGGTACAGACAGGAGGATGAGGTGAAGCTATGTGGCTTCACGGATGCAGATTGGGCAGGCAGCCCAACGGATCATGATAGATCCAATCACATCGACATCAGGTACCATCATATCAGAGATTGTGTGCAGCGGAGAATCATGTTACTTTCATATATTCCCACAGAGGATCAGGATGCTGATATCTTGACGAAGGCGTTCACCAGGAGCAAATTCGAATACCACAGAGACAGGATAGGGGTTGCAGATAATCCATATCTTGTTGAGAGGGAGTTTTGAAAGTGCAACAAGATGATGGAGCTTAGTGCAAAGAAGTCGCCTTCACTAAGTGGTCCCGCAGGCTATTTTTGGCGCAAAGTCTATTTTTAGACTATGTCTATTTTTAGACATATGGATCATGGTCTATGAGTTGCAGGATGCTATTTATGGATGATTCGTCATGTCGGTAAAAATAGATGGACCTCTATTTTTAGACATATGGGCGGAGTCTATTTTTAGACTGCCAGTCTAAATATAGAACAATGGAATATTATTAGCTCTTAATAATATTTGGACTATAAACATTATCTTATCCTCTTGCATCACTTTAGTTCGAGCTACGGATGTGGCACATGCAAATGCTAAAAGGAAATGCGCTTTTCTTGTGGGTTAGTTGATCTATTGCATGAAGGACTTCAGTTAGAACTCAAGTGATTGAGTTTGGTGGAGTTGAATGAGAAGTTGATGGAGTTGTGTTCAGTTTGACTTAGTTGAACTAGTTGTATTTAGTCTAAATAACAAATACACTAGTGATGAGTGGTGTGAATTAATTATTAATTCATTCACTAATTATTAACTCATAAATCAACTAAAGAATACATCAGTTAACTCAGTGCATGGACAGTTCAGTGCAGACAAGTGTTAGAGGTGAGTGAAAGGGCAAGACAACTGTCAGTTGTGACTATAGTTGTGCATGAGATTTGCACAATCATTGGATTGAGATTGCCAATGAGGATTGTGTAGTGCAACACAAGGGAAATACGAGTTTGGATCAGCCATTCTCATTTATTCTCATGCAGGATTGCGCAGTGGAGGCAGGCAAGCAGCGGATGAGATTTGAACCTGTGATTGATTCAGATCTGAGCTAGTTTGTGTGTAACAGGTGGAGATAGTACTGAGTACTTGCGAGGAGTATTGTACTATGTATTGTTACATGTTCTCAATCAATATAATATACAGATAGTTGGGGGTTTTCAGATGCATGCTTTCCCCAGTACATACTGTGTTGATATGTAGGATTGATGCTTCAATGTGCGCATGCGATTGTTTCTTTAATACTGCAAATTGATGATCAACATAGAGGAGGTTATGTATTATGCATGATTATGCAAATAGTGTATAATCAGGATAATCTCTGTGAATAAGTGTCATATTATTCAAAATTTCTACAGAGCTGGATAGCTGTGAGAGCTAAGGCTTTGTATAATTCCTATGTATTTCCACCTATATGATAATACAATAGAGTGGGGTTTTTAGTTGAGGCTTTCCCCAAAGTATTTTCATGTGTATTGTGCATTGATTCTTCTTTTTCTGGTTATATTGTTCAACTTGATCTTTACGCTTCTGCAAATTGATAGTAGAAGTAGGTTATAGTATTCTGCTTTGATTTATATTGCATTATCGAGTTAGCCTACAACAGATTTTCTACATGGTCTCAGAAGAACGAGATTGGTAGAGAATTTCTACATGGTATCAGAGTTGTGCACAATATACAAAGAAGAGAATTCAAAGTTTGAAGTTCAGGGTTGCAGGTGCAAATCGAATTCATATCATATTCAAGGTTGGCCAATGGCATTCTATGTTTCTTCTCATGGAGTGAAGAAGGGTGACATGTCTAAAGTAAGATGCTTTAATTGTGATGAGATGGGACATTATGCGACTAATTTCCCATTGATGAAGCCCAAGGAGGGATCCTCTGAAGGATCGGAAGGTGAGACATTAGCCTCTCAATTCGAAATGGACTTTACCCTCATCGCATGCATGGTGTGATCATTAATGGGTTGTGTCTGGTATATTGACAGTGGAGCCTCATTCCACATGACTGGTGATAAAAGTTTATTCAATTCCTTGGAGGAGAAAGAACTCAAGATGCGCATAGATATGGGTAGCGATGAAAGGTATAGTGTTTCAGGAGTGGGCACAGTTTCTTTTCAGAGGGAGAATGGCGCTCCTCTCACCTTGACAAATGTGATGTATGTTCCTGGACTAAAGAAGAACTTGGTATCGGCCACGATGTTGGAGGACAAAGGCTACGATGTTGTCTTCAGTAAAGGAAATTTGTTCCTAAGACACATAGGCACGGGTCAGATCAAGAGGATAGGGATTTGGGTGAAGAATCTCTATAAACTAGAGGTAGATGATTATGCAGCATTGAATATGAAAGTAGAATTGGTGCATAGCCAAGACATTGGCGAGTTGTGGCACATGTAGTTGGACCATTTGCATCATGGGGCTTTGAAGATAATGCAGGAGATATCTACAGGACTTCCCAAAGGTAAACTTGAGCAAGTTGACACATGCAAGGTTGTACCTTGGGAAATCACACCAAATATTCCTTTCATGATCGAGATATTCAAGCAAAGGATATCTTAGAGTGAGTTCATACTGATGTGTGTGGACCATTCTCGACAGCATCCACAGTGAAGCAAAGGTATTTTGTGATTTTCATTAATGACTATTCTCGTAAATGCTGGATTTATTTCATGCAGAAGAAGGACCAAACCTTCACAAATTTTTGTGAGTTCAAAGCTTTGGTCGAGAAAGAGTCAGGGAAGAAGATCAAGGCCTTGAGAAGTGACAATGGTGGAGAATATGTCTCTCAAGAGTTTAAGGACTTCTTTGTAGTGGAAGGAATTAAACAAGAGTTGACAGAACCTCATAACCCACAGTAGAATGGGGTGGCCGAGAGGATGAATAGAACTATTGTAGGGGCAGCACGGGCAATGCTGCATGACCAAGGCCTACCACTTCACTTGTGGGCTGAGGCATGAAACACAATGGTCTATTTGTAGAATAGAAGCCCACATTGCATACTTGGGATGAAGACACCAGAGGAAGCTTTCTCCAGTAAGAGACTAGATGTGGGTCACTTCAGGATCTTTGGCTCATCGGTATATTGCCATGTGACAAAGGATGCATAAAAGAATCTTGAGCTAATAGTAGAGTTGGGGATACTTGTGGGATTCACTGATACACCTCACAACTATTGGGTGTACTTGCCTACCAGTCAAAGGACAGTGGTTCGCAGAGATCTCAAGTTTGATGAGCAGAAGGCCATGCGAGTTTCCCTTGAGAGGGAACTCCAACTACAGGCTGTGGAGGAACTGTTGGTTCCTAAGGAGGAGAAGCCTCAGACTAATGCAGAGCAGCCGCATGCAGAGGTTCCAGGAGTGGAGACATCCACTCAAGCAGAGTCTTCCAGAGATGGATGGAAGTGCACAAGAGAAGTTGATATATTGTTGAAGGATGTGAGAGAGAATGTGGAAGCACCATCTTCTTAGCATAGACAAAGGAGGTCACCTAAGAGGTACACTGGATACATGGCCCTTGTTGGGAAATGTGTTGAGACCGAGCCATCTTCCTTTGAGGAAGTAGTGCAGCAGCTGATTTGGGTTGATGCTATGGTGGAGAAGTATGACTCCATAGTTCGTAACAGTGTTTGGGACGTGTTTCTGAGACCCAAGAACAAGTCAATTGTGAGTTCCCGTTGGCTTTACAAGGTAAAGCAAGCTGCAGACTATGTAGCGAGGAGGATCATGTTGTTGCAGTATATTTCGACAGAGGAGCAAGATGCTGACATTTTGACAAAGGCATTGTCAAAGTGTAAATTCAAGTTCCATAGAGATAGGATCGGGGTGGCAGATAATCCCTTTCTTGTTGAGAGGGAGTGTTGAAATGTGGCAACAAGAATATTCTAATTTAATTTGTCCTTGAATTAAATTGTAAATTAAAATCGAATTTAGTCTTAACAGCTACTTGGAAATAATTAATTAATTAATTTTTAATTAATTAGTTGGATAAATTCAAGTTAGAAGTCTTTCTGAAGTCATGCAAGAGTTATCCCTTGAATTAAGGAGATAATATTGAGTTAGCCCTTAAATTAAGGAGATAAGATTGAGTTATATTTGTGTTGTAATTAGTTAACTCAGTTTACTGAGTTAAGTTCAGTTAAATTAGTTCCAAACTGTTTGAGGAACTAAAAGTGAGTTAATAGTCAGTTGATGCATGCATGCATCCAACTAGTGCTACTCCAATTAACTAAATATTCCCTCATCATAAACTCATGCATGTATATTCTGAGAAAGACCCATTTGAGATTAATGTTCAAGGACAGTGTACTATCAGTTGCATGTGGATAAAACCAATGCATGCAGTCAAGAAATTAATCCTTGAGGATTGCACAGTTTTGGAGGATCAGTGTTCCACTTGGTTGAGAGTTTTCCATATGGTAACAAGAGGATCACCCAGGAGAAACAATGCAAGGAAATAGGAGCTTGGAGTGCAGAGAGGAAGGTTGGTGAGAAGCCTTGATTTCCTATGAGCATCTGTGAGGATTGTACTGAGAGCTGGCTAGCTGTGAGAGCTAAGGCTTTGTATAATTCCTATGTATTTCCACCTGTATGATAATACAATAGAGTGGGGTTTTTAACGGCCCATAGTATTTTCATGTGTATTGTGCATGGATTCTTCTTCTTCTGGTTATATTGTTCAACTCAATCTTTAAGCTTCCGAAAATTGGTAGTAGAAGTAGGTTATAGTATTCTACTTTGATTTACATTGCATTATCGGGTTAACCTACAACAAATTTTCTACATGGTCTTAGAGGGAGATTTGTAGAGAATTTCTACAATTTATGGACCATTGGTTGTTACCAAAGTGACCGGAGATTCGGATGCAGATTGAATGGCTTGGTAGGCCAATTCAGCTGGTGATAGTAGCATTTGTTCTCTGTAAGCGTCAATGTCTAAAGGGGCTGAGAGGATCCAAGGATTGGTCAGTTCGTGAGGAATGGATGAAACCATAGAGACCGTCTATGGAACCACGGGCGACAGAAGAAGGAAACAGAATTAGGGAAGAGCCCTTCAATAGACTGGTACCGATACTGATGTAAGAGTCAGGTACACCACCCACTAAGGGTAAAAAGCCGCTAAGTATCAGGGAATAATCAGGGGTGCAAAAGGACAGCTGGTCCACTGTGACTATCTTTCCATACAAGGGAAATAGGATGATGCAAAGGAAAGTAGACACAATGACAGTCATGGCATAATTCCAACTACGACCCAACAATATATTATAGTCGAGCTTTCTATCTACGACTTCTATGTCCACCGTTACCGTTTTCCCACTCAAAGTGACGGGGTAGCTAGCTAGGTAACCTTTTGGGGTGAAATTTTGGCCATCAAAAGGTTTAAGGGAATTCGAAGGTTGGGATAATCATTTCTTGACTACGGGGATGGCACCGGAAGGGTATACTAGTCAGCAAAGGATGGAACTAGTAGTGCGTGTGGCAGATTTTTCAGTTATTGCTAGAAATTTGTATAAGATGGGTGCTGATGAAATATTGCGAAGATAAGTGCCGGATTTTGAGAGGGATAACATTCTCGCTGAAGCTCATGGAGGGGTTGCGACAAGTCATTATGTAGGAAAGGCGACTGCGCAAAATATTTTGTTCACAGGTCTATGGTGGCCAACGCTGCACAAGGATTCCAAGGCATATTGCAAGTCATGCGATGCATGTCAGAGAACATGTAGACCATTGCAAAGGGATGAATTTCTATTACATCCTCATGTATCTTTGCAACCATTTGAGAAATGGGTGATTGATTTTGTTTGGCCAATTCATCCCCCAGGAAAGAAAATTGGTGCACGCTATATCATCACCACGACAGAATATCTAACTAGATGGGTAGAAGCACAGTCAATTAAGTATTGTACAAGGGTTACCGCAACAAATTTTTTGTTCAAATATGTCTTAACTAGGTTTGGCTGCAAGAAAGTATTGATGAGTGACAAGGGTACGCACTTTTTGAATGAGATGATCAACACCTGACTGAAGAATTCCAGGTCTACCATCACAAGCGTACACCGTATCACCCACAGGCCAATGGAACTATTGAAGCCTTCAACAAGATTTCAGAGAATGCGCTAACAAAGATTTGCAATGGGAAGCGAAATGACTAGGATGTGCGTGTCCCTACTGTACTATGGGCTTATAGGACTACTTGCAAGAAGCGGATAGGGAAAACGCCATTCAGATTGGTATATGGTGTCAAAGCTGTAATGTTGATGGAGTATATTGTGCCTAGTCTACGCTTAGCAGCTCTCATAGGTATGGCGGATTGTGATTTCAAAATCATCCTCTTCGAGGGGGAAACCTCCTTTACATTATACAAATGAATAATTCATGGATGATACAAATGACAAAACCTCCTTTCTATATATAGGAGTCTAAGGGGTCATAATATAATCAAAGCCGACATAACAATAATAATATAAGGGCACAACAATAACAATAGTGGGCTTCTATGGGGCACAATAATAACAATATGGGGACAATAGGGGCACAACAATAACAATAAGGGCTACAATGACAATAGTAATGAGGGAATCACTAGTATTATAGGGACCTAAAATGCAGCTCTCCTTCAAAAAAGTGTTGTCCTCAATGCTTGAGTAGCTATGGATGCTTCTGTATAAAATTCTCACCCTCCCATGCAGAATCTTCAGTAGGTAAGTTCTTCCACTTGATGAGATACTCTGAAATTGATCGATTTCGTAGTTGTCGAGTTCTTGTTTTTGTGGCTACTTCAGGTTCCAATATGATTTTTCCTTCCTCGTCAAGTTCTGGAAATATTGTTTGAACTGGTAGTTAGTCAGTTATAACCTTCTTTTAGAATGAAACATGGAAAATTGGGTGCACTTGGGAAGTTGCAGGAAGCTCCAATTTGTATGCCATAGTACCAATATTTTGCAAAACCTTGTGCGAACCATAATACTTTGGTGATAATTTAGTATCCTTCTGAGCTTGCTTGAGGGACATTTGTTTATATGGTTGTAGTTGTAGGAATACCCAATCACCTACATCAAAACTTCTTTTTTTGCGATGTTGATATGCTTGTTGTTTCATTCTATTATGTGCTAATGGGAGGTTATCCTTTAAGAGTTGGAGAGCTTGTTGTTGATGCTCAATGTGATCTTCCACTGCTTGAACCTTAGAATTTTCTCTTAAATATGATGTGATGGATGGTGGATGATATCCATAAATTTCCATAAATGGGGTCATTTTTACTGCAATATGGAAGGAAGTGCTATACCACCATTCAGCCAGAGGCAACCATTTGACCCATTGTGTCTGTTTATCAGATACAAAGCAATGAAGATATCCTTCCAAAAATTTGTTTACTATTTATGTTTTCCCATCAGATTGAGGATGATAAGATGAGCTATGAGCTAACTGAGTACCAAGACAAGGAAATAATTCTATCCAAAAATACTGAGTGAAAATGGGATCTCTGTCCCTTACAATAATATTTTGGTTTCCGTGTAGCTTTTGAATTGTTTCCATAAATGCAATAGAAATTGTATTGGATTTAAATGGATGTGATAATGCACAAAAGTGTGCGTGTTTGGTAAGTTTGTCAACTACCACCATAATGACATTCTTTCCTTCGGACTTGGGTAAGCCTGTGATAAATCCATTGAAACCTCCTAGCAATGTTGGCTTGGAATGGATAAAGGGTATAATAGACCCAAGGTCTTAATTGTTTCAACTTTATTTTGTTGGAAAACCAAACATTCTGCCAAAAACTTTTGAATACCTGATCTAAGGCCATCCAAAAAAAATTACTTCTTAACCCTGTGGTAAGTTTTTAAAAATCCTGACTGCCCTCCTAAGGGAGAGATGTGCAATTCCATAAGAATATTTTGTTTGAGTTGGGAATTCTTACATAGGTATAAGTGATCTTTGTACCATAACGAATAATTTTTCTAGCTAAATGTATCATATGCAATGTGATCTTGTTGTAACTTTTGAATGAGTGCCCACACTTCTTCGTCATTCTTCCATTCATCCCTTACTTCGTTTATCCAATCTGGTTGGATAATAGAAATGCTACAAATCAATTCTTCCACATCCTCATCCTTTCTTGAGAGTGCATCTACCACAACATTTTTGTTCCCTCTTTTGTAGATGATTTCAAAGTCATAACCCAACATCTTTGTGACCCATTTTTTCTACTTTTCTAAAGATAATCTTTGTTCTAAAAAATGTTTAAGACTATCATGATTCTTTTTTACCTCGAAGTGTCTTCCCAATAGGTAGGGTCGCCATTTCTTAAGTGCATGTAATATTTCCAACATTTTCTCCTCATAAATAGATTTGTGTAAATACTTTCCTTTGATTGGACGATTTTCGAAAGCAATGGGTCTTTCTTCTTGCATTAAAACAACACCAATTCCATTTCCTGAGGCATCACATTCCACAATAAAGGTTTTTGTGAAGTTCAGTGTAGCTAAGACCAGTGAATGGCACATTACCTCTTTAAGATGTTCAAAAGCCTTCGTTGCCTCTGGAGTCCATGAAACTGCATCTTTCTTCAATAATGTTGTTATAGGTGCTGCTATTCGCTTATAATTCTTAACAAACTTGTGATAATACCCTGTCAACCCTAGAAATCCTCACAGATGCTTTATGGATGTTGTTGGGTGTGGAGCCTGATTATCTTCTACAGTACCGGAATATTGGACCCCAGTTCAAAATGGGGCGGCAACGCCACCCGTAAAATGATCGCTGCCGTGGGGGGTCCAGGGATTTTTGGGAGCCCCCCCCTGGCGGGGGGTTTCGGGGGCAGCGCCCCCGAAGCTAAAAACAGCTGTAAAATTGCCTTGTAAAAGTATAGTAATTTCTAGTCAATCTGAGCCGTTCATTAGGCGGATGATCTGACGGTAGAACTTGTGTTTAGTTTAGGGTTTTTTGCCCTAGAAGGCAACCCCTCTCTTTATATGAGGGCATTGTATTTGAGGCTGTGATAGATAGAGGTGTATTCGGTGAGTGAGAAACATAGAGGTGAGACTGTGAGAGAAAACAGAGGATATTACAGCGGTTTTGCTGTAGGTTGTATCTCTTCTTTTGCTGGATAATAGAAAGGAAGGACTGGCTGTTCGGGGTGGACGTAGCCCAAACTGGGTGAACCACGTATATCTGTGTCTCTCTTGTTTTGTGCGTTTTCTGTGTTTATATTTCTGCAATATTTTATGTGTTCCATTGCTCCGTAATATATAATTTTCTAACAACTGGTATCAGAGCCGAAGGTCTATTTGGCTGATAAACTCGCAAGAAAGAAGGGTTCCTGGTTCGAGTGGGAGCAATGGCGGAAGATGGTAAGTTTAGGGTTGAGAAATTTAACGGCCAAAACTTCTCGCTGTGGAAGATGCAGATGGAAGATTATCTGTATCAGAAAGATCTATACCTACCCTTGGGCAGAAAAAAAAAGATGCTGACGGGTATGAAAGACGAAGAATGGAACCTTCTCGGTAGAAAGGCACTCGGAACAATACGGTTGTGCCTTGCTGCGTCAGTTGCCTTCAAAATTTCGAAGGAAACCACGACAGAGGGTTTGATGCAGACGTTGTCGAAACTATATGAAAAACCCTCGGCCTCAAACAAGGTATTTCTTATGAAACGGTTATTTAATATGAATATATCGGAAGGTGGATCTGTTGCAAACCATTTAAATGATTTTAATATAGTTACAAGTCAGTTAAGTTCTGTAGGGGTAAACTTTGATGATGAAGTTAGAGCTCTGTTATTCTTGTGCTCGTTACCAGAAAGCTGGAATGGTTTGGTAATGGCCATCAGTAACTCTGTTTCTGGATCTAGTACTTTAAAGTTTGATGATGTTGTCGGTGCTATCCTTAGCGAGGAAATGCGATGGAAAAGCTCCGGTGAGACATCGGGAAATGCTTTGAGTGCAGAGTCTAGAGGAAGAAAAATGGAAAGAGGAAAGAGCTCAGGATATCGCAGTAAATCAAGGAAAGGCAGATCCAAGTCCAGATCGGGGATAGTGTGCTGGAAATGTGGAAAGAAAGGACACCTAAAGAAAGACTGTAGATCTCGGAAGGGAAAGGAAGGAGATGCACAACAAGAAAACAATCATGAAGCGAATGTGACAGGTGAGGTGTTACAAGATGCTTTGATTCTTTCTTTTGAAAATATTACTGATTCCTGGGTGGTAGATTCAGGGGCCTCATTCCATGCCACACCTGAAAAGAAATACTTTTATGACTATGTTCAAGGAGATTTTGGACAAGTTCGTCTGGGTGATGACAAACCCTGTAAAATTGTTGGAATGGGTAAGGTTCTTGTAAAACAACAGAATGGAAACCAATGGCTATTAAAGGAGGTAAGGCATGTTCCAGATCTAAAGAAAAATCTGATTTCAACACGGCAGTTAGGCAGTGAAGGTTGTGTGACAACTTTCACAGATAAAGCTTGGAAGGTCACAAAAGGAGCCCTGGTAATAGCAAAAGGTGAAAAGGTTGGTACATTGTATTTATGCAATGGTATTTCTAACTCTGTTAATGCTTTGACTTCCAAAGGAGCAGATGCAGCATTATGGCATCATAGGCTCGGACACATGAGTGAAAAAGGGATGAAGATTCTTCACTCAAGGAATTTGTTGCCAGGTTTGAAGAATGTTGATTTGGATTTCTGTGAGAACTGAATTTATGGAAAACAAAAGAGAGTCAGATTTCTCAGAGTTGGGAAAGAAAAGAAGAACGAAAAATTAGAGCTTGTGCATACAGATGTATGGGGACCTGCTCAGGTATCATCTCTCGGTGGCTCTCGTTATTATGTTACCTTTATTGATGATGCAACTAGAAAAACTTGGATTTATTGTATTAAGAATAAATCTGATGTATTTGATACTTTCAAGAAATGGAAAGCTTTGGTTGAGATTGAGACAGGAAAGAAATTAAAGTGTCTTAGATCAGACAATGGAGGTGAATATTGCAGTAAAGAGTTTGATAGGTACTGTTCAGAGCATGGAATTCACAGAGAGAAGACAGTTCCAAGAACACCACAAGAAAATGGTGTGTCAGAAAGGATGAACAGAACAATCATGGAGCGTGCAAGGTGCATGAGATTGCATGCAGGATTGCCTTTACAGTTTTGGGCAGATGCTGTAGATACTGCTGTTTATTTAATAAACAGAGGACCTTCAAGTTCCTTGGATGGTGGTGTTCCAGAGGAAGCATGGACAGGGAAAAAGGTAAACTACTCTATTTTAAAACCTTTTGGTTGTGAGGCCTTTGTCCATATTGATAAAGAAAATAGAACAAAGCTTGAGGCAAAGTCAAAGAAATGTACCTTTATTGGATATGGTGTTAATGATTTTGGTTATCGCTTATATGATTATGAAAATCACAAAATCATTAGGAGCAGAGATGTAATATTCAATGAAAAGGTCTTGTATAAGAATCAGTTGCAGGAAAAGAAACAAGAAAGAGAAAACAAGGAATATGCAGTTCTTGATGAAATTACTGAAAAAGTAAAGGTGCCTGAAAATAATAATAATCAACAACCACAACAACAGCAACCATCACAACAACAACAGACACCCCAAACACCTGAAAGTGGTGTTAGAAGATCTACCAGGACAAGTAGACCCCCTGAACGATACTCTCCTTCATTATATTATTTATTGTTGACTGATTCCGGTGAACCTGAATGTTATGAAGAAGCAATGCAGGTTGAAAGCAAGAAGAAGTGGGAGGTAGCCATGGAAGAAGAGATGGACTCCTTAATGCATAACCAGACTTGGGATTTAGTCAGGTTGCCTGCAGGAAAAACTACATTGAAGAATAAATGGGTTTACAGGCTGAAGGAAGAAGATGGAGGAAAGCAAAGGTACAAAGCTAGACTTGTGGTGAAGGGGTTTGCACAGAAGAAAGGTATTGATTTTGATGAAATATTTTCTCCTGTTGTTAAAATGACTTCAATCAGAACTATTTTAAGTCTTGTAGTAGCTAAAGATTTTCATCTTGAGCAGTTAGATGTAAAGACAACCTTTCTCCATGGGGATTTGGAGGAAGAGATAAGCAGCCACAAGGATATGAGGTGAAAGGGAAGGAGAAACTTGTGTGCAGGTTGAAGAAGAGCTTGTATGTCTTAAAACAGGCTCCAAGGCAGTGGTATCTAAAATTTGACAAGTTTATGTCTGAACAAGGTTATACTAGATGTCACTCTGATCATTGTGTTTATCTGAAAAAGCAAAATGATGGCAGCTATATTATATTGTTATTGTATGTAGATGACATGCTTGTTGCAGGATCTAACATGCAGGAAATAAATGTGCTCAAAAGAAAATTGGCAAATTCATTTGCAATGAAGGATTTGGGTGCTGCAAAACAGATCCTTGGTATGAGAATAACTAGAGACAGGAAAAATAGAAAATTAACATTGTCTCAGAATGAGTACATACAAAAGGTGTTGAAAAGATTTAACATGCAAAATGCAAAACCAGTTAGTACACCTTTTGCTAGCCATTTCAAACTTAGCAAAGAAATGTGCCCAAAGACCCAAGAAGACATGGATTATATGTCTAAAGTTCCATATGCATCAGCAGTTGGAAGTTTAATGTATGCAATGGTCTGCACAAGGCCTGATATTGCACATGCAGTGGGAGTTGTAAGCAGGTACATGAACAATCCAGGAAAGGAACATTGGATGGCAGTGAAATGGATTCTCAGATATTTGAGAGGTACCACAAATCAGGCATTATGCTTTGGTGGTTCAAACATATCCCTACAAGGATATGTTGATGCAGATATGGCAGGTGACAGAGATAATAGGAGGAGCACTACGGGATATGTATTTACTGTCGGAGGAACAGCTGTCAGTTGGGTTTCAAAAATCCAAAGTGTTGTTGCACTTTCAACAACAGAAGCAGAGTATGTTGCTGTTGTAGAGGCTAGTAAAGAAATGATTTGGTTACAAAGGTTTATGGGTGAATTGGGTAAGGAGCATGATATGGGCACGTTATACAGTGATAGTCAAAGTGCCATTCATCTTGCAAAGAACTCAACATTTCATTCCAGGACAAAACACATACAGCTCAAGTACCATTTCATACGATCAGTGTTGGAAGATGGAGAGTTGAAGCTGGAAAAGATACACACTAGCCAGAACCCTGCAGATATGCTAACAAAAGTTGTAACTAGGGAGAAACTGAGAATATGCTCAGTTTCAGTTGGTCTTCAAGGATGACGATGAAGATGAGAAACATCCAGGTCCAAAGAGGAGTCATTGTCCAGCAAATGAAGCAGCGGTGGAGTTGCTACAATTAGTCTCCAAGTGGGAGATTGTTGGGTGTGGAGCCTGATTATCTTCTAAAGTACCGGCATATTGGACCCCAGTTCAAAATGGGGTGGCAACGCCGCCCGTAAAATGATCGCTGTCGTGGGGGGTCCAGGGATTTTTGGGAGCCCCCCCCTGGCGGGGGGTTTCGGGGGCAGCGCCCCCGAAGCTAAAAACAGCTGTAAAATTGCCTTGTAAAAGTATAGTAATTTCTAGTCAATCTGAGCCGTTCATTAGGCAGATGATCTGACGGTAGAACTTATGTTTAGTTTAGGGTTTTTTTGCCCTAGAAGGCAACCCCTCTCTTTATATGAGGGAATTTTATTTGAGGCTGTGATAGATAGAGGTGTATTCGGTGAGCGAGAAACATAGAGGTGAGACTGTGAGAGAAAACAGAGGATATTACAGCGGTTTTACTGTAGGTTGTATCTCTTCTTTTGCTGGATAATAGAATTGAAGGACTGGCTGTTCGGGGTGGACATAGCCCAAACTGAGTGAACCACGTATATCTGTGTCTCTCTTGTTTTGTGCGTTTTCTGTGTTTATATTTCCGCAATATTTTATGTGTTCCATTGCTCCGTAATATATAATTTTCTAACAGATGTGGGGATATTCCATTCCTTAATGGCTTTAATTTTGTTAGGGTCTACCTTCACACCTTCATGAGACATAATATGACCCAGATATTCCACCTCTTGTACTCTAAAGAAACATTTGGAGATTTTTTTCATATCAATGCTTCTCCACTAATAGTTTAAGCATCCTGTCAATATGTTGAACATGATCCTTTCAAGCCTTGATGTAGATTAGTATATCATTAAAAAATACTAACACAAATTTTCTAAGTAAGGGTTTGAAAATTGAATTCATCAAACCTTGAAATGTAGAAGGTGCATTGGTAAGGCCAAAAGGCATGACCAAAAATTCATAGTGACCCTCATGAGTTCTAAATGCTGTTTTTGGAATGTGTTCAGTCTTCATTCTAATTTGATGTTATTCTGAATGAAGATCCAACTTGGTGAAGTAAATTGATCCATGCAATTCATCCAATAATTCATCAATGACAAGAATGTGAAATTTATCTTTAATAGTGATCTTGTTGAGTTCCCTATAATCCAGACACATGTGCCATGACCCATCCTTCTTGTGAACCAACACTACTGGAGCAGAGAAAGAACTTTGACTAGGTTGAATTATACTAGCCTCTAGCATTTCTGCAACCATACGTTCAATTTCACTCTTTTGGGCATAGGGATATCTGTAAGGCATGATGTTTGGAGGAACACTTCCTGGAATCAAATGAATAACATGATCATGATAACAAATAAGTGGGAGGCCTTTGCGAGTCTCAAATACCTTGGAATGATTGTCCAAGACTTTTTGGATATATGGAGAAATAGATGATTTCGATATCAGAACCGCTAGCGAACATAATTGTGCAATTACACCTCTTCGTTCTTTCTTTTGAAGCTTTGTCATTCTATTAGAGATGATTATATTTCCTGGTTTCCCTATCATACCCATTAATTCAACTTTCTTTCCTTTTGAATAAAATTTCATGAAAATTTCTAAAAATTTAAAAGCTATTGTATCCAAGGATTGTAGCAATTGGGATCCTAGTACAACCTCAACACCACCCATTGGAATGGAAAGCATTGGGCTATTCAATACATATTCTCCCATGGATAGATTGATATTATAGCACTTTCCAAAGCAATTTATGGTTCCTCCACTTGCAACCATCACTTGAAACTCTGGTGCTAGATATAGGAAGCAATTCAATTCCTTGGCTATCTTACATTAATAAAATTATGGGTACTACCTGAATCAATCAACACTATTACATTTTTCTCATTGATATGTTCTATCTTGATAGTTTGAAGAGTGGTAATTCTGGCCAATGCATTACAAGATATGGTCAGATTCATTTCTTCTTTATCTATAGTTTGTTCCTTGTGTATATCCTCTTATTTTGATGTTTCTTGTTCCTTTTCTTCCTCCTCTTTGTAATCTATGTAAAATAATTTCTCCTCAACACACTTATGACCTTTGGTGTATTTTCTATCATAACTGTAACAAATCCCTTTTGTTCTTTTTTCTTCCAATTGTTGTGGTGTCAACCTTGTATGTTGTGGAAGGCTAGGGAAACAACACTTCCATATTTATAGTTGTAAGTGGTAGGCTTCCTTGTTACCATAATTTTTCTTTCCATTTTTCTTGCCAAAGGCGAACCTCATGTTGGATGTTATCCTTTAAAGTCCCTATGAATACATCAATCCTATACTCCTCTGGAATACCTTTTACCCTTATATTTAATTTTTGGAAGTCCTCAATGTGCTCCATCATTGAACCCTTTTGTTTGAGATTTATCAATTCGCTAAAAAAATTATGCTTTTTGTATCCTCATAATGTGTTATCATTTCTTCTGTAAAAATTTCCCAAGTGATAATTTTTTTATGAGAGCAAAGCCATCAATAACATACAAACTTATTTGGCTCCAAATATAAAGTTTCAATGTGTACCTTTCGTGTGTTTTTCACATTATGGAGATTGAAATATTTCTCCATCTATAGCATCCATGTTATGGGATCCTTGCCATAAAACTTCCTCATATTGTTCTTTGGAACATGGTGGGTCTTCAATCCACGTTAGAATCTATGAAATCATGAATAACATTTCTTTTTTTCTCCTCATGAGTTTCCTTTACTACCCTTTCGCCATTAGTGAGCATTTCTTGTAGCAAATTTGTCAAGTCTGTCTTCATCTCTTCCATGTTTCCTTTAAGTTTTTCTTCTATACCATCCATCTTAGCTTCCATACCTTTATTTAAACCATCCATATTAGCTTCCATGCCATCCATCTTAGCTTCCATGCTTTTCTTTAAACTATCCATCTTAGCTTCTGTTACTTTTTGTGAGAGTGAATTTTGTTGCACTCGGTCTCGTAATTTTGATATATCATGCTGCATTTCTTCCTCTTGTTCATGAGTCATGCTAGAGCTTTCAGGTTGCTTACTAGGTGTTTCCATTTTATTTATTCGGGGCATAAATTAATGATAATATTTCTTCATTGTGCCCTTTGAATTCCTTCAAACTAGTTTTTCAAACCAATCTTATGCAAAATTTAAAAAAAGCTACACACCTTTTTTTTCACTTTCTAGGAGCTCGATATTGAATCTGTTGTATCTCTGTAATTTAGAATCTCCAAGTTCTGAAATTACATCCTACGGTAGCCCTCTAAGTCGTCTTTCCAACCCCACATGTCTGATCAAGACTGGATTATCCAAGTAGGCATTATGCCAAATCTCCCACGATGACCTGATTATAGACTGGTTCACTAGAGCAAACTTGTACGAAGTTCCACATGTCACTCTTTCGACTTAGGACTTGAAACCAATGCAAATAAAACTACAGGGTGTCCTCGTGTAACATTTTATGAGATTTCAATATGTTTCTCAGAGAGAAAGTTATGACGATTTTCCCTAGGTCGCCTGTTTGAGATATAATTCGGGAGCCTGCAAAAACCCTAACTTCCTTGGATCCTATCTCTGCAAATATAGCGAGAAAAGATTTGAAATTCAGACCCAAGGTTCATCTTGATTTCAGCTCAAATGGGTTTTAATTTTAGCTTCTGAAACATCGTAGACAAAACGTTATAATGAAAATTCCACGATGACCTGTTTGGAGCAATGAAACCCTAGAATCCAAAGCTCTGATACCAAATGTTATGTAACCAACTCACAAAGTAGAAGAAAAGATAGATCAACGACTTCAAAATCAGCCTCTTCAAGGGGGAAACCTCCTTTCGATTACAAAAATGAATAATTCTTGGATGATACAAATGACAAAAACCTCCTTTCTATATATAGAAGTCTAAGGGGTCACAATATAATCAAAGTTGACATAACAATAATAATATAAGGGCACAACAATAACAACAATGGGCTTCTATGGGGCACAATAATAATAGTATGGGGACAATAGGGGTACAACAATAACAATAAGGGCTACAATGACAATAGTAATGGGGGAATCACTAATATTATAGGGACCTAACAGACCTTGTTTCCGATCTCATCCAAGTCCACCTCAGTGAGGACCATTGGATCCACATGTACATGCTTATCATATTTTTGTTTCTTTCTGGGCCCAAAAGTGGTCTCCCTGGTCCACTTCTGAAATTTAAATGGAGCGCCCTGCTCCTGTCCACCATCTCCTTCCTCCTTGGACCCTTCCTTGTCCGTAGTATGTTGAGAAGTAGATTCTTCAACCTCAAGTGTGGCCTCCTTCGCGGAACACTCCTTGTCAACAACTTCCTTAGCAACAACTCCCTTGGAAACAACTTCCTTCTTTTTCTATGCTTATTTTTCTTGGGCTGCTACCTACTCAGCCTCTTTGCTTTTCTGCCCTATTGTGGCCTATGCAAAGGAGATTTCTCCACCTTTTCTTACTCTTGTGTCGAGATCTGTGGGGTGTAGCCACTCCCCTTGCCATTTTCCCATGACTTCCTATACATTTGCATCAGTGACTAGGTACGACAACTTGTACCATAATTTCTTAGGATTTCACCTTGCGTAGATGGATACGTTGTGAAAATCTACTTTAAACTCTGTGTAGGTCTCCAACTTCCCAAACAGGGTTTTGGCTGATCACCATGCGAAGGTCCATCTCGACCAACACCCATAATATCTTCGTCTCCATGATCCTCTCCGGATCCTTTGTTGCCCATAGCGAAGTGAGCTTCACGGCCTCTGGTAAATTGACATCCCGTGGAGGGAACTAACTGTCTGCTAGCAGTCTCCATGTAGCTAGGGAAATTAGCAATAGCAGGCAGGCATAATGGAATGCCTTGCCATCATCCTATGCTTCGCGATAATTCAACAGAAACTATTTGCAAAGATATTGCACCCAGTTGTATTGCACCCCCTTCGCGCATTGTATAGCCAATGAAATTATTGGTGTTGACACATCATCCATGCAACACTTTCTCATAACCTTCCAAGCCAAAATATGGGTGGCAAACTACACCACCTTGTCTGTGATGGAACAGATAGAGTATCCGCGCGACTTCTTCACTAGGCCAAACTCACTCTTCATTCTGTCTGTGAGTTGTTTTTCTTTACTCTTGCCTCCAAACTCCTCGACTGAATCCACCCCTTAGTAGGGAAATTTTGTGATGCGTTGAATCAACATATTTGTTATGGGGATGGGATCTCCCACCCAAAGATAACCATCATGAAATAGTGTAAAAAATTGTCGTACACATACCGTGTTGATAATGGTTTTGCTAAAATGCGGTACACATAGTAAATTTAGCAACCCAAACTTTTCAACCCTCGCGACCGACTTCATAGGATCCAGTCGTGTGACTCCAGTATCCTAATAGTATATATTCGCCAAATATTTGTTTGTTGCCAAATGCGGGAATTTCTCGTGATCATATAGATCCCAATCCTCCATTTTGCGTGGGGGAATGTGCCCTAAGAGTGCACCTAAATGACAGTTTCTCTGGTAATAGTGGTGTATAGACCATAAACTTACCAGAATTGGGATCTTTCGGGACCTTCAATTTTCCCTTTCGTGGAGGGATATACTTTGGGAGCCTAGTGATAGGCTCTCCCTCCTCAGCATCCAAGTCTTCAACCCCTTTGTGAAGCTTCTCTTCGTTAAGATCCAGGGGTTCGTGTGGCTATTTCGACTTTTCCATCTTTCCTTTCTGCCGAACCTCCATAGGGTTCTTCCTCGATGACTACCTCACTGGTACAACCCATGGTTTCATCTGTTTCTTCTTAGTAGTGGATAGTTTAGGCTTAGGCAACCTCAGTGCCATAGGCACAGATGGTGTAGCTTCCATTGCTGACACAATTTCAGGGGCTGCGGCTTCTCAGACAGTGGCTTCAGAGACAATGACTTCTACGAGATCAGTCATTTTCTCAAGGAGGATCTTACGGTTGCAATCAGGAAAGTTTGCAAACTCCAGCCGTGAAAGAAGTTACTCCCAATCTTCTTGGTTCATAGACTTAAGGAAAGAAAATTCACAAGCGATTTTCAGAAGGAAAGGTTTTCTACTGCAGGAAAACATGCCAGATTTATAGGCGATTTCAAATTCAAATCCGATTGCTCCCTCCAATTTCTGATCATAAATGCATCGTTGGCGGAAGATTTCCAAATTTTTGCACCATAAATGCAGCCTACCTGCTCCCCCTAATGGGATTTTCACCATCCAGTTAGCGCCAATGCATCCAATGACTATTCTTAGACTCATTTGTGCACCATCATGCCATGCCTTTTTGCACTCCTTATGCACTTTTTGGTGAAATCCAACGAGAAACCTGTCTTCTTCTAATTCCAGCAACTACATGAGGCGTTCCTCCATAGTCTCGTGATCCGTCATATCAGTCAATGCTGCAATTCTTAAACTTGACACAATATACTCCATGGGCATCATAGCCTCTATCCCATAGACCAGCCTAAACAGGGTTTGTCTTGTCAACTTCTTACACATCGTCCTATATTCCCATAGGACTGTTGGTATGCCCACATCCCAATCATTCCTCTGTGCATTGCAGAGCTTTGGTCAATTCATTTTCCAGAATTTTATTGAATTCTTCAACCATACCATTTTCTTGAGGATGATAGGGCATACGCTTTTGATGATAAACCTAAAATTATTCGAGCATCGCGACAATAGTTTCATTTATAAAGTGCATCGTTGGCTTAGTGGGTCCTGACCCAGGTTCATAGTTAATTGTGGCAAACAAAACCCTACATTACTGGCCCTTTCAGCATCAACTCGCATAGCGCAGGCTGAAGTCTCACCCGAAGCAGTATGGAGGGGATGCTGGAACCAAGTTTCCACATCCAGAGATTAGTGTGATGCCTTTTATTGCCCTAGATCAGCCTTCGTGCATATCTATAAGCCCCTAGGGCTAGGTACTACAACTACCTTTAAACAGCTTTCCGACCTTCGTGAAGGTCTACGATAAGTATTTGCGGACTTAACAGATGAATCAGCTACTTACATGCCCCATAAATTAACCCTAGATCTGAGTTCACTCAAATCTACTTAAGTATTCAATAAACATAACAAAATGCATTATAATCTTTGCGTAAATACTTAACATGCATTGTGTACAGTTAATAAGACTTATCCAATAGAGTCTCACATCAATACATCATTATGTCATAAAGACATTATTCCATCACAACATATCTCGTAAACATAAATAACATAAGTAAAGAGATAAACACATGAATTTCTTCAACAATCTTCTTTATTGATCTTCAACATGAGGTTACAGACTCAAGACTGTCCTGCGCACTCAGCTGCAAGGGTCCGTGCACTTAGTTGCAGACTCTACTCTAGGCCTTAGCACACTTAGCTATAAAGCCTTTTCCCTTCTATCTACTTGTTGCTTACTTGCCCTTTTTCTTCTCTCAGACTTAGACATAGATCTCTTCCTTAGACTCTCTAAGACACACCTATTTATAGCTTTTTACATACAATCCCATGGTCTATAGACCATGGGTAGATCTCAAAACTGACTCAACCTTACATAGAAAAGGGGCTAAAACCCCTTTTGACTTCTAATTATCTACGTGCTCCACATCCAAAAATTGTGGAGATTTTACATCCTTTTACCAAAATTTACATCAAAACTTGGGTTTTTAACCCAAAAACTAACCCAGTGAACCCCATCTCAACAAGCCCCCAACACAAAGGTCGTGACTCGCCCTCGAGTCACTCATCTGGTACTGCGATATTTCTGCAAAGATCCCCCAGCTCCACCTGCACAACTACAACCTTGGCATCGCTTTGCGTAGCTACCTGCTTGACCTCTTCTATGAGCTGCTCTATGGCTAGTCCTTCTGCGACCAGCTTCATCTTTTGTTGTGTTTGCTGCAATCCCTTCAACTTCTTTTCAATGGTGGTTGATACTTGGTAAGCTTCTTCTAACCAAGGTCCCAACCTATCTTAAGCATGGACTCCATCTTTTGGGCTGCTTCTACCTATGCAAGGAGATGCTTCCCCTCTTGCAACTTGACGAGGCATTGCGCTATAGCAATTGAGTGCATCGTCGCCCTAACCTCGTCATACTACTTCTGGAGCTATCAAATCTCTGTATTCAAAATCTGTATGTTTGGGTCTTCCTATAGAGTCATTAATAACTCCATTGCCTATTCAAACAAGGTCGTGCAGTCAGCGACTGTGGCATCCAAAGTGGCCATCCTTGATGACAGCTCCATACTGCTCCCTAACCTAAGGCGGAGTCCTAGGATGTAGTTTGAGTTGTAGCTCCGTGATTTACATATTGAGTTTGAATTGAACTTGCCCAACTTCTGCCTTCACCTCGCGCACTCCTGTAGCTAATTTCTGGATCTTGGCTTTTGGTTGTGCATCCTCTGGGATGTGCAATTCTGGCACTATTCTACATGCCTCTACTACCGCGACCACCAGCCTGGACCTCTATGCCTGTATTGTGTCTTTATCATTCAAGACCTGTGTTTTCTCGGTGAACATATGTTCATTGTTCACCCTATATTCTCTTATCAAATTGAGAGTGCGTTTCTCCCGAGTTCTCAATTCCTCCATTACCCTTGCCTGTAGCGCATGAAGAAAATCATTGGGGAGCATGACAATGTTCAACGCGATGTCCTTAAGGGTACTTAAGATGATTCGGTCATCGTCCAATTCTGCACGTAGGGACCCTTCCGGTAGAGTAACCGTGTGAAGGTCGAGGGTCCTTACCAATTCTGCAACCTGACTTGTCCCCGATACCAAGCTCTCTTATGTGGCACTCACTTGACCTATGTCCACCTATATCCTTTTGGCCTGGATCTGCACCTCATGCAGATCCTCCTAGATGCTCCCCGACATCTGCATGTACTGTTGCTTGAACTGTTGTAGTAGTTCAGTGGTAGTGTCCCAGATTTTTTCGATGATCTCATTGAGATCGTCCTCCATTAAGACCATGGGATCACTCTACGCCTTATCTGATTTTTTCTTTTTGTGGGTAACTTCCCACTGCTCCTGTCCACGCTTTTTCAATAGAAAGGGGTGCTCTGCCCCTCATCTCCTCCACCACCCTGTTCAGACTATTCCTCCTCCTCCATCGTGGGTGAAGGGGATTTACCACTTCTATGTGATTTGCGCTGCTCCTACTCCTTAGGAGCATGCTCCTTTTCCATCTGAGCCTTCTCTGTGGCATCCTTCTTCTGCTGCATGACCAAATTTTACGGAACCTGCTTTGTTGCATCCTTCCTTTTCTTTTTAGTCGAGTTGCCCACACCCTTACTGGTTCCGACATCCAAATTTGACGGGGCTCACCACTCTGCTAGACAATGCTTGATTATCTCTTGTATATCATGTTCGGTGACCAAGTATGGTAAATCATATCATTTCTTTTGCGGGTCCTTTCGTGCCTGAATGTAGACGCGGTGGAAGTCAGATTTGAATGCAGCATATTCTGATAACTGCTTGTACAAGGTCAGAGACAACCTTGGGCACTGGTTGATGGCCATGTGGAGGCTGGATTCCATTAGAACCCAAGATATCTTAGTTTCAGTGACTTGCGCGGGGTCCTTCATGGACCATAAGGAGGTGAATAGTGTGGCCTCCTGAAATCCTTCCTTCAATGGAGGAAACTCACTGTCCCCCGGTAGCTCCTATACGACCAACATGATGGAGAGAAACAACCATGCATAGTGGAATGGCTTGGTCTTATCCTGGAACTCGTGGAAATTCGTTGCATAGGTACCTTGACCATTTAAACTGCACATCCTTTTCAAATTGTACAGGTAACGATACCACAGGCGTCTGAACTTCGTCTGTGCAGCACTTCCTCATTATTTTTCCTGCCAGGATTTGTGAGGAAATTTGATTCGTGGGGTCATTGATAGAAGTTATTGAATATCCATGCTACTTTTTTACGAGTGAAACTACTTCTTCTTGTCCGCCAAGTCGTTTTCTCCTTCCTTTCCACCAAACTCCTTGGCCGGATTCAAGCCCTCATATGGCAGGTGTGTGATCCAATGGATGAGCATGTCGGTGATGGGTATAGGCCCTCCTAGCCATAAGAACCCATCGTGCACTAGAGTAAGCAACTGACACACACAGGTCATGTTGATAGTGGGGAGGTGATAGTGGGGCACCCACAACAGGTTCAACAACCCAGAATTCTCCACTCCGCAGATCCATTCCATCATTTCTAGCTCGGTGACACTTGAGTCCGGGTAATAGACACGCTTCATATAATTTGTTGTCGCAAGGTGAGGGAGCTGCTCATGGTCTGTCAGGTCCTAATATTCCATCTTCAGCAGGGGGATCCGCGCAAGGTGCGAACCTTCAAAGGGGACCTACTCCGGCAGCAGGGGCATAGAAATAACAAATTTATCAGAGTTTGGGTCCTTGGTGACGTTTGCCTTCCCATTACGTGGAAGAATATAGTTAGAAAACTTTGAAAAGGGATCCATTCCCTCATCATATATATCCTCGGTGCCCTATCCTTCCTCGGCCTCTAAATCAAAAACCTTCTTGGGATGCCCGTCTTTCTTCTGCTTTTGGTTTGTAGAATGTTTTCTACATGATTCTCGGACTGGCATCAGCTTCTGGGTTTCTCTAATAGGGGTAGAATTTGGCTTAGGTGACCTCAGTGTTGTAGGCATTGGAGCCAGAGCCTCCATACTCACTTCCTCCAGAGTAGCTCCTTAAGACGCGATATCTCCCCCAGTGCTTATAGTCTCAGCAGGGCTTGGACTTGACATGGTGTCAAGGATAAACTTCTGGTTCAACTTTGGTAAATTGGCAAATGGAGGGCTCACGACTAAATCCTCAAAGAACGAGTGGTTCATAAGAAACAAACAACATAGCTCAAAAACTCTAAGTGTGCAAAGTGTTATATGTTGGATTGACATGCGTAATGTATAAGGGCTTTTAAATTCAAATCCGATTGCTCCCCCCAAAATTTGATCATTAATGTTGTTTTGGTGGCAGATCTTCAAAGATTTTGGCCTTAAATGCCGCTAGCCCACTCCTCTTAACCATCTTCTGGCTGTCAAATCATGAAAAGTGACTCCAATAGTCACTTTCATGTTGTTCTACGTGACACCTCTCTTCATATCACAACTCCCTTCGCACAACTTCTTATACTATAACTTCACCATTTTCTACACAGCCCACCTACCGCAGAGTCCTCCAATCCCGACAGTGTAATTTATAGCCGCAAGCTCCCTTACAACTGCCTGGAGCACTAACGATGTCCTGTCGTCATATAGTTATTGAGCCAGATCCCCTGTATATGGTTTCAATCGACTGCCATTCACTCTTTCCAGAAAAGGTTCTCCATTCAGCTTCGTTAGCGGAACTGCACCTCCATATGTAATCTCTTTGATAACATATGGCCCATGCCAGTGCATCTAAAATTTCCCTTGAAACTTAGTGAACTTGCTATCATACAACAATACCAAATAATTTACCTTGAATGTGTGCATCTTGATGTGTCGATCATGCCATGCGTTTTCATGTTTCTTCTGTACTTGTTTATGGAATCCAACCAAGAATTTGTCTTCTTCAAGCTCCATCAGGTGTGCAAGCCATTCTTCCAAGGCTTCGTGATCTTCAATACTTGTGAAAGATGTTATGCATAGACTAGGTATGATATATTCCATAGGAATCACAACTTCTATGACATAAATCAATATAAAAGGTGTATGTCCTGTCATATTTTTTCAACTGTACACCCATAGCACTGTAGGTACGTGCACATTCCAGTCACTTCATTGTGCATTGCAAATCTTTGTCAACGCATTCTCCAAGATATTATTAAATGCCTTAACTATTCCATTAGCCTCAGGATGATACGGTGTGCACTTCTGATGATAAACCTGGAACTCTTCAATCAGCGTGTTGATCGTTTCATTTAGGAAGTGCTTACCCTGATCACTCATCAACACTTTTTGCCAGCCAAATCTAGTTAACATATACTCAAAAAAGAACTTTGTTGTTGTAGCACCTGTACAATCCTTCACCAGTTGTGCCTCCACCCATTTGGTTAGATACTCCATCGTGGTGATGATATAGCGCGCACTTGTCTTCTTTCCTGGGGGCTGAATTGGCCCAACAAAATCAGTTGCCCTTTTTTCAAATGGCTATAACGATACTTGAGGATTCAATGGAAACTCATTCCTATGTGATTGTTTTCTCATTCGTTGACATGCATCATATGCCCTACAATATGCTTTAGAATCTTTATGCAGCGTAGGCCACCATAGCCCTGCATGCAAAATCTTCTACGTTGTCGCCTTTCCTGCATAATATCCTCCCACAACCCCTCCTTGAGCTTCACCTAGGATGTTATTCCATTCAAAATATGGCATATATCATTGCAATATCTTGTCTGCACCCATCTTATATAAATGTCCTACAATTACTGAGAAATTCATCGCATGCACTACTAACTCCTTTTTCTGACTGGTGTATCCTTCCGGTGCTGTCCCTGTAGTCAGAAAGTGAACAATATCTACAAAGTGGTTATCCGCTACACACATTGTGAAGAGCTACGCATCAGGTAACCATTCCTCCAAATTAGTAGGATTTTCTCCTGTCTCGATCCGCAACAGATGGTCAGGTCCTGCATTCAACCTTCCTGCCTTCACAATCACCTTGAAGTCATACACCTAGAATAGTAGTAGCCATTGGCAGATCTTCTCCCCCAACACAGGCTTATTGACCAGGTATTTCAAGGCAGAATGATCTGTGTACATTTTGAAATGTCCTCCCAACAAGTAGTGCTTGAACTTTTGTAGTGCGTACACCATAGCCAATCCTTCGTGCTCTGTCGTTGAGTAATTATTCTTGGCCTTCGATAATTTCCTGCTCGCAAAGGCTACAAGGTGGTCCATCTCTCCTTCACCGGTATATGTTAATACTACTCCCAACGCAATGCAAGAGGCATCGACATGTATATGGAACTCCTTTTTCCAATCTGGGAAGACCAAAATCGGCGCGGTGACCATCTTCTCCTTCAATACATCCAAATTGTGTTGACATTCTTCATCCCAATAGAATGTAGCATCCTTATTCAACAGTTTCTCCATGGGCGCAATAGTCTGAGCATAAGCCTTGATGAACTTCGTATAATATCTTGTATGTTTGAGCGTTGCACGCAACTGTTTGACACTTCTTGGGGCCTCCAAATTTACTATCACCGCAATCTTGGCAGGGTCCACCATCAATCCTTTCTTGCACATCACATGACCTAGTAAGATCCCAAATGGGACACATAATAAACACTTTTTCAGATTTAACATGATCTATTATTTGCAGCATGTATCCAACATCAGGCACAGATTTTTTATATGGCGCTTTACCAGACCAAACACCGTCTAGTCATCAAAATATTCTTCTAAGAACTTATGGATGAACGCATTAAAAACTGCTATAACTATGTGAGAGAATATCACAGGTGCATGCTTGAGTCCAAACGACATGACAATATATTGAAAACAACCTCATTCAGTTGCAAAGGTTGTTTTTCTGCTATCCTTTAGTGCAATCTTGATCTGATGGTACCCCAAAAACCCATCAGTGAATGAGTATGCCTCCTACCCTTCAACATTATCCAATACCTCATCAGTAAACGATGTCGGAAAAGGATCATGGATGTAGACATCATTAAGTTTCCTTAGTTATACGAAAATCCTTATTTCTCCCTTCTATTTCTTCTCTTGAACCACCATCGGGCTCACCCAATTAGATTCCTCTACAGGTTTGATGATGCCTGCTTCTAGCATCTTGTCCAATGCCAAGCAAACATTTTCCTTGTATTTTGGATTAAGGTGATACAACCTCTTCTTAATGGGCTTCGTGTCCAATTTCAAAGTGATTTTCATCACACCCAAGTCACCTATGATGCCCTTCAGGTCTGAAAACTTGGTAGGAAAAAGATCCTGGTACTTGCGAAGTAACTCAACAACTTTATCCACGGTGGCATCATCCCAGTAGTCCCTGATCTTCACAAATTTTGGCTTTGCTTCAGTACCAATGTTTACTCACTTGGTTTTCAATGGAGTGGTGATTTCCAAGATTTCTGATTATGGACCTTCAACCTTGTGATAGCCTTCTGCCTCTGGAATATTGATATTTCTTGGATCTTCATCCTCCCCCTCAACAGTCACATTATAGCATTCCAGTGCATGGCACAGCTGGGTGCTCCAATCTAGATTAAACAACACCAAAGGATCATGTGGAATTCTGAAGATTGTCACCTTAATCTCCTGCAGAGCTTCATCAATGCATTCAAACCCATATTCAAAACCAAAGGTCATTAAGAATCCTTCCCTTAATATATCCCACTTCGTGGTGCCATGGCAGATCTCCATTTCCAGATACCAATTTATAGGGATTGTATCCAAAGTATGAGGTTATCAGGAATTGATGGTCTCTACTTGAACTGAATTTGGTACTCTAACAATACTGGCTCAGGGATTTTGAAAGAGCTTGCTGAGACAGCTAGTGAGTCAGCATTTATATTTTCATCTCTAGGAATAGAAGTTATTTTAAATCCTTGGAATAAATTTTCAATTGTGTCCCAAGCTTCATTTCTAAGGACCTAAGCCTTGGGTGTTTCGTTTGACACATATTTCTAACATGCTTCACTATAAGCTTAGAATCAGAAAAGACACTCAAGTTTTGAACCTTTAAACTCTTAGCTAGCTCAAGACCAAGAAGAAAAGCCTCATACTCAACCACATTATTGGTGACCTAAAATTCAAGTTTACATGAGTGAGTTATGTTTTCTTTATTTGGTGAAATTAAAACAATTCCTACTCATGTTCCTTCTTTTGAGAAAGAGCCATCAAAAGTAAGTTTCCAAGTATTTGATTCTACAATTTTAGTTTTGGAAACTATATTTTCAATGGAAAGTTGAGTGTTTGATGAATTTTGTGAAGATAACTGAAAGCAACCAAAATCCTGATCTACTGCATAGATAGGGTGGTTTTCACTTGATCAGACCTACAAACAGTATGAAGGAATCTAACTTCCCTATATAACCCTAAATGTTCACGTCCATAGACTGGAATAGTAGAAAAATACATGTTCATCTGAAGTGATCCTCCAAGTTTAGCACAACATGATCTAGATAGGAGCATGCCAAAATTGGCAGGAATATCAGTGACAACTATGTCTAAAACTATACTCTTGATAGGTATTTGAGCTAAGGTCACAACTAGGTCTTTGATTAATCCTAGGCATGGTACTTTGTTTGAGTCAAAGGTGTAAATATCATGCTAAGAATGAGTAACGTGTAACTGAACCTGGTCCATAATTACCTTTGGCATAAGGTTATGTGAATCTCCAAAATCCAATATGCAGTTATACAAAAGAAAGTCATGAGCCTTTAAAGTTACATAAAATGGTGGAACAATTTCTTAAATCATATCAGAACTAGGGCCAAACAACATTGAGGGCTTTTCATCTTGAAAACTAATAGCATCTCCCTCAGTGTATACACTAGAGGGCTGTATCCATTTAGACACTTGAATTTTATAACCATGGCTTTTGGAAAGTTCAGCTGAAGGTATAGGAATCTTAACCCTTTCCAATTCCTTTTCAATATTAAATGTTGTCAAAATGGTATTGTCAGATGAAAAGGTTTCAGTGGATGACTTCGTATTCTAAGGTGTTGGATTTTGTGTTTAAATGGATTTTATTGCAGGTTCAATTATAGTGGTAGATTTTGAAGGTCTACCTGGACCTGATCTTGGTCTTAGATCATACCTCTTAATCAATTTTCAATCAAAAATTTAGAGAATGCTTGGTATTTTGAAATTTGAGCATCTCCTTGTTCTTGTTCAAAAGACTGAGGTGAAGATGAAGGAACTAATGCCATTTGTACTGTTGAAGAATCAATATTATTGACATCTTCAGTGATTAAAGGGCTTGTATCCTACGGATTTTGATCATCAATCAACAAAGGTGGTTGAACATTTTGATTAGAAACCTCATCTTTGAAGAATCTGCATTTGAGGAGTTCTTCATAATTGAGTTTTAGCTTGAGGTCTGACAACAATTTGCTGAGCAATTCTAGGTTGTGTTTCAATTTTAGAAATCCTATTAGAAAGGTTTCTAAGTAAAGATGTAATTTCATCAATTTTCTGATCTTCAAGTTTATACTTGGAAGATGATGAGTCATCAACCCTAGCTTTTAGTTTTCTTTCTTCTTTCTCTGATTTAGCTTTAAGTTTGCTAGAAGCTGACCTATTAGCCTCTACCTCTATAGCATTTGTTTGCATGTCTTATAATGTATTAGAAACCCTTTCCCTTAGCATGACTGCAAAGTCATATTCAAATGATTTGGAAAATATGACCTTTGTAGCTGCTACTGGTGGTTTACAATCAGCAGGCATTTTATGATAGAGTTTGTTAAATCTTTTGATGAATTCAACAACTGGTTCACCAGGGTTTCTCTTCAATTCTTCAAATTTAGTGAGAAAGTAAACATGATCTTTCTTTACCCCCCATTGGTTTTTAAATATAGTTATGAGCTCATTCCATTTTCTAATAGAGTCAGCTCTAAGTTGCCTAAACCAAATCCTAACATTTCCTTCTAAAGATTGTACAAATAATCTCATATAAACATCTTCCTGTTCTATGTTCATATTGTCAGCAAAATCTAGGAAAGCTGATACATGATCCTCTACTGAGGGACTTGTTTCTCCATTAAATCTTGGTAGATGTTTTAGATATCCATCAGGAAAATTTGCCAAGTTTGCAAGGAGAACTAGAGCAGCATACCTTGCTTGCACAATGGGTCGAAAATCCATAATAGCAGGAGGAGTCTAGGGTGAGTGAGTGGATGATGAGGAGGAAGAGAAAGATGGTGAATATGAAGGGGATGAAGATGAATCGGTAGGGGTATTAGTATGTGGACGAGAGAAAGAGGGAGGAGACCTATTTGAGGATTTCAAAGGGTTTTTAATAACCAACTTCTGAACTCTTGGTGGAAAGTCTTCCTTATTATCAAACAAAGGATTTGAATAGACATAAAATGTCTCTTCAAGATCAGTAGAGGTTGATGGAATAGAATAAGGAGTTGGAGAAATGAAGTCTGCAGGTTTGAATTCAGGTAATTGTAAACCCAATTCTTCCTTAGATGAAGGTGATTTGATAAGAATGGATGGGACTTGATATGACTCAAGTGATTGTATTAAAAAGGCTGATGGAAGATCTACTCCTCTAGAATGGAGTTCAAAAACCCTAAGAGGTAATTCAATCCAATCAGGCTGGGATGGCACAAATGAAAATAGATCTACATAAGAGATGTCTTCAGGGTGTAAAGTTGAAGAAGAAGAAGAAGGGGTTCTAAGTCTTCTCCTTAAATAGGCTCCCCTAATAAGTCTTTCTGGATCTGGTAGAGGGTTAAAAATCTCAGAATCATAACATGGTCTAGTATGATTAAAAAGAGCCAGCTTGGACCAGTGGAATTGCTAGGTGAAAGATTTTGACCTATATCCTTATCCTTTATTCACCTTAAAGGAGAGGGAGAATCATCTCCCCAGGGAAAACTTAGCTTTCAATCCTTCACTCCCCGGCAACAGTGCCAATCTGATGTTGTCCTTTGAGATAACCTAAGGTCAATTAGTTATGCCAAAGAATCTATAATGTTTTGTTGTTTTAAATGATTGGATGACCAGTGAACTGTTTATAAACATGTGCTTTAAACTTAGATAGATTCTTAATAAAATAAAAGGTTGCTCTTTAAATGCACATGGCTATTTTGATTTTAGTGGGATGGAAAAGTAGAATATGAAGAGGTATAATTGATTTAATAATAAAACTGAGTATTTAACCATTTATAAGCATAAATTAAGAAAACAATGTTTTCTTAATCAAAAAAAATATAATTAGACTATCACAGAAATCTAGTGCAATTTATAATCAAAGAGGAATTTACAATAACAAATAGTTCTGTAAATTTATCTCTTATTTAAATTACAACTTCACAGAGGATCCAAAATGAAACTAAAATTCAATTAAATTTTAAATCGGATAACTACAAAAGTCTTAATTTATATGAAGAAGACATAATGAATAAACAAGATGAAAACAAATCACTGAGAGACAGACCATGTGAGGCAAATCCAAAATCTTTTATTATTTCAAAAATGCTCCAACTTAGTACAAATCTGCTTGATAACATGTTTAAGGGTTTAACCCTTAATATTTCAACAAGATGAAGTATTTAAACAAAATTTACAAAAAGATTACAATTAATGCATTATTGACACGCCATTCTATTATTGACTTTGAACTAATAGAAAAGAAATAATGCGATCAAAAGGAATGAATCTGGTGAAGTGATGTGGACATTTGGCCCTACTTTGGAGGAGAACAGTTGTTGAGTGGCCACTATTCGGGTGTTGCGCTGGTGAAGCTAACCTATCTTTTTAATCATTGAATTCACACAACTTATCCCACCACTATTCATCTAGAATATAAATATTTGTTACCTTGCGATAGATCTCATCTACCTTAGTATACCGAGCAAAAGTGGGTTTTACTGCAAAAATGTGTTTAATCTCATGCTGGATAACAATTATGTTGCTAATAACTTCATAAAAAGCTCTCCCTATCATAGTACCTTTGATGTGGGAAGACTTAGTTGTATCCTTTACAATGTCTTGAAGCTTCTTCTTGTAATCTTCTCTGGTCATCAATTTTTCATTGATCACAAATAGAGAAGGCAAACCTTTCTTGTTCAATCCATTTATTCTAGTGAAAAACCTGTTAACTGCTACCTCCAAAGTGTGACATTTCTCTGTCAGTTGTACAACCAACTTCTTCTTTATTAGAACTTTCTTTACTTCTAGGATGGTTTCTGTTCTGTCATCTACTCCTAGATCATCTAGCTCATATCTATTTTTGGAATTGAGGAACTTTATGATATTGCTGGATGTAGCAGGCATTTCTCCCATTTCAGCATTGATAGTGGAAATGGTTTGCTTGGATTTCTCCATCAATTCCTTCTGCTCGAATATAATCTGGATACATGGAAAGATGTCATCTATTTATTCAATGATATTGTTCCATATGATTCTTTAACATGGGCCAGTGTGTAGCCAATAGAGGACTCAACTGCTAACTTCTTCCATACCTCTATCTGATTTTGAGCTCTCTGTAGCTCTGCTATGTGAACAGTTTCAGTCTTTGTCTGATGATCCTGTAGAAGTTTGACTTGAGCCTACAACCTTTTGATCTATTCAGTTTGGAGAGACTTGTTTTGTACTGCATTTGCCAACTAATCTGCAACATCCCCTGTACTTGTTGTAGAAGATATGGATGTGGGAATGACTGTGATAGGGAGTGCTTCCAAAGGGAGAACAACCATTTTGGTATTTTTCTCCTTTTCTTTAATCATGTTTTCCATTTTCTGTCTCCATTTGCTTCAACTGTGCACTCTGCTCCATGATGAGCTTCATCATATCTTCCTTTTGTGTCTCTATTTCTTCAATATCCTTGGCTAGAGGATCTTTTGTAGATGGAAATTTCAACTACTTCCTTAATGTTGATATGTCTAAATTCTTTTTCTTTACAAGCTCTTCTGCAGCATTGATGTTTGTAGGGTCATAACCCACTTTGATCACCAAGTCCTCCAGAGTTTTGATCTTGGTGTCTTTGGAAAGTGCAGATATCTTCTCCATCTTTAGTTGTGATTGAACATTGGCTAATGTAACTTGCAGTTTAGACAAACTCATTTTAGTGTTAGTGATAGTGGAAAAAATCATTTTCCAGTCTTCTTGTGCATCTGCACTTGGTCAATGGGATGTATATATTTTACATCAAACTCAAATGTTATCTTCTTGTAGTTTGATGTTGCCTTGGGTTGGGGAACCTATGCTTGGAGGAATTCCATTTTCATTTTACCTTTCTCTGAATTAAAGGCTGACAGCAGCCTACTTTGAGAACTGGAAGTCTGCTTCCAGAATTGATTGTAGGTGTTAATCTTCAAGGTCTCATTCCTTACTTTTATCTCCTTAAAAATGTCCATTATACTTTTTGTTGTCTCCCCTGTAGTAGATGTGATGGTCTGCATTTGCTACTAATCTTGTGAATCCATGGAGGTAGTGGTAGAAAGTGTCGTTTGATCACCCACTAATGAGGAAACAAGTGGCTCATTAGTGGTGATAATGTTCTCCTGTTGTAATATTCCTAATTAGTTATGGCTAATTGGAATATTCGATTTTGTTCGATTTTTGCCTTCTATAGTTATTTGTAAATAAAAAGTGAGGAAGGGGGAACATAACTCACTTTAGAATAAAAAGTCACTTCCTAGGTAGCACAACGTTGTGACTTAAGGGGGAACCAAGGGGGCCAAAGGGGGACGCAGAAATGGGGCCCACGCAGACACATGGAGGGACTGCGCAGGAGGGAAGGAACACATGGCAAGAAGGGGATCACGCAGGAGAAAGTGAGCCTAGGGATTGTGAGAGGCAGAGGCTATAAAATAGAGAGGAACCCCCTCATTTGGGATCGTTCTAGTTATGAGCATTTGTGATAGTGATTTTGACTTAGAGCACGCTGGCTGTTTAGCTAGGCTACAACACTATTTAGTGCATTGAGTGTCTCCGTTTGGAGATCTCACCCTTAGCCCTGGGGGACTTCGAGTGCCTGCTCGGGCAAGGTATTTCCATTGGCATTCCAGCAGTAGTTTCATTAGCATTTCAGCAGTAGTTTCATCAACATTTCAGCAGCAGTTTCATCAGCGTCTTTGAGGAACTACGCAATACCCCAAGGGGGTGATTTTCGGGGGTTGGCCATTTCAGAAAAGCTTTCTAGGTTTTTCTGGGTTTTTTTTAGTAGAGTCCAATTCCAGAGTTTTAGCCTTTTCTGAGGAGGGGAGCAGCCCCAAATCCTCATTCGATTTCTAGCAGCAACAGTGGCACAACAGTTTTCCAACAACTGGGACGCAGATCAGTGTGAGGCCATTCTAGGAAAGCTTTCTGGGTTTTTCTGGGTTTCTTGAGTAGAGCCCGAATCTAGAGTTTCAACTTTTTCCGAGGAGGGGAGCAGCCCCAAATCATCATTTGTTTTCTAGCAGCAGCAGCAGCATCATCCATGCAGAGAGGCCATTCTTGTCATTCTGAGAGTATTTCTTCACTTGCCTTGTGCAAGTCAAGGTGCCATCTGTCTAATCACCTCTTGTACTCATTTATTGCTCAGTATAATAAAATGGCTTAGCATTTCTCGCTACATTTCTTGTGTATCTGCTTATATTTCCGGTTTACATTATTATATGTTGTTCCACTGTTATTTATCACTTCTGGGTTATTATAACATTTGCACGTATTTGGTTGGAGTTTTGCTGGGGTTTGAGGAATATTCCAGGTTAAGGATATTACACCTGCTCTGAATCCTTGACGAGGCTTAGTTTGGAACTAAGCTTGGCCTTCTTTCTATACATAATTTTGAATCCTTCACTAAAAATTTCAGTCCCTGAAGGGGACTCTTCTTCTCTGCTTCTCTTAGCTGTTTTCTCTTGCATGGTAGTAGTCTGTACTGTAGAGGATGATACCATCTGCTCTTCTACCTCTTTTTGGGTATTCTCAACCCATTCTAGCTGGTTTTTGTACTTCTCTATCTCTGGTCTGGTTGTGTGAAAATAAGCAGTAGATTTGGTTTCCACTCTTAATTTAGAAATGATCCCTAATGGATCATATGACCAGGTGAAGCTAAAGCTGAACTGCATTTCTTTTAGTAGATTATCAACTTCTTCCCCTGCTGCCCTGTTGCTACAAATGAAAGGCCCAATTTGTGTTTTAATTTTGAACTCAGACTTCTTCTTGGCAGCTACAAAGTGGATCTCATCCATATTGAGCATCTGCCTTATGTACTCTAGAGAAAAAATCCTCATTGGGAGGAATTTAGGCATCTTGTAAGGTGCAAGCTCACACCCAAATATTCTCAATTATGTATAGTTTTGATAGACGTACCTGTTATCACTCAGGCTGTTCCCAAAAGTTGTAAGAAAGGGAATACGGCCGAGGTAACCACATACCAATCTTTTAGATACAGGTTCTAGCCAATCTGTATCCAGAGAGGGCTCTCTCTTTATGATTTAACTTTGTTTTGAAAGGTTTTAGGCTAGTTATGAAGTTCAGGGGTTTTGTTTGATTTTTGGATGGTGAGATTCAATCGAACAGGGTGTAAGATTGAGAAGTTCAGTCCATTGGGCTAATGGAGTCAAAGATGGTGGTTTTCTAGATTTGGTTTCTTATCAGAGGATATTTTCACAGAGCAAGGTAGTCAAACAGGGAGCAAACAAAGGTTTGTGTTGGATGGAATGGGCTCAAAATGGCTGCAGGGCAGTTAAGAATCCTACAACATATTCAAGGAAGGGGAATAGATGATTATTACTAAGAAGCAATTAAGAATTTCTTAGCATGATAGGATTAGGAAACAGGAGAAATTAAGAGTTACACTGTTTAATCTAATCCTGAAGAAAACACAGAGAATGATAGTGAATGAAACACAAAGTGTAGTCAAGAAAATTCTGAATTAATCTTTATCATTACCATTTAGATTATGAAACACAGGTGATATAATGAAACTAGAAAAGTTACAAAACATAAGATAAAGGGACTTATTGATCCACTGATTGAGTCAAGAATCCTGTGACAAGTCCTATGCTACAATTCCACATCTAGAAAATCCAATAACAATTGATTCCAAGAGCTTTTGTATTCAGAAATTCCAATATTACAGCGCAGTCTAAGAATGGAATCACCAACCCCAAATACTTCGTTAAGGGGGGTATTTATACAAAAAATATTACAAAATATCTCAAGGAGATAATATCTAGTGATGATTCATCATTTTTTTACAAGAGATAGAGACACGTAGTCTTGAAAACAGGGAAGAAATAAATGATGTTGTGATGGCTGCTCCGTTTGGTGAAATGTGCTGGTTGTAGGCTCTGTAAGTCGGTGTACAACTGTTTTCCACTGACATTCTATGTTGGTTACTCCAAATTTCTTGGGTGTCTTCAATTCTGATGTGATACGCTTTGACCCATACGACCTTGATTCATTTCTGTTTACTACCTTATGGCAAATGGTGCAAAACCTTCAATTTACCAAAGATACCAAAGATATCAAAGATAAGTTTATAAAATTTCTAACATACTTTGCCACCACTGCTCTTCTGGTAACTTATGTCTTTGCAGCTTTCTTAAAGCCTCATCAATATCTGTGTACCTAAAAAAATTAGGCTGAATTGTGAATAGATGTTTCACTTCATGCTCAATATAGAACAAATTTTCTAAGTTGTCATAGAGGCTTTGGCCAAATGGAAGTGCTTTCACTCCTGAAGCACTTGTTGATGAAGTAATTTGGTCAGTAGCATATGCATTCAATCTGTGTGCATAATCTACATGTTTCATCAGTCTGTAATTATTTGTTAATAGACTGGGGAGACCATTTTCTTGCAAAGCTGTGAACCTTTCTGTGAAAGAATTTATCTCCACCTACATGTCCTGGCACCTCCTTTCCAAATTTTGTGTCAGAGTTCTCTTGGTCAGAACTCTCTTGATTTCCAGTATGGTGCCTGTTCTATCTGTTATTTCCAGAGCTGCTAGTTCCTCGCTGGTCTTGGTGTTAAAAAAGTGTATTAGATTGTTGGCTTGTTCAGGCATCTGTCCCAATAAAGCTCTTGTCTTTTGAATCTCTACTTGGGCTGCTCCTATTAAGTCAATCTACTCATGAATCACCTGGATAGATTTCCACACATTACTAAGGGATTGACCGATGTTGGCCCACAAAATTCCTTTGATTTCTGCCAGAGGTTTATCTAGAGAGAGATCTTTTTCTAATGCTCTCACTTTGTTCTCCAATGTTTTAACTTCCCTTGTTTTCTCTGCCACAGTCATCTTGGACTTGTCATAGCTTTTTTCTACCTTTGCCATTTGTTCCTTGACCTGTTTTAATTATGATACTTGGAGTTTTAATTCCTCCATGGCTTTTATCAATTCCTCTGTGGTCATGCTAGTACTGCTGCTAGGTGCTGTTGTTGTTGATGTACCTGTGATTATTTCTGTTGTGGTTGCTGGGACATTGGAAGGTAGTGTTGCTCCAAGTGTGGAGGGGGAAGTTATAACTGTAGGGACTACTTGAGGTGGCTGGGAGGTTGACTCTCCCTGCCTTTCTTTGATTGATTTCTCCAATGCTTGCTCTGTCTCACTCAACCTCTCATTTAGTCTCATGAGCAAGTCCATCATGTCCTCTTCAGATTTCTGTTGCACAACTTCAGCAGTCTGTGGATGCATAGTAGGAGGCAGTTTCAACTGTTTTCTGAGGGCAGTAATTTCCTCCTCTTTCTTCTTCATCAGTGCCTTTATGCCTTTAGAATCCTTGGGATCATGTCCGAGTTCAATGATAATTTCCTCCAAAGATTTTATCCTGTTGTCCTTGGCTAGAGAGGAGGCCTTCTCCAAATCTAGTTGAGCAGAGGTTTTGTCCAAGGAATTTTGCAGTTTATGAGCTAAAATTGCCTTATCTGCCAGTGTGGAGTAGACCATCTCTCTATCCTGTTTATGAAGCTCAATCTGGTCTATGGGGTGAATATCCTTGGCCAGGACCTCCAGATTTGTCCTGATGTAGTCAGCTGCTGACTGTGGCTGTTGAACCTTGGGCTTGAAGTAACTCATGATCATTTTGCCCTCCTTAATGTCATATGCAGACATCAACCTTTGCTGGTTTGTGGGGGCCATCTTAAGATACTGATTGTAAATTTGCATTCTTAGTGGGTCATTCCTTGCCTTTATTTCCATGAATGTCCTTTTGATATCAGAGGCCTACTTGCTTTGTGGCCTAGTAGATGAAACCTCCACACTGTGCTGCCTTTCTAGATCTTGCTTGTGCGAGATAGTTGATGTATCTATCACCGGGAATGTCTCCTGGCTGACTATATTTTCCCTATTAAACTACCTGTGGTTTCCTCAATAAATTTATCTTTTGATAGAGGATTTAGTCTTTGCCTTTTTTCCCCTGGTTGCTCTGCAGGCTCGCTGATAGGTGTGGCATCTTCCTTGTCTCTTTTCTGACCCTTTTCCTCATTTAGAGGAGTCTTTAATGTAGGAATCTTTGCTGCTTTGGTTTGGACAAGAGGAATTTGCCCCTGTTGATCTGTCATTTCAGGTTGTTCTATGTCTACCACTTCCTTTCCCTTTGCTGTCCCGATAACTGGTGTGCTGATTTCTTGTGCAGGCTGCTGAGAAGTTCCAGTAGAGGATGTACTAGCTCTTGTTTGTTGTGGCAGCTTGAAAGGTACCTGTCCAAAAGAGTCCAGGTCAAGGGTTTTTTCAAGTTGTTTCATAGCTTTTTCCATTTTTTCTTACTCAGTAATTTCTTCTATTAATGTACCCTCTACCCACTCATCTTGATTAACAAACTGTTCAATTTCAGGGATGTTATGATGTACATACACTGACATCCTGTTTCTTACTTTTCTGTCACTTATAAAACTATTTGGGTCATATGGCACCCACCAAAACTCTTCTTCAATTTAAGGCGTTCCCTTAATATCTCCTCAGCATCTTGCCATGCCTCCCTCTTATGGATGATAAAAGGGCCTAACTGGTTTTTTATTCTCAGCTGAGCCTTTTTCTTTGCATTACAAAAGTGGGTTAAGTCTGCATTGATAAGCTGTCTGAAATATTCTAATGCAAATAACCTCATGGGTACATATTTGGGCAGCTTGAATGGACAAAGTTCACATCCGTATATTCTGATTTCTGTGTGATTCTGGTACAAGTACCAGTCACCTATCTTGTACTGTCTGGAAAGCTGTAAAATCTTCTTTATATCACCAGAGAGCCTAGGAAGGGGATGTCCTATCAACAGAGTGGATGCTGGGTGAACAAATAAGTCAATAAATTCATAGTAGGTGTAAGGACACTCATAGGTTTTATGGAAGACTGAGCTCCAGAAGATTACAGACCTCCTATTTCCCTTTGAATCCAATTTCCTGATGTGAAATGGAAAGCTATTTGGATGATAGTATAAGAGAAGGTGGTATATGAAAGATGAATACTTGAAGACTCCTTCTCTTTCCAAATTTATAAATTGGTCATGGATTTTGTTGGCAATGAAAGTGGCATAGTCATATTTAACAGCAGGGGGTTGTCCTGGAGTAAACATTGACAACAAAACTAGGGTGATGTGATCAACATACTCACTGGTATTAAATCCCAAAACCAGGGCTATCATGTCAACAATAAGTTGTCCTATTTCAGTGAACCAGACTTGTAGATATGGAGGTGGGCCTGTAGGCTGATGCTCTGGTAGCATGAACATTTGAGCAATGCGAGTTATCTCTGAATTGGGCAATTTAGAAGCTTGGTCAAGTAAAAGTCCCATGGAAAGACGGGTAGGGGGCTCAGTGGGATGGAAATGTATCATCTCATTGATGGATTCAACAGTTATGTAAAAAAGGACAGTTTCAGAAGGAGACCTACCGGTTTTGGAAGGACACATAACCGCTCTTCGGACAGGGTCATAGTTGGCGCAACATTGGTGAATTATGTCTGGGAAGACATGGACAAAGGGAAGGAAATATCTGGGTAAGTTGGATTCCCAAATTCCAAAAATATCAGTGTTATTTGAGTGACTGTCCCTGACTTGGCAGAAGGCTTGGAGGTGGTTGACAGTAGTAGTCAGGTCTTTAATTTGAAAGTCTTTGTCAGCCAAGGACAAATAATCCTGGTCTTTATGAGGTGCATTCAGGGGAGCGACATTGAGGGCTGCGAGGGCTTCCATGTTTGGTTCTTGTGTCTTCAAACTTGGAGGTGGAGTTTCTATGGAAAGAATGGTCTAACCAGCAGTTCTGGGTGCCTTTCTCTGAAAGTTACAGGTTGAATTTAACTTGAATTCAGCTCCTTGGGTAAAATTCACAGAGGAAAAATGAAATTGCAGGTTCAGGAAGCGAATTGGGGTAAATACCTATTTTTAGAAGCAAATAGTGTAATTGAAGGTTGCGGGATGAGATGCAGAGAACGACGCTGGAGTTTGTTTGGCCGAGTGGCGGACTTGTACACTTCGAGCAATCAACTGGACATAGTTTGCATGCAAATAGCTTCGCAGTAACAACGGTGAAATTGACATTTTTTCACGGTTTTAACAAAATTTTGGCTTTGGCGGAGGATTTTCGACATTTACTGCATGCTGATGTCATGGTGACGGGATAGTTTGTTGTGACGCAGAGGGGTGGTAAGCGGTTTTCCCCCGCACCACCTTTGGAGTCAAGCGGTATCGGGTGGGGAGGCAGCGATCACCGGGGGAGCGCGACGCGTGGCATCTGTACGGGGGAAATACCATCGTTTCCCCGGGGGTTAATGTTTGGCAGATAGGCGGGTCCCGATATGAATGTCGGCCATCGGATGCGAGGGACGAGATCAGACAGTTGGCGCTCTGCGAAGATAGTGGAGGGTTAATGTGCGGGGGCCCGATATAATAAACGTTAATAAATCATGTCGGGGTTGTGTTTACTGGTTGGCGGGGTGTTTAAGTTAGGTTATTAATTAACATGGGGTTAATTAATTCCTCATGTGTGCGGGGGATGGTTATTATAAGGTTTCAAATAAACCTATAATTCCATTTAAAACAACAATATATTTCTATAGTTTAGCTGTGGGGTGGGAATAATAAAGTCTTGGGGTTTTGCATATATTAATATAATACGGGAAAGGGGAATAAGTATAGGGAGTTATACAATAATGTTAATAGTTAATATGAAACTTTTGAAAATGAATGCGCGCTAAGCATAATGTTATAAAACTTAGGCAAAAGGGGAAAAAGAGGGTTTTACACAAGAAATGTGGGTATTTTTCCTAAGTAAAAATGGAGCTTCACTTAGGCATCTGATGAACAATGGGATGAGTGATTTTAAGGATATTAAGCAGATCTCAATACCTTTAAGGGAGGTTAGTAAGTGACTTGGGGGAAAGACATGAAGGGGAGGTAGTGATAAAATCTGCCTTACTTGAGTTGCATGCAAACATTTGCCATGGTACTTGTGATAACAGTAAGATGAACATCTTTGAGAAACAAAATCAATCACAAGTATGCCTTTGCAACACCAATTTACCTACCCAGCTTACTTTGCCTAACATTTTTTCTTCTTTTTCTATGGGTGCATTTAGGCTAGCAAACCCTTTTCACCTTTTCTTTTCTTTACATTATAATCCTATCTAAATCTACACTTATAACATCCAAGGGATCAGGTTTAATAGTTGAGCTCCTTTGTTTCTCTACCTATCTACTTATCTGCCAAGATTGAATAGTTTGGACAGATCTTATTCTCTATCTCTAAAACCAGTAAATTGAAACATGAATAAGCCAAGATTAAGTTGTTTGGCCATTCATCAATGGTGGCATGAATCAACAAGCTGCACACCATCATATTATTGCAAAAATGAGATAGTAGTGGCATTTTGAACTTGCCCACTTTCCTGGTCTATTTGATCGGGGTTCATTTCTTTCATTTTCTTGACCATTTCATTCTTTTTGCCCTTTGATTTTTCTTTTAGGGCATACCCTCTTTACATTTTTTGATTTTTTGATTTTTTGACAATATGGAAACCTTTGCAACTAGAAAAAGGTATGAACATATTACAGAGCTCACCAATGCCAATCATGAAATATGACACCTATTGGTATAGGAGCATAACAGTACCAAGCCCCTATGAACTATTTGTATGTGTATTCCTTTTATTTCTTCATCACTAGAGTAGTCCAAATGATGACTTACTGTTGGTTCCCTTCTTCATCCGGCTTTTGTAAAGCAAGCTTGATGTTGTCTCCCTGAAAATATAAGAACATATAAACTAACACAGAGGCATACTTGAACACCTCCTCAGTCTAGAATTTGATAAACTGCTCATGAATTGAATCTGCAAGAAATTGGCTAAAATTAAACATGATGGAGGGCTTAGAATCAATATAGAAAATGGATAGAATTCTTATGATGGCCTCATCTACCCACTAATTTGAGTAGTAGCCAAGGAGGTAAGAGATGACTGTGATAATTTGCTTGGCTCTCTCAAGGAAAATAGAGGAGGGATAGGGAGGATTTTTCTTTGGCAATGGGGCATCTTCTTTCAAGAAAAGTTCGAGGGTTTTGTCCCTCTTGGCAAAGTCCAATTTCTGGTATAATTCAATAAGTGCTTCATAGGAAAAGGGGGTGGCGTTCTCTACTGTAGGGGCTTGCATCATCTGGTCTATGACTTGAGGAGTGATAGTGAATAGGATTTCTCCTGTGGGGGCAATGATGGCTCTTTGGGTTGGCAGATAACAAGCATGACATTTCCTCACAAATTCTGGGGTGTTGTGGGTACGAAGAAAAATATAGTGGGGTAAATTGGATTCCCACTTAGCTGAATGTCATCGGATTTGTCTATGTATTTGTCCTTGAGGGATGTGGTGAAAATCAACGGGAGGATAGATCAGAGGATTGGCAAGTTCTTCTGGTCCATTTTCCTTTGGAGGAATCCTCGGATAAGGCTAAGGATAGTAGTGAAAACTGGATTATAGGCTTCAATACATAGAGGGGACTTAGGATTTGAGGACAAGAACAGAGGTAATAGGCTGAAAATGAGTAAACAGACATTGTCACTACTGGGTGAAAATGTCAGAGTTTGGTCCAGCAAACCTATAACAGAGCAATAACAGTGGTAGTGTATGAATTCAGTAACCAATTAATGAGTGGAAGGGAGGATTATATAACAGTCTGGTTTTTCCATTGAAGGTGGCGTAGGTCTGTTGGATTAACGGTTAAACCATTTAATTATTTAACACCTTAGTTTTGGAGGGAGTGGATGTGATTGGTGGAATCAACGGGAAAATGATGTGGCAGAAGGTGAGTGGTGGGAGCACAATGGGTAGAAGAGTGGTATCAGGAGGTGAAGAAACTACTTTTCGGGGGGGGTGTTAACGGTTTTGATCGAGGGGGTCCGAAATGCTGCAGTTTTGACATGTAGGGGCGGGCGCGGTTTCAAATACTGCCCATTTTGGATGCCCCCCTAGCTGTAAAGTTCATATGGTGAGGGGGGCCGAAACGCTGTGCGGGCCGTTGGATCTTGGGAGATGGTCGCAGATGAGGTGAGAGGTGGAAGAGTGTTAATGTGAGGTGATGGGTTGCTCGGTGGGGATGTCAAATCAAACTTGCATGTTACAATATAATTGAAATGCCAAAGTTCTTAAATTAAAGAATTAATCTCGATTAAGGAAATAATTATATATTAACATAATTTGACATTTCCCAATGTGGCGCATTTTGACTAGCAGCCTATGCATTTATAAAAATATGAAATGAAGCCATTCTTTTCTTTTTCGCTTCCCTAACATTTTATTTTTCTTTTGCCTTCTTTGTTTAGGGCAGCTAACACTTATCATTTTATTGATCTGGATGTCTATAAAAACATTAAATTGGCCTAACATTTTAACTTTTCTTTCTTTTGCATCCATATCCTAACTTAACATTTTAAAATTATTTTTGGCTAATATACTAAGCTATCAAAACCAAATAATGTTACAACAGTGGCAACTCACTTCCTGAGATTCTTGGTTTTTCCATTTGACTGATTTCTTCACTGAATTGAATTTCATGCATGTTTATTTCACTCAGATCTGCACCATCTTCACGCACACTATTGGGCAACGGATCCCCCACAGCACAGTTTTGGGGCTTAAAGCCCAGATTTTGAGGAAGAAATATAGTGTAAAGTCTCCGCGAAGTGTGCGGAGCGTGAAGTATGGAGTAAAGTCAAAGGGTTGTCTACCCTAAAATAATGTAATTTAATGTAAAGTGTGTCAGCCTACCATGGCCCGCGGACAATGGAATTGTATAAATAGAGCGAGGCTCTAAGTTGAAAAATAGTCTTGGGTGAAGAATAGAAAAGGAATAATGAGCAGGGAATAGTAGCTCTGAGTCTGTAAGTCCGAGTCTAGGTCATAGGAGTAGATAGAGGCTCCGCAGCTGAGTGCACAGAGGCCTAGAGTCCGCAGCTGTGTGCGCGTACCCTTGCAGCTGAGTGCATAGGGTAGGAGTTGGGATTGTAACCGGAAGAGATAATAATAAATATAAGTTGATTTTGAAGTATCGTGTAATTGTATTTCTATTATTTGCATGCATTGATTTACATTTCATGGTTGCACGTAATTGCTATGAGTATTACATGGTAAATAAGAATATTGGGCCTACATAATTTAATCAAGAATTATAATAACAAGCACGGTAAAGAATAAAGACTCATCGTGCTCCTCACATAACTGCACGAAGGTAGTTGCGCAGGCTGCGAAGGATAAATGGTTGTGCAGAAGTAGCGCAGTTCGAAGGTTTGGATCGCATACCTTCCAAAACTCATCAAGACATCCCAAGGGTGCGGAAACCTAGTTCCAGCACCCTCCCATACTACCTCGGGTGAGACCTCAGTCTGCGCTCCACGGACTGTTGCTGAAAGGGTTGGTAGTGTTGGGATTTGTTTGGCTAATTCACTGCTAAACCTGCGTCATGCCTGTTAGAAAATTATATATTACAGAGCAATGGAACACATAAAATATTGCAGAAATATAAATACAGAAAACACATAAAACAAGAGAGACACAGATATACGTGGTTCACCCAGTTTGGGCTACGTCCACAGAGAAACAGCCAGTCCTTCCTTTTATATTATCCAGCAAACTAAAGAGATACAATCTACAGTAGATATGTTGTAATTCCCTCTTCGCTCTCAATCTCCTCTCTCTTCCTCAGTTAGAATACAGATCTACATAGACGCAATACAATTCCCTCATATATAGCGAGGGGTTGCCTCCTAGGGAAAAATACCCTAAATTAAACATAACTTCTACTGTCAGATCTCCACCTAATGAACGATCTAGATTGACTACGAAATTACAAAATTTTACAAGGTAATTTTACATCTATTCTTAGCTTCGGGGGCATTTCCCCCAATCCCCCCGCCAGGGGGGCCTCCCAAAAGGTCGCAGCCACCCCCCCTGCAGTGAATATTTTATGGGTGGCGTTGCTGCCCCATTTTGAACTAGGGTCCAATGTGGCGATACCTTTGAATACAAAAGATAATCAGGCTCCACACCCAACAAGGCCCCATCAAGCCAACACACACACTCAGTCCTTCATGTTTTCAGGTTGCCATTGGGAAAATCTAGGCTATCTAGGCTAGCATGCTCTGCGCATTCCTGGTAGTCAAGGCACTGCCTTGCCTCTAGGAATTGAACAAAGGCTGCCCACACTGGCTCCCAGATGTGCTCCATGCAATCCTCGGAGGCAGTGCCCAGTCTTGCCCACTAGAATTGTGTAATGCGTAGTTTTAGCCAGCAACCCAATGTGATTGTTCTGCACATTGCGCAGTTTCAGTCAGCAGTCAGCCTCAATGGACTAGACATTGCGCAGATCCAGTCAGCAGTGAGCCTCATTGGCAACTGAGACTAATGTGCAATTCCAACTGATAGTCTCCTAGCTTCCCAGAGTCAATGTTGCACAATCTTGCCCAATAGTCACCAATTTATTTCCTGAATGTTTCTCGAGTTGCTTGATGTTTTTAGTTGACATTGTCTCGTCTTGTGTGTCTTCTCTGTCTCTAGGTACCACAGGCTTCTGAGCAGCTTCTCAATAGTACAAGTATCATGGCCTCCAAGATATCTGGATCAAAAGACATTTGAAAGCAGTATTGGGGATGTGGTTGTAAAGGGGACTATGAGATTGCCCGTGTACACAAACATGCACCTGTTCATTAAGAAGGATATCAAGATCACATGCCAAGGCATCAACACTATTTTCTCAGGTAGCTCTGAGGAGAATCTGTAGGACTAACAAGTCTATGTCAATATTCATATGTCAGGATTGTACAAGGTTTCATGCAGGTTTCAGGATGGAATATTATCAATAAATGCATTAGTTTTCACTATTGGTGAGAAGGATGGATGCATCGTTCTACACTCCCAACAACAGCATGAATACAAGAGATATCTTGAAGCGTTGGGTAATGGAACCATTACATTTCAGGATAGCATCCAACCAGATATATAGAGGGAAGACACTTAGGAAGGCATACCAATTCTTGGTCATTTTTGCTTGCCGCTTGTATGGCCAAGGGAGTATAGAGACCTTCCCGTAAAATTGTGTTGCTATGTTGGATCAGATGGCAAGTGAAGGAAAACGTTTCAACTGGTCAGACATGTTGGCTTTCCAGCTAAAAGTGCATGTATCCAATGCCCGAAGTCTGCCCAAGGTTCAACAAGAAAAATTCTTCATGTCTGCCTACCTACTCGATGCAATCTATGCCTGTCAATAGTTTCCTGGCATGGGTTGGGCATGGACAATTTCAGAGAGTGATGTGAACATATATTGCAAGTTTCTCTCAGACTCCAGCTACCGAAGAGTCATGGATAGAATATCTGACCATTTCATCGCCCCTCAATACACGATGATATTTGAACAAGATCTGCCTTGCATATCCTAGGCAGCAATGGAGGCATTGTTGAACATTGCAGATTGCTATGCCTCACCCAAGGGAACCTTCATCAGGATGTACAATGAGGAGAAAGATATGCATGTGTTTCCAATGTTTTCCATGGACAAGCTGGTCATGCAGGAGGTTGCAAACCACATCTCGATAGGCTTATCAGCTGGTTTGCATAGGAAGAAGAAGGCACCATGGCCTATGCTCCCTGTGCGAATTGGGTTGTACGCGATCTAGAGTTTGAAAGAAGTGGATGCCAAAGTCGAAGACTTTAAGAAGTTTAAGTTCAGCACCAAGAGTTTCAATCCATATGATCCACATGGTTTATGTAAGGACCACTATGCGAGAGTGTACTATTCTTGGATCCATGAGGCATGTCATTGGCCAAAGGAAGAGTCATGGAGATATTGTTATAACTCCTCTAGGTTCAATGAATCAGTTAGCATGACAGTAAAGTGGCTAGCAACACTCATGGCAGTAGCACCATAGGGAGCAGCAACAACAACATCAACAAGAAGCAAACCTGTGCAAGACAAAGGCAAGAGGAAGATTTTCAAAATCACAGAGAAGGAGAAAAGCTACAAGTTTAAGGAAGACCCACTTGTGGAAAAAGTAGCTTTGGAGATAGATGTAAAGAGGCGAAAATGCGATAGGAGGATAGTGCAAAGAAAGAGGGAGAAACAAAGGCTGGAAGATGTAGAAAGGAAGTTGCAGGAAATTTACCAGAAGCTCAAATAAGAACAAGATCTGTGCAGATGAGAGACGGAAGTGCAATGTGAGAATGAACAAGAACATGAACAAGAACAGGAAAAAAAACAAGAATAGGAGGAATTGCAAGGCGCACAGACAGTAAAAACTGTGCTGATACAGGTTGAAGACTCTAAACTAGCAGCAGATGAGGAACAAGGTGAGCAACCACAGGAACAGGAACTTGCTCCATAGGATGAACCGATAGTATAACAGATGGACATGGAGATGGAGTAGCCAAAACAAGATCAGGATACCAACCTCATGCCAAAAGAAACCAAGGTCACTCCATAAGCTTCACTGATCTAGGTCCGGTGGGACAAAGGGCCCTTCCAAGACCTTTTACTTTCATGATGTGTTAAATTGCATTTTTAAAAGAACATAAATGAATACATTTGCATGTTGTAAAGAAGAGGAACATGACATTCATCAACACATGAAAACATAAGCCGTTGATAACAGAGTTCGTCCAGGAGGGACTACGTCTCCGGGCCCCGGTGTCAAGATGGTGTAGGCCGCTGCATTAAGTGTTGTCAATAGTGATGATGTACATAAGAGGTGTTGTCGCTATCATACAAGGAAAATTCCCTCACGCAGGAGTGGCTCCAAGAGATGCTCTGCTATAGGAACTCTTAGTAAAAAAGGACTCATATTAGTATGACATAAAACTCATGCATGATGATAATGAGCATCCTGCCGACATGGCATAAAAGGGATCTCAATGCAAAAATACATGGTGACACATGAGTATCCCATCAACATAACGACAAGGTAATCTCAAACAAAACATGATGACTCATGACAACAAGTACATCTAAAAAATGATTCCACATCACAACAAGCAGGAATCATGAAAACAAGTAATAAATAAGATCCCACATCAAACATCAAACGGGGATCTGTGTAGCACAATGCATAGCAAAAAGAAGTACATTAAGGCACTGCATATACCTCACATCGAGGGCCATCTGAAGAAAAGGATGTCAAACTGTTGAAGCTAGTCGTACCATCAATCTTGTGGCGTCGAATCTCATGGAATGGTTGCTCACACATGAATGATGACACCTACACTCCACTTAGAAAAGTGGCCGAAAAATAGAATGAGCAAATGGAAAATATGAACACACCATCAGATTTGTGGTGTCGAATAATGCAAAATCGACTGTCAAATTTTTGAATTATGAGAAAGTGGAAATATGGGGCTTAAGGAATCTTTTAGATTCCCCCTACATTCCTCAAAGACTCCCTCCTCCGAGTCCTCTGCAAATCTACTACTCAGATAGGGAAACTGACTATGTCATCGGGTTCGTGTCACCGAGAGGTGTAAGATTGACATAAAATTTGTCCAATTTGGACATTGCAAAAATTTCACGCTCCTGGAAATTTCACTCAATCATGGTTCCACCTGCAAATAAATTAATTAAAAATTTCCTCGGATTTCATGCACGCTCCTCTACTCCTCCATGTTTTCTTGTACTGATGAAATGACAGGTTTATATCAATGTTTGCAGGTGAATTAACCAATGATTCGGTTGTAGGTAGATTGGTATGAAGTCCAAGTTACAAGGAGGACGTCGGTGGTCAAACCACGATCCCTCCATATTAAAACATAATCAGTTTTAAAAAACCCGCACTATATTTTTTTGTGGGGGTCGGGTCCGCATTGGGAGGCCTGCCCCCTAACTCCCCGCAACACCTTGTATTAAACTGTTGGCACATTAAATATTTGAGGGCGCATTGTTTTTAGTTTATTAATGGTGAATGGAGGTTTGAGTTGGTATGATGGTTCATGGGTTGTACATGGGGTTGCCGCATGGTGGCGGGCCAGCCCACATGGCTGGCACGAGCTTGATACCCACCGTCCTCCTCATTTAATATGTATGGTATATATATGGTGAGGGGTGGGGTGGTGGGGGTGGTGGCCCACCACCTCCGATATATATATATATATATATATATATATATATATATATATATATATTTGTTTTTATATATAACAAATGAAAATTTGAAAATTCCCGAACATTGACCGAAGGAGTCAATTTAATGGGGCCATAATTTTTCTCGGAAGATGGCCAAAATCCGGTGGCCAGATTTCTGTGAAATTGTGCCTTCCTTAAGCTTGCAAAGTCACCTGGTCAACCCTGAACTTTGACTGCCTCTAACTTTCGCATACAAGCTCGGTTTGATGAACGTTCACACCACCGCGGTCACAACGACGAGATCTTCAACATGAACCTAATTCAAGCACAATCCAAACATTTTGATTTTTTACCCTTCCTGAGTCCTCTAGGACTTCTGCCTGTGTCTAGAGCCACCTGGATCAATCCTCACCACTGAGGAGCTTTTGGTCCTCCAAAAGCATGAAAAATAATATGTAACTTCTTTGTACCTTGTCTGCATCACAAGTGTCATGAAAATTCTTTCTTGCATCTCCTTCACCTTTTTTCTTTGGAGCCTTAAGCGATGGTCTAACACCTGTAACATGTAGTACATTGTTTTTCAAATTACATGCTTGACTTCCATGACCCACTGATGATCCAAGCATCCCATACTTTCCACGAGTTTATAACACATACTCAATGGTCAAGTTTACGTCAAGATGGATACAAATACCTCAGCTATGAAAACAAGGCCAACATATCATTGTTGCTTCAACAAGTGATGGAAAACTCATCATCATTGCAACACATGATTTAGAAAAATAAGGCCAAACAATATTTTTCTTTGACAAGTGATGGAAACACAACATCACTTTCAGACGGTAAAATACAACACATAATAAGACCATACATCATTGTTGTTGAACAAGTGATGGAAACACGTCAACACTTTTACATTTTAAAATGCAACAAATGATTTGCAAAAGCACCACCATGACAAGCTAACATATCTAGAAACCATTTTTCACTTATCAATGTGAATGGGTCACCTCCTTGTGGTGGTTTTTCTTGTCAAACAACCGTTTCATCTGGTTTATGCATGGACACTTTGTCTTTAAGGCGCTGCTCTGAATGGAGCCTCGAACAAGTGGCTCATTGATGGCCACTTCTGTCGCAATGACTGCAATACATCTTCTTCCTCCAGATCTGCTTAACATGTATCTTTACCTATTGTTGAGAGGGTCTTTCACGCCTCTTCTTTGTTTGTGCTGCTATTCTTTTCCAACACTTAGAAAAAGTATGGTTATGTAATCCACAAAAGGTACATGTTTTTCGATGCCATGTCTTACGCTCATCATTAACAATATGATTATAATCGAAATGAACATTCGAATGTCGAGAGTGGTTATACCTTTCCTTGTTGTCTCTTGTGTAAGTATGGCTATGAGAGCTTGCCTCTGCGCTTTCCCTGCAATGGGCACTGCCATGGGATGATGGGGATGTGTTCCCATCATTCTCTTTCCTCGACGATTTCAATGATGTCTCGAGCATTCTCCTCGGTGTATCTCAAGCCTGCAAATTGAGGTCTCTGCACAACCTCCAACAGTTGAGTCATGTCTTTGTTATTAACACCAAGTTCTTTTTCCACCTCGTGCCTCGTCCTGGTAAGGAGCCTCATGTTTGTCCCTGTAATTGGGATCTCCAAATTTCCAATAGAAATCATACTATGTGAAGAGGAAACCGAAAGGAAATCAACATCTTTTACCTCCTTTGTCAATTTGGAAATAATTGATGAGGGCTTCTTATCATTTGTTGTTGGTGGTTTGCTTGCTATCTCGGTGCATTCCTCAATTTCTTTCCTGACATAACCAAGTCCTGCCTGACAGGGTAATTCTTCTACATTGATGGGGTTGACAATGCCTTGGCCTTTAATGCCCAAGCCTTTTCCTTCATACCCCATTTTCTTCAATAGTTTGGAGCCAATCCCTGTGGTCTGATTTTTAAAAACAACAAAATCATCATCATGAAACATACATAAATTCGTAGAATTACTTTTTACCTCACATGGGTCATGCTGTGGATTTTCCAAAGCCTTATCCTTAGCTTGTAGATATTGTAGCAAACTCTATTTTTCCTCTTTTTCTTCATGTAGAAGCATCTTCAATTCAACGCTCTCTATTTGAATATTCTAGTTGTTGTGCTTTAGTTCTTCCAAGGCCTCTTCTGTGGCTCACAACTAAAGTTGCAATCGCTCCTTTTCCTCTGTCTCTTTCTGTAGAGTTTCATACATTATTTCCACCCTTTTGGAAATTTTGAGCATGGTCTCGTACATCACTTTTTCATCCTTTGTTGCTGCACATTCCATTGTTAACACTTGCAATTCACATCCATGCAAAGACTGCTCTGATACCACTTGATCCGGGTCCGAGTGGGAAAAAGGACCCTTCCAAGACCTTTTACTTTCCTGATGTGTTAAATTGCATTTTTAAAAGAACATAAATGAATACATCTGCATGTTGTAAAGAAGAGGAACATGACATTCATCAACACATGAAAACATAAGCTGTTGATAATGGAGCTCGTTTAGGAGGGACTACGTCTCCGGGCCTCGGTGTCAAGATGGTGTAGGCCACTGCATTAAGTGTTTTCAATTGTGATGATGTACATAAGAGGTGATGTCGCTATCATGCAAGGAAAATTCCCTCACGCAGGAGTGGATCCAAGAGATGTTTCGCTACAGGAACTCTCAGTAAAAAAGGACTCCTATCAGTATGACATAAAACTCATGCATGATGATAATGAGCATCCCACCGACATGGCATAAAAGGGATCTCAATGCAAACATACATGGTGACACATGAGTATCTCATCAACATAATGAAAAGGGGATCTCAAACAAAACATGATGACTCATGACAACAAGTACATCTCACAAATGTTTCCGCATCACATCAAGCAGGAATCATGAAAACAAGTAATAAACAAGATCCCACATCAAACATCAAATAGGGATTTATGCAGCACAATGCATAGAAAAAAGAAATACATTAACACAGTACATATACCTCACATCTAGGGCCATCTGAAGAAAAGGATGTCAAACTACTGAAGATGGTCGTACCATCAATATCGCGGCGTCGAATCTCATCGAATGGTTGTTGGCACATGAATGCTGACACCTGCACTCCACTTCCTATTGTTGAGAGGGTCTTTCACACCTCTTCTTTGTTTGTGTTTCTATTCTTTTCCAACACTTAGAAAATGTATGGTTATGTAATCCAAAAAAGGCACATGTTTTTTGATGCCATGTTTTACGCTCATCATTAACAAAATGATTATAATCGAAATGAACATTCGAATGTCGAGAGTGGTTATACCTTTCCTTGTGTTCTCTGGTGTAAGTATGGCGATGAGAGCTTGCCTCAACTCTTTCCCTGCAATGGGCACTACCATGGGATGATGGGGATGTGTTCCCATCATTCTCTTTCCTCGACAATTTCGATGATGTCTCAAGCATTCTCCCTCGGTGTATCTCAAGCCTGCAAATTGAGGTCTCTGCCCAACCTCCAATGGTTGAGTCATGTCTTGGTTATTAACACCAAGTTCTTTTTCCTCCTCGTAACTCATCCTGGTAAGGAGCCTCATGTTTGTCCCTGTAATTGGGATCTCCAAATTTCCAACAGAAAGAATGCTATGTGAACAGTAAACCGAATGGAAATAAACATCTTTTACCTCTTCTGTCAATTTGGAAATAACTGATGAGGGCTTCTCATCATCTGCTGTTGGTGGTTCACTTTTTGTCTTGACGCATTCCTCAACTTCTTTCCTGACATACCCAAGTCCTGCCTGACGGGGTAATTCTTCTTCTTTGATGGGGTTGACAATGCCTTGGCCTTTAATGCCCAATCCTTTTCCTTCATACCCCATTTTCTTCAGTAGTTTGGAGCCAATCCCTGTGGTATGATTTTGAAAAAAGGTGAAATCATTATCAGGAAACATACATGAATTCGGAGAATTACTTTTTACCTCACATGGGTCACGCTGCAGCTTTTCCAAGGCCTCGTCCTTAGGTTGTAGCTATTGTAGCAAACACTGTTTTTCCTCTTTCTCTTCATGTAGAAGAATCTTCAATTCAACGTTCTATGTTTGAAGATTGTAGTTGTTGTGCTTCAGTTCTTCCAGGGCCTCTTCCATGGCTCGCAACTGAAGCTACAAACGCTCCTTTTCCTCTGTCTCTTTCTGTAGATTTTCATACATTATTTCCACCTTTTTGGAAATTTTGAGCATGGTATCGTACATAGCGTTTTCATCCTATGTTGCTGCACATTCCATTGTTCACACTTGCAATTCACATCCACGCAAATACCACTCTGATACCACTTGATCCGGGTTATGGTGGGACAAAGGACCCTTCCAAGACCTTTTACTTTCGTGATGTGTTAAATTGCATTTTTAAAAGAACATAAATGAATACATCTGCATGTTGTAAAGAAGAGGAACATGACATTCATCAACACATGAAAACATAAGTCGCTGATAACAGAGTTCATCTATGAGGGACTACGTCTCTGGGCCCTGGTGTCAAGATCGTGTAGGCCGCTGCATTAAGTGTTGTCAATAGTGATGATGTACATAAGAGGTGATGTCCCTATCATACAAGGAAAATGCCCTCACCCAGGAATGGTGCCAAGAGATGTTCCGCTACAGGAACTCTCAGTCAAAAAGGACTCCTATCAGTATGACATAAAACTCATGCATGATGATAATGAGCATCTCGCCGACATGGCATAAAATGGATCTCGATGCAAACATACATGGCGAAAGATGAGTATCCCATCAACATAACAACAAAGGGATCTAAAAAAAAACATGATGACTCATGACAACAAGTACATCTCACAAATGACTCCACATCACATCAAGCAGGAATCATGAAAACAAGTAAGAAACAAGATCCCACATCAAACATCAAATAGGGATCTGTGCAGCACAATGCATAGCAAAAAGAAGTACATTAACACACTGCATATACCTCACATCCAGGGCTATCTAAAGAAAAGGATGTCAAACTGATGAAGCTGTTTGTACCATCAATCTCACAGCATCGAATCTCATGGAATGGTTTCTCGCACATGAATGCTGACACCTGCACTCCACTTAGAAAAGTGGCCGAAAAATAGAATGAGAAAAGGGAAAATATGAACACACCATTAGATTTGTGGCATTGAATAGTGCAAAATTGACTATCAAATTTCTGAATTCTGAGAAAGTGGAAATCTAGGGCTTAAGGAATCTTTTAGATACCCCCTACATTCCTCAAAGATTCCCTCCTCTGTGTCCTCTGCAAATCTTCTGGTCAGATCACGAAATTGACTACGCCATCGGGTTCGTGTCGCCAAGAGTTGTAAGATTGACATAAACTTTGTCCAATTTGGACACTGCAAAATTTTCACCCTCTTGGAAATTTTGCTCAATCTGGTTCCACCTGCAAATAAATTAACTAAAAATTGCCTTGGTTTCTGTGCATACTCTTCTGCTCCTCCATGTCTTCCCACACTGATGAAATGATGGGTTTATATCAATGTTTGCTGTAAATTAACCAATGATTCGGTTGTAGGAGGATTGGTATGAAGTCCAAGTTATAAGGAGGAGGTCGGGTGGTCAAACCCCGACCCCTCCATATTAAAATATAATCAGTTTTAAAAAACCTGCATTATATTTTTTTTTGTGGGGGTTGGGTCCACATTGAGAGGCCTGCCTCGTAACTCCCATCAACACCTTGTATTAAATTGTTTGCGCATTAAATATTTGAGGGTGCATTGTTTTTGTTTTATTAATGGTGTGCGGAGGTTTGAGTTGGTATGATGGTTCATGGGTTTTACATGGGGCCACCGCAAGATGGCGGGCTAGCCCACGTGGCTGGTGTTGGCTCGATACCTGGCGGCCTCCTCATTTAATACGTATGGTATATATATGGTGAGGTGTGGGGTGGTGGGGGTGGTGGCCCACCACCTCCTATATGTATATATTTTGTTTTTATATATAACAAATGAAATTTCGAAAATTCTCGAACATTGACTGAAGGAGTCAATTTAATGAGGCCACAATTTTGCTCGAAAGTTGGCTAGAATCTGGTGGCTAGATTTCTAAGAAATTGTGCCTTCACTTGCCAAGTCACCATTCAACCTTGAACCTTGTTTACCTCTAAATTTTGCATACAATCTCGGTTTGACGAACCATTCACACCAATGCAATCACAACAACGAGATCTTCAACATGAGCCTAATTCGAGCACAATCCAAGCACTTTGAGTTTTGAACCTTCCTAAGTCCTTTGGGGCTGCTACGTGCGTCTGGAGCCACTTGGATCATTCACTAGCTCAAATAACAGAGCAAGTCCCGAGTGAACAAGGGGATACCATTATCCTTGAGGACAAATGGGAATAGAGGTGTACAACATAGCCTTTGATGAGCCACAACACAGAGTTATACAAGCATGTAGAGCATGCACCCCAGATGAGCATGCATCATCTACGCACTTTGAAGAACAGGTGATTGTGTCAGATGTATGAAGACATCCAGATTCCCTGGGAGATGCTACAAAGGTTTATGCCAAAGTCACATGCTTGAGTGTTAAGTTCTTGTTAGCATAAAATGAGTGCATGGCTAAGGAGTTGCAAGCAGCCAGGCAAAGAGAGGAATAACCAAAAGGATCCACAAGAGCAAAGATGAAGAAATCCATACTTGATGAACTATCGGCTCTTGAGACATTCATGTGGAGACTGTATGACATGTTTGTCACCGTGCACAAGGAAGTTTTCGATCTACATGGTCATCAGCAAAACTGCACCAAGATAGCCTGAACACTCACATATATAAATGTTGCAGTTGGCCATGTACAGACATGGACAATGAGGTACTAGGGAGACCCGCTTCACTTACACAAGATGATGAAGTCGTAGGTAGAGTTGGAAAAAGCATGCATTCGGAGTCTGATCCGAAAATATGAGGAACTCTCGCCGCTCATCACTAGTATTGAGGCTTTGTATTTATGGTTGTATAGGAGTTTGGATCTCGTAGTGAGAAAGTATGGCGCCTTGTCGATTGGTACACTCACTGAGGCCAAAGAGAAGAACCAAGTCATCCTAGTGCTTGATGCATACTTTGATCAGTTGATGCTCATGGCCACCAGCATAGATTTGCAAGTCAGCGTAGATAACGTGCGGATGTACATTGTCAGTCCAAAATTGCTCAGGACTAAAATGCACATGTTACAGGACGAGTTGGATAGAGGTTCCAAATAAGTATACCCATAAGCAATGGAGGCAAGAGTTCGTTTTTAGAAGGACATCATCAAAGAGTACGTAGACACCATTGCGCACTGCTAAGAATGGCATCAGTTCGTCACTGAGGATCACGAAGAGGAGGTTGATGATTCCATGACCATCTGAGTCATAGTGTTTTCTTGTTTGGCTAACTCAAGCCAATTTTGTCCCACATGGGTATATGTGGAAAATGTATCATTTTTGTAAACATGAAGTAAAGTGAAATTCCAATTGTCATTAGTGGAATACAAACATTCATATGTAATGTAAAGAATTATGTAATGAATTTGAAGAGTCATGAAGGTAGTCCAAAAGTCACAAACGAGAATATCATGGGTCACCCCACCCTTGTTTATAAATAAAACCTCATAATTCATAGAAGAGGATTTTGAGAGCCAAGATTTTGCTAGGCATTCATTAGAGAGGGCTTGGACAGTAATTTGATGAGCCTTGGTTTCTCCACAATGTAGAGCGAGTGCATCTCTTTGGAGGAGCAGGTGGTGTTGACTGTAACATTCCACTATTGGGGCTAGTGGCTATCATGATTGTATGTATGGATGGAACTTTCACTTTATATAATATAACATAGCTAACACATTTCATGCAGATGTTGTTATTGTAGTTTGACTATTCTGGTTACTTTAGCAATGTATGTAGTTTTAACTTATGCATTTGTGTATGGACTATTCCGTATGTGATTGTATGAATCTTATTGAAGCACGTTGTTGGTTTAACTCATAACTTTGGATTCTCAACTATTCTGCTTTCCAGCTTGTGATGTCATTCATCTCGTGTGTTCCTTTCAGGTTGCGTACTATTACAGGCTTCCAAGGGACACACTTCTTTCCCCCTCTGTGTGTTAGAACCTCCCCATGCATATCTCTTGACTCGTTACAAGGTCACACACTTACTTCCAACAAGGATATGTTGCTTACCTCTACACGCTATCGTAGTCAAGACATAGCTTTACTACCGACTGCGGGGACTCCTACTCCAAATGGTCTTAGGTCTAGTTGTTTTGGGTAGAATCACCCTAGGGTCTTTAGTTGAGAACCCCAACAAAGCAAAGGGCATACAGAATAAAGAGACACACAAATAAGCAGTCCTAATACTTAATTAGTTAAAGTTCGTATAGAAGGTCTTACCCATAGGTCCTATGTTTGAGGTCATTCCCGTAGGGTTCAAACCCTCTACTTCTTCCTTGCACTTTAAGACATGCAATTCATTGAAGGCAAAGCATATACACCAAAAACAATTGAAACTGTGTTCATGATATCAAGGTTAGATAATATAAGTATGTAAGAAAATAAACATTAAGGTGAGATTTTATAAGCAAATCATGACATAAATTAATGCATAAAGACTATAATCATCAAGAACAAGACATCGCCTCTTTATTAATGTAAGCTAAAGAAAATACGAAAGAACTAAAACCTAAGGCGTTCGTCGGCTCGAAGCAAAACAGTCTTGAAAATAAGTCAAGAGACACTGCAGAAAGGTCGACTCAAGTTTACTTCCCTTGAACAAAAGCATGACTTAAATGTGATAATATGGCAGCATATGATAACTTTGCATAAATTTGTCATGCAATAGGCACAAACAAACTCTCCATATGATTGGAAGAGATAACCAATCGGAGGAGTACTGACTCAATGATAAGGTTAAGGCTCTCCTAAGTCAAACTAAAGCCCATCCCAATGGAGGAAAGACTTAATTTTGAGTGCTTTGTTCAAGGGCGACACAACTGACTCTAGTTGCCATCAATCATGGAAATAATGTCCCATTCCCACTCTTTTTAGAATATTTATTTTTTTTGTCTTTTTCATATTTAGAAACCTCGAAAAAATGAATAAAAGAATGCCTATAATACAGTGGAAAAGAAGGAGTGTCGAAGTACAAATTTTTCTAGTTCCTGGGAGTGGAACATGCCTATGCTCATTGCAGGGTGACGAAACTCATCAATGACACTCAAAGGAATGTTCTTTCCACAGGTATAAGGTGTCAAGTTGCAAAGGCTAAGTGATTGCAAGGTTGATTTTGTATAAAGACATGGTCAAAAAGTGGCCTATACACGAGACCAAGTGAATTCGGCTTAAGTCCAAAAGGCACAAATAGTCCACATGCAATGTAGTGGCACAACTCAACACAAAGGAGCCTCTAGGTTATAAAGTTAGAAAAATAGTGAAGAACTAAGAGAATGAAGCTTCAATGCACAAGTCATGGCAGGACTAAAGAGGACTCTCGAGCCTACGCAATATAGTAGCATGAGCAACATATACTAGCGAGAATCTAACTAATATGCCCATGTAAAGGTTGGCTCTACCATCACATCATGATTTTATAAGTTGGCAAGTGAAAATGGTTTAAGAAAAAAGACAAGATGGGGTCGACCCTACGACTAAGATATCACAGTATGGAGGCTAGTATGAAAAATGCAATGGAAAATGATATCCCCTAACCTATATTCCAGTGAAAAAATGATACCTACCATGACAGGCCTGCAGTCATGGAATCAAAGTAGTCTCTCAAAATCTACGAAGTGTCCTGAAAAATTACCCATCTGAACACTCTAAGCTGAAAAGGTCACAAAGCTCATAAATTTTTGCAAAGAAAAAATGAACTTTTGAAAAAATTGATTTTTACATGTCAACCTATATAAAGACCTTTTTACTTACAATTTTTTCATTTGTAGTGTGAACAAGTGAGTGAAGGAGCTCTGGAGCAAAAACTTAAGCAACCTCAATCCATTTGATTTTTCTGTCAGTTGAACCTTCAACTATCCATGCAATCTTCTAAATGATTCTTAGATAAATTTTATTGCTTTTAAAATGTCTTTTTCGAAAATTTCACCATAAAAAAATAGTTTAAAAAATTGTTCCTTGCGCGCATGTGGGTTGAACATAGCAGACTCGCATGTAAAATGACCCTATACGTGACTGTGTATATGGTGAACCCGTGTGTGTGTAGTTTGAAAATTTAAAGCACCATTTCTAATGATCCAAAAACATTTTATTTTTAGGATTTCTATCACATGGAGAGAAAGGGAACATAGTGAAATTGATAATGAAGTGATGGATGATCAAATGGCATTAGATGTCTTAAAAGGATGTGGTTTATTAAATAATTTGAAGATGCAAAACATGAAGGCAAACATCAAATTACCTCAAATTTTGATCCAATATTGGGATCTGGAAGAACATGCTTTCATCATTTGACCAAATTCCTCTAAGAATAGAAATAGAGGATGTCAATTTCATCACTGGTCTTTCCCGAAGACGAAAGAAGGTAAATTTGATGGGAGGGACAAGAGGGAGCCTCAGTGTAGAGGAATATGTACACATCTACTACCCAAGGAATACAAAGAAGATTGGAACTCAAATTCCAATTAAACATGTAGAGAGATTAGCCTTGATAATCCTTCTCTTTACAATTTCTAGATTGAATGGGTCAGCCTCTCTGCACCAAGCTTCTCGAGTTTCGATGAGTCTAACAATAAAGTGTCTTACAATATTTTTTTATTGGTGTACATCCCTCTTGAATAACATGAAAAAGAAACTTACATCCATTAGAAAAGGTCAAACAAAAAAAATCGGATATAGAACCACTTTGTGCTCCTTTTTCTTCAAGAGAGTACCAGAGCTTCAACCCAAGGTATTGTCCACCATTAGCAACCCGAGGGATCCTCGAATGGGCAAATGGGCTGATTTGATGAAGAGACTATGGGACCATGAGGTCCCTAGAAACACTTTCGATGACGAGTTCTTCTCCTAGTGGGAGCAACAAGTCATAGTTTTTGAGAACTACCTATTAGAGATCCATTTGGACACATCAACCCCAACCTACAGATGAGTACTATTAGGGCCCATCAAACCCTAATTCAATTGTTACATGCTAGTTTCCAGGAAAACTAGTATTTCTAGGAAATGCTAACCCTCTAGTTTTGGTAGCTAACCTGGAAACAACAGTTAAAGCAATTCACTATTTTTCCTATGAATGACAAATAAGAGAAAGATTGTAAAGATCCAACCTGTAACTTACACTTGATTCCTCGCTTGATCTCTCTCTCCTTTGGCTGATCTCGTTGCTTCTCCCCATACTTAACATGCTTGGAGAGTACCTTCACATCTACAGAAACATAGACCCGCCAAAGCATAATGATCCATAATTCATAAACATCATAAAATCAAAAGTATGATAAGCATATGACTACATTGAAAGATTACACAATCATAGGGGAAAAATCTTGAAAAGTTTTATTAATAGAAAGAAGGATTACAAAAAATAAGTTCGATCCAGCGCCATCCTCCTAGCTTCAAACCTTCTTCACCTCATGAACAGCTAGAAATTCCAACATTACAACAATACTTTGCCTCAATACTAAAACCATCAGCACTTCCTTATCACTTAGAAATATTCAGCCCCTAGATCTCTTGGATGAGGGATCCATTTATAGATGAGTGAAGGAGGTTGAGTCATCAATGATGATGATGAAGGCCTTTCTATTTTTAGGAATTGGTTCCATGAAAAAGGGGAATAGGAGGTGGATGTTTCCTAATTCCTTTGGTCATCCTTGGGCGAACTCAGATGGGAAGGTGGCACTGGAGAAGCTTCTAGAGGTTTCCATGAGTAACTGATTCTTTAAACTCTCCCAGAATTTTGTCTAAGCTTGACCATCACACCCTAAAGAGGGCCTAAATGTGATGCATAGCACTTAGATAGTGTGGCACCTGTTATGCATAGCACCCTAACATAGGGCTTCCTGCAATGATCTCTTTGAGGCAATTTTTGGATGAATTTTGTAATGGAACTTTTAGGGAATGAAGCATTTAGAGGACTTAGTTTCTTTAGGGCATAAAATAACTATATTAAGGGTTGATAAACCCTAATATCATCGACATGTGAGTTGGGGTTGATGTGCCCAATTATGTCTATAACAGTTGCCCCCTAAAGCATGAGGTCGTAAATATCTATGTCGGGTGAAGTGATTTATCATGATGATCAGAAGTTTTGAACTAGAAGGTGACCTGCATCAATTACAATACAATACATCATGATAATATGATTTTCTCATGAACTATCTGAGGGAGGCATTCTCATACTCAGCTTATAAAATTTCATTGCATGTACATAGATCAGATAGTCGTCTACAGATATAGACTTGTGATTCTAAAGATATAGATTTGTGATCCATGATTAGGGTGACCATCTATGTAAAGCCTTTGTACATTTTATTTGGTACTCCTAAATATACTGTAGCCCGGATGGATGAAACTAGATCTGGGGTCTTCAAACTCGTTCAATCTTCACTCAATGTACAAGTCTAACCATGTGAATAGATGTTCTGAGATCGAACATGGAGAGACATCGTCTGATTACCAGCCAATGATGTAAGCTGTTAATAGACACGAGAGGGATCACTGATAATGCTGATTATCCTCAAGGTTCTACAATACATCTCACAAGGTGTGAATGAATGATTCGATGTTGAAAACCATGCAAAATCTTTCGGTCAAAGGCCATTGATGTCAACCTGTCGCCGGAAGTGAGAAACGGTTTGTTGATGAATGCAAGCTTCAAAGCACTGAAAGGGTGTTTCTAAGTCAACTTCTTGGATGATGAGCTGATGTCGACAAGAAGTGACTCATCGTAGGAGGGCCTTTATATATTCCACATCTACGACACGAAACAAAGTAAATTATTTTTGGAGATGAAAATGAACTGACGACATAAGGTTCAGGAATGGCGGTCATGAAAATGAAGGTTTGTAGTATTGCAACGGATGAAACTTTAACTGGATGACTTCTCTTGAACATATCAACAACACTGAGATGAATTGGTAGTGTTGACCCAAAACAAAAGTGATGGATGGTATGATATAACAATGGTATGATAACCATCAAACGAAATGTTCCAGCCTAGCTTAATCACGGTGATGAAGTGAAAGTGTCATGTTCAAGAGCGACTTGCTACCATAAGTTCTCAAGATTTTTCCCATTTTCCCCAGTCATTGCTGACCAGCACCTCTTTATTTTTTATCAAGCTTGAGGAGGATAACATATTCTTATTCTATAATTCACCCTTCGGGCAAACCCATCGCTATTTGATGTTTTAACGAGTCTAGCGACGGTGAAACTTGGTCTTGTCTAGATAGACAAGTTTGTCGCTATTATTTTAACGAGTTTAATGACAAAGATAACTCGGTGCTTTTCATGTTTAGAGAGTTTGAAAAGGGACGAAAAGAAAAGTCCATAAGCTATTTTTCATAAAATAATCCCTCAGGTCCGAAAAAGGATAAAACAATACAAGAGAGATGTCATTTCCAATACTTTAACGAGCTGGAAAAGACAAGCGCTGGACTATCTCTTCTTGTTTAAAGAGTCTGAAAAGAGTTTAAAGAGGACTCTATGGTTTTCTTTTCATTTTTATATCAAAGCTCGAAAAGAGAATGAAAAGTTTGCTTGGTGATCAAAGATGCTCAATTTGCCATTAGCACATCGGATTCTATTTTCAGTCGTTCATCCTGCTCAAAACTCCACCAAAGATGATTAAAAATACATGTTTATGGATGAAAAATGAATAAAACCAAGATCTACTTGATTTACATGTAAAAGTAAATATAAAAAACAATTTTTGACAATTCATTTTCACCATTTCATTTCTAACATTGGATTTTGGAGCTCTGAAGTAGTTTTTTCCCCCAAACTTCACCAGCTGATTGAAAAAGATTCCGTGGATCATTTCTCGTGCCATCAGGACTAGATAGGAGCTATCCTCATGCTCTTCAATTGTTGTTGGGAAAAGTATCCAATATGGAATGACCCTATCCCACTCTAAGGGTGATAGTACCTCAACAACAACTGAATGCAAAGCTATTCAATATTACTTCTTTATGAGATGAGAGAGAGAAGAGAAGGATGATCCACTAACCGTTATCTTGCGCTAATGGTTGATCCACTCTTCACTCCTTGCTGCTTGCTCCCAGCTCCTTGCTCTTTCACCGGCCCAGCTACACAAAGATCCTATAAAAGCATAAGAAAAGGAAACTACAAGAAGCATACATCCATAATCGATTCAGGGATTAGCATAAATCAAATATACAAGCATCAATTCACCATGGAGACACATGCATATAGAAGAACCTCAAATGCTTTATTAATAGAAGAAGCAAAGTTCTGAGAGAGTTACAACCATAATAGGCCGAATCCAGCAACACCTCCCAGCAGAAAGAAATCTCCTCTTCACCTCCTTCAAGCAAATCACCCAATAGTTCTATACTCAAACCAACAAAACTTCCTTACTTGCACAAAATTCCAGCCTCCCTAGACCTCATGAGAGAGCTCTATATATAGGAGATTTGGAGAAAGGATGAGTCAGCTTGAGGCTGGCATGAAGCTGACTAGTGTCCTCTCCCACTTTAGTTAATCTTAAGTTCTTGAGTCCACTTGGAGATTCTTGCTTCCACTTGGAGATCAAGACCCTCTTACTCATCACAAGGCGAATTCCTTGACCCAAGTGTCAGTTTGGAAGCTTCCTGGGCAATTGACACCTTGCAGAATGACTGTGCCACTTGGCCAATCTCGCCCAGTGCAGGTAGCCTTCATTAGATTTGACATTCAGTGCAGGTACAGAGTGGAGCAGTTGACATTCAGCGCAGATGCTCAGTGGAGCAGCTGACATGATCCAGAAATAGCTTGTTTTTTAGTGTTTTCAGGTGGAGAACTGATTTTTAGTGCTGTGGTTTGCTGACCTTGTTCCTCTAAGGGTAAGAACAACATGTTTAGGGACTTTGGATCCCTCAGATTATTGACATTTCATGCTCCATGCTGTTAGGCACAAAAATGTCTATAACAGTTGCCCCCTAAAGTATGAGGTCGTTTATCGGGTGAAATGCTTTATCAGGAGGATCCGAAGTTCATTCAATCACTGAGTGGTGCCCTGCAATAAAATACAATACAATAAATTATTTTTCATTCTGCTTTCATGATCTAGCTGAGGCGGGCATTCCCATGCTCAGCTTTATAAATTCATTTTGGTACATATAACAGACGATCGTCTGATGATAGACTGATAATTCTCTGCTGAAATTATCATCCTTTGAGTAGGATGATCATCTGCTGCAATAATGTACATATCAAATGTCTTTATATTTCCTGAATATATATCGCAGCCTGGATGGATGAAACTAGATCCGGGGTCTTCAAACTCGTTCGATCTTCACTCTAAGTACAAGTCGATCCATGTGAGAATTACGCTGAAGTCGAACATGGAAAGACATTGCTTGATTACCGGTCAATAATGTAAACCGTTAACAAGCGCGAGAGGAATCACCAATAATGATAATGACCCTCAAGGTACTACAGTACAATTCACGTGGTGTGAATAAAATACTTGCCGTCGAACACCACGCAAAATCTTCTGGTCGAAGTTTGTTGATGTATACCTGTTGCCGGAAGTGAGAAACTTGCCATTGAGGCATGCAAGCTTCAAAGTACTGGGGGGGGGTATTCCTAGATCAACTTCTTGGATAAAGAGCTGAAGTCGACAAGAAGCGATCCGTCAAAGGAGGGCCTTAATGAATCCCACATCAGTGACATGGAACGGAGCTAATGATTTTAGTGGAGGTGAAAACAATCTGTGAAATATGATTCAGCGTGGCGATCATGGGTGGATGAAGGATAATGTATGGCAGTGGATGGGACACGGTTGACTCTTTCTGAACAACATCTCTTGAACATATAACGACACTAATGTGATGGATCGGCAGCATTACCCCAAATACAGATGGTTTGGCGAAGACCATGGTGATGAGACCGGTGAATGAAACAACCCAACCCGATGTGATACGGAGGACAAAGTGTCATGTTCAAGAGCGACTTGCTACCATTAAAGCTTTGAGGTTCTCCCAATTTTTTCCCCAGTCATTTCTGACCAGTACCTCTTTATTTTTTTCAAGCTTGAGGAGGATAACATATGCTTGTTCTATAACCTGCCCTTCGGGCAAGCCCATCGCTATGTTTTAACGAGCCTAGCGATAGGGAAACTCGTTCTCGTCTAAAGACAAGTTTGTCGCTATTTAATCATTTTAACGAGTCTAGCGACAAAGACAACTCAGTCCTTTTCATTTTTAGAGAGTCTGAAAAGGTACAGAAAGTTAACTCCAAAATTCCCTTTTTCGTCATCTAATCCCTTAAGTCCGAAAAAGAATAAAACAATACAGAAGGGATGAATTTTCGATAACTTTAACGAGCCGAATAAAACAAGCGTTCGACCTTTTTGTGCAATAATCCCTCAGGTCCGAAAAGATTAAAATCTAGAGGAGGGATAGCTCTTCCGGTCCTTTTAACGAGTTGGAAGGCCAAAACTCGGAAAACTTTTCATATTTTACGAGTCAATTGAAAAGAGCTCAAAGAAGACTCGTCTTTTGAGGAACGAGTGATAAACAGGGATAGCAGCAGATTCCAGGTACAGGTTGGAATTTTCCAATCACGGCAGTGTCACAAGGATGGCTAGGTGAAATCACTCTTCGCAGCTGTTCCTCAAAAAGGGTAAACAATCATATGGGGGTGAACGATCGGCCAAATGGAATGGAGGTGGCAAGTGCAAACACGACCAAGGCTTTTATGGCTAATAAATTTACGATCACAATGGTTATTTACCGGGATAGGTTCATTTTTTAATGAGCTTGAACTCTGGTGGAACCCTTGCTCACGCTTTTCTATTTTTTAACGAGCATAAATTCCGCGGCAAAACTGCTCGAACTTGCGTTTATTTTTTAACGAGCATGAACTTTGTGCTAAAACTGCTCAATGTATGGTCAAATTTTTGATCTTTTACCATTACTAGCTTTTCTCTTGTTTGATTTGCAGGGAACCTTGAAAAAAATGTCCCTTACATGGCGAGAACGAGAACATGAAGAGGAGGACATGATTGCCCTTCATGACCCGGTCACGGTGAACGCGCTGCGGAACTGTGGCCTGCTGAAGTTCTTCCGTATCTCTAGTATGAGAGCACAGATTTCTTTACTGCAGTATATGCTTGATGCTTGGGATCCAGTTAACCAAGTATTCCAGATTAGGGGGAAGACCATCCCCTTGACCATAGAGGACATGTACTTCTTGACTGGGTTGTCAAGACGAGGTGCCTTCGTTTCCTTATCAGGTACGGCCCGGGGGACTGATTCCACCAGAGATTATGTCTGCCAGTATTGCAGGGAAGGTTCTCAGCCGAGCAGAGACGGCAAGATTGTTATCCATGAGATTACTGACCGGGCTCTCAGGTCCATTCTGTTTACTATTGGTAGGATGGCCGGCAGCACAGCTCTACATGTTGCCAACAGGTCTTATATGCAGCACGCCTTGGAGTGTCTCCAACCGAAAGTATTCAACTGGTGTGATGCAGTACTTGTTTAGATGAAAAGTCAATTGACCAAGGTAAAGGATGGGAAGCTGAAGAACTTTGGATTTGGTTCTATTCTGACTGCCTTCGCCTTGGAGAAAATCCCACTGATGCAGCCTCAGTACATCATACTTGACCTGCCTTCTCCGACCGAGCCACGCATGCAGAGGTGGGTTGACCACATGTCTAGGCATGCAGGTCAACCTCAGATTACTTTTACTGAGGCCTTCTTTAGGTGGTTCGAGCGCTAGGAGATGGCGTTTTCTGAGTATCCATATGTGGGTATGGATTTCCGAGGTGATCCGGATTTGGTGCTACTGGATGGCGAGCAGTGGGGTGCCATTGGTAAACTCTTTGATCATATTACTGTTTAGTTTTATTATTCATAATGTTGTTGTGCTTTATTCTATCAAGACTTTTAATTGTACTCTTGGGTGCGTGCAGATATTGGTCCTGTTCGTCCGAGATCGCCAGCTGCTGCACCGGCAGGGGAGCCTGCTAGGAGAGTTGTTATCCGTGATCTTGACGACACCGAGACCCTTACAGCTGTGCAGGAGCAGGTTGAGAGCCTTACTCGTGGCCTTCCGGATGTACAGATCGACGAGTTACCTTTACAGATGCAGCGTCATACCATTTGCGTGCCTAGACGATGGACTCAACTCTTGCGCATGATTGCACAGGCCGTGACGTACTATCATGAGCACCACTAGGCTAGGGTGCCCCCTAGCATCTTTTTGAGTTTTTAGGTCATATGACCAATTTTGTCTTGGTTACAGAACATTATGTATGAACTTATATAAACAGCTTATATATTTTGATTTTCGGATTTTATTCTGGTTGATTTATGTGATCCATATGTACAATCTTTGATGATGTGTCCTTTTTATAAATGTTGCAAATGTCTATCTAACACATAGTTTGCTAATGAGTCGGTTAATGTGTTTAAATTTCTTGAAATATGTTGATATTGAATTGAATCAAATCGCCTTTCCAAGAACTTAACCCTTAGGAACGTGCGATAAATAGCTAGATTGCGAACATAATATATACCATTGAGTTGTAGTATCACGAGCTGTGAGTCTAGCCTGACAATTAGTCGGCGTATGCCACGTGTGATGGCATCAGAGAGTATTTCTATCAATGCGCTATACTCAGCGATGTTATTCGTTGATTGCCCAATACATACACCTCTGAAACTTACTAACTCGCCGCTTGGATCAAAAATGGCCCAGGTCGCGGAAGACAGGTTCCGCGAACTACGACTCGCTCCGTCGGCATATCCAACACATGTCTCCATAAGGTTCGACATCTGCCACAAATGAAAAAGGTGGATCACTCGACTAGAACAAATACTTTAGCGAAAACAAAATACAACAAAAGCATGCAGGTTACTATTTAAGCATAGTAACACTTGAGGTACAACCCGTTGTGGGGCTGCGCCAGTGGAATTCCATCGTAATCCATTAACTCGTAGGCTCCTTTTGCTAACACCCTTTTAACAATATAGGGGCCCATCCATAAGGACTTGAATTTACCTGCTCCCAATTTATCGGATTCTTGATCATAAAGCAAGACCAAATCACCTTCTGAGAAGACACGGGATTTGACATTTTTGTCGAACTGAGCCTTGACTCGTTTCTTATGGGCCTCGTTAGCCAAAGCGGCATCACGACGGGTTTCATCCAACTGGATTAATTCCAAGAAACGAGCCTCTTCCTCTGAAGTTCCGGGGAGGAGGTCGATCGCGAGTTTAAGCGACGAAATTTCGCACTGGATTGGCAAGACTGCTTCCCGGCCATACACCAATTGAAAAGGCGTGAAGCCGGTTGCGTTCTTTACCGAGGTCCGGTAAGCCCACAAAGCTGAGTACAGGATTAGGTGCCATCTTCTTTTATGAACCCCAATCATCCTTTGCAACATACACTTCAGGACCTTGTTGATTGCCTCAACTTGTCCGTTGGCTTGCGGATAATATGGGGTAGAGCTGTCGTGAGATAGCCCTAACTTGGCAGCTAATTCGACCATCATGTGATTGCGAAAATGCGATCCATGATCTGTAACTATAGCTTGTGGTACGCCGAACCTGGCGACTACATGATTGAAAAAGAAAAGGGCAGCTGTTTCACCAGTGTTATCCAATGTAGGCATCGCCTCGGCCCATTTGGTAAAATAGTCAACAACGACTATTATATACCCATGCCCCCCGGTCGAGGTGGGGTTACATTGCATGAAATTGATGCCCCACTGGGCAAAGGGGCCAACAGCAACTATAGGCTGCAAGAGTGCGGGTGGTCGTCTGGTTTTGCTATCAAAGATTTGACAACCATGGCAACTTCTGACTGTTGTTATGCAATCTTTGAACATGGTTGGCCAGAAGTATCCTGCTCGTAAGATTCTTTGTGCTGTTGCATATCCAGACTGATGCCCCCCACACGCGCCTGAATGACAATCATTCAGGGCTTTTTCGGCCTCCTCATGGGTAAGGCACCTCCTCAGAACTGTATCGACACCACGACGGTAAAGTGTATCACCGACGATCATGTAGTCTTTTGCTTGGTATCGTATACGTTTTTGTTCTGAGTGAGAGGTATTAGACCTAAATTTTTGGGTTTGGAGATAAACTATGATATCTCCATACCACTCATCGCTTGCAGATATGAGAAACAAACTTTCGTCCACGATTGACTCTTCCGATGTTTCATCGTTGGACGACGATGGGAAGTCACATAATAATTCTGTGAAAACTAGAGCTTTCTTTGATTTGGATTTTACAAATTCCAGATCAAACTCTTGAAGGATCGCTATCCATTTTGAATATTTGCCCCCCAGAAACTGTCGCGACAGTATATAAGTCATGGGGTTGCAATCTGACAAGATGGTAGTTTTCCGAAAGAGGACATAATGTCGAAACCTTTGAATCGCTTGAACAGCCGCAAGAGCTAGTTTTTCAACATAAGAATATTTACTTTCTGTATCGTTTAAGTTTTTACTTAAATAATAGATAGGATGTTCAATTCCATCGATTTCTTGAACTAAAACCATTGCAATGGTCGTATCCGCTACAGCCAGATACAGGTTAAAATCTCTTTGATAGTCTGGGGCGTACATTAATGATGCTTTTACTAGACAATCTTTCAGAGAATCAAAGGAAGCTTGCGCCACATGGTCCCAGACAAAAGGTACATCCTTTTTCAAAAGACGAGTATAACCTTTAGCAAGTTCTGCGTAATTTGGAATGAACCTCCTCAGAAAGTTTGCTTTCCCTTCGAGTTTCTGAATCTGAAGCAAATTTGAAGGTGGAGGCAAATTAATGATTGCCTGAACCTTACAGGGGTCGAGACGGATCCCATCTTTAGAGACTACAAAGCCAAGTAAACGACCAGAACCGACGCAAAACACACATTTGTGTGGGTTGAGTCTTATCTTGTAGTGTCGGCAACGTAGAAATATCGCTCTTAAATGCTGCGGATGATCAGTCCGCTTTCGCGAATGAGCCAGAAGATCGTCGAGATAAGGTTGAACAATGTTCTTGATGTCATGGAAGGCATAATTCATCGCCCTCTGAAACGTCGCCCCTGCGTTTTTTAAACCAAAGTGTAATTTTCGATAAGCGAATGTGCCCCACGGACAAATAAATGCAGTCTTTGACTGGTCCTGTGGGCGGATATTTATTTGATTATACCCGAAGAATCCATCCATAAATGAAAAGATTTCACATCCGGCGCATTCATCAATTATCTGGTCGATGAAGGGTGTAGGATAGTTGTCCTTCGGACAAGCATGGTTTACATCCCTATAATCGACACACACTCTAATCGTCCCTTGTTTCTTCATAAAAGGGACAATATTCGATACCCAATCGGTTAAAGGAACTGGGTAGATGAATCCAACATGGAGAAGTTTTTCAACTTCTGCCTTAATGGCAGCGGCTTTCTTCGGGTGCACTTGCCGAAGCCGTTGTCTTACTGTTATAGACATTTTTGTGCCTAACAGCATGGAGCATGAAATGTCAATAATCTGAGGGATCCAAAGTCCCTAAACATGTTGTTCTTACCCTTAGAGGAACAAGGTCAGCAAACCACAGCACTGAAAATCAGTTCTCCACCTGAAAACACTCAAAAACAAGCTATTCCTGGATCATGTCAGCTGCTCCACTGAGCATCTGCGCTGAATGTCAACTGCTCCACTCTGTACCTGCGCTGAATGTCAAATCTAATGAAGGCTACCTGCGCTGGGCGAGATTGGCCAAGTGGCACAGTCATTCTGCAAGGTGTCAATTGCCCAGGAAGCTTCCAAACTGACACTTGGGTCAAGGAATTCGCCTTGTGATGAGTAAGAGGGTCTTGATCTCCAAGTGGAAGCAAGAGTCTCCAAGTGGACTCAAGAACTGAAGATTAACTAAAGTGGGAGAGGACACTAGTCAGCTTCATGCCAGCCTCAAGCTGACTCATCCTTTCTCAAAATCTCCTATATATAGAGCTCTCTCATGAGATCTAGGGAGGCTGGAATTTTGTGTTGAAAATAATACTGAGAGGGGGGGTGAATCAGTATTATCTAGAAATTTACAAAATCTTCCTTATTTGATCTTTTGAATTATTCTTGCATATCAGTACCATAAAATAATGAGCATGAATAAAGAAAATAGACAGTCACACCAAAGAACACAAGATGTAAGGTGGAAACCCAATGCGGGAGAAAACCACCTGCTGCAATATGTCTCTATCTTCTTTCAAAAAATTCTTTTTACAATGATTTTGTACTGGTGCAGTCCTTTACCAGCACGCAGGCTGCAACCTGCAGAGAGCTACAACTCTCTCTCGTTTTCCAGTCTCTCCTGGAAGGGAGCTACAACCCCCTACTTCTTTTCATGAAGAATCAAATGATCAACAAGTATACAACAGATACAGTCTACTACAGATATCAGATCAGTAATTACAGAAACAACCCAGAACACCTTATGAACAGAAATATACAGTCAACAGATCATCTTAAGACAGGGACGCATATTTTCTTTCTGTGGCCTGCGACTGGACGCAGTCTACCTTCTGCTGTTCTGCGTGCAGACGCACTGTTCCTCTATGCTTTGCTGCGACCGGCGCACCCAGCAACACTATCGCGCCGCGTCTTTCGCTTCAGGGACGCACCCAATAACACAGTCGCGCCGCGTCCTCTGCCTCAGAGACGCACCTGAGCCTTTACTGTACTGCGTCCCGGCGCACTTGCCCTTCACTGAACCTGCGTCCCTTCAGATATAAAAGATATGAGGACTTCAGAACTGACCCAACCACTCAGATCTACAGATCTGATCATGCGCCAAAGAGATCACAGTCCATTAGAAGATTCGCCCTCATAGATCTGGACTAGATCTCACCAAAAGATATTCAACCAAGATGATACTCAATCCAAATGAACTCCTTTGCTTTATATAGGCAAGCTTCTCCCCAAAACATGGAACAATACCACGAGCCGACACCATAGAAACACAAAACCGTCGGCTAGATACCACACAAGAAACCCCCACGTGCTTTTCTCTACCTTGAAATGTGTGCACTGGGCGGACGCACCTCCTGAACGGCTGGCCTGCGTCCCTGGACGCGGGTTCTGCATGGTATACCTGCGGGGACGCACTTGCTGAACATATTTCCTGCGTCCTTCTTGATTTATCACCTGAATGGGTTTGCCATCAAGGACAACACCTGAATCATAATGTCAACAATCTCCCCCTTTGGACTTGATGGCAACCACATAATCTTCAACTTCATTCTCCCCCTTTGACATCAAGGGCAAAGGGTATGCTCCCCCTATGCTCATGCTTCTCCAGATCTGTAACCAGAAATCCATCATGAAGGAGATAGAGACATATTGCAGCTAATTTTGCAGCTATTTCCAAGATCTCCTTCTCCATAATGCCAACAATGCATTATGTGCTCCCCCTGAGCCTATACCACCAATAGGAAGATGATCAACAGTAAGATGATGCATCAACAACCCCCAACTTTTGCCTGAGGTATTCAAAAGTGTCCCTGGGCAACGGTTTGGTGAAAATATCAGCAACTTGTTCCTTAGAAGGAACATACTCCAACTTGACCTTCTGTTCAAGTACTTGTTCCCGGAGAAAATGGTACTTGATTGGTATGTGCTTGGTTTTTGAATGCATAACCGGATTCTTTGAGATGCTGATTGCACTTTTGTTGTCACATAAGATAGGGATTGGAGGTGTACAAGTGATTTGATAATCCTGCAAAGTCTGCATCATCCAAAGGAGTTGGGTGCAACAAGATGCAGCAGCAACATATTCTGCTTCAGCTGTAGACAAGGCAATTGAACTCTGTTTCTTGCTGAACCAAGAGACCAGTCTGGGACCCATAAAGAACGCACCACCACTTGTGCTTTTCCTGTCATCCACACTTCCGGCCCAATCTGCATCTGTATAAGCATGAAGAGTGAGATCTGTATCTCTAGGATACCATAAGCCATAATTTTGAGTCCCTTGAAGATATTTGAAAATTCTCTTCACTGCTTGAAGATGAGTCTCCTTTGGATTTGCCTGAAATCTTCCAACTATTCCAACTGCATGCATGATGTCTGGTCGGGTACCTGTCAAATATAGTAAACTTCCAATCATAGATCTGTAGGTTGGTTGATGTACTGCTGCAGATTCATCATTTGCACTGAGACTACATCCTGTGACCATGGGTGTACATACTGGTTTTGCATCTTCCATGCCATATTTCTTCAAAATCTGCTTGAGATACTTGGTTTGAGATAAAAGGATTCCTCCTTTCTTTTGTTGGATTTGCAAACCAAGGAAGTATGTCAGTTCTCCTAGCAAGGACATTTCAAATTCTTTCTGCATGACCGAGGCAAAGCTTTGACTCATAGCTTCTTCATTGCTGCCAAAAATAATGTCATCTACATACACAACAAGTATTAGTAATTTGTCATTTTCAACTTTTATATAAAGATTGCTATCTGCTGAACCTTTTGAAAAACCTTGTTGATGAAGATATTTGTCCAACCGGTAGTACCAAGCCCTTGGAGCTTGTTTGAGACCATAGAGAGCCTTTTTTAATCGGCATACAAGATTTGGATCATTTCCAAGAATGAACCCATCTGGCTGTTCAATGTACACTTCTTCATCCAAGTCTCCATTCAGAAAGGCTGATTTCACATCCATTTGAAATACTTTGAAGTTCTGACAACTTGAGAGAGCAAGAAACATTCGGATGGCCTCAAGTCTTGCAACAGGAGCAAAAGTTTCTTCAAAGTCTATTCCTTCTTGCTGCGCATACCCTTTACAAACAAGTCTGGCTTTGTTTCTAATTACTTCTCCATTTTCATTTAATTCATTTTTGAAGCCCCATTTTGTTTCGATAACATTCTTATCCTTTGGTCTAGGAACCAGCTCCCAAGTGTTGTTCTTTTCGATTTGCTCAAGTTCTTCATCCATTGCTTTCACCCAACATTCATCTTTGCATGCCTCTTTCACATTTTGTGGTTCAGTAGAGGAGAGTAATGCCAAATAACTTGAAGCTTCTGCAACTGTTCTTCTAGTTTGTATACCTGCTTCTTTCTGTCCCATGATCTGAGATTCTGGATGGTTCTTTTGAACATATCTGGATGGAGTCTTTTCTTCTATTCTTGTTCGTTCTTCTGATTCTTCGTGAGGTTCTTCTTGAGATTGTTCTTGCGGTTCTTCTTCTTCATCATTCTGTCTTTGAGGGTAGCTTTCATCTTCTTCGATGTCTTCACGATGTATTTGCCTAGGAATGTATCCCTTCTCATCAACCACTACATCAATGCTGTCAACAATTCTGCCAAGTCTTTTATTGTAGCATTTGTATGCTTTGCTATGTGGAGAGTAGCCAAGAAGAATACCTTCATCTGCTCTAGGATCAAGTTTGCCAAGCTGCTCCTCAGTATTCTTGATATAGCATTTGCTCCCAAAGATTTTGAAGTGCTTTACCGAAGGAGTTTTACCACTCCAGAGCTCATGAGGAGTTTGAGTGCTGTTCACTCGAACATTTGTCTTGTTGAGAATAATAACCGCCGCATGTGCAGCTTCACCCCAGAAGGTTGCAGGAGTTCCTGATTCATCAAGCATAGCACGAGCCATTTGCTGGATTGTTCTGTTCATTCTTTCAACTACTCCATTTTGCTGAGGAGTTCTAGCTGTAGAAAATTCTCTCCTTATCCCATGTTCATCACAGAAATCGAAAAATTCATTTGAAGTAAATTCCCCACCTCTGTCGGATCTGAGGCACTTAATTTTGTGACCTGATTCATTTTCAACCAAAGCTTTGAAGGATTTGAATTTTTCGAATGCTTCATCTTTGTGCTTCATAAGTCCTAACCAAACAAACCTGGAGAAATCGTCAATAAATAATATCAAGTATTCCTCTCCTCTAGGTGTTCTTTTTCTGAATGGTCCACATACATCTGTATGTACTAGCTCAAGAGGCATGCTGGCTGATCCTTCTTTCTCTGGAAAGTTAGTTCTGGTTTGTTTTCCAAACTGACATGATCTGCATATGGTGTTGTCAGGAATTTTGATATCTGGAAGATCGCGAACTGCCTGATATTTGCAAGCTTTCCTTATTTGTGAGAAGCTTAGATGTCCCAACCTTCGATGCCATAACCAGTGCTCTTCATCCTTGCTTAGATAGCATTGTTGTTGTCCTTCATCAAATATGTATAGATTATTTGGAGTTCTTTTTCCTTTGAGAACTGTTTTACCTGTATCAAGATCACGAACAAGACATCCATTTGATCTGAATATAACCTCGGTTCTTTGATCACACATCTGGCTGACACTTAGTAGATTATGCTTTAGTCCATCAACAAACAAAACATTTCCAGCCTTAACATCTTCTTTTAAAGGAGCAATACCTTTTCCTTTTATAGTTGCAGGAGTATCATTTCCAAAAGAGACTTTCTTTCCCTTTTCTAAATTAGAATAAGATTCAAGTTTTTCTTTATCACCTGTCATATGCTTCGAACATCCACTGTCAATGTACCATAGATTTTCTTGTCCTTCTGCATAAAATGCTATCCCACATCTTTCTGTTTGAGGTTCCTTTATTCTCCATGTTTTGGTGCCTGAGGCTTGTTCCTTTTTCTGTTCTTTTACCTTTCTTTCCGGAAACCTGCTTCTGCATTCAAAGTCTTCATGTCCAAAATTATTGCAAATAGAACATTCAACTTCATTTTCAAGAGCTGAAAAGTTGTTATAGGTCCTTTTTGTAATCCCTGTCATACTTCTTTGTTTTTGAGCTTCCCTAGTCATGATTGTTTTATACGCAACACATTGAGCTGCTTTGTGACCAAAGTTATGGCAAGAAAAGCATTGTCCATTGAAGAAGCTTCTGCGATTATTGAATCTACCAGCCAACTGATTGTAATTTCTATTTTCATCTATTCTTGAACCAAATTGGGAAGATTTTACCTGTGGCTGGTTGTGGCTTTTGTTCACCCTTAAGCTGGATTGCCCCTGATAGTTTCTGTTTGACATTTGTCCCTGCTTTACCTGATGATCTTCCTTGTGCTCTTGCTCATTTCTTCTTGCTGCATCAAGATAACTTTTTGAAGTGGATGCTTGAGAAGTTTCTCCATTATAGCCCAGACCTGTCTTATTTAGTGGAGACCGCTGCACACTGATAATCTCATCCAAAGTTTCAGATCCTTTGACAAACTTGAGATTAATAGTTTTTGTTTTCTCAATTTCTTTTCTAAGACCAACAATTTCACCTTCTAATTTTTCAAGATGTTTTTCCTTTTCATCAATTTGAGATTGTAGAGTATCAATAATCATGTTCTTTTCTTCTATACATCTCTTGAGTCTAGTAATTTCATCATAAAGGTTATCCACATCTACAGCATCCTCATAATCATCATCTTCAAATGCCATTAACAATCTATATTTATTACCTTGTTCATCTTCATCACTGTTTGATAAGCCATCACTATCTTCATGGGTGTAGTAGCTTTTCTTATTTGCACTTTGTTTCTTGTTCCATCTAACTGGTTCCTTTCCTTTATCCTTATAAGAGCATTTTGCAGCATAATGACCTACTCTTCCACAAGCAAAGCATTTGAAAGGTAGCTTACCTCTGAACCTTCCAGAACCCCTTTGAAGATTTCTGACAAAATTTGATTCTTCTTCCTCTTCTTCTGGATCATGACTTGCTTCATAGTGATCTTCTTTGCCTGATGCTTTAAAAGCAGCCTCCCTTCTGTCTGATGGTCCTCCCTTTCTCATTTCATAAGCAGTTAGAATTCCATGTAGCTGAGACATAGTAAGAACACGGAGATTTTCTTTTTCTTCTATTGCAGATACTTTAGATTCAAACTTGGGGGATAATGATCTTAGAATCTTTTGAACTACTATAGACTCCTTTACTTCTTCACCCAAATTTTTCATACAATTTACAATCTCATCTACCCGAAGAAAATAATTAGCCACACTTTCATCATTATACATCTTGAGAGTCTCATATTGAATCCTGAGAGTTTGAAGTTTAGCTTGTTTTACCTGTTCATCTCCTTCATAGCTTGTGATCATTTTGTCCCATATTTCTTTTGCTGATTTGAAGTGCATTACCTTCATGAATTCTGTTTGGGATATACTTCCTAATAGAGTACTGATTGCTTTTGCATTTGTTTCGTACTTCTTTTTCTCAGCTGGATCTATAGGAGTAGCTGAAGGAAAAGCATAGCCTGTTTCTACAATGTCCCAAACTTCAGTACCAAGAGATTGAAGATATGCAGTAACTCTTACCTTCCAATAATTGAAGTTTGTCCCATCAAAAACCGGTGGCCTGATTGATGCTTCTCTCTCGTAGTTGCTCATGATGAACGATCTACCTTCAAGCGATCAAGCTTTTCTGAAGGACCTGCTCTGATACCAATTGTTGAAAATAATACTGAGAGGGGGGGTGAATCAGTATTATCTAGCAATTTACCAAATCTTCCTTATTTGATCTTTTGAATTATTCTTGCATATCAGTACCATAAAATAATGAGCATGAATAAAGAAAATAGACAGTCACACCAAAGAACACAAGATGTAAGGTGGAAACCCAATGCGGGAGAAAACCACCTACTGCAATATGTCTCTATCTTCTTTCAAGAAATTCTTTTTACAATGATTTTGTACTGGTGCAGTCCTTTACCAGCACGCAGGCTGCAACCTGCAGAGAGCTACAACTCTCTCTCGTTTTCCAGTCTCTCCTGGAAGGGAGCTACAACCCCCTACTTCTTTTCATGAAGAATCAAATGATCAACAAGTATACAACAGATACAGTCTACTACAGATATCAGATCAGTAATTACAGAAACAACCCAGAACACCTTATGAACAGAAATATACAGTCAACAGATCATCTTAAGACAGGGACGCATATTTTCTTTCTGTGGCCTGCGACTGGACGCTGTCTACCTTCTGCTGTTCTGCGTGCAGACGCACTGTTCCTCTATGCTTTGATGCGCCCAACGCACCCAGCAACACTATCGCGCCACGTCTTTCGCTTCAGGGACGCACCCAATAACACAGTCGCGCTGCGTCTTCTGCCTCAGAGACGCACCTGAGCCTTTACTGTACTGCGTCCCGGCGCACTTGCCCTTCACTGAACCTGCGTCCCTTCAGATATAAAAGATATGAGGACTTCAGAACTGACCCAACCACTCAGATCTACAGATCTGATCATGCGCCAAAGAGATCACAGTCCATTAGAAGATTCGCCCTCATAGACCTGGACTAGATCTCACCAAAAGATATTCAACCAAGATGATACTCAATCCAAATGAACTCCTTTGCTTTATATAGGCAAGCTTCTCCCCAAAACATGGAACAATACCACGAGCCGACACCATAGAAACACAAAACCGTCGGCTAGATACCACACAAGAAACCCCCACGTGCTTTTCTCTGCCTTGAAATGTGTGCACTGGGCGGACGCACCTCCTGAACGGCTGGCCTGCGTCCCTGGACGCGGGTTCTGCATGGTATACCTGCGGTGACGCACTTGCTGAACATATTTCCTGCGTCCTTCTTGATTTATCACCTGAATGGGTTTGCCATCAAGGACAACACCTGAATCATAATGCCAACATTTTGTGCAAGTAAGGAAGTGCTGTTGGTTTGAGTATAGAACTATTGGGTGATTTGCTTGCAGGAGGTGAAGAGGAGATTTATTTCTGCTGGGAGGTGTTGCTGGATTGGGCCTATTATGGTTGTAACTCTCTCAGAACTTTGCTTCTTCTATTAATAAAGCATTTGAGGTTCTTCTATATGCATGTGTCTCCATGGTGAATTGATGCTTTTATATTTGATTTATGCTAATCCCTGAATCGATTATGGATGTATGCTTCTTGTAGTTTCATTTTCTTGTGCTTTTACAGGATCTTTGTGTAGCTGGGCCGGTGAAAGAGCAAGGAGCAAAAAAGAGCGTTATATATTTCCAGTTCTGAAGGGGAACAACCTTTGCCGACATAAATATTCTCTACAACATCTGTTTTGGTCGAGATATTTATGGCTATAGTCTCTTCAATATTGGATAGGTTTCGCTCGGAATCCACCGTATTTACAGTATTTGTTAGGAATTCAAATACTGAAGGGTGATAAAGGTCACTTTGAGTATCTTCTCCATATTCCGGAAGAAGGGAACGATGGTGGTGATCATTCCATGGTGCCCCCTCAATCATCATTGATTGTAAGATTCCTTCGTCAGTCCCATGTACTTTCGACCAAGGATCTAGTGGGGTTCCATATTCTCTAGACCTATCCACCCAAACGCTTGACGAGCATTGATTTGGGCTCGCCTCCCATGCCTGAAACATTGATTGCTACAATATTTCCAAAGGGCTCGGGGACAACACCATTGCATGATCCATGTTGACCTTCGTAGAAGATATCATGTTGCAGGTCGCTACAGACGGTACATTTCCTGTATAAAGAGGAGGTGGTAGCGCGAAAGTTCCCATAAATATGGGGTCTTTCAATAATCCTACTCCGATATCTTGAATTGAATGGTTACTTTCATCGATCATGGGAATGCTTCCTGTAACTTGTGAACCATTTGGGAGGAAATTCTGTTGGTCGACGATCGTAATCCCTCCTTCAAACGGGAATGCGATCTTCCTAAAATAAGTCGACACGACAGCTTCCATGGCATAAATCCATGGTCTTCCCAGTAGGATGTTATAATCAAGATTTCCATCAATGACTTCAACATCAATTTCTACTGTTTTTCCTCCTAGTTCAACTTTCAAGTTGTTAAGGATACCGTAAGGGGTATAAGTCCTTCCGTCGAAAGCTTTTAATGTCGTCGATGATCGAGACAAGGTTGGAGATCCTAAATTTTTCCAGCAGCTCATCGACATAATACATGTCGATGCCCCCTCATCAATAATCGTTCTGTGAACAGTTTTGTTGAGGGCTTTCACTTGAATAAGAAAATCTAGTTGAGCCGGTAACTGAGGATCATATCCCTTGTGATCAAAGGATACAAGATTGGAATCCTTAGGATCTACCCCACCAATTGCTGATAACAACGCCTGCCTTTGGGTTGGACAATTTTGTAGCACCTCAAGAGTCGACATAGCGGATGGCGATTGGGCCAAATCTTCCACTATGTTATAATGCTGTGCCGCTCTGGCGCGAGGATTAAATGTCGACTTGTGCACTACACCCTTTGGCGGTTTTATTGTTAATTCAGGGATGATGGGTGGTACAACTTCTGTCGAAGTTGTTGTCGAACTACTTGGTTGATCTTTACCTTTTTCGTTGGACACCTGAGGATTCCCATAATCTTTGTTCCTTGTCGAAATCAAAGCATCATTCTGTTGTTTCGAGATCGACAACATAAGTATTTGTGACGGGGAAGCATTTCCACTATCAACCAGATTTTGACCTGGGTTAGGAAATGGATCAGTTAACACAGCTGATGTTTGGGAACTTTTAAAGAACCTCTTTAACTCAGCTTTGAATGGGCAATTCCTTGTGTAATGATCCTCATCATCACATATCTGACATGGATAAATTTGTTTCCCTTTCCCAGGAGGGTTTGAAGAATTTTCCTTAGGCGATGATTCACCTTGTTTTTTCTTCTTCCCTTTGTTTTATTTCTTTTTCTTGCTTCCTGGTTTATTGGTTTCTTTGCCTTTATCTTCTGATACGACATTTACTTCCGAAGCAGGAATTTCTCCTTTTGCATTTTGATCCGAATTCTTACGGGCTTTCTTTGCGGAAGCCTTTATCGATTTCGTGTTTGCGGTGCCAATCACGCCATCACCGGCATGAGAGTCACTATTTGATTTAGGAGGGGGAGGAATTGAAAATTCCGGTCTAGGGGCGTCAGGTATTTTGTCATAGAGCATGCCGGACTGGGTATAAACCAAGTCCAAATACTGTGCACGAGCAATAACTTGCTCCTCTGTTACGACTCCCCCCTTGGCCACATCTTCCATAATAGCCGGAAGTAACGACTTTATAAACCATTCAGCTAATAGCTGATCGGGAACATATGTTTTCACCATCCTACGACGACGATGCCACTCATGTATATGATCAGATATATGGGTAGCAGTTGTCTGTTTGAAGTTGGTTAATATTTCTGTTCCCGTTTCATACCTTATCGGTAATTGAAAGTGGGTTAAGAAGGTCGTGGCTAGGGAACTAAAGTTGTCGAAAGAGGCTCTTGGCAACTCAATATACCATTTAGCCGCTGGACCTGTCAATGTCCTATGAAAAAGGAGAAGTCTTATCGAATCGTCGTTAAGGGTGTTCGACGAACACCACAGATGAAAGGTCATCACGTGATTCGATGGGTCTTCACTTGGATTTCCATTGAATTTAGGAATGTCAGATGGAAGTTTATGAGGAATCGCTGGCCACCAAGGGGCATAAGCAATCAGATCGTTCGTTAACCGATGTAAATCAGGTAACTCTAAAGTTGCCACGAATGGTAACTGTTGATTCAGGTTAGGCGAAGCGTAACCAGGGTACGATGGAATCGCTTGAGCAGTGGGTCTTTGCATACCAGCATAATGTAATTGATGTTGGTATGACTGATACTGTTGGTGGATTTGACCACTGTAAAGCGGTTGGTTTTTACCGTTTTGGATATACGGTTGTCCACTATTCGCAAAGATCTGCTGCTCAGAACCTTGGTATACTTGCTGGAACTGCAGTTGTTGGTATTGTACAAGCCATGGTTGTGACGCCATCTTCTATTGCGCCATGCTAACCATTGGACCAAGGTGTGGGGTAATTGTACCCGTTCGTACCTCTGTCGACCCACCAGTTGGCGATTGTGGTTGTGACCCATGGTCAAGCGACTGTTGCATTACAACCTGAGAAATCTGAGGTTGACATATAACAGGTATCGCTTGAACTTGCGACACGGTTAAAATAGTCGGTGTGGTTGGGATGTTCATCACAGGTACACACTGTTGCATAGAATATACAATCCTTGGTTGTTGAGGTAGCATAGGTACCCAACTACTTGATGCAATTCATTGTTGTGAACTCACGTATGGGTACCCTCCCGGAGGGGGTAATGAAAGGGAATATTGCCCCCCATACGGTAGCAATCCGGAATTAAAAGGGATTGATGGCCCAGATCGACCTCCATGAGGATCAATCTGTTGAGTCTCAACATAAGAGTTGCCGGGTATTACTCCGGATGAACAAACTGGAACAGACCACACTGTCGAAATAGTCCCTTGGTGGACTCCTTCTAGCTGTTGAGAACTAGTTGGGACAGCTGGTATGTCGGCAAACATCGTCGGAGTGACGGCAGGAGCTTCTGCTGTCACTGTGTCATTTGACACAGTCCTAGATGATGACAGTTGTTCAGACATTTTAAGTCTATCCAATAGATTGCCTAACGATTCTACAGGAACTTCCACTTGTGGTGGATTAACTTCTGATGAAGGAAATAGAGTGACCCCGACTCCAAAATGAGTTGGAGTACTTGCTTGCGGATCTTCTACAATTTCCTCTATCGCAATCAAACCCGGTGGAAGAGGAAGACCGTCAGGTCCGTAAAATATTTCTGGTGCCGAAGAAGTGGTTGCTTCGACAGCGACAGTTGTTTGAGGAACAAAACTCTTTGGACCGGTTACGGATGGAACTGGTTCAGTTACACAAGTATTTGCCCCTAGACTAGGATCAGTATTACTGTCCTTCTGTGGCTGTTGAACTTCTTCTATAGAGGCAGGGTTTCCAGAAATGTTAGGAGTAACCGGAACCTCAGATGTAGTTGGAACACTTGTTCTAACTTTCAAAGGAGATTTTGAACCGATTAAACGAGTTCGCTTTGCCCATACTGTTTTCGATTCCGGAGACAAAGACAGTTGACTCGTAAGCCTCCGCGAACGACGGGGTTTCAATTGACTTTCTTCCACGATTTCAGATTACTTCATCAACCAAAATATTAAAAGGGGAAATTTGTGTTTCCGAATTGAATGAATTTTATTAGACGCTTTTAGACACAACTTTCTTTTTCACTTTTTAAGAGTCGAGAAAAAGCTAAAGATGACTCTAGTCTCCTTCGATGTATTAACGAGCCCGAAGTGACAAATGCTCAGTTGGACTTTTTCAGTTATAGAGTTTGAAAAAGGCCAAAAGAAACTGCTCTGGAGCTCTAGGCAGAGGGTGTGCCAAACTTTTCGCAAAACCACAAAATACGTTTTACGGTACGAGTGGTCGATCTTCGTGAATGCTGTGTTCACTGCATTGCGATCAATAGGGCGGCTGACACGGTTTCCTATGGATAAAGGCTTTGATACTATAGGGGTCTCCCAATATATACGCGATGGTACGTGGGAGCACAAGTCCGTATTAGTGCCACCGACTCTCATGAGGAATCACCCACCTTCGTCGAGATCGACAGTCACTACGTTTAACGACGCCGGAACACGTCTCTAGCTTAGACCTCTAGATGTTTGTGTTATGTTTCAAAGCGTTGTTAGGTTCATTCAATATATTTTAAGTTGATCTTTTTAAAGTTTGCCTTTCAAGGTTCACCACGAGATGTATTGATACAAATTCCTAAATGCAGTCTAAGATGAGAAGCAAGCTTTTTCAATCTTTTCGACTTATGAAAATCTTAACTACTGAGGTAAAAGAGAGAAAAATTCTTTTCACACAGATAAAATAGCACTCGATAATGCACTTTTTCCCTAAATCAACATACAAACTTAATGCAAAATGCAAAAATGCAGGTATTTCTTTTCTCTTCCTTAATGTTTGTGCAATACAAAAAGAAAGCTGTTGTATAACTTTGAATTCAATTTCAAGCGAAAGCAAACAAGTTTGTCCAAAATCGAAAGACACCTTAAGATTTACTTGTTTCGACACTAGAAATATATAAATTCAAACCATATGACGAAAGCGAAAAGCTCAATCATCTATGAACCATAAACAAAGTAACTCTTAAGATCAGAACGACACTTAATCACAGGTCTAGATCTAAGAGGCCACAACAAGACTAGTTCACTTTCGTTATGGGAAACTGTAAATGACATAAGAAATACAAAAGAACAAACACAGTTTCTTTATACAACCGAGGCAGAATAGTGACAAGGAAAGTTGGTTTCAGATAGGCACATTGACTGGCAACAAACAACAAAAACAAGAGTGAAAACAGGGCAAGAAACAGCAGGAAACCCCAGTAGCACAAGGCAAGACTGGTCCAGCGTAGGTGGAACACTGCCTGTTTGACCTTCAGCGCAGGTAGCCCCTTCGGGAACTGCGCTGAAATGCAAACAACCTTTGTACAGCCTGCACTGAAGAACGAAACTTTCGTTTCTCTTGGTTTCCGGGTCACAAATTGCTAAAAAATTCACAGTTTTTGCTCAAATCAGAAGCTATCAGTCAAGGACACACTAAGGGATGGAAAGGAGGATGAAAAGTTATCACTAAGAGCTTATTAGAGTCCTTGTGGATCAGCTCTTCAAATCATAAACTCGCCCAGAAACTGAGCTAGAGTAGCTGCCCTCTACTTTGTATTTGATAGATCCAAATACAGTTCGATTTGGTACTCCCTTTGTTTATGAAATGAATAGAAAAAACACAAACAACCAACAAGATACGATGCCCAGCGGAGTCGGCAATTTGTTGTTGGGAAAAGTATCCAATACGGAATGACCCTATCCCACTCTAAGGGTGATAGTACCTCAGCAACAACTGAATGCAAAGCTATTCAAGATTACTTCTTTATGAGATGAGAGAGAGAAGAGAAGGATGATCCACTAACCGTTATCTTGCGCTAATGGTTGATCCAGTCTTCACTCCTTGCTGCTTGCTCCCAGCTCCTTGCTCTTTCACCGGCCCAGCTACACAAAGATCCTGTAAAATCACAAGAAAAGGAAACTACAAGAAGCATACATCCATAATCGATTTAGGGATTAGCATAAATCAAATATACAAGCATCAATTCACCATGGAGACACATGCATATAGAAGAACCTCAAATGCTTTATTAATAGAAGAAGCAAAGTTCTGAGAGAGTTACAACCATAATAGGCCCAATCCAGCAACACCTCCCAGCAGAAAGAAATCTCCTCTTCACCTCCTTCAAGCAAATCACCCAATAGTTCTATACTCAAACCAACAACACTTCCTTACTTGCACAAAATTCCAGCCTCCCTAGACCTCATGAGAGAGCTCTATATATATGAGATTTGGAAAAAGGATGAGTCAGCTTGAGGCTGGCATGAAGCTGACTAGTGTCCTCTCCCACTTTAGTTAATCTTCAGTTTTGAGTCCACTTGGAGATTCTTGCTTCCACTTGGAGATCAAGACCCTCTTACTCATCACAAGGCGAATTCCTTGACCCAAGTGTCAGTTTGGAAGCTTCCTGGGCAATTGACACCTTGCAGAATGACTGTGCCACTTGGCCAATCTCGCCCAGCGCAGGTAGCCTTCATTAGATTTGAAATTCAGCGCAGGTACAGAGTGGAGCAGTTGACATTCAGCGCAGATGCTTAGTGGAGCAGTTGACATGATCCAGAAATAGCTTGTTTTTGAGTGTTTTCAGGTGGAGAACTGATTTTCAGTGCTGTGGTTTGCTGACCTTGTTCCTCTAAGGGTAAGAACAACATGTTTAGGAACTTTGGATCCCTCAGATTATTGACATTTCATGCTCCATGCTGTTAGGCACAAAAATGTCTATAACATCAATTCTATTCCATTCTTTTTCAATTTTGGGCAAAATTTCTTAGTTTTCTAGGCCTCTAGGGTTTAAATTTGCGTGTTTTAATCATCGAACCTTGTCCCTATCGAAAAATGCGATGCATTTTAGGCTCCTAATAGGAAACCTGCTATACATAGCAGTGTCTCCAAAGAGAAAGTGTGATGGGCGCATAAAACTATATGTAAACAATTGCCTTTCCTTGAATTTTTAACTGATTTTTTCCCAAGTTGGATCCTAACTTATCTAATGATTGTGTTTAAGATATTCATTGGATCAAAATTATTATTACATGGTGAGAATGAGAACACGAGGAACAATACATGATTTGTTTAAATGACTAGGGCACAGTTGATGCCTTAAAGAACTGTGGGTTGCTGAAGTTCTTCCACTTATCCAGCATTTGACAACTGATGGAGCTGCTGTAGTATCTTGTTCATGCTTGGGATCCTACTGACCAGGTTTTTCATATCAGGGGTAAAGTTATCCCTTTTACATCAAGGATGTTTATTTTATGACGGGTTTATCGAGGCCGGGGCCTCTTTTTCACTATTAGGACTCACCAGGGGAGGTGAATCGGTGAGAGATTATATTCGTCAGTGTTGTCGGGAAGGATCTCAACCCAGTAGAGATCGAAAGATTCATATACGAGATTTTATTGATCGACCTTTGAGAACTATCCTCTTTACCCTTGCTAGATTGGCTGGCAGTGCGGCTTTACATTTAGCAAACAGATCTTATATGCAATATGCCTTGGAATACCTGGAGCCAAAGGTATTCAACTGGTATGAGGCGATTCTTCCACTTGTGAAAGACCAGCTGACCAAAGTGAAGGCTGGAAAGACAAAAAATTTTGGTTATGGGTCTATTTTTATTTCCTTCACTTTGGAAAGAATCCTGCTTATGCAACCACAGAACATTTCTCTGTGAGTGCCTGGACCTAGAGAACCACGGATGCAGCGACGGGTAGACCTTATGGCTAGGCATTCTAGCCAGTCACTGATCGCATTTTCCTTCACTTGTTTTGAGTGGTTCGACCATCAGGAGATGGCCTTTGTGGAATATCCATATGTTGGGATGGACTTCCGTGGTGATCCAGATTTAGCTTTGCCAGTTGGGGCGCAGTGGAGCGCTATTGGTAAATTGATTTGACCACACTTATCTTTTTGAGTTTTCAATTTTTTTTTGTGTTTTTTGATTGTTACCAAGGCTAAATAAAATCATATATTTATGCAGATATTAGACCAGTTTGACCTACGACACGCCCACGGGAAGTAGATGCTCTAGTGGAGAGAGCTGTCGGGAGGGAAGTTCTTAGATATTTGGACATAGTAGAGACCTTGGCTCAGTTGCAGGATCATGTAGAGGGCTTAACCCTCAGTATTCCAGATATCCAGATTGATGAGTTACCCATGAGAATGCAATGCCATACCACTGGCGTGCCGAGTCGTTGAATGAGTCTCCTGTGTATGATAGCACAGGCAGTGATTTGTTATCATCAACATAACAAGTCTATGATGTTTTCTGCATTCATCTTTGAGTTTCTGGGTCAGATGACCAATTTTTTTTTCGACACAAAATATTTGTAAAAACTTATATACAACTATCTATTTGACTTTCAGAGTTTTATTATGGTTAAGTGATGAAATCCTGTGCAAATAATGATGTGATTTGAAAGATGTTTTATTTACATATGTTGCAAATGTCTATTTAACACATAGTTTGCTAGAGAGCGAGTTAATGTGTTTAAATTTTTGGAAATATTTTGCTATTGTGTGAATTCAAAATGTCTTTCCAAAATTTGGACTCTAAGGAACATGCAATGAATAGCCGGGTTTCAGATGGAATAGACACCAGTAAGCTCTAGAATGACAAGTTGTGAATCTAGCCTAACAATGATTCAGTGTATGCCATGTGAAATGACATCAGAGAGGAGTTCAATCAATGCAATATACTCAGCAATATTGTTTTTCAATCGATCAATACATATCCCTTTGAAACTCACTAACTCGCCGCTTGGAGAAAAGATGGCCCATGCTGCAGAAGATAAGTTCTGTGTACTATGACTAGCTCTGTCAGCATACCCAACAAATGGTTCTGAAAAGTTCGACATCTACAACAAATGTGAAGTGGATTTCCTAACCAAATCGAAACTCTAAAAGAAAAACCAATGCACAAAAATCCAATGAAAACATATGTACAGTGAGTTTTACTACACTTAATCAAGCATAGTAACTTTTAAGATACAACCCGTTCCGAGGCTGCGACAATGGAATCCCATCATAATCGACTAACTTGTAGGATCCTTTTGTCAACACATGTTTAAAAATATAAGGGCCCATCCATAATGGTTCAAACTTCCCTGCTCCTAATTTGTCAGAATCCTGATCGTAAAGCAAGACCAGGTCACCTTCTGAGAAGACACGAGGCTTAACATTTTTGTCATATTGTGCCTTGATTCATTTCTTATGTGCTTCGTCAGCCAATGCAGCATCATGATGGGTTTCATCCAGATGGATTAATTCCAAGAAACGTGCTTCTTCTTCAGAAGTATCGGGTAGAAGGTCAATTGCTAGTTTGAGGGATCAGATTTCACATTGAATTGGTGAGACTGCTTCCAAACCATACACCAATTGGAAAGGCGTAAATCTGGTCGCATTTCTCACCGAGGTCTGATATGCCCACAGAGCTGAGTACAAGATTAAATGCCAATTCCGTTTATGTACTCCAATCATTCTTTGCAACATGCACTTAAGGATTTTGTTGATTGCCTCAACTTGTCCATTAGCTTGTGGATAATATGGATTAGAACTATCATGAGAGAGTCCTAATTTGGTAGTTAACTCGATCATCATGTGATTGCAAAAATGTGACCCATGATCTATAACTATAGCTTGTGGCACAACGAACCTGGAAACCACATGGTTACAAAAAAGGAGAGCAGTTGTTTCACCACTGTTGTTCAATGTAGGCATCACCTCGGCCCATTTGGTAAAATAGTCAATAGCGACTATAATATACCCATGCCCCCCAGCCGAGGTGGGGTTACATGTCATAAAATTAATGTCCCATTTTGCGAATGCGCCAACAACAATGATTGGATGTAGTGGTGTAGGTGATAATATGGTTTTACAATAAAATATCTAACAAGCATGGCACCTTCTGACAACAAATATGCAATCTTTAAGTATAGATGGCCAGAAGTAACCTGCTTGTAGGATTTTTTGTGAAGTTGCGTAGCCAGATAGATGCCCCCCACAAGCACCTGAATGGCATTCATTCAAAGCTTTTTCAGCCTCCTCATGAGTAAGGCACCTACGTAAGATTGTATCAACACCATGATGATAAAGTGTATCACCAACGATCAAATAATTTTTGGCTTGGTATCGAGTACGTTGTTGTTCAGAGCAAGAGGTGTTAGGCCTAAAAGCTTGGGTTTGGAGATAGACTATTATATCCCCATACCATGGATCACTTGACGAAATCAGAAACAAAGACTCATCCAAGATTGATGCTTCTGATGTTAAATCATTGGAGGACGAGGGAAGGTCGCAAAGTAGCTCAACAAAGACGAGAAATTTCTTTGATTTGGATTTGATGAATTCCAAATCAAACTCCTGCAAGATAAATATCCATTTAGAATATTTACCCCCCAGCAATTGGCGTGACAAGATGTATGTCATAGGGTTGCAATCTGATATAATGGTAGTTTTGCGAAGGAGGATGTAATGTTGAAATCTCTGCATAGCTTGAATGGCTGCTAAGGCTAACTTTTCAACATATGAATATTTACTTTCTGTATCATTAAGATTGCAACTCAAATAATATATAGGATGTTCAATTCCACTGTTTTCTTGCACTAAAACCATACCAATAGTTGTATCTGCAGCTGCGAGATACAGGTAAAAGTATTTTTGATAGTTTGGGGCATACATTAATGATGCTTTAATCAAGGAATCTTTGAGAGCATCAAAAGAAGCTTGCGCGACTTGGTCCCAATGGAAAGGTACCCCTTTCTTCAATAGACGTGTATAACCTTTAGCTAATTCAACGTAATTTGGAATGAACCTCCTCAGAAAGTTTGCCTTCCCTTGAAGTCTTTGAATCTGTAACAAATTTGAAGGTGGAGGCATGTCAAGAATTGCCTGAACCTTTATAGGATCGAGTTGAATTCCATCTTTTAAAACTACAAATCCGAGCAGATGACCAGAACCAACACAAAAAACACACTTGTGTGGATTGAGTCTTATTTTGTAGCGTCGACAACGTAAAAATATTGCTCTCAAATGTTGCGGGTGATCAGTCCGTTTTCGTGAATGAGCAGGCAGATCATCAAGATATGGTTGAACAATGTGTTTGATGTCATGGAAGGCATAATTCATCACCCTCTGAAAAGTAGCCCCTGCGTTCTTCAAACCAAAAAGTAGTTTTCGATATGTGAATGTGCCCCACGGACATATAAATGTAGTTTTTGATTGGTCCTGTGGGTGGATATTGATTTGATTGTAGCCAGAAAATCCATCCATGAATGAAAAGATTTCGCATCCAGCACATTCGTCAATAATCTAGTCGATAAAAGGTGTAGGATAGTTGTCCTTTAGACATGCTTGGTTTACATCCCTATAATCGACACACACTCGAATTGTCCCTTGTTTTTTCATCATTGGAACAATATTAGATACCCAATCAGTGAGAGGTATAGGGAAAATGAAGCCAGCATGCAAAAGTTTCTCAACCTCTGCTTTAATGGTAGCAGCTTTCTTAGGATGAACAGGTCGAAGTCGTTGTCGTATTGGTTTGACATCAGGATACATTTTAATCTCATGTTCAACAATTCTTGAGTCAATACCCGACATTTCCTCATAAGACCATGCAAAGACATCTCGAAATTCGTGGAAAAGAGCATAGTAATTATCTAGTTCCAGTGGAGAACAAGATTTTCCGACATGAATATTTTCTACAATGTTGGGCTTGGTCGAAATGTTTATAGAAATTGTTTCTTCTATGTTAGACAGATTACGCTCAGAATCTACAGTATTTACATAATTCGACAAGAAATCAATGATTGATGGGTGATTGAGTTCATTTGAATAATCTTCATTGTCATCTTGAAGGTGGGAACAATGATGATAATCTTCCCACGACGTCTATCCTATCATCATTGATTGGATGATTCCTTCATCCGAAGAATGTATACATGAAAAAGGATCTAAAGAGGTGCCATATTCTAAAGACCTATTTACTCATACCACTTTTGATTGTGGATTAGGGTTTGCTGCACAATCCCAATAGATTGCTTGCTATAATGATTCGATAGGGCTTGGCGGCATCGCCTTGCAATAATCATCACTTTCAAAATAGTTGGAATTATTCTTAAAGTCAGATGGTGTAGAAGAAATTATGTTGTAGGTTTCCACTCGCGCTACTTCCACGAAACTAGATGGTGACGGAAGGGTAAAAGTACCCATCAAGGAAGGATCTTTTAGGAGACCTACTCCAACATTTTGAAGTGATTTTCAATTTCCATGTATCAAAGGAATGCTTCCTGTAGCTTGTGAACTATTAGCAAAGAAGGCTAGTTTATCAATGACTGTGATTCCACCTTTGAAGGGAAATGCAATTGTTCGAAAGTATGTGGAAACAACAGCAGCCATAGCATATACCCAAGGCTTTCCTAGCAAAATGTTGTAATCAAGGAGTCCATCAATGACCTCGACTTCAACATTTACTGTTTTTCCCCCTAGTTCAATTTGCAAGTTACTCAAAATCCCATACAAAGTGTATGTTCTTCCATCGAAAGCCTTTAATGTTGTTGGTGATTGTGACAAGGGCGGTGAACCGAGAGTTTTCCAGCAGCTCATAGATGTAATGCAAATAGATGCCCCTCATCAATAATAGTTTTGTGAACATTTTTATTGAGAGCTTTTACTTGGATTAGGAAAGCTGGTTGCGCTGGAAACTGTGGTGTGTATCCCGTATGGTTAAAAACCACAAGATTAGAATCCGTAGGATCTATTCCACCTATTGCTGACAATAAAGCCTATTTTTGGGAGGGACAGTTTTGCAACACCTCAAGTGTCGACATAGCGGAAGGTGATTGAGCCAGATCTTCCACTATGTTATAGTTTTGAGCTGCTCGAGCACAAGGATTAAATGTCGATTTGTGTACAACTCCCTTTGGTGGCTTTATTGTTAATTCAGGTATAACTGGTGGAAAAACTTCGAGTGAATTTGTGGTCGATGTACTAGGTTGATCAGTAGCCTGGCTATTCGACGATGACAGATTTCCATAATCTTTATTCCTTGTTGAGAGTAAGACATCATTTTGGGTATTTGAGATAGACAACATTAGTACTTGGGATGTGGAAGCATTATCAGTGGCAACCAAATGTGTTTTTGGGTTCGAAAACAGATCTGTGTTGAGGTACTCGAAGCCTTTAGAAGTTTAGAGACCTCATATCGATGTGGAAAATCTCGTGTAAAATGCTCGTCATTACATATCAGACATGGATAACAAGGTTTCCTAGATGCAGAAGGGGATTCAGATGATTTTTTAGGAGTGGGATTCTCTTGTTTTTCCTTGTTATTCTTCCCATTTTACTTACCTCCTGGTTGCTTTGGATTTTTTCCTTTGTCATATGACACGACATTAATCTCCAAGGAAAGAGTGTTTTCAGATTGATTTGCATTTTGATTGGAAATGCCAAGTGTTTGTCCAGATGGTGCTCTTGCCATTTGTGTGCTTGAGGAACCAATCACCCTGTCGCCGGCATGAGAGTCCCTACTCGATTTTGGAGGTGGTGGAACTGTGATTGTTGGTCTAGGTGCATCAGGAATTTTATCATAGAGTGTGCCTGATTGTGTGTAAATCAAATCCAAATATTGGGCACGAGCAATAACTTACTCTTCTGTGACAACTCCTCCTTTTGCCACATCGTCAGTGATAGATGGTAGCAAGGACTTTATGAACCACTCAGCTAAAAGCTGATCAGGAACATATGTCTTAACCATTCGATGACGATGTCGCCACTCATGAATATGATCTGATATATGAGTGGAGGTAGTTTGTTTAAAGTTGGTCAAGAGTTCTATTCCAGTCTCGTACCTGATAGGTAACTGGAAGTGGGTCAGAAAGGTAGTGGCTAAAATGGTGAAGTTATCAAAAGAAGCTCTAGGTAATTCAATATACCATTTAGCAGCTGGACCAGTAAGCATTCTTTGGAAAAGACAGAGCCTGATCGAATCATCATTCAGGGTGTTGGATGAACACCATAGATGAAAAATCATTACATGATTCAATGGGTCTTCTCCTGGATTTCCACTAAACTTTGGAATGTCAGATGGAAATTTATGTGGAATCACCGACTACCAAGGTGCATATGCAATTGGATTATTAGTGAGCTGGTTTAAATCTGGTAGTTCTAAAGTTGCTACAAATAGAAACTGTTGATTCAAGTTAGGTTGAGCATACCCATGATAGGATGGAATCGCTTGTGCAATAGGTCTTTACATACCAACGTAGGGCATCTGCATCTGGTAACCTTGGTAAGGTTGTTGGACATAACCAGTATAAGGTTGTTGTTGATAACCAGTTTGGAAATGTGGTTGTCCATAACCTACAAAGCCTTGTTGCCCAGATCCTTGGTAAGCTTGATATTGACCAAAACCGGTTTGAGCTTGTGAACCAAGTCCAAACTTGGGTTGGGACTGCTAGAATTGAGGTTGTTGAAATTCCGACAACCACGGTTGTTGAACTGACTGTTGCTGCCCAGTATTGAAAGATTGACTAAGCTATGGATCAACTGTACCAGTGTACGCTTGGGTCATTTCGAATAAAGGTACACTCACCTGAGGTTGTTTTTGAACTCCAGAAACAAGTGGTTGTAGAACAACTTGAGAAACTTGAGCCTCTTGCCTTGAAACTTCAGGTTGCAAGGAAGAAGGATCAGTTTGTACCAGTTGAGATACAATAGATTGAGCTTGTGACTATGGCACAGTTGTAACAACAGATGTAGTAGGAATATGAGACACAGGTTGCATTGGTTGTGTTGGATACACAACTCTTGGTTGATCTGGAAATACTGGTTGCCATTGACAAACTCTAACTCGAGTTTGACATGAATACTGTGGGAAACTACCATAAGGTTGTCCCCCGGAAAAAGGAGGAAATGGCGAGTAAGCATATTGCTCTCCATATGGCAGAAATCCAATGTTTAATGGATACACTAATCTTTTGATGACTAGATTGCTCAAAATGATACTGATGTGCAAGATCATAATGTTGAGTTACCATGTGAGAAAAACTAGATTTAATTCCAGACAAGTTAATGGGTGTTGACCATGGTGTAGAAGCAACCCCTGAGTGGGTTCTATACAAGGATTGCTAACCAACCGGAACAGATGATTCACCGTATAGGTGCGACTCAGGTGTGGTGGAAAACATCGAAGGAGTGACAATAGAAGATTGTGTTGCAGCTGCATCAAATGATACAGTCTTGAATGTTGACGGTTATACATACATAGTTAACTGGCCCAGAAGCTATCCTAAAGATTCAACGGGAACTTGCGATGAAGCATGATTAAATGAAGCAAAGTAATCAAGAGCAGCAAGATAAATATTAATTCCAGTTCCAAAATGAAATGGGGTTCCAGACGGGGGATCCTCTACTATCTCCTCTATGGTAATCAAACCAGGTGGAAGAGGTTGACCGTCAGGTCTGTAAAACATTTCCAGTATCTAAGAAGGGATAGTTTCTACAGTGACTGATGTCAGACGGGTAACAACTTCTGGATGCTGAAATTTGAATTCCAAATGTTCAGGTAATTGAACTACAATATCAAAGGGAGGATTTTGAACAACTCCTTGTTCAAATGTAACCTCGGTTCGAGCTGGAATGGGTTCCAGACCAACTCGTGATGGAGTTGTTTCAGGTTTAGAAGTACTTCCTGGCTGAACAATTTCAAATTGAGGATCAATTTGTTGTTGGACAACCTTGGTTACTGTTACACTAGGATCAATACTAATGTCCTCAGGTAACTATGAAACTTCCTCTTTAAAGATGGATGTACCAGAAATGATTGGAGTAACTTAAGTATGTTGAAACAAATGTTTCAAACAACCCATATGAACTGGACTCAGTTAAATAAGACTGCTTTGTCTGAATTGGTGTCGCTTCAGGAGGCAAAGACGGTTGACTCGCTAATCTCCGTGAACAACGGGGTTTGGATTGACTGTCTTCCACGATTAAGGATTAATTTATCAACTTAAAACTCAACTAAGGGAAAACGATGTTATTCCTAGTCAATTAATTTTAATGACACTTTGACACAACTTCGCTTTTTCAATTTTAAAGAGTCAAGAAAAAGCAAAAGATGACTCTAGTCTCCTTTGATTTTTAATGAGCCTGAAAGGACAAGTGCTCAGATGATTCTTTTACTTTTAAAGGGTTTAAAAGGAACGAAAGTGACTACTCTAGAGACTCTAGACAAGAGGGTTTACGAGAAAAATTGAAAAACTACAATATATACCTTGGTGATAAGGTGATACATTAAAGAGAAATTACCAAGGACTTTATGTATGGTAGTCAATCTTCCCGAATGTTGTGTTCAGTGCATTGCGATCGGTAAGGCGACAGACTTGGCTTACTAGGGATAAAGGATTTAAGCCTATTGGGGTTTCCAACTATATATGCAATAGTACAGGGAGCACAAGTCCATACTAGTACTTATCATATCAAAGAGGAGGAATCACCCAATGTTCAGTGAAAATGAGAACCACTAGGTTTAAAGATGCCGGAACACATCTCTAGCCTAGACCCCTAGATGTGTTGCGTTAAATTCCAAAGCGTTGTTAAGTTAATTGAGGTTCATTTTAAGTTGATCTTGCTTAAATATTTTCCTTTGAGGGTTCACTGTGAAATGTGTTCTGAAATTCCTAAAGATGCATCTAGAATGATAAGAAATCTTTTCGTTTATTTTCAACAATGAAAATCCTAACTACAAGGGATAGAGCATAGGAGTACTTTTGAGAAAACATCAAAGAGCACACACTAGTGCAATTACCTAAGTCATTCTTTTAAGCACACAAACCAAAATTCTAAAATGCAAATTCATGTATTTGTTTTTAGCTTCCCTTAATGTGAATGAGACAACAAGGAAAACTAAATGCAGAAATGATTCAAAATGTTTCACACAAAATGGAATTTTTCGACAATTTTTCTTCAAAGAGAGAAAGGAGGATTAAATGACACTTTCAAGTTTGAAGAAATAAAACTTTTTGACACTTTGAATTAAATCAAATCAAATGTACAAAATAGTTTAATCGATTAGCTATGAAGGAGGATTTTTAAGACACTTCACCTTTTCGATGAAATTGAAGACTTTACGACACTTTTTCTATTGAAATGACAATCGATCAATACCACTTTTTGACAGTGGATTGTAAATGAAAAAACAAATACATAAAAACATTCACCAATCCTAATCTAAACAGGTCTGAATTAAGCAATGAGAGTTGGTTTCAGTGATGAGACATCATTCATGTTCAGCAAGCAATCAAACAAAGATGAAAATTGGTCAAAAACCTCAATTCCTAGATGGGAAAATTGAGCTTCAATAAATCATTGCAGACTGTAGTGATAGATAGTGTGATGCATAGAACTTTGTCCATTTAGGAACTACTATGCATAGAAAGTCACAGTTCAGGACAGTGCAATGGTCACATGGAGCGATTTTGAAGTTATTTTTGGCTCAAATTTGATTCAATTTTCAGTGGATTAAGCTTGATTTCAATGAACAATAGCAAGTAAAGTGTAGTGGAATGTTCTAAGAGGCTACTAAGCTACCAAAATGGGCATTCAGCTCCCTAGCGGAGTCACCAATTTGTTTCCATGAAAATTAGTATTTCTAAGAAATGCTAACCCTCTAGGTTTGGTAGCTAACCTAGAAACAACAGTTAAAACAATTCACTATTTTTCCTATGAATGACAGATAAGAGAAATATTATAAAGAGCCAACCTGTAACTTTTTCTTGATTCCTCACTTGATCTCTCTCTCCTTTGGCTGATCTCGTTGCTTCTCCCCATACTTAACATGCTTGGAGAGTACCTACACATCTACATAAACATAGACCTGTCAAAGAATAATGATCCATAATTCATAAACATCACACAATCGAAAGTATGATAAACATATGAATGCATTGAAAGATTACACAATCATAGGGGAAAAATCTTGAAAAGCTTTATTAACAGAAAGAAGGATTACAACCCATAAGTTCAATCCAATGCCATCCTCCCATCTTTAAATCTTATTCACCTCATGAACAGCTAGAAATTCCGACATTACAACAATAATTTACCTCAATACTAAAATCATCAGCACTTCCTTATCACTCAGAAATATTCAGCCCCTAGATCTCTTGGATGAGGGATCCATTTATAGATGAGCGAATGAGTTTGATTCATCAATGATGATGATGAAAGCCTTTCTATTTTTAGGAATTGGTTCCATGAAAGAGGGGAATAGGAGGTGGATGTTTCCTAATTCCTTTATTCATCCTTCGGTGAACTCAGAGGGGCAGGTGGCACTAGAGAAGCTTCTAGAGGTTTCCATGAGTAACTAATTCTTCAAACTCTCCCAGAATTTTGTCTAAGCTCGACCATCGCACCCTAAAGAGGGCCTAAATGCAATGCATAGCACTTAGACAATGTGGCACCTGCTATGCATAGCACCTAACACAGGGCTTCCTGTAATGATCTCTTTGAGGCACTTTTTGGATGAATTTTGTAATGGAACTTTTAGGGAATGAAGCATTCAGAGGAATTAGTTTCTTTAGGGAAAAAAACAACTATATTAAGGGTTGATAAACCCTAATATCATCGACATGTGAGTTGGGGTTGATGTGCCCAAATATGTCTATAACAATGCCCTAAAGAAGTCAATCATCAGAATGCCTAGCTTCCCAAAAAGTTCCATGACCAAAATCATCCAAAAACTACCTCTAAGAAGATCAGTGTAGGTAAACCTTCATTAGGGTGCGCTGCAATGCAAACCATGCACTGATAGGGTGCTATGCAGTACACTTGGTCCCTCTTTGGCCTACACTGAGTGAATTTGAGCGAATTTCCATGAGGGTTTGAAAGATTCCTTATCCATTGGATGCCTCTAGAAGTTTCTCAAGGCTATCTACTCCTTTAAGCTTGAATTTGGATGAGGAAGGGAGTTAAGGAACATCAATCCCTTATCCCTTCCTCCATGGAACTAAATTCTAAGTCTGGGAGGGCATTCATTATCACCATTTATGGCATAAATTCCTTCATTCACCTATAAAAAGATAACTCATCTAAGTGATCAGGGGCTGGAAATTATTGAATTATAGGGAGATGTTGTTAGTATGAGACTTGAGTTGATTTCAAGTATTGTAATGATGTCAAAATGTCTTGCTTGTTATGAGGAGAGGATGGGATTGAGCTAGAGGAGTGATGCTGAATCGAGCAATGGGTTGTAACTCTTCCTTTTACTAATAAAGTGTTCAAAGATTTTTCCATATGCTTGTGTTATTCATTTATGCTCTCATATTTATATCATGTACTTGATTCCATGCTATGTTTAATCAATAGATCATTATCATATGCTTTGATCGGTTGTTGTCTTTTGTTTGTGTGTAGGTACTCTTCAAGCAGAATAAGTACGGAGAGGAGAGAAAAAATTGATCAAGGGAGATCAGGAGTAAGCGAAAGCTATAGGTAGGATTCTTTACCTCTTATTTAATCTATTGATTATAGAAAAAGTAGAGAATGCTTTGCACTGTTGTTCTAGAATTAGCTACTAGTCTAGGGGTTTCAGCGTTTATCCGTAGACACTAAAACATCCCAAAAAAAATTGGCAACTTCACTAGGGATTTGACCTTTCCTAGTAGCTTATCCACCTCCTTAGACACCTAGACATACTTTACTTGTTGTAATTCAGCCTTTGGCATTGAATTTCAGTCAAAATTTGAGGTTAGATGACTCTTGAGTGGCCTCACAGGAAGCAACACAGGCTAGCCTTAGAGATAGTGCTCTGTAGCACAGTTAGGCCTTCTTTGACCTACGCTGATTAACATTGAACCTATTTGACTTGTGTTGGTCAGTGCAGATAGGCCCTCTCTAACCTGCGTTGATCAATCTTGAAATCATTGAATTCAGCATAGGCTTTAGTGAGAGACAGTGCTCTACAGCGTAGCTAGCCCCTCTATGACTTATGTTGATCAACCTTAGGTCAAATTCCCACCTTTTGGATTGATTTTTTGCCAAAATTATTTTGATTGATTGCTTTCTAAATGTCAATGATGTCATGTCTCAGAAAATAGGGTTTCATCTCCTTAGCCAAGCCTACTTTGATTGGATTGATTAATGTTTCTTTAATGTTTTCTTTGTCATTATCAGTTTATAGTCAAAGTTAGTTTTTGGTCGATTGATATTTGTTTAAAGAAAGTGTCGTAAAGTCGTCTTTTCCTTCAAAAATTGAATTGTCATAAATTCTTCATTCATAAAAGATTGATTGACTGATGTGTGCATATGATTAATTTTTGTTCGAAAGAAAGTGTCGTAAAGTTGTCTTTTCCTTCGAAAATTGAATTGTCGTAAAGTCTTCTCTCATAAAATATCGATTGATTTATATGTGAATATGGTTTGTCTTTTCATCAAAAGTGTCGTAATTCCTCATTTCTTTGAAATCGAAATTGTCATAAATTCTTCCTTTCCTTGAAAAGAAATTGTCGCAAAATCATCATTTTTATGAAAAGAGATTTTTGATCGATCGTGCATATTTCATTTTTGTTCATCATAACATTAAGGGATTTGAAAAGAAAAACTTTCATCGTTCATATTGTAGTTTGTGAATGCTTGAAAGGAATAGCTAGGGAAATTGCATTAGTTGTGCTCTTTTCTCTTTGTCAAAGACTTGATTGCTCTATCCCTACTAGCTAAGGATTTTCATTGTTAAATTGAATGGAAAGGATGCTTATCATATTAGTTGCATTTTAGGAATTGAAAATATACATCACGTGGTGAACTTTGAAAGGAAAATTCTAAAGAAGATCAACTTAAAATTTATCTAAATTTACCCAATGGAGCATTGTCACCTAACAAAAAAGATTTAGAGGTCTAGGCTAGAGATGTGTTCCGGTGTCGTAAAACAAAGCAGTTGTCGCTAACTTGTTTGCAATACATCCGAGTGTGATACCTCATTCCACATACGTGAGTATATCATAGCTCGTCCACGCACCTTCGGGTATATAGGGTGGTGTTACAGTATGTAAAGTATATGGGAATTCTCTCACTATGTGGTTTTGCATTAGACAATGCTTATACGGACTGGGCCTCCACGTACCTTCAAGTATATATGAGAGGACAACACTACGTTGCTATCCATCCTTAGATAAGCGAGTCGGCCACCATGTACACTGTGATACACCGAACACAACATTCGAGGAGATTTCCTGCTCATACTTCTTGGTTCGCCGGGAGGTATTCTGCAGATCACAGTTTCTTGGTAAACCTTTTGCCTAGATTATCCCTATTTTGTTTTGTTATGTTACTTTGATTAAAATAAAATTAATTGACTATGGATAACATCATCCATGCTCACTCCTTAGTTGATCTTAGGTTGAAGCATATGGCGACAAATCTGGAGTCCACCAATCAAGGAATTCCTTTTGATGGGAATCCTAGTCCCTTTCCTTCTTTTGGAAATATTGGTGCTCCTTACATGGCTACATTGTGCCTTCCGGGATTTACCATTGGGTTACCGGTATGGTTGTTTTCAACCTCCTTGGTTCAAAATGTCGTGATTTCTCTGCAATCGAGTATACCTCCAACTAGACAAAATCAACTTCCAGTTGATCCTAAATTTGACCCTTTGACTTCTTCCTTGTTTGTTTCTTCCTCCCCTTCTTCCTCTTCGCCTAGTGAAAGTATTGGTACAAGTAACCAGGTGGCTAAGAAGAAGAAGAAAGGGAAGAAGAAGAAGAAGAAGCAAATTCTATAAAGGGGAAACCAAACAACCATTGCTTTGAATACAACATCTGATGAGAAATAGTCCATCAAGCCTCACAAAGTTCAACATCCATGCAAACTTTGTGCGGGAGACCATCTTCTTTGAAATTGTCCTGATATTCCTCAGATCTTAGGAGAACGGTCTTCCCGTTCACATCATCCCGTGTCATCAACTTCTGGAGATCATCTCGGTGACACACCATCATCTAGTGGTGGTAAATTTCATGGAAAGAAGGATAAAGTTTATTTTCCCTATAGGTTATGTGAAGGGAATCACCCCATTCACCTTTGTCCCTATTTGGATGAAGCCAAGAAGGTGTTGGATAACTGTCCTGCTTCACCGCAGCGACTTCCATTTGGTTATAGGAAACTCTCATTAAGTCCTTTACTAGTTGATGAATTAACTGACCAAAATTAACCGTCAGTCAAACCCAATCTCTCTAAATGTGAATCCTATGAGTCTACACCTGTCCCAAATCAACAGGTCGAGGTAACAGTTGACTCGATTTCACCTTCAGCTAATCGTACCTTTCCTGAAGAGAGTGAATATGATACCACTCAAGTTATTTTTGTTTCTTCCTATTCTATTGAGCTTGAGGGCAGTCCACCTGTTACATCAAGACAGGAGTAAAATCCTCCAGTTCTCGTAACTTAAGGGGTTAATTCTCCCATTTCTACGGTACCCCCTCCAAGTAGTCTAGTCACTTCCTTTGATTCGAATTGACTGGAAGGATTTCGTCTTCCTACTTATGTTCCTTTCCAGATCATAGTACAAGTTTGTAATATGATTGTATCCAACACTATTATAGATGAAGGTGCATATGTGAGTATCATTTCCTCAACTGCTTGGCAAGCACTTAGTTTTCCGCTGCTTATGCCTGTTACCCAGAATTTATTGGGTTTTAATAAAGGAACTAGTCAACCATTAGGGATCCTCCCTCAGTTACCTATTACTTTGGGAGGAAAAATCATTTACCTAAATGTGATGGTAGTCCCAGGCCCTTTAGATTACAACTTACTTCTAGGCCGCGACTATGTTTATGACATGGGAGCTATTATTTCAACACTCTTTCGAGTGATTTGTTTCCTGCATGAAGGCAAAATTGTCACCATTGACCAGCTTTCATTTCCCAGTCCAAATATGGCTTCTAGTCAACCATCTTCCCTAAATGGTCCTTTTGTACAATGGTATCATCCTCGCCACAAATTAATTATGTGGCAACTTGTTCCATATCTGCATCAACTGACAATCAATTCAGTGATGTTGTACATCATGTACTGGGGGCATTGGAACCAGATCTCTCCTTCATGACTTCTTATGAGTTGTGATACAAGGAGTATGTGAATAGTTCTTTGTCTTGTGTCAACCTCATTAAAAAATGAAACCAAGGAGTACGAGGATAGTTCTTTTACTGTGTCAACCTTGTTAAAAAATGAAACAAGTTCACGAAGATGGTTCTTTTACTGTGTCAACCTCGGTAAAAAATGAAACAGTTCCCATGAGCATTGTTCCTTGTCTTGTGTCAACCTTGTTAAAAATGAAATAAGGAATATGAGGATAGTTCCTAGTCTTGTGTTGACCTCGTTAAAAAATGAAACAAGGAATATGAGCAGAGTTCCTTGTCTTGTGTCAAGCTGATTAAAAAATGAAACAAGGTCCCCTGGAGAAAAGTTCCAAGTCGAGTCTTTGAGTAGATCTCGTAAAATCCCAGTCGAATCTTTCACTTGATCTCGTAAAAGAACCTTCACTCCATCCACCTGATAGCCATGGGTAGTCTACTTAGGTGAATATAATGAAGCTTGTGGGGCATACACCTAATGGTAAAGTTAAGTTTCCCTGTAGGTTATGTGAAGGGAATCACCCCATTCACCTTTGTCCCTATCTGAACGAAGCCAAAAAGGTGTTGGATAACAGTCCTACTTCACCGCAACGACTTCCATCTGGTTATAGGAGACTCTCCCTTTCATCATGTTGGGGGCATTTAATCTAATCTCAAGCATAGTTTTTCATTTCAAGCTTGTGTAAAAATTAAACTGAATCCAAGCATAGTTTTTTGTTTCAAGCTTGTGTAAACATGAAACTGAATCCAATCATAGTTCCCTATGGTTCAAGCTTGTCTAAAAATGAACCCATTTCCATTTTTAGCCCTTGTGATTGCCATTCTATCAACCTCTTTCGTTAGATGAGCCTTGGTTGTTTTCATCCCATCGCCACCATCTCTTTGGCCGATCATGCACTTTCACTTGGTGGTTTTACCCTTTTTGAGGGACAGTTGCAATGAGTGGTCTTATGAGCCAACCTCTTCACATAAATCAACATGTTTTGAGAAGTTCCAACATCACTGGAACCAGTTGCTACCCTAGACACCACTCATTCCTCAAAGTGGAGTCCTCTTTAAGATCTTTTCAAACTCTCTAAATATGAAGACATTGCCGAGCGCTTGTCCTTTCCAGCTCATTAAAGGATTGGAAACAATATCTCTCTTGTATTATTTTACGCTTTTTTGGACTTGAGAGATTAATTTATGAAAAATAACTTGTGGAGTTTCCTTTTTGTCCCTTTTCAAACTCTCTAAACATGAAAAGGACCGAGTTATATTTGTCATTAAACTCGTTAAAAACATCAAATAGTGAAAAACTTGTCCATCTAGACAAGACTGAGTTTCACCTTTGCCAGACTCGTTAAAGAATCAAATAGTGATGGATTCACCCGAAGGGTGAAATTATACAACAAGCATATGTTATCCTCCTCAAGCTTGATAAAAATAAAGAGGTACTGCTCAGTAATGACTGGGGAAAATTGGAAAAAGGGGAAAACACTTTATGGTAGCAAGTCGCTCTTGAACATGACACTTTCACCTCATCATCGTGACTATGTGGGTTGGGTCATTCAGCTTGATGGTTATCACACCATTGGTATATCATACCATCCATTACTTTGTTTGGGTCAATGCTACCAATTCATCTTAGTGTCACCGACATGTTCAAGAGAAGTCATTCAGTTCAAACTTCATCCTTTACAATATCGTAAACCTTCATTTTCATGACCGTTGTTCTTGAACCTTGTGTCGCAAGTCGATTTTTCATCTCCAAATTCATTTAACTCATTTCGTGTCATTGATGTGGGATACGTCAAGGCCCTCCTACGACGAGTTGCTTCTCGTTGACATCAGGACATCATCCAAGAAGTTGACTTAGAAACACCCATTCAGTACCTTGAAGCTTCCATACATCAATGGCAAGTTTCTCGCTTCTGGCGATAGGTTGACATCAATGGCCTTCGACCAAAAGACTTTGTATGGTGTTTGAAATCAAACCATTTATTCACACCATGCAAAATGTACTATAGTACCTTGAGGGTCATTATCATTATCGGTGATTCCTCTCGCGTTTGTTAATGATTACATCATTAGCTGGTAATCAGACGATGTCTTTCCATGTTCGACTTCAGATCATCTATTCACATGGTTAAACTTGTACTTGAGTGAAAGATTGAATGAGATTAAAGACCCTGGATCTAGTTTCATCCATTCCGGTTGCGATGTTTTCAGGAGTACTAAATCAAATGTACAATGGCCTTACATTCATGGTCATCCATTCATGGGTCTATATGTGTAGATGACTATATTTGTACATGTAATGAAAGTTTATAAGCTGAGCATGGGTATGCCTTCCCTCAGCTAGTTCATGAGAAAAATCAAATTATCATGATATATGTATTGTAATTGATGCAGGTCACCTTCTGCTTCGAAGCCTCCTCTCCACATGATAAAGCATTTCACTCGACATACATATTTACGACTTCATGCTTTAGGGAGCAATTGCTACAGATCCATTTGGGCACATCAACCCCAACCTACATATTAGTACTATTAGGGCCCATCAAACCCTAATTCAGTTGTTACATGCTCTAATGAAGTCAATCATCAAAATTCCTAGCATCCTAAGAAGTTCCATGACCAAAATCATCTAAAAACTGCCTCTAAGAAGATCAGCTCAGGTAGGCCTTCATGAGGGTGCACTGAAATGCAAACCATACACTGATAGGGTGTTATGCAGCACACTTGGTCCCTCTTTCGCTTGCGCTAGGCGAATTTGAGTGAATTTCCATGAGGGTTTGAAAGATTCCTCATCCATTGGATGTCTCTAGAATTTTCTCAAGGCTATCTACTCCTTTGAGCTCTTATTTGGATGAGGAAGGGAGTTAAGGAACATCAATCCCTTATCCCTTCCTCCATGGAACTAAATTCTAAGTTTGGGAGGGCATTCATTATCACCATTTATGGCATAACTTCCTTCATTCACCTATAAAAATACCACTCATCTAAGTGATCAGGGGCTGGAAATTATTGAATTATAGGGAGATGTTATTAGTATGAGACTTGAGTTGATTTCAATTATTGTAATGATGTCAAAATGTCTTGCTTGTTATGAGGAGAGGATGGGATTGAACTGGAGGAGTAATGCTGAATCAAGCAATGGGTTGTAACTCTTCGTTTTACTAATAAAGTGTTCAAAGCTTTTTCCATATGCTTGTGTTATTCATTTATGCTTTCATATGTGTATCATGTACTTGATTCCATTCTATGTTTAATCAATAGATCATTATCATATGCTTTGATCGGTTGTTGTCTTCTGTCTATGTGCAGGTACTCTTCAAGCGGATTAAGTATGGAGAGGAGCGACATAATTGATCAAGGGAGACAAGGAGTAAGAGAAAGCTACAGGTGTTGGGCCATGAATACGACTACTTTGTAACACTTATTTCATCCATTTTTACTCTTCTCTATTATATCATTTGTTATAATTTATCATTTAAATCCATTTTATAAATGATTTATGCTCTTATGGATGAATATTATTTATCTTCCTTTATTTCTAATAAATTGATGATTATGCATGATTTTATCAATGAAAGTTTAATAAATTGGTTATAACATTATTCACCATTTTTAACCTCCAAGATAATTTCTAGATTGAAGATTTGACCATTAAATGTGTCAACTCAGAAATTCGCTAGAATAAGAAGTGACAGTTTTGCGGTTGAGATTCTGAGCAAATGAAGAAGAATTTGGAAAATCTGGAACATGGGTTTTGTCCAGAGCGGACCCAACTAACTTTAACAAAGAACGGTTTGCCCAAATTTAGCTTGTACTGATAGAAACACAGGATTCTTCGAGCACGATTTTCTCAGATTTGTTGTTGCGGCCGTCCTCCAAATCTCAGCTACACAGCCAAATTCGTCTTGCTCTTGTTGAGAGATGGATGGAAATATATCTTCTTGTTGATCAATTGGTTGGAAACAATCCAATTTTGTAATAGAATCATGTTGTAATTATCTCTATTGTAACTGCTCTCTGCTCTCTCTCTATTTAAATGAAAACAAAGATCAGAGAGAGGGAGGGAGAATTGATGGAGAATTGATGGAAAAATGGTGGAGAATTGAGGATGAATTAGGGATTCAGAATTGAGGATGGCAGAGAGAATGGATAATGGCTGAGAGATGGAGAGATTTCTTGTTGTAATCCACTGTAACTCTTCTTTGATATTTTAATATAAATCTGGTTGCCATTCCGTCGTTGATCCTGAAGTAACCTAGCAGCATCCGCTGGCAGCTAAGGGCCCAACCTCTGGTGGAGTACGCTGCTACTGCTATATATTATCTTCTTGGTTTATGCGTGGTTTTGCTTATTAGCGTTATTTGGTAATCTGGTATGTTCTATTATTTTACATCACGGTTCTGTTATATTCGATTCATGTTCAACTAAGTAATATCGTTCTCAATGCCAGGAATGTCGTATTGATTCATCTTGACTTGGTAACACATTGCTATTCTTTCAATCATTGATATAACGTTGTTGATCCTTACAGAATGTATTGTTGTTCAATTACAGCGTATCCGTGTTGTAACACTTGTTAATTGGTATTACTGAATTCATCTTAGAGATTATATTTCCTTGTGATTGTTGGATCTATTGATGTTGCTGTTCCATTATAAAATACAATCGTATTCTTTATAACTAAGACTGATAAGTGGATTACCAAGATCAGATTACCATTAAGATGTGTTGTGTGTTAAGTTATTATGCATTTGTATTTGGCTTTCAAGCGCTGTTCCATATCCTATCATTACTCAATGTTGTTCTATTTACCGTGTGCTATTCGATTCATCTTTAAACATAGGGGATTGCCATTTGATTTCTGTAGAACACGATTGTTGCATTTATTCTTGTAGACTAAGGTGTTGTTGCTTATTGAATTCAGTTGTTGTTACATTTCCTAGCTGCTGTTCCATTTCCTGTTATTCGCATTATCTTTTCTTTGGTGTTAAGAACGATCTGAAACTGTAGTGGGCATTGACATTTGTTGTCTAGTTCCCAGATTGATGATCTGTTCCTTGATTATCTTCAGCTACATCAGTTTACAAAGGGATGAGTTACTATTACTGTACCCTTGACTGATCATTTGCTGTAGCTTTTTTGAATGCATGATTTTAAGTCTTAAGGTGCTTTGTTGTAAGTAGATCTCATTTTGAGCATCCATTTATCTTTGTATTTTGAGCACTGTACTACATCTTTCATAACATTACTCTTGAGTAAATAGCCGCCTCAGACTGAGTACACTCTTGGAATAAAAAGTCGTCCCTGGGTTGACAATTAATGTGAAGGTAATTAGGAGTTAAAAAGACACCTTTTTATCGCTCGACATTTTGGCGCCGTTGCCGTGGAGAGTGTAGCCATTTCTAAAGAGTAGTGTGCATCTAATAAGTGCATGTTAGGAAAGAATTGGGTATTAAAAATGGAAGGTAAGAACCTACGTATAGAGCATGTAAAAGCCCTGCTCCCCCGCCCGCTTTTCAACAGAACTGTTAAAGAACTTAGAGTAGAAATAGATGTTTGAATTTTTGTGTGAATGACTAGGAAAAAAATAGAAATTTTGAAAAACGAATCACATGATTTCACTCAAGTGGTGATGTAAGCACCACTCATTTCACTAACCAATTGACAGGAACATTTGAAGAAGGAGCCTCGAAGAAACACATGAATAACATCTTCTATTATGGTAAGAAATGGCGCCCATTTCTACTTTTGAATTTCCTATTGAAGATTTAGGAGGAGTGACACAAATGCACATAATTCCCCCATCTTCTCTACCAAATTTTCATAGCTTGAAAAATGAAGATCCAGATACATTCTTATTTGAGTTCGAAATACTTTGTAGAGGATATGATTATTGTACTAATGATCAAAGATTGAAAGTGTTTCCTCTTACTCTAAAAGGAGTAGCTCTTCGATGGTTCATGAGCCTAGGTGGGAATTGCATCCAAACATGGGAGGACATGAAGAACATATTCTTGAAGAAGTACCAAGACTATTGCAAGGCCAATGAAGATATTTTTGTTATGATACAAGGGGAAGATGAAAGCTTGGAGGACTATGTAGATCAATTTCAATACAACCTTCAAAAATCAAAATATAAGCATTTGGAAAAAGAGATCTTAAAAACACTCCTTAAAGGAATCAAAGATGAATTTTTAGAACTTTTAAATTTGATAGAAAAAGGTGATGTTTTTCAGTTGTCATATGATGATGTTTGTGAATTGTGCATAAGGTATTCAAGAGGAATCTCCAAGGCTGGTAAGAATTCTAGAGATGTTTGTTCTTTCTTTTCCAAATCTGCTACAAGAATAGGAGACATAAGAGATGAAATCAATGGTTTATTTGAAAATTTTAAAGTTGGTTTTATTACCTCTCTAAATTCAAAATTGGATGTTTTGCAGGTTCATAAAAATAAAAAATTTGATGAAGTGTTTTTCCCTCATGATCAAAAGGAGCATACCATAGATGGTTGTTCTTCCTTATCTAATTTGGAAGTGGCATATCAAAGAGATGGGGAAGCTGCAACAAGGTCAATAGGTATGGTTCAAAACACTTCCTCTTCATTCTCTTACTTGCATAATCCATTATGGAATACTCATATTTTAGGGCAGCCATGTCCATCTCAATATAACCCCCACAAATCTCAAGTTTGGCATGGTTCATCTCATGATTGCATAACTACTCTCCCTCATCTTGTAGCACAAGCACATTCTCCATATTATTCACCAGCTCTTCCACAACATCTTGTTTGCCTATCAAGATCATCCACTCAACCCAATCATCCACATCATCAAAATGCTCCATTCCATACACAATTTCCTGCTCAACTCATTCCACACCCTCACCATAATAAACCAGTACAACATGCTTACAATGTTGAACTGCCAAATTTACCCACCCTTCCCACCCATTCTATCTCACATGCGCCATTAGAGAAAACTTACAATGAGATTCAGAATGTTTCAAATTCAAAAATTGTAGAAGCTATGGAAGAAAATGAGGTTTCTTATAGTATGTATCAACAAGCTATTTTAAAATCTCAAGAACTTCATGATCTGATGGATATGAGAAATCAAGAAAGTAACAGATACATTGAAGATTGGTTTCACTCCATCATTTGTTTGCAACATCACTCTATGCTTCAACAATTTTTGATACCATTTTTTCAAGGGAAGTTGGCTTCTCATACCCTAATTTTCATTAATATGCATTTTTCAAATTTGGGTATGTGTATACGTGAAGCCTTATTTCGAAAATGGCTCCACTGGAAGTACTCATATACGTAGTCATATTCATTTTTCAAATCAAAATAGGTTAGTGTAAAAAATAAAATAAATAAGGGAATAAATAAATGCATTTTGTTTTTTTATGTAAAACTAGTTGTTTTTTGTTGCAACATGCTATGCAAATCAACATCGATGATAAATGTTTCAATTCATTTGTGTATGTAGATGATTTATAATAGAAATAAAAATTCTACAAACACTTATATTCATTTTTATCATCAATATCAAAAAATGCTTGAATATCATTTTTTTGGATTGCGGGCTTGATGAGATTTATGGAAAAACAGTCGGGACAGTTATGGTTTGAGGGACCAAAAGTGAATATTTTTAAAAAATATTTCTACCCTAGGTATCCCTTGATGTCTACTTTCCAACCCAATTTGAATCACTCAATTTGGATTTGAAACGAAAAAGGTAGAACCAAAACATTGACCGGATGTCTAGCGGGGAGCTCAGGAACAGAGTTGGGACAGTCAGTTTTTGGAGGCCTAAATGAATGAATTTTTAAAACCTGTTTCTATGGTAGATTTCCCTATGAATCGAGTTTACAATTCAATTGGAATCACTCATTTTTGATATCGTATGGGGAAGTTATGATCAAAATACTGACTGTCTATCGTAAATCAGCACTCTTAAAACTCTATCTTTCCGGCTGTGCTTTACAGTATTTGACCTATCAATTCTTATTTTCTTCAAAACTGGTTTCTATTGGAAATAAATAAATAAATATACTTTCATTTCCAATTTGAATCATTTGAATCCAACATGAAACGAAAAATCTATGCTTGAAATATCAATTGTTGGTCTAAGCTGGGTAATCGAAAATGACTTTGTTATCCAGGTTGTTCTAAGTAAAATTGACATATAATATCATTGAATTTTTAAAACCTGTTTCTATTAGAGATAAAGCTTTGAATTATCTCTCATTTGAATTTGTAATCACTCAATTTGGACAAAAAACAAAGAAGTTGTGATTAAAACAGTGCTGGTTAGTATGGTCGACCACTGCTCTTTCGCAGGTGACAAATAGATTTTACTTTGTTATTTTCTCTGTGGATTTGTTCTACAGAGTAACTAATTGTTAGTTTTTTGCATAATTCTTGGATTAGGGGAGACCGCACACCTCTCTTTCTCCATGATTTAATGTTTTATTGCAGGTAGATACTTGTTTTTTGCAGGTCATAGGAGAAAAAAAAAAGGTCAATTTATGGACAAGTGATTCTTGAAAGAAATTTTAATGAAACAAGGGAATTTCATCCAACTCATTACCCAATGGATTCATAACAGAAGAAATGAAGAATTGATCTCCATTTGAAGATTAATGTCTTGTCACTGCTGCCAAAACATTTTTCAAAGAGATCATTTTTTTCCATAATATCATAGCTGTTGTAACTTAATTTATTTATTTACATACTGGTTTTTTAAAATAAAATGTTGTTTCTTTTCTGATTTCTCTTATATTTTGTGTTTTAGGTGTTGCTTCATTCAAATTGTAACATATCTTCAGCATCAATGCCGTGAACAGCTAATTTGTTTTTTTGCATGTTTGCATTTTATGATTGTCCATTTTGCTGTTCCTTTTTCACGTTTTGCTGTTTCTTTTCGAAATAGAACAACACGTTTTGTTGTTCCTTTTCGAAATGGAACACCACTTCTGCACTTTCACGTTTTGTTGTTCCTTTTCAAAATGAAGCAGCACATTTTGTTGTTCCTTTTCGAAATGGAACAACACTTCTGCACTTTCACGTTTTGTTGTTCCTTTTCGAATGGAACAACACTTCTGCACTTTCACGTTTTGCTGTTCCTTTTCGAATGGAACAACACTTCTGCACTTTTCATTTTTGCTGTTCCTTTTCCAAAGGAATGACACTTACGTTTTTGCTGTTCCTTTTCCAAAGGAACGACACTTGCGTTTTTTGTTGTTCCTTTTCCAAAGGAACGACACTTTTCGTTTTTGTTGTTCCTTTTCCAAAGGAACGACACTTTTCATTTTTGTTGTTCCTTTTCCAAAGGAACGACACTTGCGCTTTTGCTGTTCCTTTTCCAAAGGAACGACACTTGCGCTTTTGCTGTTCCTTTTCCAAAGGAACGACACTTTTCATTTTTTCTCTTCCTTTTCCAAAGGAATGGCACTTGCGTTTTTTGTTGTTCCTTTTCTAAAGGAACGACACTTTTCGTTTTTGCTGTTCCTTTTCCAAAGGAATGACACTTTTCATTTTTGTTGTTCCTTTTTCCAAAGGAATGGCACTTGCGTTTTTGTTGTTCCTTTTCCAAAGGAACAACACTTTTCATTTTTTCTCTTCCTTTTCCAAATGAACGACACTTGCGTTTTTTGTTGTTCTTTTTCCAAAGGAACAACACTTTTCGTTTTTGCTGTTCTTTTTCGAAAGGAACGACACTTTTCATTTTTGTTGTTCCTTTTCCAAAGGAACGACACTTGCATTTTTGCTATTCCTTTTCCAAAGGAACGACACTTTTGATTTTTGTTGTTCCTTTTCCAAAGGAACAACACTTGCGTTTTTGCTGTTCCTTTTCTAAAGGAATGACACTTTTAGTTTTTGCTGTTCATTTTTCCAAAGGAACGACATTTGCATTTTCACACTTTTTTGTGTGTATTTTTGCTTTTTGGTGTGCATTTCCTTTGTTGTTCCCTAGAAGGAGCAACACTTTTTTTGATTGTTTTTGTTGTTCCTTCAAAGAAGCAACACTTTGGGATTATTTTCGAGAGCAACCCTTCCTTCCTCTTGTGGGATTATTCCTAGTTCATCTCAACCACATTTTCCTGATTCTCTTTCATGGCATGAAGTACACTACTTTTATGAGGACAAGAATTATGGATTATTTTGAAGCGAGTTATTATCATTCACATTATGATCTTTAACAGGACAGCTCCTTGATGATAGATTCTTTTAAAAAAGGACACAATTATTTATATACTACTTTACTGCATTGTTTTCTGTTGAACATGATATTGATTGATCATCTTAATACCATGCTGGTTCCACCATTCCTGGTTATAATCTTCTCTGTCTGTAATAAATGAGATTATGGGTATATTTTTTTCTATTGACATGTTCAACTTCTTCCACCATCCCTACTCTTAAGGAGCACTGAGCCTCCCTCTTTTTATCATAAAAATGTGTCATAACAACAAAATTTTGTTCGCAGATGGAGGATAGGGGGTCTCATTACGAGCCAGCCTACCATGTTCATAAGGCTGTAACAAAGTGACATTTCCATTATTGCCACCACACCAGGGTTATGATCCATTGGATAGCCAAATTATCCTTGGAACAGGAGGTCTCATCACAAGCTGGCCTGATCAATTTTGCTACATCCCGGTGAATGGCAGTGTGGTTATCTGGTTACCACGCCAGCACACTGATCTCTTATGTAGAACAAAACTATAACTCTCTATTTATAAATTGAGGATCCTGGCCCATATGGGTTAAAAAGCAACCCTGTCGAGGCTATGGACGCCTGCTGGCAGCAGAGGCTCTGCTTATGGTATTGAAGTTATGTCTTATCGTCAATTATTACTATAATACCCTTTTCTTATTCTTTTCCTTTTATCAGAGAAGTTATTTTCTTAATTTTTTTCCTTGTTTTGAACCTTTATGCATGAAAAATTGTTTTATGATCAATCGCATCATTTTCAGCTAGAATACTGTTAGTAAAGCATCTTTTTGGCATATTATTGTCCTTGTTCTCTTTCGCATAACTTATCATCAATCCAAAGCGTCGTATATTTTATTCATAACTATCTTTACACACTCTGCTCTCATTATAACCATAACTCTCGCTGTCCTATCATTGATATGTGTACTCTGCTTCATTCATTGCTATATTGTTCATTCCCTTGCCTTACCATCAACATACCACTTTTCATAGGCTTTATGGTCATGGAATCCCTTTTCCAATTGGAGGGGGGAATGTATGCATTATGGGATTGCATGCGATATGATTACTACACTCGGACATCACTTGTTGATTTGATTTGCATGTATACAAAAAGTTTTTCTGATTGAAATTATTGCATGCATCTTATTTGTTGTTATTCAAAACTAACACTATGGATTCAAGAACATTATATGCAAAATAGTGATTTGTTTACAGGAAAACAACAAGTATGGGCAGAACTCTATTCGCAACATGACCACACTATTGCAACTAATGAAAGAGGCTCGAGCAACTTGCGAATGTGAACAATTCTTCAGACATGATGTGCTTGCCTGGATTTCACCTTTTGCATCACTGTTAGCACCAACTCTGCCTACACCAGCTTCAACAAATGCCAGTCCATATATGTCATTCCACATTTTTCTTTTTGGAAGTAAAAATTGAGGTAAACTAGCATAATTTTCTGATTTATTACGAATTTAGGAGAATTTAATGAAATCCATTTTGAGTATTATTTATCATCCTTCATTCCACATCTTTACCACTTCCCCTTTTTCAGCAGCATATCATCTTTTAGTTTGGGGGAGTGTTTCTTTCATTCATTTCTTTCTTATGACCATGTCATTCATATTCTTTATCATCCATTACTATTCTTATTCATTCTCAACACCTCCCTTATTCCATGATTTTTTTACACCAAGCATAGAATTCAACATATGATAACAACCACCTCAATTTGTTTTCTAGCATCGCATGAGGCCATGCTAATTTTTCAGAGAGGGGGAGGAATTGCTACGCATGATGGATGGTTTTTTGCTTTCTTTCTCATTTAAGGCATACAATTTCAGTGAGAAAATTGATTTCCATAATATTTTTAAAACTATGAACTCAATTCTTGTGATCTCTAGAAAACATAGAGGTATCATTAAAATACACAAACCTAGATAATTTCAAGTTAAATTGGTTCATAAAATTTCGGAAATCATGCACTCTCAACTACAACCATTTTGTTTATATCTTATGATCCATGCATCAAAACGATCTGATTTTTGGATCATAGAAGCATTAATATATTTCAACAAAATCGGGTTCATAGTTTTTGGAAAAATGGTTAATGAAGGTTGTTGTCACTTATATCATATTTTGCTGCAACTTCATTGTTATGCCTTCATCAAAATTGCTAAAATTGAATATTCATTAATTAAGGAAGAATTCATTTGTTCTATCCATTTCATGAGCTGGGATGAACAAATTTTTTATTGCTTGGTTAACACATGGGTTTTGTCTTTGGGTTGCATGAGGACATGCAATATATTCAGTTTTTTGTTGCATGAGGACATGCAATATATTCGGTGTGGGGGTATGTTGGGCCATGAATACGACTACTTTGTAACACTTATTTCATCCATTTTTACTCTTCTCTATTATATCATTTGTTATAATTTATCATTTAAATCCATTTTATAAATGATTTATGCTCTTATGGATGAATATTATTTATCTTCCTTTATTTCTAATAAATTGATGATTATGCATGATTTTATCAATGAAAGTTTAATAAATTGGTTATAACATTATTCGCTGGAATAAGAAGTGACAATTTTGCGGTTGAGATTCTGAGCAAATGAAGAAGAATTTGGAAAATCTGGAACATGGGTTTTGTCCAGAGCGGACCCAATTAACTTTATTAAAGAATGGTTTGCCCAAATTCGGCTTGTACTGAGAGAAATGCAGGGTTCTTCGAGCACGATTTTCTCAGATTTGTTGTTGCGGCCGTTCTCCAAATCTCAGCTGCAAAGCCAAATTCGTCTTGCTCTTGTTGAGAGATGGATGGAAATATATCTTCTTGTTGATCAATTGGTTGGAAACAATCCAATTTTGTAATAGAATCATGTTGTAATTATCTCTATTGTAACTGCTCTCTGCTCTCTCTCTATTTAAATGAAAATAGAGATCAGAGAGAGGGAGGGAGAATTGATGGAGAATTGATGGAAAAATGGTGGAGAATTGAGGATGAATTAGGGATTCAGAATTGAGGATGGCAGAGAGAATGGATAATGGCTGAGAGATGAGAGATTTCTTGTTGTAATCCACTGTAACTCTGCTTTGATATTTTAATATAAATCTGGTTGCCATTCCATCGTTGATCCTGAAGTAATCCAGCAGCATCCGCTGGCGGCTAAGGGCTCAGCCTCTGGTGGAGTACGTTGCTGCTGTTGTATATTATCTTCTTGGTTTATGCATGGTTTTGCTTATTAGCGTTATTTGGTAATCTGGTATGTTCTGTTATTTTACATCACGGTTCTGTTATATTCGATTCATGTTCAACTAAGTAATATCGTTCTCAATGTCAGGAATGTCGTATTGATTCATCTTGACTTGGTAACGCATTGCTATTCTTTCAATCATTGATATAATGTTGCTGATCCTTACAGAATGTATTTTTGTTCAATTACAGCGTATCCGTGTTGTAACACTTGTTAATTGGTATTACTGAATTCATCTTTTTTTTTTCTAAGTAAAGGCTAGTTCTATATTAAAGAAAATAAAAATATGTACATGGAGTTAGACCTTCCGAGGAGGCCGAGGCCAGTCCTCAAACAGTAAAACCTCGACCATATTGTCTATTCGTTCACTCTGATTTACAAAAAACATTCCATAATTCTGATTTTTCCTAGCCTTCTGACTACCTGGACTTGTACTGACAAAACCATCAGTGATAATAGGTATGCAAAACCAGTTCACATCATTGACTCTAACACAGATAAAGCTGACTGCAATAGACTGTAACAGACAGGAGTAGAAAGACTGAGACATTAGACTGAGACAGATAGAATGAAGACGCTCCATAAACATCGACACAAGTTCAAAATCTTTGACAAATGCACCCATTGAATGTTAGGCCACCTGACTGGACGACGCTGGCTACTTCTCTTTCACCGGACTGGGCGAGTCTAGCCAAATGACGATGCCTTCCTCGTCCAGAATTGGCTCTCCCAAGCCAGGCTGCGAGTGGTCGTTGAGCACGTCCCTCTCCATAGCAGAATTTGATGGCGGTAGGAATTCTTGAACCGAGGCATCCTGAGCCGGGACCTCCTGAACCGGGGCATCCTGTACCGGGATATCCTGACCCTGGCCTTCCTCGATGCGGTGAGCTCTGTAAACTAAACCATTCATATCCCCCAGGAGAATGTCACTGTCCTGAGCGCTTGCGGAGGCATGAGAGGTCGAAATGGGATCGTCGGGCTCTTCCTCAGAAATATACACAGTGAGATTAACTACCACCTCTGGTCTGATAAGCCTGCTTGGGAACCTGAGACGGAATGTCTGATAAGTGCCTTGCGGGACAAGGCTCTCCTGCTCCGAGCTAGGGGAAGAGGGGGGAACAGAGGCCATAGGGGAAACAGGGTGCAAATCCTCAAGGTCAGGGCCGACTCGAATGCCAGACCGCCCTCCTCTTCTCGGAATGCCTCTACTACGCGGCATGGTGAATGCCAGAGACCCGAAAATCCTTTCGACCCCTTGAATACTGGAAGCAAGAGTGTCCCGTCTCACAACACAAGCATCTATAGAGGAATTTTGGTCATGAATTGGCATAGAAGTTACAATAAATAGAACAGAGACAATTACCATCACGGGAGGAGGATGCATCACCATAAACCTGTTCCGCATCGAGTCCAGAGCTGCCATGCTCGTCATGAATGTACAGTCCCCTCGGCTCTAATCCAAATTGTGCTCATCCGCCTTGAGCATTAACTGATAACCTCCCTTGCAGACCTCCGAGTACAGGTGCCTGCCATCCGTCATCGCCGCAGGTGTCGTGGCAAGCTGCATTATTAATGACAAGTAAAAGCACCCGCATCCGGGTGCGAATTCTCTATCAGAGACTTGTCCTGAGAGACGATTTCCTGCAGATTAGCCATTTGGTCCCTGGAAGGTAAGCTGTCTATGGTACCTTCAAAGTGGTTTTCTTTTGCCTCCACTCCAAGGTTGGCTAGAAGGTCAGCAAGCTTATTCCCTTCTCTTCTGGTATGCTTGAAAGTGATTGCTTGGTGCTGAGAGAGCCAGTGATTAATTAGTTCGAGCCTTTGGGCCATTCTCCAGCTGCTGCTTACCTTATGAACTGGGGAGCCATGTTGAAGCTTTGTGGCCATTCTGATTATGATCTGCGAGTCTCCTTCTATGATGAGGGGAAAGAAGTTTTTTCCGTGTGCTATTTTAAGACCTCGCCATAGACCTTCCAATTCCGCTGAATTGTTTGTGTCCCAGCCTATCGATCCCATGTAGATGCATAAAGGATTGCCTTTATGATCCCTGAAGACTCCTCCATAACCTGCTTGTCCTGGGTTTCCTTTAGAGGCCCCATCAAAGTTGAGTTGGATCATGTCATGAGGAGGTGGATTCCAAGAGCTTGCTTCCTGCCTATGGTTGTTGTGATTCCTGCCAATGGTTGTACTATGGTTTATCCGCAGTTTCCAATTATCCCAAACAGTTTTTTCCTGAGGGAGAGTAGGAAAGTCTTCAGAATGCCAATCTTTTAGTGAAAGAGTCTCCATGATGTTTTGGTGGAAATTATTCCACAGTTTATCCAGCGGCATCGATTGATCTTTGAATATTCTTCGATTGCGCTCTTTCCATATATTCCACATCAATAGACCGGGAATGAGTTGCCACAACGCATTGAGGAGATTACTTTGAAATGGGGTTTGGCTTCCCTTGCAAATGGTTCCTTTGAGGTCTCCTTGCACACTTCTTTCTATTTGACAGCGGAAAGCAATCTTCTCCCATAATTTCTTTCCAACTGGGCAATTTTGCATAAGATGGAGTGTTGTTTCTTCCTCTTGTCGACACATGTGACATATGGACGGTCCAGAGAAACTTCTCTTTCTGAGATTATCCCACGTTAGGATTCTGTTGTGACAGAGAAGCCATAGGAATGTAGAAACTTTCGGCCAGTTGGACTTATGCCATACTTTTTCCCATAATTTGTCTTTGTTCACCTGCCCTTGAATGATTAAATTGTAAGCCTCCTTAGTTGTGAAAATTCCCTTTTCTCCGTAACCCCATCGTAAAATGTCCGGTTCTTCTGAGACTCTTATTTTCCTCTTTTGTAACTCTGCTTCGAGGAGATGTTGAGTCTGGATTGAGCTGTTCGGTAGGAGCTGATGAATATCTTTCCACTTCCGATGTTCCTGAGCAGCCGCTGTAGTCCAGAAATGGTTGACTTTGGCCAATTGGTGTATCTCTCTCTCTTCTGCTGGAAGTTCCTGGAGAATGTCTTTGATTTTTGGCAACTGCTGCCATGAATCTTCCCAGAAACGAGCCATGTTCCCATTTTTGATCTCCCAGAAGCAGTGCTCTTGGATGAGATATCTGTGTTGAATGGCTGAATTCCAGATTGCGGATCCCGGACTTGTCTCAGTCATACGCAGTCTTTCTTCCATGGGATAGTTACTTGCATACTTGGCCGTCCAAAGGGAAGCCCATGGGGTATTAGGATGGGCAAGCCACCGCCACCAGATTTTAGCTCCCATCGCTTTGTTGCTATGCTCAGGGTCTCTAAGGCCTATGCCTCCTGCATACTTGGGAAGACACACCTTGTCCCATTTGAGAAGAGCCCATTTTCGATTCTGTCCTGAGCCCCCCCACAGAAATTTACGCTGTAGATTCTTGATTTCTTTGAGGACCCACTTGGGGGCAGCTAGAATGGAGAAGAGATACAGAGGCATGGAATGAAGAACTGCTTTGATGAGAACTATTCTGCTGGCCATGTTCAGAGTTCGATTAGTCCATAGGAATAGACGAGCTTCTAATTTTTCTAACAACTGCTTCCAGGAGGAATGTTTGAGAGCTGAGGTCATAAGCGGGGCACCTAGATATTTGGAAGGCAGAGAGGCACAGGTGAAGCCTAGAATACGCTCAATGGCTCTCTGAGTAGAAACAGGGGTGTTGAAGAAAAAAATTTGTGATTTGACTCGATTGATAAGGGCACCAGAAGCGTCAGAAAAAGTGGATAGAATGGACTTTAGAAGACGAGCTTCCTGGACCGATGGATGACCAAAAAGCATATTATCATCTACAAATTGCTGGTGGGAGTAGACCGGTGAATTGTTAAATGAGAGCCCTTTTAGCCGCCTATCACGCTTAGCAGCCGTGATACTTCTACCCAAACCCTCAGCCATAATTACAAATAGAAAGGGAGATAAGGGATCACCCTGCCTAATTCCTCTGGAAGGACGGAAGGTAGCTGAAGGGGTGCCATTGATTAACACCGAGAAGAAAGCTGAGGATATTAGATTGTAAATCCATCTAACCCAAGAGTGAGCGAAGCCAAAAGCAATAAGAATTTTTTGTATGTAGACCCAACTGAGGCTATCAAAGGCTTTAGAAAGATCTAGTTTCAGCAGCATACCTGGCTTCTTGGTTAACTTTAGGGAATGAATTAGCTCATGCGTGAGAATGATTCCATCCGTTATTTGGCGTCCTTCTACATAGCCCGATTGCTCAGGCGAGATGACAAGCGGGAGAATCGGTTTGAGCCTGGTTGCAATGACCTTTGAGATGATCTTGTATATCATATTGCAAAGGGCTATGGGCCTGTATTTGTCAGGGGTGTTGGAATCTGCTCCTTTAGGTACTAGGGCAATGAAAGTAGCATTTAATCCAGGATACATCCATCTGAGCGCTCTGGATTCCTCCACAACCTGCCAGACTTCATTTTTTATCAAGTCCCAGAATTTGTGAAAAAAATTTGCTGTAAAGCCATCCGGACCTGGCGCTTTCCCCTCCTTCATTTGTTGCACGGCTTCTTCAACTTCCTGCATACTGATGGGTTTGATCAGTAGACTGTTATGCTCCTCCGTTATGACCTTGGGTATGTTCTGGAGAAGTTGATTAATAGCTGGCATTCTGTTGAAGTCAGGTTCCTGGTGGGCTTTTTTGAAGTAATTTATAAATTCCTTTTCAATGCCATCATGTGTCTCAATCTTCTCTCCTTGCTCATTGTTAATATGAGTGATTTGGTTTATCATTCTCCTCTGAACAGTGGTTTTATGAAAAAAATTTGTGTTTTTTTCTCCACTTTTCAGCCATCGAATTCTGGATTTCTGCCGCCATAGTGTTTCTTCTTGCTTGGCTCTTTCTAAAATTTTGGATTCTATGGCCTGTTCCTGTTTTGAGAGTTCCTCTGTTCGCCCCTCATTGATAATGGATTGCTGTATTTTCTTCATTTCAGTATTGAGGAGAGCCTGGTCGGCAAAGATGTTACCGAATATTTTATGGTTCCAATGTTTGATGGCCTTTTTTAGATACTTGAGTTTTTGCTGGAACCTGGACATTCTTGTCCCTTCGGTCGGATTGAAATTGATCCAGCTTGATCTGACTAGCTCTTCAAATTCTGGATGGGAGAACCAAAATTCTTCAAAACGAAAAGGGCGTCTGAGATTGTTACCTGGCCTGTTCCATTGGAGCTCGATAGGCCAATGATCCGATCCAGAGAAGGGGAGAATGGAAGCTGTAAATTCGCCTCCGATGTGAATTGCATTATCTGAGATTAGGAAGCGATCAAGACGCGATGCGATTTGTTGCGCTCCTACTCTTTTATTTGTCCAGGTGAAGATACCGTTGCTTGTTGGAATATCCATTAACCAATTGCTGTTGATAAAGTTCTTTAGAAGGCTGTCATCATTGTTTATATTACTTCTGCCCCCTTTCTTTTCTTCCATGCTGGCGATCATGTTGTAATCCCCTCCAGATATCCATAGCGGGAATGGTCTATCTTTGTTGAGCTCTGACAATGTATTCAGGAGGTGGTTTTTTTGAGCAGTATCCTGTGGGAAGTAAACATTAGTTAGCAGTCCATGGGCATTCGTACCTGAGAGATGGAATGTGGCTTGGATGAAGTTTTTGTTAGCTTGGATATTGTTGAGATGGATGATCCGGGCATCCCAAAGAATTGCTAGGCCTCCTGAGGCTCCTTGTGCATCCACCGCTGTGACTAGCCCTCCTGGCCAAGCCTTCGCAGCTATTCTTTCCAAAATTGTGGAGCTACACTTTGTCTCCTGCAAAAAGAGAATACTGGGTTTTTCTTGCATCAACATATTTTTTAAGATTCTGCCTTTCCTTGGGCCATTGAGCCCTCTGATATTCCAAGATATTAACTTCATTGAGAAGGGTGGGGGTTTGCATTGAAGTACTTGGTCAGTTTGGCATACCTCCCTGACTCCACCAGTATTTCTCCTATCTTGATTGTTCTTTCTAGGGTTGTTTTCCGTCCCCTTTTCTTACTGTCCTTGGTGATAAATTTTCCATCCCATGGACTTCCGATCTGGACCCCTAGAGAGTATTTCTTCTGTGCCCTGTTTAGCACTTCTACTAGGTTGTCGACTTGCTTTTCTGGGATTTTTTCAAAGTTCTTTGTGCGACAAGCATGTTCCAAGCCTAATATGTCCAGCTCCCCTATATCTAAGGGCTCCGGGTCTTCTTCCATGACTTGGGGCGATTGAAAAATGTCCTCAGCCTCGATTGAGGCTTTTTCGTTTGGCTGCGAGTACTCCACATCCATTCCTTGAATTTGCCTTGACACGGTTTTAGCTGTTGATCTCAGGTGCTCTTGACCTGTATTTTTCTGTCCTCCTTGCACTGATGTTTCACCTGGCTGTTTTTGATGGACCGCTTCGTCTTTCTCCTGTTCCTCGTCCGAACCCTGCTCATCGGTTTTGTTTAGAGCTTCAAATCTGTTGCTGGTTGTAGGCGTTGCTTTGTTGCTAGGATTAGCTTTGGGGTTGCTGGTGGCTTTTTTATTTCCTCTCCTTCTATTGACTACCCTGGTGAATCCATCTGGGGTATGATTATCAGATTTATCTTGATAAGAGGGTATCTTATTTTGAGGGCAGTCTCTATAGAGATGCCCTATATCATGGCATTTCCTGCATCTAAATGGCACCTGTTCATAATCAATGACTTGAACCCATTCCGAGTCTTCATGAAAGAAACTTACCGTGTCTGGCAGCGGCTGTTTGAGATCCATGTATACACAGATCCGAGCATATGAAGTGTGTTTGCATAACTTTGTTTCCTCTGCAACCTTTACAAATTCACCGATAGCATTCCCGATTTCCTGTAGAGACTTTTCCTCCCAATATTCCCATGGCAGTGAGTAAAGCCTTATCCACACTGGCGCACAACTCAGATCCTCCTTATCTGGGTTAAATCTTTCTACCCAGCCTTTGAGAAATAGACCTGCTGAGTTGAAAAAATAAGGACCTCCCTCCAGAATTCTAGTTCGGTCTTCCAGACAGTTGAAAACTGCAGTGAAGAAGCCCTTGGCTCCCAAGTGCAGCGTTATATCCCCTTTTGGACGCCATTTAGTGCTGATCCAACTTCTCAGAGCCCTTTCTGTTGGCCAAATCCCTATAAACTTGCCGATCAGCGCATGATCTCGCATGTACTGTATCCTGGCATTGATTCGTTCACTTGGGAAGTACACCCGTGGTCTATGGGTTGCTACAGGTTTGCAAGTTGAGGAACTTGCTTTGTTTCTGTCCTCTGTGTCAATGTCCTTACCCTTTTGCTGTCTGGTATCCATTGTGCTGCCGCTAGCCCCGTTTTCGTTCTCTCTGTCAGCCGTATGCCGTGATCTGTTACCCGGGGACGGGGGAGGCTCTTGGCCCTCCCCCTGAGGGGGGATCATTTGTCTTGTCTCTTATGGTCGCGCCCTCCTGCGCTCTGCCTCACCAGACGCTGCCGCAGGTACCTGGTTCGACAGTCCTGCCACCTGCAGGTTTCTGTCCAAACCCTAGGGTTGTACGCAGTCTTCGGTGCTCATCCTCATTACTGAATTCATCTTAGAGATTATATTTCCTTGTGATTGTTCGATCTATTGATGTTGCTGTTCCATTATAAAATACAATCATATTCTTTATAACTAAGACTGCTAAGTGGATTACCAAGATCAGATTACCATTAAGATGTGTTGTGTGTTAAGTTATTATGCATTTGTATTTGGCTTTCAAGCGTTGTTCCATATTCTATCATTAATCAGTGCTGTTCTATTTACCATGTGCTATTTGATTCATCTTTAAAGATAGGGGATTGCCATTTGATTTTTGTAGAACACGATTGTTGCATTTATTCTTGTAGACTAAGGTGTTGTTGCTTATTGAATTCAGTTGTTGTTACATTTCCTAGCTGTTGTTCCATTTCCTGTTATTCGCATTATCTTTGCTTTGGTGTGAAGAATGATCTAAAACTATAGTGGGCATTGTCATTTGTTGTCTAGTTCCCAGATTGATGATCTGTTCCTTGATTAGCTTTAGCTACATCAGTTTACAAAGGGATGAGTTACTGTTACTGTACCCTTGACTGATCATTTGCTATAGTTTTTTTGAATGCATGATTTAAGTCTTAAGGTGCTTTGCTGTAAGTAGATCTCATTTTGAGTATCCATTTATCTTTGTATTTTGAGCACTGTACTACATCTTTCATAACATTACTCTTGAGTAAATAGCCGCCTCAGACTGAGTACACTCTTGGAATAAAAAGTCGTCCCTGGATTGAAAATTAATGTGAAGGTAATTAGGAGTTAAAAAGACACCTTTTTATCGCTCGACAACAGGTAGGCTTCTTTACATCTTATTTTAATTTGTTGATTATAAAAAAAGTAGAGAATGCTTTGCACTGTTGTTCTAGACTTAGCTACTAATCTAGGGGTTTAAGTGTTTATCTGTAGACACTAAAACTTCCCAAAACACTACCCCTACACTAGCATGGATTTCAGAGGAGACCCAGATCTGGTGTTGCCACCGTATGTAGCGTGGGGAGCCATAGGTAAAAATGTTTTTGATTTTTGGAATGTTTTAAAAAATATTAGATTTTAAGTATAAATAAACTGGAAATATTTTTGATGAGAAAAATACTTACAAAATTATTTTGATCATGACACAGATATTGGACCAGTAAGACCTGCGGGTCTACCTAGGCACAGGCATCACAGAAGAGACGTGAAGGGGGCTGCAGCTTAGACTGAAAGGGCCATGCATGTTGTAAAAAGAAACTTAGTGAGACTGACTCACTAGGTACCTATGGCAGCCATAGAAGACCTTCCAAAGGAGGTGCAAAGGTTTGTGGAAGGAGTGCCACTTGATTGGGTGTGACTATTCCGACAGGTGGCAAATGCCATCATATTCTTCCGTGACACTCACCCTGAGTAGGACCCTTATATATAAACTTATGGATGATCAGATATTTTGATTAGACATGATTATTGGCATACACCCTAATTTTGTGGGACGATTTTGTCCCAATTTTGTATATTATTTTGAACATAATACTTTTGTCTATGTACTGATAGTTTCACTATGATGATCATATATATATATATATATATATATATATATATATATATATATATAGATATATATATATATATATATATATATATATATATATATATATATATATATAGATATATAGATATATATATATATATATATATATAGATGACTCTTTGATTAATTTTTATTTTTAATGTGATGAATGATTTATGTGCAAATCTAATGCTCAATTAGCGATAGAATCCGCAAATGAATTTTTTGATCGTGGAATATGAATAAATGTGATATAAATAAATGATCTTTGTAATAAACACACTCTTAGAAAATTGCAATATAAATAAGGATCTCTCACACAATAGATGTTGTTTATTTGAGATACCACCAGTTGTGAATCCAAGTATACTACTAATGAATCAACACCAAGAGATATTGCCTCTGATAGTCAATTAATGACAACAATATATTCGACAACATTTTTCGAAGCACGAATGATACATACACCTCTTGAAACCAACAATTGGTCAGATGGATAATAAATCACCCAAGTCGCCGAAGCAAGGTTTCGGGTGTGTCTACTAGCACCATCAGCAAACCTAGATATATCGAATCGTCCATCAATACCTTCCAAAGCAGATCAAAAATATCAACATCACTATGAAACCGATAGATAGATATGCACAAATATACAACATTTACAACCAAGAAAATGCTAAGCTGAAGCCTACGCAAAATACTTTTTAAGATAGAGCCCATTTCTGAGCTCCGCTAATTCGTTTCCCTCAAAATCAACCAACTCATAAACTCCCTTTTTCAACACCTTTTTAATAGTGAAGGGACTGTACCACATAGATTTGAACTTGCCTGCCCCTAAGGTGTCTTTGTCTTGGTCATAAACAAAAACAAGGTCACCTTCAGAGAAAACCCTGGGACAGACAACCTTATCATATTGAGCTTTTACTGTCTTTTTATTAGATTCATTGGTTATGGTTTCATCTTGACGCTACTCATCGAGATGTTCCAAGTGAACGAGGTGTTCTTCAATACTAGAAGTATCTCGAATAAGTTCAACAGTTAATTTAAGGGAAGGAATTTCACATTCCACAGGAAAAATTGATTCCAACCCATAAACTAGTTGAAAAGGAGTAAAACCTATATCAGTCTTGACTGGCATTCGGTATGCCAAAAGCTTCGGATAGAATATAATGTGCCAATTATATCGAGCTTTTTTAATCGTCCTTTGCAGGATGATTTTTAAGGATTTATTCATGGCTTCAACTTGCCCATTGGCCTCAGGATAATAAGGAGATGAATGCTCTTGCTAGAAACCCACCTTAAGTGCTAATTCATACATTGGTTGGTTCTAGAAATGACTGCCATGGTCAGTGACAATCTCTTTGGGAATACCAAATTAGGAAATGACTTGGTTGAAGAGAAATAGGGCTTCGGTTTCACCATTGTTCTTGAAAGTGGGGATAACCTCATCCCACTTAATAAAGTAGTCGACAACTACGATGATATACTTATGATTTCCCATCGAAGGGGGATTGCAAGCAGTAAAATCAATACCCCACTTCGTGAATGAACCGTTGGTAATCACAAGAAAGAGCAGAGTTGGACATGCACACATTTTCCGATTATACACTAACAAGGGTGGCATCTCTTGATTGATTCAACACAATCCTTGAAGATTGAGGGCCAAAAGTAGCCTACACGCAAATTTTTTTAGGTTGTTGCAAGCCCAGATAGATGACCACCACAAGCTCCACTGTGGTAATCATTTAGCACATATTCAACTTCTTCTAAGATTGAACAACGCCTAAGAATTGAATCAACCCTGCGACAATATAAAGCGTCACCTATAATGATATAGCTTTTAGCCAAGTGACATAACTTTCTACGTTCATCCTTTGAAAAAGTGAGAGGAAACTTCGAAGTCTAGAGATATATAATGATATCTCCATACCAAGGATCTTGCAAGGAAATAAGGAAAACATGTTCATAAGGAAAATATTCCTTCCTCGCAAGGCAACTTTGAGATCAATTCTACAAATAATAACGATTTCTTAGACTTGGTTGACATGAATTCAAGACCGAACTCTTGTAAAATGACAATCCATCAATTATATTTTCCCCCAATCACTCGCCTATTGAGAATAAATTGAAATGGATTGACAACTACTAAGACGAAAGTTTTTCTAAGAAGAATATAATGTCTAAGTTGATGGAAAGCATGGAAAGCTGCCAAAGCTAATTTCTCAACGGGAGAATATCGCAATTCAGGGCCCACTAAGCCTCGACTCAAATAATAGATTACATGCTCAGTGAAAGCATCATCTTCTTGAACCAAAACCATACCAATAGTTAATTTAGCTGCAGTGAGATATAAAAGGAAGTCTCTGCTATAATCGGGTGGACTCAATAAAGGAGCAGAGGTTAATGCTTTTTTCAAAGCATCAAATGAGCATTACGTGAAATCGTCCCATAGAAATGGGACCCCTTTCTTGAGCAGTCTCATAAATCCTTTAGTAATCTTGGCATAATTAGCAATAAATATCCTTAAGAAATTGGCTTTTCCTTGAAGACTTTGAAGTTGATGAATAGTGGATGCGGGAGGCAACTAAGGTATTGCCTCAACCTTGAAGGGATCCTACTCGAATCCCTTCAGTAGAAACGATGAATCCCAACAACCGACCAAATGTGATAGTGAAAACACACTTATTTGGATTCAACCTGATTTTGTAGAAATGACATCATTCAAAAATTAATAAAAGATGCTTGGGATGATCAATTCTCTTTTGAGAACGAACAACTAAATCATCCAAGTAGGCTTCGATAATATGTTTTATATCATGGAAAGCATATGACATGGCTTGTTGAAAGGTAGCTCCAACATTCTTAAATCCAAAAGGCATCTTCTTATATGAAAATGTACCCTAGGGGAAAATAAAAGTTTTCTTATGTTGATCTTCCAGACGAATAGTGATTTGATTAGAACCAAAAAATCCATCCATAAAAGAGAAAATTTCATTACCCGCACACTCATCGATAATCTGATCAATAAATGGTGTGGGGTAATTATCTTTAAAATAATCCTTATTCAAGTCCCAAAGTCAATGCACACATGGATTGTTCCTTGGTTCTTGTCAACCGAGACTAGATTCGAGACACACTCAGTTAAAGGAACGAGGTATATGAAAATTTCCTTAAGAAACTATTCAACCTCAGCTTTGATAGTTGTTGCTTTCCTAGGGTTTATCGGTCGAAGCTTCTCGTGAATAGGTTTTGAATTTTCATATGTAGTGATCTCATGTTGGGCTATAGATGGATCTATCCCATGAATTTCCTCATAAGATGAAGCAAGCACGTCTCGAAACTCTTTAAAGAGATTGGTATAAATTTGAATTTCTTCAAGGGAACAATTAGCTCCAATGAAGACATTCTCAATAACGTTGGGATTCCTAGAGATGTTCACTGGAACAGTTTTTGAAATGACAAACATGTTACCTTCGACCGAAAACTGCATTGGAGCCAAATGATTTAAAACTGCGTGAACATAATTAGTAGATGAAGGACTGGACAAGCTTGATTCTACTTCTCGCAAATCATGGAGGAAATATGACCGATGATGAAAATCACCCCGTGACCTCTCAATACTCATCATTTCTTCTAGAATTGATTCTTCAGATGGAAAAACAATGTCTAGGCAATCCATAGGAAAAAGTTGAATCTAGAGTCCAGGCCGGAGCCACTCCCCCATCCAGTTCTTCCAGTGAAAAAGGGTTCCATGCATTAGCAAAGGGAGAAAAACAATGAAATGAACTCACGGAGGAGTAAGGCATGTTCCCCTGTTGGCCTAAAGAGAACTGATTTGTGGCTCCCAAGCTATTAATAGTTGGATTAGTCCATCCTTGGAAAGAATTATAACCTTGAACTCTAGAGGGAAAAGGTATTGATCCTAGAGACAGGTTAAAATGTGGTATATGACCACTCCCAAAAGGAAAACCTTGAAAATAAGCTGACCCACTCACCATGGAAGTCATAGACGTGGACAAAGTGGATGGATAAGTTAAAGGAACTGAAGGAATTGTGCTGGAAGGCATTTCAAAGGGGAAAGAACCAGTGTTGTAGGCGAAAGCTTGGGTGCCCCCACTCGAAGATAGAATGGATGTAGAGCCAAATATTACAGTGCTAGGAGTGATTGAAAATATGGAAATTGTACCTCCTCCTTGTATTGAGAAAGGAGTATGTACAATAGTAGCACTCATAGTTGAAACCATGCTCCCAGCAGTGGTCATCGAAGGAAAATATTGATATAGACTAGGGCTTGAAGGCCTGTGGTTCGGGGCCCCGATGTATAATAAAATCTCTGGATAATTGGGAGGGTGTTATAGGCATTTTTGTGCCTCGCGTCAAGGAGCAAGGAATGTCGATAATTACAGGGATCCTCAGTCCCTAAACATGTTGTTCTTACCCCTAAAAGAACAAGGTCATCAATCAACAGCACTTCCAATCAGTTCCCCACCTGAAAACACTTCAGAACAGGCTTATTTTGGATCATGTCAGCTGCTAAACTGAGCTTCTGCGCTGTATTGCAACTGTCCCACTCTGTACCTGCACTGGAAGTCAAAAACTATGAAGGCTACCTGCGCTGGGCGAGATTGGCCAAGTGGCACAGTCATCCTGCAAGGTGTCAATTGCCCAGGAAGCTTCCAAACTGACACTTGGGTCATGAGATTCGCCCTGTGATGAGTAAGAGGTACTTGATCACCATGTGTAACCAAGGATCTCCAAGTGGACACAGGAACTGAAGATTAACTGAAGAGGGAGAGGACACAAGGCAGGTTCATGTCAGTCTCAAGCTGACTCATCTGTTCCTCTTCTCTCCTATATATAGAGCCCTTCTATGAGAGCTCTAGAGGCTGAAATTTTGTATAAGCAAGGAGGTGCTGTTCGTATACCGCCAGGATTATTTGGGTGATTGTTTTACTAGAGGTCAAGAAGAGAGTTCTTGCTGCCGAGGAGGTGCTGCTGGATTGGAGCCAACATCATTGGTTGTAACTTCCTCTGGAACCCTGTTACTTTCTATCAATAAAGTTTGCATGTTCTCCTATTCACTTCTTTTACATAGATGCTTTGTGTTTACATGTGTATTCATTGCAATCTAATCCATGCTTTGATTATGAGTGCTTGTATCTGTTAGTTTGCTCTCTCTTGTTGTGCAGGTCTTTTGTGTAGCTGGATCGGCTTGGAGAGCAAAGAGCTGGGAGCTGGATACAAAGGAAGAAGGATAAGGATTAATCAAGCGCAAGACACCAGGTTGGTTGACCTTCTTTCCATTCTGTCTGTATACTCATAAAGAAGAACATGAAAACTTTATCATTCAGTTGTTGCTAGATTCTGTCACATCTAGAAAGGGTTAGGGTCATCCGCATCGGATACTTTTCCCCACAACAAACTGGCGACTCCGCTGGGGAGATCCTAGTATCTTGTTGTTGTTATTTGTAGTATTTTGCTATTTCTATCTTGAAGAACCGAGTACCGAATCGAAAAGCTTTTGACTATATCAAAAGCGAAGTAGAGGGTTTTGCTACTCTTGCTCCTTTGCTGAGCAACTTCAAGATTTAAAGAGCTAATCTACAGGTAGATCTTTACTCTTTGTGATAGATCTTAGTCCTCTTGATCATCCCTCTACCTGTACTTAACCCATAGCATTTTGTTTCAGTCAAAACAGTACATTTTTGAGCATTTTATGACCCGGAATTGTTAGCAGACGTAACTCTCGTAAGTCAGTGCAGGCTGTCCACAGGCAGTCTGCATTACAACGCAGGTAGCCCTTTCGGGAACTGCGCTGAGAGTGAAACTGACAGTGCAGTACCTGCGCTGGTCCAGTTGGCCTTAGGCTAGCTTAACTCTTCCTCTGTGTCTTGGCCCTGTTTGCACTTGTTTTTGGCTGATTGATTGCTGGTTAATGTATTTGCTGTATACCTCATCTCCTTGACTTCATTTCGCCTCAGTTGTGTGATGAAATTGTAAACTTTCTTTCAGTATTTCTTGTTTCAGTTACAATTTCCCATAGTGAAAAGCAAGCCTACAGCCTTGACCTCTTAGATTACGATCTTATGAGTTAGTGTTATTGCTGTTCATAGCTGTTTTGGATTGGTTTGTCTTCACTTTATGGTTTGAATTCATATATTTTTAAGTATAAAACAAGTACCTGTAAAGCGTCTTTTCATTTAGACAATACTTGTTTGTTTATGCTTTAGATTGAATTCGAAAGTCATACAACAGTTTCCTTTGGTTAAGCATCAACATTAAAGGAAAAAGAAAAGAAATACATGCATCTTGCATTTGCATTTTGATAAGTTTGGGTGTCTGATCTAGGAGAAAGTGCATTAGTTTGTGCTGTATGCTCTGTTTGGAAAGATATTGTTTTTCTCTCCCTTCAGTAGCTAGGATTTTCAAAGTTAAAAAGATAGTGAAAGCTTGCTTATCATTTTAGCTGCATTTAGGAATTTGTACCAATACATCTCGTGGTGATCCTGAAAGACAAACTGATAAACAAGATCAACTTAAAATATATTGAATGAATCTAACAACGCATTGTAACATAACGCTCACAATAGAGGTCTAGGTAGAGACGTGTTCCGGCGTCGTTAAACGTAGTGATTGTCGATCTCTACGAAGGTGGGTGATTCCTCCTGAGGGACGATAGCACTAATACGGATTTGAGCTCCCGCGTACCGTCGCGTATATTGGGAGACCCCTATAGGCAATTATCCTTTATCCTTAGGAAGCCGTGTCGACCGCCCTACTGATCGCGATGCAGTGAACACAGCATTCACGAAGATCGACCACCTGTACCGTAAAACGTATTCTGTGGTTTCGCGAAAGGTTTGGCACACCCTCTGCCTAGATCTCCAGAGCAGTTTCTTTTGGCCCTTTTCAAACTCTATAACTGAAAAGGTCCAACCGAGCATTTGTCACTTCGGGCTCGTTAATACATCGAAGGCGACTAGAGTCATCTTTAGCTTTTTCTCGACTCTTAAAACATGAAAAAGCAAAGTTGTGTCTAAAAGCGTCTAATAAAATTCATTCAATACGGAAACATAATTCCCCTTTTTGTATTTTAGTTGATCAAGTAATCCGCAACCGTGGAGGAAAGTCAATTAAAACCCCGTCGTTCAGGGAGACTTGCGGGTCGACCATCTTTGTCTCCGGAACCGAAAGTAGTACGAGCAAAGCGATCTCGCTGGACCAGATCAAAATCTCCTTTTAGAGTTAGAACAGAAGTTCCAACAACATCTGAGATTCTGGTCACTCCCGAAATTTCTGGAATCCCTGCCTCTATTGAAGAAGTTCAACAGCAACAGAAGGACAATTGTATTGATCCTAGTCTGAAAACAAGTACTTGTTTAACTGAACCAGTTCCATCTGAAACCGGTCCACAAAGTCTTGTTGTTCAAACAACTGTCGCTGTCGAAACAACCCCTTCTTCGGCACCAGAAATCTTTTACGGACCTGACGGTCTGCCTCTTCCTCCTGGTCTGATTGCAATAGAAGAAATCGTAGAGGACCAGCAAGCAAATACTCCAATTCATTTTGGAGTAGGTTCTACTCTTTTTCCTTCTGCATCAGAAGTTTGTCTATCGCCACAGGAAGTTCCTGAAGAATCGTTAGGAAGTTTATTGGATAGACTTAAAATGTCTGAACAATCGTCGACATCCAGAACTGTGCCAAACAACACAGCGACAGCAGAAGCTCCTGCTGCCATTCCAACGATGTTTGCCGGCATACCATCTGTCCCAACTAGTTCTCATCAACTAGAAGGAGTCCACCCAGGGACTATTATGACAACTTGGTCTGTTCCAGTTTGCTCTACCGGTGTAATATCCGGTAATTCTTATGTTGAAACTAGACAAATTGATCCCTTTGGGAATCAGTTTGGGCCATCCAGTCCTCAAAGGCAAGCTATACCCTTGAGTTCCGGATTGTTACCGTATGGGGGGCAATATGCCCTTTCACTTCCCCTTCCGGGGGGAAACCCATACAGCAGTTTTCAACCACATTCAGGTTTGACTGAAGTAACGACGAGTGGTTGGGTACCTATGTTACCCCAACAACCAAGAGTTGTATATTCCATGCAACAATGTGTACCTATGTCTAGTATCCCGACGACGCCAGCAATTGTAACCGTGTCGCAAGTTCAATCGATGCCTGTTGTATGTCAACCCCAAGTTGTAATGCAACAGCCCATTGACCCTGCAACACAACCACAATCGTCGACTGTCGGGACGACACAGATACAAACGGGAGCCACCCCGCATCTTGGTCCGTCGGTTAGTGTCGCGCAACAAAACATGGCTTCACAACCATGGACGGCGCAATACCAACAACCTCAGTTTCAACAGGTGTATCAGGGGTCTGAGCAACAGATCTTTGCAAATAGTGGGCAACCCTATATTCAGAACGGGTCAAATCAACCACTTTATAGTGGCCAAGCCCACCAGCAGTATCAGTCATATCAACATCAGTTGCATTATGCTGGTATGCAAAGACCTACTGCTCAAGCGATTCCATCGTATCCTGGGTACGCCTCGCCAAACCTGAATCAGCAGTTGCCATTCGTGGCGACCTTAGAATTACCAGATTTACATCGGTTAACGAACGATCCAATCGCCTATGCCCATTGGTGGCCAGCGATTCCTCACAAACTTCCTTCGGACATTCCTAAATTCAATGGAAATCCGGGCGAAGACCCGTCGAATCATGTGATGACATTCCATCTGTGGTGTTCGTCGAACACCTTGAATGATGATTCAATAAGGCTTCGCCTTTTCCAGAGGACATTGACGGGTCCGGCGGCCAAATGGTATATTGAATTACCTAGAGCCTCTTTCGACAATTTTAGTTCCCTAGCCACGACTTTCTTAACACACTTTCAGTTACCTATAAGGTACGAAACTAGAACTGAAATCTTGACCAATTTCAAGCAGAAAACGGCCACACATATATCAGATCATATACATGAGTGGCGTCGTCGTCGCAGAATGGTAAAGACTTATGTTCCAGATCAGCTATTAGCTGAGTGGTTTATAAAGTCGCTTCTGTCGGCAATTACAGAAGATGTGGCCAAGGGAGGTGTCGTAACGAAGGAGCAAGTTATTGCTCGTGCTCAGTATTTGGACTTAGTGTATACTCAGTCGGGCACGCTTTATGATAAAATACCTGACGCCCCCAGACCGGAATTTTCAATCCCTCCTCCTCCTGGATCGAATAGTGACTCTCATGCCGGTGATGGCGTGATTGGAACTGCAAACGCTAAGTCGACAAGGGATTCTAAGAAAGCCCGTAAGACTTCGAATCAAAAAGCAAATCAAGAGATTCTTGCTTCGGAGGTAAATGCTATATCTACAGATAAAAGCAAAAACTCCAATCAACCGGGAAGCAAGAAGAATCAAAACAAAGAGAAGAAAAAACAAGGAGATTCGTCTCCTCGGAAAACTTCTTTTGGAAAAGGGAAACCCCCTTCAGGGTGTCATATATGCGATGAGGATCATTGGACAGCAGATTGTCCGTATAAAGCCGAGTTTAAAAAATTCTTAAAGAATTCACAAACCCCAGCTGTATTGACTGATCCGTTTCCCAATCCAAGTCAAAATCTGGTTGGTAATGGAGATACTTCCCGGTGCCAAGTACTAATGGTGTCGACCTCTGAACAGCAAAAAGAGGCTTTAATTTCGACAAAGTGCAAAAACTGCGGGGATCCGCAGTCGTCGAACAGCAAAGGAAATGATCAACCAAGCAGTTCGACGACAACTTCGACAGAAGTTGTGCCACCATTTACTACGGGAAGCATTCCTATGATCCACGGAAACAATTGTTCTCTCCAAAATATCGGATTCATCTTCCTAAAAAACCCTCCATCAATGGGTACTTTCACCTTACCGCCTCAAAGTAATCTGGCGGAAAAGGCTACAATGGAATATGAAACTTTCTGTTTCTAGCGGATCTAAAGCTCCGAGGATAGTTCCTATCTCAGGTCAACCTCGTTAAAAAATGAAGAGATGAGGATAGTTCTTGTACTATGTCAACCTCTTTAAAAAATGAAACAAGCCCCCTTTTCAAAAAATTCAAAGGTAAACCTTCATTCCAATCACCAAGTTGAATGCAATGAAGCTTGGGGGGCACCCTCCTTTGACATGTGTTATCATGATGCTGGGGGCATGCAAAATATTCGAGCAGTTTTAGCACATAGTTCATGCTCGTTAAAAAATAAACATAAGTTGTGAGCAATCTTCCCCTAGAGTTCAAGCTCACCCAGAAAAAATGAACCCATCTCGGTAAATAACCTTGGTAAATGTAACCTTTGACAGCCATCTTAAAACCTTGGTCGTGTTTGTGCACTGTCACCTCCATCCGTTCATTTGGCCAATTGTTCATCTCCATATGTTTGTTTACCCATTTTGAGGAACAGCTGCGATGAGTGATTTCACTTAGCCATCCTTGTGACACTGCCGTGATTGGAAATTCCAACCTGTACCTGGAATCTGTAGCTATACCTGTCTATCACTCGTTTCTCAAAAGACGAGTCTTCTTTCAGCTCTTTTCACTGACTCGTAAAATATGAAAAGTTTGCCGAGTTTTGGCCTTCCAGCTCGTTAAAGGACCGGAACGCTATCCCTCCTCTAAATTTTAATCTTTTTGGACCTGAGGGATTATTACACAAAAGGATCGAGCGCTTGTCTTGTTCAGCTCGTAAAAGTATCGAACAGCCATCCCTTCTGTATTGTTTTATACTTTTTCGGACTTAAGGGATATGCTGACGAAAAAGGAACTATGGAGTTAACTTTCTGTACCTTTTCAGACTCTCTAAAAATGAAAAGGACCGAGTTTTCTTTGTCGTTAGGCTCGTTAAAATGATTAATAGCGACAAACTTGTCTTTAGACGAGAACGAGTTTCCCTATCGCTAGGCTCGTTAAATCTTAGCGATGGGCTTGCCCGAAGGGCAGGTTATAGAACAAGCATATGTTATCCTCCTCAAGCTTGACAAAAATAAAGAGGTACTGGTCAGAAATGACTGGGGAAAAATTGGGAGAACATCAAAGTTTAGAGGTAGCAAGTCACTCTTGAACATGACACTTTTCCTCCGTATCACATCGGGTTGGGTTGTCTCATTCACCGGTCTCGTCACCATGGTCCTCGCCACACCATCCATTTGGGGTAATGCTACCGATCCATCGCATCAGTGTCGTTATATGTTCAAGAGGGGTCATTCAGAAAGTGTCAACCATGTCCCATCCACTACCATACATCATCCTTCATCCATTTTCATGATCACCGCCCTGATTCATGTATCACAGTTTGTTTCCACCTCCACTAAATCATTAGCTCCGTTCCATGTCATCGATGTGGGATTCATCAAGGCCCTCCTTTGACGGATCGCTTCTTGTCGACATCAGCTCATTATCCAGGAAGTTGATCTAGGAACACCCCCATCAGTACTTTGAAGCTTGCATGCCTCAATGGCAAGTTTCTCACTTCCGGCGACAGGTATACCTCAATGACCTTCGACCAGAAGATTTTGCGTGGCGTTCGACGCCAAGTCCTTTATTCACGCCACGTGAATTGTACTGCAGTACCTTGAGGGTCATTGTCATTATTGGTGATTCCTCTCGCGCTTGTTAACGGTTTTCATTATTGACCGGTAATCAAGCGATGTCTTTCCATGTTCGACTTCGACGCAATTCTCACATGGATCGACTTGTACTTAGAGTGAAGATCGAATGAGTTTGAAGACCCCGGATCTAGTTTCATCCATCAGTGCTGCGATATATATTCAGGAAATATAAAAACATTTGCCATGTACATCATTGCAGCAGATGATCATCCTATCAAAGGATGATAATTTCAGCAGAAGATTATCAGTCTGGCCACAGACGATCGTCTGTCATATGTATCAAAATGTATTTATAAAAGCTGAGCATGGGAATGCCCGCCTCAGCCAGACCATGAAATTGAATGAAAGATAATGTATTGTATTGTATTGTATTACAGGGCACTCTCCTCCGGTACTGGAACGAACTTCGGACCCTCTAGCTAAAGCATTTCACCCGAGTAACGGCCTCATACTTTAGGGGGCAACTGTTATAGGCATTTTTGTGCCTCGCGTCAAGGAGCAAGGAATGTCGATAATTACAGGGATCCTCAGTCCCTAAACATGTTGTTCTTACCCCTAAAAGAACAAGGTCATCAATCAACAGCACTTCCAATCAGTTCCCCACCTGAAAACACTTCAGAACAGGCTTATTTTGGATCATGTCAGCTGCTAAACTGAGCTTCTGCGCTGTATTGCAACTGTCCCACTCTGTACCTGCGCTGGAAGTCAAAAACTATGAAGGCTACCTGCGCTGGGCGAGATTGGCCAAGTGGCACAGTCATCCTGCAAGGTGTCAATTGCCCAGGAAGCTTCCAAACTGACACTTGGGTCATGAGATTCGCCCTGTGATGAGTAAGAGGTACTTGATCACCATGTGTAACCAAGGATCTCCAAGTGGACACAGGAACTGAAGATTAACTGAAGAGGGAGAGGACACAAGGCAGCTTCATGTCAGTCTCAAGCTGACTCATCTGTTCCTCTTCTCTCCTATATATAGAGCCCTTCTATGAGAGCTCTAGAGGCTGAAATTTTGTATAAGCAAGGAGGTGCTGTTGGTATACCGCCAGGATTATTTGGGTGATTGTTTTACTAGAGGTCAAGAAGAGAGTTCTTGCTGCCGAGGAGGTGCTGCTGGATTGGAGCCAACATCATTGGTTGTAACTTCCTCTAGAACCCTGTTACTTTCTATCAATAAAGTTTGCATGTTCTCCTATTCACTTGTTTTACATAGATGCTTTGTGTTTACATGTGTATTCATTGCAATCTAATCCATGCTTTGATTATGAGTGCTTGTATCTGTTAGTTTGCTCTCTCTTGTTGTGCAGGTCTTTTGTGTAGCTAGATCGGCTTGGAGAGCAAAGAGCTGGGAGCTGGATACAAAGGAAGAAGGATAAGGATTAATCAAGCGCAAGACACCAGGTTGGTTGACCTTCTTTCCATTCTGTCTGTATACTCATAAAGAGGAACATGAAAACTTTATCATTCAGTTGTTGCTAGATTCTGTCACATCTAGAAAGGGTTAGGGTCATCCGCATCGGATACTTTTCCCCACAACAGAGGGAGAGGAGAAGAAGGAGTCTCGGGAGACTCAGGGAGTTCTTAAACCTCTATAACGTCTTCCGATTGTAAGAGGACTCTAGAAAGGACTGGAGTGTTCCTCTCCAAATCTTGACTTACACTAGGTCTATTCTGTGAAACAATAGCTTGAACTAGAGGATCAATCTCCGTTATGTCCGATGTCATTGATTGGAAATGAACGGAAGAATTTATAATATGCCTTCTGAAGGAAGGCTCTGTACTTGTAGGTGAAAGCCCACAAATCCTCCTAGACCGACGAACTGGCCGATCAACCATTTTTAATTATTTAAGAGAACTAATTAAAGACTCAAAAAAAATTATAAATCTATGGCCAACTAGAAGCAAAGAGCACTCTCTAACAAATTCCGTAGAAGATACAGCCAATCAAGCAACTTCCAAGTATCTTCGTTTTGGGTGATGAGGACCGGACACCAAAATACAAGAAAGTGAAATCAAGGACCTTCCTAAGATAGTTTAGGATAATCACAACCCAAACCTACTAGCGAAGGTGACAGAAACAGTTATGCTGACCCCCAGACAAAATACTTTATCGGTGCAAGTACCCAAGCTTTGCAAGGGTACCCTCCAGAAGTACTAATGAGCATGATGCAATGTCTGCCTCAGGTGCCACGGGATTCCCCTCTACAACGACCAATGTGGTCCCTAGGAATAGCAACTATGGACACCAGTTCGTATCAAAATCTACGTGGAACAGTCTCAAGGCGGGATCCAACAAGTAGGAGAGGGGGTATCTCTCTTTCCTTGTTTTCACTCTCCCTCGTGCTTGAATCCCAGTAATAGAGCTTTCCCGATCTTTCTAAGAACACTGGATTTCACTGATTATTCAACATCTATGTTTAATAGTTTGAGTGGCCTTGGAGAGTTAACTCTCCACTCGCCTATTCCAAGGCCCTAAAGAGCTATACTTTTTGATGTAATTAAAGACAAATCAAAAAATTTTCTAGTTCTTTTTAATTAAGCGCATAATTTTAAAAGGTTGTTCTTTAGGTCACGGGTAAAATGTGAGTGCAACTTGTGGTAATTTGACGCAAAATAAATCAATAGAAACACTGCTATATGCAAATGCAGTAATTTTTCTTCGATGAAAATAGATTTCTATAAGGTTCTATGAATAAACTTGTAAAAGCAATTTTTTTTTCTTTTTCAGAAAACATGCTTCACACACTCAAAATCTAACATGAAGACTAAAATGCCTACAGAGAAAACTAATTTAATGAAAACTATAATGATGGTGCAAGATTCTATGGATGCTCATGTAAGAAAATGTGTTCCTTCACAAGATCAATAGGCCAACTTGGCTATAACGAGGGCACAAATTCAATGATAAACTTCCCTCAAAACCAATAAAAAAAGTTCACAATTTCTCAAAAAAAAATGAAGAAACCAAAAACAAAAACTGAAAAGAAAAAGAAAGGCAAGAACGATGTTTTTGTCTTTTGGTTTTTTAAATAGCCTAAAGAATTCTTTTGAGAACACAAAGACTACTAAAATTCCAAGACCAAAACCAAGCATAAAGAGTCCCAAAATTCGAAAGTAATGCACATTAATAATATAATAAAACTTGAAATGACAATGGACTACAGACTTGCATAGATTGATCTGAACAACAGTATAAAGGACTTTAGAAAACCAAAAGAATGTCAAGAAAGACTTTCAAGATTTCCAAAGAGGCACTAAAAAACAATGAAAAACAAAATAGGTCAACCAGAAAAAGGAAAGCAAAGAAAAGCAATCCAAAAGTTGCGTTATAAATAAAACTGCAAACAATTTCTTGTTCCACAAAGTCAGAACACCCAAGAACTTCTACTAGAAGCCTTGAACTCAAACCCCAAACTGAAACTTTACTAAAAAATAAAGCCCTATGTTGACTAGACTTTTCAACAGGGAGAAGATTAGAAACTGAAAACTTGCATGAAAGCAGAGCTTTACTGACAGTGAATGACCAGAAAATAGAAAAAAACACCACGCAAAAATCTTAGCTGGGTCCAATATTTTGAAAACTTTATTCAAAATAAGGTATATGCGACTGTGAAAAGATAAAGCAACATGTATACGTGACTGAAACAAAGGAAAATCACATATACGTGAGTTTCTTTGAAGAAACTGGCGTGTATACGCTATTTTATCCTCTAAAATGTGTGTATATAAAGCTCAATAAAGAAAAACAAAAAAATCCAAGCCTAATCCAAAATATCAGACTTGATGCCCAGGAATCAAATAGGTCACAGACACTGTAAAAGCAAGAAATCAATCAAATAGGCCTTGATCAAGAAGAAACAACTCAATATAGGAAAAACAAGAATGCTTTCCCCAGCAAAGTCGCCAATTCTATTTCAGGTAGAATCACCCTAGGGTCTTGGGTTGAGAACCCCAACATAGTGGAGGACATACAACATAAAGAGACACACAAACAAGTAGTCCTAATACTTAAATAGTTAAGGTTGGTAAAGAAGGTATTACCCGTAGGTCCTACGTTTGAGGTCGTTCCCGTAGGGTTCAAACCCTCTGCTTCTTCCTTGTGCTTTAAGACTTGCAATTCATTCAAGGCAAAGCATATACACCAAAAATAGCTGAAATCATGTTCATGATATCAAGGTTATATCATATACGCATTAACGTGAGATTTTATAAGAAAATCATGACATAAATTAATGCATAAATACCATAATTATCATGAACAGGGCAAGGCCTCTTTATTAATGTAAGCTAAAGAAAATATGGAAGAACTACAACCTGAGTCATCTGTCGGCTCTAAGAGAAACCGTCCTCCAGATCCCTCCTGCCTAGGCCTCAAAAATCCTCCTCAATAAGTATACACAAGGATGTCATGAAGGGATGATGAACATCTCAAGAAGGAAACAGGGGTTTCCTATGACTTAGGAATGCAGAAGGCACACGGATATCTTCAGACTTGATTGGGGATGTGATCAACTATAGTATCAATATCTAATCATTTCTCCTCCTTTAGGCCTTCCCACGGAGATGTACTTATACTTCTCCAAATTTGTTTTTTTAGTTGGGAAACAATTGACCCATGAGCTATAGTAGGTGGGTATCTGGTCAAACTTGTAACCCCACCTGAATTAAGGGAGATTATATATATTTTTAATGTTTTAACACATATACGCGGATTGGGTATAGGCTGACTCACATGTACATGTGCTTCCGATAGGGCATAATCGCGTATGGGATTTAAAACATTGCTTTTTAGAAAATGGACCAAGTTTGGTACAGAAGGGTTGCCCTAGGCCATATCATAGAGCATGAAATCTACGAAGGGTGGTAAATGGTGCTATAAAACTAGATGGGACTTCTTAACGGGAGATCCCCTAACATGTTGGCAGGTCCGACACCATCAATATAGTGATAAACCATGACTGAATAAACGATAAATCCAAAACTTTGGCTGCATCTAAACATCGATAGCAACATATGAACATTACATGGATTTATGAACCATTACGTCTCAACAACACCTCATCCTCTCTCACTCTCAACAATACATGGCTTTAGAATCATAACAGATACAAGAAATCATGTGCACATGATAATCACATATCCTCACACTCTTGACCCTCGCAACAACCCAACAAGACAATATTATCGATCTCTCACACCAAGAAACTCACCACACAGAAGCATACTATTCTCATTCATGCAACACATACTCTCCTTATGAAAACAAAAAAATACATACTCTCATTACAAAACTTTCTGCTTTACTTTTCCTATGTACTTTTGATGCCATTCTATGAAACCGACTTAATATTCATAGAGGCCATTGCTAGAGATGATGCAAAACCCTACAAAAATGTTCGTGAAAAAAAAGCAAACATGAACCTTCCTTGAGTATGTTGGGACTTCCCGTGTGGAAGCTATGTCAATTAGACAACATGCTTTACTACTTTACACTAACAAAACTTCAGAGATTTATTACAACTCTAATACAATCACCAGCCCATGTTGATATACGCAGAACCCAAGACTCATTAATTAGAAGGTTTTTCTACTTGTGTATACAGTAAGAATGTTGGCTTCGACGACGTAGACATATCGAGTGACTGATCTAGGCCAACACAATTCTTTGTCATGTGTGCTCTAACCTCTACCATACACTATCCAAACACACTTTACATGTGCATAACCTCTAGCAATGATCTCACTTCCATCACATCATCTTTAGTCACTCATTCTACAACATCAAAAAACACATTCTCTGTCCTTGTTCATTCTACAAGTAATTGATTGCTATTAGAGTTGTAATGTATGGTCACAAAGCTGTTGATTGCTACAGAAGGAATATGAAACACATGAGATGTTATGCATGTAACAAGCCTGGACATATAGCAAAGGAATGCAAGAACAAGGTACGGGCTCCACACCAAAAGGAGAAAACATCATCACGCTTGAAGATATGGAAGAAGAAGGAAGTTCAATCAGAAAGATGTGGCATAGCAGAGTACACAGACATGGCAGATTCAGAGGAAGCTAGAAGTATGGAACATCAGTGTTCCAAATCTCATACGTGGGTTTCATAAAGGGAAGTCGTGTATATACGCGAGTTAGACACTGCAAAGTCGCGTACAACCTCGCATACAACCTTTTCCAGATCAGCAACCTGTAAATGGCTTATGACAGGGTATGTCTGCATATAGATGTCAACTCATCATCATAAAATCAACAGAATCATCCATGTATCATCACTTGGGAATATCTGCATCAATCAACATATGTAAGTATCAACCTATCACTATGTTTCTTGGGCTCAAGATCATTTGTCAAGGCTTCTTTATATCATCAACATCAACAATCCTCATCCACATGAGCACCAAGAACTATAGGAATCCTGCATCATAACTGTATTATATGATCTTTATGCATATGACGACAACAGCATATGAGTGACTCATCATGAAGTTGTGTATTCAAGCTTTGTACTTCTCCTTATCCTTATGAAGATCAACATGTATGCATCATATATGCACCATCTAAGAATCAATCTACAAATATGATCTGAACGTAAACTATGTAATCCCAAGAATCATATGAGATTTTATCATGGACAACACATAATCATAGCAAGAGATATCATTTAGCCATATAAGCATCATCACAAGGGACTATTAACCATAATGCCAACAATGCATTTAAAGGCATATGCTCCCCCTCAACCTGTGTCATCTGTTTACTGTTAGATCTGATCATGCATATATCAGCATCAAGACATAATCATCATCAAGACAGAATCAAAACACTTCTAAACATCTTACAAGTATCAAGACATTTCCACACATCCTCAGCAGACTGTAATTATTAACCGATAGAGCAAATAGTGGACTGAATCGTATCAGACCCTTTTTCTGAGCCTGTCCCCACTTCTTTTCCTCAACTGACATATACGCAACTTTGCAGTGTCTAACTCACATATATACGCGACTTCCCTTTATGAAACCCGCGTATGAGATTTGGAACACTAATGTTCCATACTTCCAACTTCCTCTGAATCTGCCATGTCTGTGTACTCTACTATGCCACATCTTTCTGACTGAACTTCCTTCTTCTTCCATATCTTCAAGTGTGATGATGTTTTCTCCTTTTGGTGTGGAGCCCGTACCTTGTTCTTGCATTCCTTTGCTATATGTCCAGGCTTGTTACATTCATAACATCTCATATGTTTCATATTCCTTCTGTAGCAATCAACAGCTTTGTGACCATACATATTGCAAGCAAAGCAATATCCATTAAAGTACTTGTAACGTGATGATCTTTCTGCATGATGGTCGTGAGCCATTCTTCTTCTGCATCTAGCTGCAACATGTCCAAGGTTATTACATTAATAACATTCAACATTATTCATAGGAGGAAATAATTGTCTATCACTTCCATAGTTAGGAACAAACGATTTTCTTTGAGGAAGTTCTTTCCTTTGCTGTTGATGGGGTTGTCCTTTCATCTCCTTGTCGAACATTTCAGATTTCTCATTAGCGTTCCTTGCCTTTCCTTGTGAGCTAGATTCACCTTCAGCAGATTCATAAAATCCAAGACCAGTTTTGATAGCAGGAGACCTTTGACTACTAAGAATATCATCCAAGATCTTAGTACTATCTTGAAATCATAAAATCTTATCCTTATCTTCTAATTTACCTTTCAATATATTTACCTCAACCTGAAGTTGTTCTTCCTTTTCCAGACATTGCTTCTTCAAAGTTTCTTCAGATTTTCTTCCTTCTTCCATTTGTTGCCTTAGTTTGAGAATCTCCTTTTCTTGTTCTTCATTCAGATCCTGTTGTATTTGACAAATTCTGAAGGCACATTCTAGCTGAGATTTTAAGCTGATAACTTCGTTTTACTGTTTTTCAATAGCTAGTAGTAGATCTTTATTCTGCTTCTTTGATTCTTCAAGATCTTCTTTTAGCGAGTGGATCGTGGCTTCAAGACTTTCATAGTAACTGTATCTATCTCTGAGTTTCTTGATGGTTGTGCTTCTTTCATTGACTTCATCTCTTAGTGATGTTACTTCATCCTGCAACTTTTGATATTTGTCCTTGAATAACTTCCTTACCTTGTTTCCTTCCTCTATTTGAGCTTTTAGTTTGGTAGCTTCTTCTTTGAAGTCACATTCCGTTTTGTTCAATAGATCTTGTTGTTCTCTAATCTTGTCTGTAAGCCTTTTAAATTCTTCTTCTATTTGATATCTTTCTTGTTCACCCATAAGAGCAAATTCAGTTGTTTCCCTATCACTTTCATCTTTTCCAAATGGATAGATAGCTGGAACATCAAAGGATAACAAATTCATACCTGATATTTCATCTTCCTTCTGAAATGGTTCTGAATTTGATTCTAAATCTGAAGTGCTTCTGCATAATCCCCAATTGATTCTCCCACTATCATAGTTCTTCTGAGATGCCTTCTTCTTCTTAGGTGCTTTCTTCTTAATCTTCTTACCCATTGTTCCAAGGATCTCCTTCAAGCAATCAAGCTTCTACAAAAGGACCTGCTCTGATACCCATTGTTGGAAATAATACTGGGGGGGGTGAATCAGTATTATCAAATCAGTAAAACTTTTTCATTTCCATACTTAGATACATATACGCTACTTTAGTTAAGTGAACCCGCGTGTATACACGACTGTGTCTAATGCAACTAGCATATATCCAGAATACTTATGATTCAGATAATCCATTACGTGTTGATCTTTAGATAATGCATCAGAACTTCATTGATCATATGAATAGTAAATAGAAGCAGTAAAAAAGAACAGATCATCACACACAAGAAGCACACATGAACACCATGATATAAGGTGGAAACCCAATGTGGGTGAAAACCACCTGCTGCAAGTCATCTCTATCTTCCTTTAATAGGAAACTTCATTTTACAATCTTTTGTACTGGTGTAGTCTTATACCAGTACACAGGCTACAACCTGCTGAGGGCTACAACCCTCTCTCGTTTTCCAGACTCTCCTGGATGGGAGCTACAACCCCCTTAGCTCTTGTACTAGCCGATCCATTTACTAGTACGTAGGTGCCTGCCTACTGAATGCTCCAAACTTCATTCGATCTCCAGCTGCTACTGGAAGGGAGCTACTACCCCCTTAGCTCTTGTACTAGCTGATGTACTAGTACGTAGGTGCCAGCCTACTATCTCCTTTCAACCTCCAGGGAGCACATTTCATACATTTTTAGACTAGATACTCCTGAAGCACAACAGTATAATCTGAAGGTCACGTTTCATCAAATTTTCATACTCGACCCATAACTATCATTGAAGCTCAAAACAATCACTACTAGCATCTTCAATTTCTGAATCACTGAAACACTGAAACCCTGTCAACAACACAGTCACCAGAACACAGAGCAGAGATAGGACTCTGTAATGACAATCAGAACCAACTGTATCATCAAAATCATGCATCAGAGTGCATACACTAATTGGAAGTGCTGAACCTGCGTGTATACGCAACTTCACCAAGGTGAACTAGCGTATATGTCATTAATTACTTATTCATAACTTCGTTGCACTTCCTGACTTTAGACATACCCAGATCATTACATATACAAGGATAATATATGTGTTAGTACCTAGATCTAGTCCATTAGATCACATAAATATGAGTCATTATGATCTTGATCCAATATTAGTTCTCATCCATCAATACTGAAGCTAAACACAATCAACCAAACAGGATATGCAGAATACTGACACCTTTAAACTGTCATCAACAACTAGAACCACCTGTAACTTCAAACATCAAAACTCAAATTGTATACGCTACTACAATGAATCAAACCCACGTACATACGTGCTTACACCAAAGCCAACCCGCGTACAGATCTATAAATATTCAATCATGACTTGCAGTGATTTCAAACTTAAGTTATACCCAGTTTAGATCATTACATGCGTCAGTATACAGATCTAGAATAAACATACTCAATCATATAGAGATAGTTCATTTCAAACCATTTGATCCCGATCTATCCTTAGATCTTGTTCTCCATCAACCGGTGAGATCCCTCCTTAGCTCAGATCAAGCAATGCATCTTCAACCCATAAACTACATACTGGATCTCATACTTCATCAGATATTCAAGTATTTCTCATCACCTTGCCTAATGATCTTCTTCTCCTTTTATAGTCTTAGGCCTTGCTCAATACCATGGTCCAAAACCATAGCAAACCAATACCATGGACCCAATACTTGGGAGCAACACATCTGACGAGATACTATGGTCCAAAACCATAGGTTCAAATACTAAGGACTAACTACCATGGACCAAAAGTAAGTTCTCCCATATATACGCGCTTTTCCTTGCATAAAAGTGCGTGTATACGCATACGCACCTTGGGAATGTCCAACCCGCGTGTATACGTGCCTTGGGAACGTCCAACCCGCGTGTATACGCGGCTTCGTACAGATCTGTAAAGGATAATTCACTCTTTCAAACATTCTTGTAGTCTGATCATCAATTCCTTGCTACTGACTTGCTGCACTATGATTTTCCATCAAGGACAACACTTGTCTCATAATGCCAACAATCTCCCCCTTTGGACTTGACGGCCAAGCTAACGTGTTATACTGATAACTGTCATCTGATTCCTTTGAGTTGTCCTTCATCCCATGTATTCTGTTAAAACTGATATCTCTTCTGTAGATTCATCTAGTTATATATATGTGAGTTGTTCTTCTATGAGTGGGTTGCCATCAAGTACAACACATGCATCATAATGCCAACAAATATGTTGCTTTTTGTTCTAAGGACTAGGCTTTTAGACTTTCTTTTTAATCTTGTTTGATTAAGATTCTCTTTTTTACTGGATCACACAACGAAATTAGGCATCTTGCAATATTTGGTTAGATGGCCAAGATTGTCTCATGTGAAACATTTTATGTGACTAAGGAATTGTGGAAAAGGCTCAGATCTTTTGTTGATTTGCATTCTATTCTTTTTCTTCTTTGCATTAGTCTTGCATGCAACAGCCTTGTGCCTAAAAACATTTCATAAGTAATAAGTAACCATAAAAAGAATTTTTATACTTGATGGTTGATGATTATATTCCTTAATTTCTAGGTTGAGAAGGCTTCCTTTTCTTCTCCAACTTCAACTACCTATTCGACTAATAGAAATTGATTATTATTTGTTTATGATCAACTACTATATGTCAAAAACTATGGCAAGTGAGGCACTTTATATCTTCCGATGATGAAGTGAAATATCTTCTAATTGATAATTATTTTGTTAACTCTCTTCTTGGCTATTGATGTAATTGTTGGCCCCCTTTCTTGATAGAATCATTTTATTTGAAAGTCCTTTTGTCTGTCAGCTTAGATCTAGATTCTCCTTCCACCTGATTGTTCTTCTTCTCCAAATTGTTTCTCATAGAAACAACCTCAACTTCTAATCTTTCACAATCATTTTCATTTTCTTTAAAATACTTTCTCATTCCTTCTTCAATCCTCCTTCCTTGTTCTATTCAAGTTTTCAAACTAATAATTTCTTCTTTAAAAGCTTACACTCTTTCTTCAAGTATTTGAAGAAGCTTTTTTAGATTTTTTTTTTTTTGTAGAGAGCTTTTCTATTTCAGCTAAGGCAAAGTTAAGTTGAGATTGATATTTAGCCTCTCTCTCTTCTTGAAAATATACCACTTTCATGTTGGGAGAGAAAATGTCATTTGGCTGATCACTTTCCTTTTAAGGGGCCTTTTTCTTCTTCTTCCTTTTCTCCGCCATTAGTACTGGTTTCTCCTTCATGCAGGGCCTGCAACGTTTCCCAATTCTCCTTTGCAGACTTGAGATCCACAACTTTCTCAATGTCCGGATTATGAAGATTGTCATAAACTGTAAACTTAGCTTGGGAATTCCATTGTTGGACTTGTTTGTAGGGGGTTCTTTGTCATAACCATTCATCACTGCATTCCATACTTTAGATCCAAGTGCGGATAATTGGGATTTCACCTTCTATCTCCATTCTTGAAAATTTACAGGACTAAGCAACAGGGCACTTTGATAACCCATGATTTTCCCATATCCACCTTCCAGCGATTAAGCCGCAATAGAAGGCACCTTCTCTGATATTGATTGTTAAAATCAAATCAGTACTAAGAGTGGGGTGGGGAGAAGGGGGGGTGACTCGGTAGTGATAACAAATATAATAATTTGAAATATTTTTGTCAAATAATTAGTCAAACATTACACAAAATATCATCAATAGTTTTTATCATGTAAACCACACTAAACAATCAACATATACATCATATCAAGCATACACATAGGACACAAAGATATATGGTGGAAACCCTGAAGGGGGAGAAAACCACCTTGTTATTGTTGTGTTACTTCTCTTTCTTTTATTATCAATCAATTTGTTTTACAAATGCTAGCCCCAACTAGCTAAAAGCCACTACTCCTCTACAACAGTTTGTTGGCCACCACCAACAATGAAGACCCAACTCCCTATCCACTGGTTACTTGCCACTACCAGCAAGGAGTCACTACTCCTATCTTGGCATGCCACCAAGTGTCGGAGGTCCCATCCTCCTCAAATTCTCAAGGCCACGTTTTCATTCATTTTAAGGCTGGAACCCAAAGCAAACAAATGAACTTTGCAACATATAAGTCAAATCCTTTACAAATATACAAACAACTTCATTATGCACTATAGCTCAACTAAACTCTAACAATGGCATATCATATTTATGCTAATTTCTCCCTCATCGAGATACACTATATAAATAATTAATTACACACCACTTCTCTTGATGACCACATCAAATAAGCCCTCCCACCAAATACCATGGGAAAAACCCTTCAATTGCCCGTGGTTTTATTTTCTCAAGAATCTTCACCTAGATCTATGACGTATCCTCAATAAAACATCATCATCACACTAGAATATATAGTTTTAGCCATCTACAATAATAACAACACACTTATGATCATGATACACCAATAAACCATGCCAAAACACATATAAAAATTGACATCAATACCAACTAAACAACATTGTTTCCAATAAAATTTTTGATAACATCACTTTATTTATTTATTAAATATTTTAATAATTTTTAAATAAATAAATAAACATTATTAAAAAACCCTTAAAAAAGAATATTATTAAAATTTATATCAAAACTTCCCTTCCAAATTTGCCAGTGACAAGTAAAATATCACCTTCGTCCATAATCTTTCACATGTTATATAAACCATAACTGGATAAAATATAAAATGAATCAGAAATTTGGGTAAACAAATATAAGTATCGCATTTACATGTTTATGTTGTGAGCGAGGTGAGTGGGATACCTCTTATGGTCTTTAATATATTATTTTTATTTATGATTATTTAATATACATTAAATAAATAATATAAAATGTGTTATGTAAATTATTATGGTATTTTTTAATTATTTTATTTAAAATATTATGTTTTTTTTAATATTTTTATTTAATTGTATTTATATTAGATGTAATGTAATGATTTTAATAATAAAAGATGGAATTGATCTTATGTTAATTAAAAAAAAATTGTAAATATTAATTTTACTAATTAAAATAAGCATAACACTATGACATTTTTATGGTTAATTTTAACCAAAATCTAACAAAGATTTTAAAAAAAATGTTAGTTTGATTTTTTTAATCTGTATAATTAAAGTGCCCAAGTTGTTTAATCTGTAGAATTTAACTGTCTGGGGGTGTTGAATCTATGTATTCAAAAATGTATTTGAACAACAAAAAGTCACATTTTAGCTTGAAATTGCATTGTTGAGTTCCTACGAAAAAAAAAAATTAGTCTATAAGTTAGACTACACCATTAATATATATTAATGTGTGTGAAAGATTCATATTTTTAGTTTTCATTATTGTTATTATTAAATATGAAATATATATAGCAATTTTTTATATCAAAATAAATATATATTAATAAAAATGGTAATGAAGTTGTGAATATATTTATCATTGCAATTTTTTTCCCAAGTTATATCGTTTATATAATGTAATATTTATGTTATTTGATTGGAAATTAATTGAACACGATAAAAAATGATTAAGAGTTATAAACAAAATTGAGATTAATATGGAAATGCAATAAGACATTGATCACATTGAAAATTCTATATGTGAGAAGATAGTATACCAAAAATATCATTGGGAGATTACATGACAATTTAATTCACCACATAGTAGAGCCAACACCCATTACTTTGTTCTTTATGTAGTGAATCAATACATTCCATAGAAGAGTTTTGGTTTGTTAGGTGGTAAACCCAACACCCAATGTCTAGCTCTGTTACAAAATATAAATACACCAACTACTCGCCAAATTCCAATCCCAAATCCAATCCCCAATGCCATTAATGACATCTTTTCATCTAGATGCTCAAGCCATCCCATTTTCATATGGGCACTGCTACTATTATTGTCACCTTTTCCCACTGGGTTTTCCTTTTCACTACATGAATCTAAAGGACACCCATATAAGCACTTATTCCTTTGAAATGATGTTGCATTGAATATGGAAAATTGTGTTCCTTCGGGGATTGGCCCATAAAGGCTATTAGATGAAACATCCAAAATAGCCAAATTGTATAGTTTAGAGAGCTCTTCAGGAATCTATCCACTCAAATTATTCTTGCTCAAGTGTAACTACTCCAAAGTAGATATGTTACTAAGAGATGCAGGTATTAGCCCTTCCAACTGGTTGTCAGATAAATTTAGCAATCGCATGTCTCTCAAAGTTCCTATGCTTGCAAGTATTTGTCCTACAAGATTATTATTGGACAAATCAAGTATTGTTTTTGTAGATGAGAGGTATGACAGAGTATACTCACATCCTTTCATGTGAACTGTGATTTCTTCTTCAAGGGGAAGATAGTTTGAAGAATTTACAAATCCTTGAAGTCTTTCAAAATGTAATGGCATTCTTCCACTAAATTTATTATTGGATAAATCCAATACATACCAATAGGTGAAATTTGTTACCCATTCAGGGATGCCACCATGAAAATTATTATAGCCAAAGTTTAAAATTGAGAACAATGAAAAAGATTTCAAATAATGAGGAAGTTTCCCCATCAAATTGTTTTTCCTTAAATCTAAATACTCAATTCTAGTACAATTAGCCAAAAACATTGGCAAAGTCCCAGAAAGTTTATTAGTGTGAACAGAGGAAAAAAATAAAGAGGCACAATTGCCATTAAGTTCAGGGATTGATCCTTCTAAATTGTTCTTTTATAAGTCTAAAAGTATATTGGAATCCAAACTAATAATATTGGGTATAGTGCGAAAAATATTATTATTATATAGATCTAGTAGACGTAAATGCTTTATGTGACTTATAATAAGCGGGAGAGATCGAGTCAAATTTTTATTTGATAAAACAAGAAATTGAAGATGGCATAATTGACCTATGTTACGCGGGAGAGATCCAATTAACTGGTTGTTTGATAAGTCGAGATAGTTCAAATCCGTATTGGTAATACTAGGGGGAATGCTACCTCTAAGGTTGTTAGCCTATAGGTACAGCTCAGATAGGTGAGTACAATTGAATAGGGTGGGAGGGATGTGGCCACTGAGAGAGTTGTTGAATAAATCAATAAGTTCCAAGTGGATCAGACGACCGAATTATTCTTGGATAGAACCCCTCAACTAGTTGTCTTCAATATTCAACATTTGCAGCAAAGTGCAGTTGCGGATACAAGTTGGTATACTCCCTGTCAAACTATTAGAGGAAAGGTCGATCCATTGAAGATGTGTACAATTAAACAATTCCTTTGGAATTCTTCCACTGAAAGCATTTCGGGAAAGATCTAAATCCAGCAAAAGAGAGAGGTTCCCAAACGCTACTGGAATTCTCCCACTCAAAGCATTTCGGGAAAGATCTAAATCCAGCAAAAGAGAGAGGCTTCCAAAATCTGCTGGAATTCTCCCACTCAAAGCATTTTGGGAAAGATCAAAATACCACAAAGAGAGAGGCTCCCAAACTCTGCTGGAATTCTCCCATTCAAAGAATTGCAAGAAATATCTAACTGCCGCAAAAGAGAGAGGCTCCCAATTGATGGGGAGATGCTACCATTCAATCTGCGGATATGGAGTAAAATTGCAACCACTTATTTTGTGTTTGGCCTACACGAAATTCTGCTCCATAGGCAGACGTTATGTGAGTTATTGGCCATCCAGTGTGAGAGTGATCCATCTGGATCGAGTTCTTGAACTAGAGGATCAATCTTTGTTACATCCAATGCCACTGATTGGAAATGACTGGAAGAATTCCTCTTATGCCTTTTGGAGGAAGGCTCTGCACTTGTAGGTGAAAGCCCACGAAGCCTCCTAGACTAATGAACTGGTCTATCAACCACTTTCAATTATTTAAGAGAACTAATTACAGACTCAAAAAAATGTATAAATATATGGCCAACTAGAAGCAAAGGGTTCTCTCTAACAAATTCCCTAGAAGATACAGCCAATCAAGCAACTTCCAAGTATCTTCGTTTTGGGTGATGAGGACTGGACAACAAAATACAAGAAAGTGAAATCAAGGACCTTCCAAAGATATTTTAGGATAATGACAACCCAAGCCTACTAGCGAAGGTGACAGAAACAGTTACGCTGACCCCCAGACAAAATACTTTGTCGGTGCAAGCAAGGAAAATTTTAAGGATGGAAAATTTTCTTGAAGTTTAAAACATTGGCGAATCTCACTAATCCCTAATATGCAAATTATAAATGTTTATTGATATATTTGTAAAATTAATCAAATTTATAATTATTTTATATATAGTCTCTATATAATGTTGGCGATTTTTAAGGTAAAATAATTTTATATTCTAAAATTTGGGCGAATCGTCTTTTATAAAATTGGAAATTGGCGAATCTTTTTTGTGGAAAAATCATGGAAAATTAGCCCACTGGGCGAACATTAGCCCCTAAAATTTTCCATGGGTGCAAGTACCCAAGCTTCGCAAGGGTACCCTCCAGAAGTACTAATGAGCATGATGCAACGTCTACCTCAGGTGCCGTGGGATTCCCCTCTACAACACCCTATGTGGTCCCTAGGAGTATCAACTACGGACACTAGTTCATACCAAAATCTGCGCGCAATAGTCTCGGGGCGGGATCCAACAAGTAGGAGAGGGAGTATCTCTCTTTCCTTGTCTTCACCCTCCCTCATGCTTGACTCCCAATAACGGAGGTTTCTCGGTCTTTCTAACGACACTAGATTTCACTCGTTATTCAACATCTATGTTTAATAGTTTCAATGGCCTTGGAGAGTTAACTCTCCACTCGCCTATTCCAAGGCCCTAAAGAGCTAGACTTTTTTATGTAATTAAAGACAAATCAAAAAATTTTCTAGTTCTTTTTAATTAAGCGCATGATTTTAAAAGGTTGTTCTTTAGCTCACGGGTAAAATGACAGTGCAACTTGTGGTGTTTTAATGCAAAATAAATCAATAGAAACTCTGCTATATGAAAATACAATTATTTTTATTCGATGAAAATAGGTTTCTATAAGGTTCTACAAATAATCATGTAAAAGCAACTTTTTTTCTTTTTCAGAAAACACGCTCCACACACTCAAAATATAACAGAAAGACTAAAATGCCTGCAGTGAAAACTAATAATGCAAACTATAATGATGGTACAAGATTCTATGGATGCTCATGTAAGCAAATGTGTTCCTTCACAAGATCAATATGCCAACTTGGCTATAAGGAGGGCACAAATTCAATGACAAACTTCCCTCAAAACCAATCGAAAAAATTCACAATTTCTCAAAACAAAAATGAAGAAACCAAAAACAAAAACTGAAAAGAAAAGGAAAGGCAAGAACGATGTTTTTAACTTTTTTTTTTAAAGAACCCAAAGAAATTTTTTGAGAACACAAAGACTACTAAAATTCCAAGACGAAAACCAAGCATAAAGAGTCCCAAAATTCACAAGTTATGCACATCATTAATATAATAAAACTTGAAATGACAAAATACTACAGACTTGCATAGATTGATCTGAACAGCAGTATAAAGGACTTTAGCAAACCAAAAGAATGTCAAGAAAGACTTTCAAGATTGCCAAAGAGGCACTCAAAAACCATGAAAAACAACATAGGTCAACCAGAAAAAGGAAAGCAAAGTGAAGCAATCCAAAAGTTGGGTTATAAATAAAAATGCAAACAATTTCTTGTTCTGCAAAGTCAGAACAACCAAGAACTTCTACTAGAAGCCTTGAACCCAAACCCCAAACTGAAACTTTACTAAAAAATAAAGCCATAGGTTGACTAGGTTTTTCAATAGGGAGAAGATTAGAAACTGAAAACTCGCATGAAACCAGAGCTTTACTGATAGCGAATGACCAGAAAATAGAAAAAAAATTAGGCAACAATCTTAACTCGGTCCAATATTTTGAAAACTTTATTCAAAATAAGGTATATGCGATTGTGAAAAGACAAAGCAACATGTATACGCGACTAAAACAATGGAAAATCGCGTATACGCGAGTTTCTTTGAAGAAACTGGCGTGTATACACTATTGTATCCTCTGAAATGTGTGTATATAAAGCTCAATAAAGGAAAACAAAAGATCCAGGCCTGATCCAAAATATCAAACTTGATACCCAGGAATCAAATAGGTCACAGACACTATAAAAGAAAGAAATCAATCAAACAGACCTTGATCAAGAAGAAACAACTCAATCTAGGAAAAACAAGAATGATTTCCCTAGCAAAGTCACCAATTCTATTTCGGGTAGAATCATCCTAGGGTCTTGGGTTGAGAACCCCAACATAGTGGAGGGCATACAACATAAAGAGACACACAAAAAGGTAGTCCTAATACTTAAACAGTTAAGGTTGGTACAGAAGGTATTACCCGTAGGTCCTAAGTTTGAGCTCGTTCCCGTAGGGTTCAAACCCTTTGCTTCTTCCCTATGCTTTAAGACCTGTAATTCATTCAAGGCAAAGCATATACACCAAAAATAACTGAAAAAATGTTCATGATATCAAGGTTATATCATATAAGCATTAACGTGAGATTTTATAAGCAAATCATGACATAAATTAATGCATAAAGACCATAATCATCATGAACAGGGCAACACCTCTTTATTAATGTAAGCTAAAGAAAATATGGAAGAACTAAAACTTGAGTCATCCATCGGCTCTAAGAGAAATCTTCCTCTAGATCCGTCCTGCCCAGGCCTCAACAATCCTCCTCAATAAGTATACACATGGATGTCATGAAGGGATGATGAACATCTCAAGAAGGAAACAAGGGTTTCCTATGACTTGGGAATGCAGAAGGCATAGGGATATCTTCAGACTTGATTAGGGGTGTAATCAACTATAATATCAATATCTAATCCTTTCTTCTCCTTTAGGCCTTCCCATGGAGATGTTTTATACTTCTCCAAATTTGTTTTTTTGTTTTTTTGTTTTTTTTGTTTTTTTGTTTTTTCCATTTGGGAAATAGTTGGCCCACGGGCTATATTAGGTGGGTATCCATTCTAACCGTAAACCCCACCGAAATTAAGGGAGCTTATATATATTTTTAATGTTTTAACACATATACACGGGTTGGGTATAGGCTGACTCATGTGTACATGTGCTTTCGATAGGGCATAATCGTGTACGGGATTTAAAACATTATTTTTTAGAAAATGGACAAAGTCTGGTACAGAAGGGTTGCCCTAGGCCATATCATAGAGCATCAAATCCACCAAGGGTGGTAAATAGTGCTATAAAACGAGTTGGGACTTCTTACCGGGGAGATCCCCTGACATGTTGGCGGGTCCGACACCATCAATATAGTGATAAACCTTGACTCAATAAACCAATCTGACCCATACACGAGAAATCCAAAACTTTGGCAACATCTAAACATCAGTAGCAACATATGAACATTACATGGATTTATGAACCATTGCGTCTCAACAACACATCATCCTCTCTCACTCTCAACAATACATGGCTTTAGAAACATAACAGATACAAGAAATCATGTGCACATGATAATCACATATCCTCACACTCTTGACCCTTGCAACAACCCAACAAGACAATATTATCAAGCTCTCACACCAAGAAACTCACTAGGCAGAAGCATACTATTCTCATTCATGCAACACATACTCTCCTTATGACAACAACAACATACATACTCTCAATACAAAACTTCTTGCTTTACTTTCCCTGTGTACTTTTGATGCCATTCTATGAAACTGACTTAATATTCGTAGAGGCCATTGCTAGAGATGATGCAAAACCCTACAAAAATGTTCGTGAAAAAAAAAAACATGAACCTTCCCTGAGTATGTTGCGATTTCCCGTGTGGAAGCTATGTCAAGTAGACAACATGCTTTACTACTTTACCCTAACAAAACTTCAGAGATTTATTACAACTCTAATACAATCACCAGCCCATTCTGATATACGCAAAACCTGAGACTCATTAATTAGAAGGTTTTTCTACTGTGTATACTGTAAAAGTGTTGGCTTCGACGACGTAGATGTATCGAGTGATTGATCTAGGCCAACACAATTCTTTGTCATGTGCGCTTTAACCTCTACCATACACTATCGAAACACACTTTACATGTGGATAACCTCTAGCAATTATCTCACTGCCATCATACCATCTTTACTCACTCATTCTACAACATCAAAAAACACATTCTCTATCCATGTTCATTCTATAGGTAATGTTTTTAATTTCCAACCCTCTAATCGATACATATCACCATTATTTAAAATTGATTTTCCCAAAGGATCAATTTGGACCCCATGAATGACTAATTAACACACTAGATCCATCATTACCAAATAGTTAATGCATTCATGCCATCCATAATGATTTGGTGACCAGATCTAGTTAATGCGTGACTAAATCAACATAACCAAATCGATCCACTATATGAGGGTCTAAATCAATCATTGAAAGTGTTTCACTCTTTAACTAGATCCATGCACATCCAACAACCAACACTCTCATGAATAGATCGATATTAAGGCAATCCACTCTCTTTTGGTGACAACTTAACCATAACACCTAAATTAAACCAAATATTCATGACATAACAACTAGATGATTAACATGTTCACATTCTAATTAGATTAGATAGTTAATGCACTCCACTACATTATTGCACCAACTTGAAACCAGATCTAGTCAAGATAACAAGAATTAATCGCCATTTTGAACAAGATTGAGTGCCAAAAATAACAAATCAAATTTTTATTATTTTCCATCATGCCCTTGAAGATCCGATTTATTCATTGGATGATTTTCACAACATGAAAATAATATATGAAACATGAGTCCCTCCCAATTTCCTTTGATCACTCTAGTTTAGATAAGAAATGAAATACATCACAAATGTCAAGTTAAATGCCCATCACATCTTCCTCTTTTTTGTATGACCAGATTGTTCCTCAATAGAAATCAACCCACAGGTGAATTCTTTATGCGCTGAGAAAACGTTTGTTTGATATGAATAAGACAAACTATGTACATATTTGAACTAACTCAATGCATTCAAGCATCCAACCTGAATGCCCACTCCCTCCAAACCTTGGCATAGTAAATTTTTAAACCAATTTCTCAACAATAACATTCAAAACCAATCCATGGACTTGTTCAATGCATATACATTCTATGTTCTTTTTGTCTTCAAATCTCTAACAATTCATTACATTGATTGCATTGCAGGTACAACATACTAGCATGGAAATATACCTATCTTTTATCCCACAAGTTCTCAAAATTCACAGACTAAATCAACAACTTATTTATCTAGTTTCATTACACCTAGTTGGAGGATTTGGACCATATCCATTAACTGAAACACTTTTAAATTAGATCATGGCTTTGCACACTTTCTCACAGGGTCATAAAGGAGTATTCAAATAGAGATTGGGGCTTCACTTCAAGTATCAATTTTAGCAACATAAAAAATAATGATTACATCAACAATAGAGCCATCAGAGCACCTTTTGAGGACATGATAAAATGAGATATTAAAACCAAGACAAAAATTTTACATCAAGACAATAAAATGATAAGAAAAACTTCCTTTTCTTTAAGGAGCCTCTTGAACTCATGCGCTTTATTTTACATGCTCCCCCTAAGACCTAATTGGCTTCAAATATTCATTAAGATCTCTTGGTTCTCGTTCCTCTCTTAAACCCTAATATGTTGCTTTTTATTCGAAGGACTAGGCTTCTAGACTTTCTTTTTAATCTTCTTTGATTAAGATTCTCTTTTTTACTGGATCACACAATGAAATTAGGCATCTTGCAATCTTTGGTTAGATGGCCAAGATTGTCTCATGTAAAACATTTAATGTGACCAAGGAATGGTGGAAAAGGCTTAGATCTTTTGTTGATCTACATTCTATTCTTTTTCTTCTTTGCATTAGTCCTACATGCAACAGCCTTGTGCCTAAAAACATTTCATAAGTAATAAGTGACCATAAAAGGAATTTTTATACTTGATGGTTGATGATGATCTTTCTTAATTGCTAGGTTTAGAAGGCTTCCTTTTCTACTCCAACTTCAACTGCCTATTCGACTGATATAAATTGATCATTCTTTGTTTATGATCAACTACTATATGCCAAAAACTATGGCAAGTGAGGCACTTTATATCCTCCGATGATGAAGTGAAATATCTTCTAATTGATAATTATTTTCTTAACTCTCTTCTTGGCTATTAATGTAATTTTTGGCCCCCTTTCTTGCTAGAATCATTTTATTTGAAAGTCCTTTTGGATGTCACCTTAGATCTAGATTCTCCTTCCACCTGATTGTTCTTCTTCTCTAAATTGTTTCTCATAGAAACAACCTCAACTTCTAATATTCACAATCATTTTCCTTTTCTTTAAGCTACTTTCTCATTCCTTTTTCAATCCTCCTTCCTTGTTCTATTTGAGTTTTCAAACTAATAATTTCTTCTTTAAAATCTTACTCTCTTTCTTCAAGTATTTTAAGAAGCTTTTTCAGATCTCTATTTTTGCAGAGAGCTTTTCTATTTCAGCTAATGCAGAGCTAAGTTGAGCTTGATATCTAGCCTATCTCTCTTCTTGAAAATCTACCACTTTGATACTGGGAGAGAAAATTTCAATTGGATGATCACTTTTCTTTTAAGGGGCCTTTTTCTTCTTCTTCCTTTTCTCCACCATTAGTACTGGTTTCTCCTTCATGCAAGGCCTGCAATCTTTCCCAATTCTCCTTTGCAGACTTGAGATCCATGACTTTCTCAAGATCCGGATTATGAAGATTGTCATAAATTGTAAACTTAGCTTGGGCATTCCATTGTTGGACTTGTTTTGTAGGGGGTTCTTCGTCATAACTATTCATCACTGCATTCCATACTTTAGATCCAAGTGCAAATAATTGGGATTTCACCTTCTCTCTCCATTCTTGAAAATTTGCAGGAATAAGCAACATAGCACTTTGATAACCCATGATTTTCCCATATCCACCTTCCAGTGATTAAGCCGCAATAGAAGGAACCTGCTCTGATATTGATTGTTAGAGTCAAATCACTACTAAGAGGAGTGCCGGGGGGGGTAGGGAGCTGAATCAGTAGTGATAACAAATATAATAATTTAAAATATTTTTGTCAAATAATTAGTCAAACATTACACAAAATATCATCAATATTTTTTATCATGTAAACCACACTAAACAATAAATATAGACATCATATCAAGCGTACACATAGGACACAAAGATATATGGTGGAAACCCTCAAGGGGGAGAAAACCACCTTGTTATTGTTGTGTTACTTCTCTTTCTTTTATTATCAATCAATTTGTTTTACAAATGCTAGCCCCAACTAGCTAAGAGCCACTACTCCTCTACGATAATTTGTTGGCCACCACCAACTATGAAGCCCCAACTCCCTATCCATTGGTTGCTTGCCACTACTAGCAAGGAGTCACTACTCCTATCTTAGCATGCCACCACTTATCGGAGGTCCCATCCTCCTCAAATTCTCAGGGCCACGCTTTCATTCATTTTAAGGCTGGAACCCAAAGCAAGCAAATGAACTTTGCAACACACAAATAAGTCATCTCCCTTTGCAACACAATCTCAACCTCTCTAACTGCCTATCACTACTACAAATATACAAACAACTCCATTATGCGCTATAGCTCAAATAAACTCTAACAATGGCACATCATATTTATGCTAATTTCTCCCTCGTCAAGATACACTATATAAATCATTAATTACACACCACTTCTCTTGACAACCACATCAAATAAGCCCTCACACCAAATACCATGGGAAAAACCCTTGCAATTGCCCATGGTTTTATTTTCTCAAGAATCTTCACCCAGATCTGTAACATATTCTTAATAAAACATCATCATCACACTAGAATATATAGTTCTAGCCATATACAATAATAGCAACACACTTATGATCATGATACACCAATAAACCATGCCAAAACACATATAAAAATTGACATCAGTACCAACCAAACAACATTGTTGCCAATGATTTTTTTAATAACATCACTTTATTTATTTATTAAATATTTTAATCATTTTTAAATAAATAAAAAAACATTAAAAAACCCTTAAAAAAAATATTATTAAAATTTATATCAAAACTTCCCTTCCAAATTTGCCAGTAACAAGTAAAATATCACCTTCGTCCTCCGTAATCTATCACATGTTATATAAACCATAAGTGGATAAAATATAAAATGAATTAGAAATTTGGGTAAACAAATATAAGTATCGTATTTACATGTTTATGTTGTGAAAAAGGTGAGTGGGATACCTATTATGGTCTTTGATATATTATTTTTATTTAATATTATTTAATATACATTAAATAAATAATATAAAATGTGTTACGTAAAATATTATGGTATTTTTTAATTATTTTATTTAAAATATTATGTTTTTTTTAATATTTTTATTTAATTGTATTTATATCAAAAGTAATGTAATGATTTTAATAATAAAAGATGGAATTGATCTTATGTTAATTAAAAAAATTCTGTAAATATTAATTTTATTAATTAAAATAAGCATAGTTTAATTTATAGATGAAAGAGCTTTTCTACTATGACATTTTTATGGTTAATTTTAACCAAAATCTAATAGAGATTAAAAAAAAACGTGAGTTTAATTTGTTTAATCTATATAATTAAAGTGCCCAAGTTGTTTAATCTGTAGAATTTAATTGTCTAGGGGTGTTGAATCTATGTATTCAAAAATGTATTTTGAACAACAAAAAATCACATTTTAGCTTGAAATTGCATTGTTGAGTTCCTGTGAAAAAACATTTTAGTCTATAAGTTAGACTACACCATTAATATATATTAATGCGTGTGAAAGATTCATATTTTTTGTTTTCATTATTATTATTATTAAATATGACATATATAGCAATTTTTTATATCAAAATAAATATATATTAATAAAAATGGCAATGAAGTTGTGAATATATTTATCATTGTAAATTTTTTTCCCAAGATATATCATTTATATAATATCATTAACTTCATTTAGTGTGGGCCACTGCCTGATGACATTGCGGAAAATCTTTCTAAAAGTTAATTGAAATTTTGTATAAAAAATGAAGAATATAAATGAATTTTAGGAAAAGTGAGAATGGCAATGTCTTGACTAGGAGCAACCGCGTAAAGAAAGTGGCCGAAAATCTTTCCTAAAGTTAATTGGAATTTTGTGGCATTCATACATTTAAAAAATGCGTAAATTTTACAGATTTCGAAAAAAGAAGAAGAAGGGACCTCTCGACTTGACCCGAGAAAAGAGGAAACGTTGAACTAGAAAACAAAAAAAGTTCGGAACTTCACCGAAATTTCGTTAATTTCGGTACGTAATGTTTTATTTAATTACAGTACATGCAATAAAATCCGGATATTATTGAAATTTTGTTTAGTTCTTAGAAATTCAATCCCCATTCTTACGGCAAAAACAGTGAACGCAGTGGGGATATTCCTATTAAATCTGCCATTCAATTTCGATTCTATTATTTTCTTTGTGCCTCCATAAAATGTTCTCAAATTTTGGGGTTGGATATTTTTTTAAGTTTTGGTATGCATTTTTGTTTAGTATTTGTATTGTATATGGTTTGTAACGAATATATTTAACATTATAAAGTTAATTTATTTAAATATTTCAAGTGTTTTTTCTTTTTTAATAAAAATATATGATTTTCTTAGGAAGATATAATTGAGCAACAAAAGAGAGGGGTTTTGTATGTGAATATTTTACAAAATTGCCTCATCAAAACACAAATTTTACAACATTTTACCTTACTAATTGATTCTGAAAGCTTTAATGACACCTTGATTGCATGCATGTGTTTCCTCAATGTTGCCATGAAGTCATTTAGGCCCCCCAATTTTCCATTTTTATATGTTTTCGTATCAACCAATTTAACTAACAAAATTTTTAATAGACTTCGTCAACCATTAGTAGATTATAAGTTGCCTGATTTAGCCATTGTCCTTTAATTCACTTATCTTCAATTTAAACCCCTCATTAACATATTGCGGGTGGCTCATTAAATCAGTTATAGTTTTTTTTATGGTTACCTGGTTGATCCTGCCAATAGTCATATGCTTGTCTCAAAGATTAAACCATGCATGTCTAAGTATGAACTTGTCTGCTTCTTTGTTGAAGTCTTTTAGGACATGGCACTATTGTTGAAGTCTCTTAGCACATGGAAATATGCTTTGGATGGGATATTTTTGCAATTTTCTCGATTCTTTCCATGATGTTTTCCACAGATTTCTCTTTTGGGAGGAATCCTTTTGACCAAATGATGCAACATTTTGAGAGAATCTCCCATAACCATAAGTGTGTCCACCTATTGCTCTTAAGCTAACAAAAGCCCATAGTAAAGACCATATATGTTTGATTGATTATTCTCTATGACTAAGAACCCATGAGTACCTAAACACTTATTCCTCCTTGGGATCATAGAGTCCCCGTCCCTCTCCTGCAACCCCTGGGTTCCATTTGGATGCCCCATAAAAATAGAGAACCCATCCTTGTTGCAAGCTTTTCCATGCTCTTAATTCTACCTCTGCTAGTCTTAACTTCTAGCTTTTATCTATTGCAAGCTTGCTTCCGGGTTTTGGGAAAAGTTGTCCAAAACTATAAACTTTCTAAGCCAATCCCATTCCATTTGGTCTAAGGTTTCTTGAGAAGAGTTATAGCCCATCTTTGAGCTCCAAACTCAACACAATGATATTTCTTTCATCAATGTGCTATAGGGAGGAGTATCCATGTTATTAAAGATTGCATTATTCCTTGTTAACCATACTTTCCAACATATAAATTCTAAGAGAGCTTCCCAATAATTTTTGAAGCTATGTTTCTTCAAAAAGCTTCTAGAATAATGTTTGGTCTAGGAAGAGAAGAATTCTTGAAAATTAGAGTGTCATTCCACTCTACTAAAGAGTGGGGAAATTGTTTCAATCCAAAGCGCTCTAGTATAATCACAATTTGGAAAGGTACAAGAGGTGTTTTCTTCTTGATGCAAACAAAGAGGACACCTATACGGGCCATGAATGCCTCTCTTTCTTGAGTTCTTAGCTATCAAAAATATTCTATCGAAATTATATAGAAAAACAAGTTTACCTTTGGATTGGCATTAGCTTTTTGTATTTTTTTCCTAGGTGTTAAACATTTGGGGAACTCAAGACTGGAAGAGCAGAGTGACGTATCCCTCTTTCATCGAACTAACTAAGGAATTCCATCCTGCCTGATCTACTTCCTTTGATTTCTATGACATGCATTCCACCGATTGATCATGAAGCTTGAAGGCCAAGTGCCGAAGATGATGTGGAATATTTCTAAATTTCCATCCAGTGCAATTAACTTCCTCATCCCAACTAGAAATATTAGCTAATGTGAATTTTCTTTGAGCACATATGAATTCTCTTGGTGGAAGAAACTCCTAGAAACATTCCTATGGGTTGTTGATATATTATTTTAACATGTTAGGATATTCCGACACATCGGAAATAGTTAAGTACAACTTGGTCTAATTTAGAGTTAGGTATAGAGTTAGGTAAAGTGTGTTTCTTTACCATTGTACATTTTGTAACTTACAATCTGACGGTCACGATATGTAGTGATCGGACGGTTCACTCTCTCCTTGGTATTACCGACACTTGATCCGTGGCTTGACACCCGATTGGTCCATGAGTTCTATTTAAAGCGCATGGAGGGTCATTGTTCGGGTTATCCGTGCATGAGAGAAGCTTATGTAAATTTTCATTCTTTGATTAATAAATTGCCTGTAGTAGCCACGTTGGCGCAGGCCGTGGACTGTTTCCCTCTTTGAGGGTTTTAACCACGTCAAAAATACTAGTGTATTGATCTGTGATCTGGTTGTGAGCGGTGTCCTTTTGGTGTTCTTTTTTAGGAACTTACCTTGTAAATTCCTACATTGTATCAGAGCTATTTGAGGGCCGTGTTCGTTGGTGATCCAAATCTGAAGCCGGTAGAACTGCATCCGACTGCCATTTCCTAGATCTGTTGTTTCTGACTGCTTTCAGGCCGAGAGGACTGCTCTGTTGTGTTCAGAGCATCTGTTCCAGTGAGGAACCCCTTTCGTTTCACGCGAAAAGGTTTTTGGTAGCCCTAGCTGCGTCATTTTTTAGATCTGGAGGTATACAGTCTTTATTTGCAGTTTACTGATATTTTCTCTCTGCTTATTTCGGTTTCAGTTTATTTAGCTTTTTTTTAACCGGATCTATACCTTTCATTTCTGTGTATGCTCTTTTCCCTGCGACTCTGTGCGATCTGGGCAAATCAGAAACAGAAAGGAAGGATTTTTCTCATGCGTATGCTCTTTTCCCTGCACCTTAGTGTGATCTCGGAAAATCAGAAACATTGAGAAAAATATTTAGTTTTTCGGCTAACGCTAACTTTGAGCCGCAAGGTTCATTTTTTTAAAATATCTAGTTTTTTGGCTAAAGCTAACTTCGAGCCGCAAGGTTCGTTTTTCTTTGCATATTCGTGTTGGGTTTTGTGTTTTGTGTTTTGTAGGGAAAAAGAGCTTTCTCAAGGCAAGCACGCAAACCAAGGCCCCCCCCTCTCTCTCTCTCTCTCAAATTTTTTGTATAGATCAATTGGTTAAAAGCTATTTTAAGAGAGTATAGGTCTTGGGTTCAAGTCTCCATTTTGTGGGGGTGGATTTTTTTTCATTCCCGCACTTTGCCGGCAACTTCAACAATTGTTTTTTCAAAAAGCCATAACTTCTTCATCCGAAAGCCTTTTTCAGAGCCGGTTTTTTTAAAACAGCCTAATTTTTCAAGATCTATCCATTGGAACACTTACTTTCAGCATCTTCAGCTTCAGTTTTTTTTAAAAATGGAAAGTCCATGCCAAGTCATTCTTGACAGCACTAACTACTTCCAATGGATAGCCTACATGGAAGATTTACTTAGAAGTAAAGGTCTCTACAGAATAGCCACAGACCAAGAGAAGAAACCAAAAGATGAAGACAAGGCTGCAAAATGGGAAAATAGACAAGATCAAGCACGTGGTTTGATAAGGATGTATATTTCTCCTGATCTTAGATTCCATATTGCAGAACTTGAGACTCCTCATGAAGCACTGGAAAAAATCACTAAAGTTTTTGGGATTAAAAATGAAATTAGAGCCCATCAACTTGAAAATGAGTTGCTTACTTTGGATCCTAATAATTTTTCTTGCATTGAAGATTTCCATTCCAAATTCAAGACCCTTAGATATCTCTTGGAAGGTGTTAAGGTTAAGAAAGAAGATAGTAACCTTATTTATTCCATCCTTACTAAGTTGGGACTAGCCTACTCTATATTTGTTTCCACTTTCCATTCTACAAGGGAAGCTTTCATTTGTCAAGGAAAAGACTACAAGGCCCCTTCCTTTGACTCCTTTTGTGATTCCTTAATAAGAGAACAAGAAAAACTCTTACACCTTGGTCTTCTTAATCTTGGAAACTCTTCCAAGAAAGCGTTAGCCGCCCAGCAGCAACCAAATTCAAAGAATCCTAAGAAGTCATATCCTAAAAAGAATGGTCCTAAACCAAACAAGGGTCCTAAGCAAACTCAGCCTCAAAATGAAAGATCATTTCAGCAAAATGATAAGACCAATAAAAACAAATGGAAGAAGACTAATAGACACTGTAACTTTTGTAATCGAGATGGCCACTTAGAATCTAAATGCTTTAAGAAGATGGAAGCCTTGGAAGCCGCAATGAAGAAACATAACATCCATGTGGAGCATACTTCAACTTCACCTTCCGGAATGGCACTTTCTGCATGTCGTTGTCAATCATCTCAGTCTGGTTATGAATTAAATGTATCTTCTTCTTCTCCTTCTCATGAGTGGCTCATTGATTCTGGAGCCTCTTATCACATGGCCAAAAACCAAGCCATGTTTTCTTCTTTAAATGATTGTAACACCAAAAATATATATGTTGGTGATGATAGATCTCTTAATGTTGTAGGGACTGGAACTGCTCATCTAGACAATGGTCAGTTTAATGATGTATTATGTGTTCCAACCTTATCCTGCAACCTTCTATCTGTATATCAGATAACTCATTCAGGTGAAGGTAAAATTGTTGAATTTTCACCTCATGATGTTGTAATCAAGGATCTAAGAGATCCTAAACAGATTCTAGCTACTGGTATTGCTGATGATTCCACAAGGTTGTATAAGTTTCACAACTTTGGGTCATCAAATCTTCCCTCAGTATTTGTTGCTCATAATGATGAAGTGAGCAAACTTTGGCATGAGCGATTTGGTCACTTAAACTATCGCTCCCTTCAGCATCTATGTAAAGAAAATATGGTGACAAGTCTTCCTATGGTATCTTGCAGAGATGGTGTTTGTTCCGGATGTGTACTCGGAAAACATCATCGGGACAGTTTTGACAAACGTGCCTCTTGGCACGCCTCAGCCCCTTTACAGCTTGTGCACTGTGATTTATGTGGTCCACTTCCTATTGCTTCATTCTCTGGCTGCAAGTATTTCTTAACTTTCATTGATCATTTCTCAAGATGCACTTGGGTATACTTCTTAAAACTCAAGAGCGAAGTATTTAACACATTTTTGGCCTTCAAAGCCTATGTTGAAAAACAATCTGGACACCAAATTCTTAAGCTAAGAACTGATAATGGTGGAGAATATGTTAAAAACACATTCATCAACTTTTGTACCGAAAATGGAATTCAAATGCAACATACTGTTCCATACACTCCACAACAAAATGGTGTAGCTGAAAGGAAAAATCGCACCTTAAAGGAAATGGCTAATTGTATGCTGCAATCTAAAGGACTCAGTCTTAGTTTTTGGGCTAAAGCAATTAATTGTGCAAATTATATAATCAATCGCACTCCTACTAAGGTTCTAAAGAATATCAGTCCAGAAGAAGCTTGGAGTTCCATTAAACCAGATGTAAGTCACTTTCGTGTTTTTGGACGTGAAGCATGGGCCCATATTCCAGATGAAAAGCATAATCTTTAGAACCTAAGAGTGAGAAATGTACTTTTGTTGGATATTCTGAAGATGTAAAAGGTTATAGACTTATTCCATTTAAGTCCAAAAATGTTATCATTAGAAGAGATGTAAAATTTGATGAAAATAAATCGGCCTACGAGCCTAGTCTGGCGGGTGTGCCACCTCTTCCTATCTCTTCTACTTTTGAAAACATTTCTTCTTCAGATAATGAAAGTGAGGATGATAATCCTCCCCCACCTTCTCAGGATCCTCAACTTCCAAGATGGGTCCGTGCTACTTGGGATGCAGCAGGTGATCTTGCCGGTGATCCTACAGATCAGCGACGTAATCGTTCTCAGTTTGAAAGAGCCTCTTCTTTACTGGCTCAAGCTCCAGTAAATCATGATCCTGACACTTTTGCAGAAGCTTCAGGCCATCCACATTGGGAAGAAGCTATGAATGAAGAATATCATTCATTATTGACAAATGATACATGGGATCTTGTTCCTCTACCAAAGGGACGTAAACTTGTTAGATGTAAATGGGTTTACAGAACCAAGTATGGACCAGATGGGAAAGTTGATAAACATAAAGCTCGTCTTGTTGCTAAGGGTTTTTCACAGGTTGAAGGTATTAACTACACTGAAACATTCTCCCCTGTTGCCAAAATGAACTCTATCCGCCTTATTCTTTCCCTTGCTGCCTCTTTAAAATGGGAAGTCCATCAGATGGATGTTAAATCTGCCTTCTTGCATGGGGACTTGCATGAAGAAATCTATATGGAACAACCCATTGGCTTCATCCAAACAGACTCCAGCCTTGTATGTCGACTTAAGAAATCTCTCTATGGTCTCAAGCAAGCTCCTCGGGCTTGGTATGCCAAAATGGATAGCTTTCTTTTAGAATCTGGATTTTCTCGGTGTTATTCTGACAATACTGTCTACACCAAGAAAGTGGGCAACTCTCTTATCATCCTTGTTCTTTATGTTGATGATCTTATTCTTACTGGTAGTGATCCCAACTTTATCAACCATGTGAAGCCCAGCCTTAAAAAGAAATTTGAAATGACAGACTTAGGACACTTACACTATTTTCTCGGTCTTCAAGTCTTGCAATCCAAGGAGGGTATTTCCCTTTCCCAGTCCAAGTATTCTTGTGATATTCTTCGTCATTTTCACATGGAAGACTGTAAGCCAACCCCTTCTCCCTTTCAGTCTGGAGTCAAACTTTCAGTCTCTTGTACTTCTCCTGAAGTTGATGCTACCTTATACCGTCAACTTGTAGGAAAACTCTTGTACTTAACCCATACTCGTCCTGATCTTTCCTTTGCTGTTGGCCTTGTTGCTCGTTTTATGCAAACCCCCCATGAAAGTCATTGGAAAGAAGCCAAAAGAATACTTCGTTATGTTCGAGGTACAATACAGTTTGGGATTCATTACAGTGCCAAAGCAGCTCCTCTATTAGTTGGTTTCACTGATTTTGATTGGGCTGGTGACCCTGATGATCGGAAGTCTACTGCCGGTTATGTCTTCACTCTTGTTTCAGGACCTATTACATGGGCTTGTAAGAAACAGGCTGCCATTTCTCTTTCGTCAGCAAAAGCAGAGTATCGTGGTGCTGTGGAAGCTAGTAAGGAAGCCTTGTGGCTTCGTCAGATCCTATCAGAGTTTGGCTTTGAGCAGAAGCATCCAACCACACTTTGGTGTGATAATCAAAGTGCCATTCAGCTATGCAAAGATCCAGTCCAGCATCAGCGCAGCAAACACATTGAACTGCACATGCACTTCATAAGAAAGCTCATTCATGACCATGTTCTTGAAGTGAAATATTGTTCAACAGATGATCAGGTTGCATACATCTTCACAAAGGCTCTCACAGAGGCGAAGTTCACTAAACTTTGATATATGCTTGGATTTCAGGAAGTTGTCACTAAGGGGGGATAGGATCTAGTGCCTCCTTCCTTCTCCTATTGTGTCATATTTGTAAATCCTTCAATCCTATCCCAAGTTGTTCTTAAGGGGGGATGTTAGGATATTCCGACACATCGGAAATAGTTAAGTACAACTTGGTCTAGTTTAGAGTTAGGTATAGAGTTAGGTAAAGTGTGTTTCTTTACCGTTGTACATTTTGTAACTTACAATCCGACGGTCACGATATGTAGTGATCCGACGGTTCACTCTCTCCTCGGTATTACTGACACTTGATCCGTGGCTTGACACCCGATTGGTCCATGAGTTCTATTTAAAGCGCATGGAGGGTCATTGTTCGGGTTATCCGTGCATGAGAGAAGCTTATGTAAATTTTCATTCTTTGATTAATAAATTGCATGTAGTAGCCACGTTGGCGCAGGTCGTGGACTGTTTCCCTCTTTGAGGGTTTTAACCACGTCAAAAATACTGGTGTATTGATATGTGATCTGGTTGTGAGCGGTGTCCTTTTGGTGTTCTTTCTGAGGAACTTACCCTGTAAATTCCTACATATCAGTCCAAGGATTTATATTTCCCCATTTGTTGGCTTCCAATATAGACCTAAAAAAATGATACAGACTGCTAATACAAATGATTTCCAGATCGGGGAGCACCCTCTTGAGGCTTAAATTGAATCTAGACTTCTTATTCTTTCTCGAAGGTATTTTTCCTTGAATTCCACCAATCTTCTTCTTAGGTGATGAATATCCAAACCAGTTTTTCCCCTATTCCTTTATTCATTAGCTAGGGTCCTTATTGTCAAGCCCTTCATGATTTTTAGGATGCTTCACAATACCCCCATTTAATCATATAGAATTTACTTATACTTATTTTGCCTCCTTCCCATAGAAACCTGCAAATTTCTTTTACGAAAACAAAGAGAATACTTTGTGGAGAAAGAAGCATTGAGAATCGATAAAGTGGTAAAGCAGAGAGGACTGCGTTGATCATAACAACAAGGCTTGCAATATTGAGCCATCTATCCCCCCAAGCAGCCAATTTTCCTTTGAACTTTGAAATAACACCTTCCCAACATTGGGATGGATGTGACTTTAGGCGAATAGGAATTTCTAAATACTTAAATTCTTCCAATGTTTCCTCCAACTGAAAGCCCATTATTCTTCCAATTAGTCTTTGCTTTCTAAATGAAATATTCCATGTATAAATATGATATTTCCTATAATTTGTTTGACCTCCTGAAGCTTCAAGAAAATTATGCATAACCCTTTTAAATCATCTTGTTGTTATTGAGGAAGCTCCAACCATCAAAAGTGTATCATCAACAAATTCAGAGTGATTGATGCTCTTGCTAGCTATGATAGACTTGATTCCTAGGAGGTGCTCACATCTTCTTTAAAATTCCAATATGTGACTAAGGTAATCTCCCATAATGATATGCAAGGATGAAGATGAGGGGAAACCTTGGTGAAGGCCTCGCAAGGCACGAAAAAACCCAACCACTCTCCCACTAACAAGGGGGAAATTTAATGCACTTTTATGCAAAGAGAAACCCAATGAATCAATTTAGCATCAAGACAAATTTTCTCATCACCTTATATAGGAATTCATGACTCACTCTATTAAAGTCATTTTCCATGTCAAGTTTGACAATCATGCCTTTGTCTCCCTAATTTTAACTAGAATTGATAGCCTTTTGAACAAGAATGATTTATCATTTTCCTCTCATCCACAAAAGCTCCTTGATTTTTCAATATTATTTTTGGAAGAAAGGGATTAAGTCTTCTGGAAAAAATATTAGAAATCACTTTATATGAAACATTACAAAGCAAAAATGGGTCTGAATATTGAAAAAAAGCAGGGCTTAATTATTTGGGATTCAAGAAAGGAAGAGTTAATTTCAGCCCCTATGTAATTATTCTTAAAAGTGTAACCCACCATTCTGAAAAAATCAAGTCTTATTATCTCCCAAAACTAATGTTTGTAGTGGGTAAAAAACGTTTTGGTCTTGGAGCTTTATCTGAATTGAAAGGAGAATACTTCTTGATATATTTCCTCTTCTGTGGGCTCTTTTATCAAAGCAAGGTTATTCTCCTAAGAAATAGATTCCAGAATTTTTTCCAACATTGATAATCCTACTCTAGAGTTGCCTAGGCATTTGGTGCTATACAAATCACTAAAGTGATGGACCACCTCCTCCTCGATTTGAGAAAAGTCTAATATTTTAGTATCTATTTTTGTTATCTCTTTGATGTTATTTTTCTAGACTAGGTTCTTTGCCTGTTAATGAAAGTATTTTGTATTTATATCTCCTTACTTTAACTAAATACTTTGGGACTTTAAAGACCAAATTTCCTCTTCCTCTTTTACTGCTTTATGATAATTTGGAATTTATTCCCTTTCTTCCTTAGGCAGGTCATTTGTCAGAGGGCCAACCTCTATATTGGATTGTATAATTTCCATTCTCTTTTCATGTGCATATATCTCTGATTGTTTATCTATCTAGTTTTCTTGATCCTTCTTTTTTAATGTGATTTTTAATCACTTGATCTTTTGTTCCCGAGTCATCACTCGGTTTCCCATGATCCATTCACTTCGGAGTTTCTTTACCAGATTGTTGAAACCCATTGTTCATCCCCATATTGGATAATAACATAAGGGAAGGGGCCTAAAATCAATATTTTCACTGATTTCAAGAAAAAGTGGTATGTGATTTGAAATATTTCAAGGAAGGATTCAAAAACAGAGCAATATATTTTGAAACAAGATTGAGTGTGCTATTAAGAATCTGTATAAACGGGTAGCAATATAACAGAGTCCATAATTTTTTTTCTCAAAGTAAATTTGTTGGAGGAATGTTTTATGTCCAAAAAACCTAATTTTTGGATGAGATCTTCCAAATTTCTTCACACTAATCACTAACTTAATATCCCTTTTCTTTTCCCATGAATGTTATTTGAGATTGATATGAATAAATCTAGTAGAAAATTAGTGGGTGGACAACCAATGATCAAGAAACCTGAGCAATGATTTATCCCATAGGGTGGACACACCATCCAAGGCTTACTCTTTAACTAATAGAAATAATCCCACTGTCATTCCAAATCTTATGTTGTTTTTGAAGGATATCTTGATCCCCCAGGTTTGTCTCCTAGAGTAGAAGAACTAAAGGTTATTCTTTATTGATTAATGAATTCAAATTCTTCAATATTTTTTCCAATGATATTACCCTACAACTCTAGGAGATAACCTTCATGAATTATTTCATGTATGGTTTGCCCTTTTTGGGGGGAAAAATCCTCTCCTTTTCTAGTGTTCCTCTAGCATTTGAGTTTTGGATCTAGAATCCTGTTGTAGCGGCTACAACCACTGTAGAGTATTGGAAAGGTATGTTTTAATGAATAATTTAGTGGTGTTTCAAGCAATGTTTGCAACCTTTTCTTTGTTATAAACTAGGGAAAATGTAATGAGAATGAGCACGAATGACCCAATCACTAATAGTTATCTTCTCTATGCAGAAAAAGACAAAAGTAGGAAGGCGCGGTGCAAAACATGAGTTCCATGAGGAGATAACGACTTTCCCTCCAAAACCAAATAAAATCTAGACCAGGGCGAGCAAATCACGGCAGATCAATCTGGGACGAGATAAAGGACTGTCAGTTCAGAAGACTAGGCAAAGAAAAGAGAGGAGTTAACAGTTTAACAGATCCCTCAGGATCTTTGATCCTGAGGGATCGTTACTTTCAATTATTTTGTTGTCTGGTTAACTCCGCCATTACTTGTATAAAAAGGGGCAGCATCGAAGACTTCAAGGACTTTTTATTATCTTGTATCTTTACTTTCTGTTTACAGACTTCACAGTCAGCTAAATTCAGACTATCGAGTCTCTCTGAGACTTAGTTTTGTTGTACTATGATTGATGCGTTAATATAATATATTTGGTGTTACTTTCTCCCTGCGTCTGAAGTAAGTTACGGCGGTGTGCCATTGGAAGCTAAGGGCCCGGCTCCAACGGACACTGGCTGATTGTATCATTACAGTTTGGCTTTGTGTGGTTTGTTTATTGTTCTTAATAATCTGATATACTTACATGATGTTCCATACTCGTTCATCAGTAGTTTTTCCTTTTGTAAATCTTTGTAACAAGTTCACATCATATTTCTAGAATTGGTCACATAACATTGTTCTGAGTTGTTCACTTCTATTACAGAATTTATAAATGGAATGTTTTAGCTACATATGGTTGGAGTGACGATCATAAGAAGATGGGATTAACGTTGTATGTGGACTACTGGTGATCATTTCAGATTATGTGTACATATGATTGACGTTTCATGTTTATTTGATTCAGCTGTCTACTTTTATATATGATTGACGTTTCTTGTTTATGGTGGTTTGCTGTTCCATTTGGTTAAACTGTTTACTTGTACAAAAGATTGCTCTTTCTTTGTATATAAGTTGATGCCAAGAATTAAGAGTGTTGAACTCGCGAGACTTAGTTTCTTTACTGCCGTTCCTTTTACTGTTGTTCCATCTCTGAACTGCCGTTCCATTTTGCTTTCTTGTTGTTCCTTTTTACTTGCATTCATTGGTTTGGTGTGGGAGGAGGATCAAGGCTGTCGAGAGACACAGCAGACGCTATTATGCTCCTAGATCCATGATCCATACTCTAATTCCTTTTCCTTCATCAGTTTCTAGAGGGATGGGTTACTATTTCCGTACCCTTGACTGGTAAAGTTGCTGCGTGTGATTTCTTTCTGCAAAAGTAATTTAGCCATAGCTTAGCATCCGTTTACTCTTGTATTTCTTAGACCTATACTACTAAGCATTACTCTGACAAATAGCCTCAAATTGAGATACCCTTTACAATAACAAAACGCTCCCGGATTGACTTGTAATGTGAGATAACTAGAGGCGAAAAAGGCCCTTGTTACAGCTCTACATTTTGGCGCCGTTGCCGGGGAAAGGGTATAGCCATTTGTCTTTTAAACAGGGTAGTGTACGAATCTGCTAGGGGAGAGTTGGATTTTAAAAACAAAAGGTAAGAACCTGCGTGTGGAGCATGTAAAAGCCCTGCTCCACCATCCGCTTTCCTAGCAGAATTGATTGGTTAAATAGGATTTAGCAGTTTAATTGGAGTGCATGATTAAGCAGAAAAAGCCAGAGAAAGATCAAAAGCCTCCATCCAAAGCCAAGGGGTCGGTGACCCTTGGACGAACGACCTTCATAGACGAAATCTATAAGAAAGCTGACTCTCAGCCATCGGTAGGTTATAGGAAAATCAATTCTAAACAGCCTACTAGTTCGCTTCAGGCCTCGGGATCACCATCTGAAGCCTTTGCTGAAGTGCACAGTCAAACAGAGGAGCAGGACTTTCAAGAAGTTGAAAATTTGACTCCTGGACCATTGCACGAAGGGACTCTTAGTAACCTTTGCGAAGGAGAAGGAGAAACAGGGGAAATCAGGGAACCTAGATCTCCTATTGAACCAAACCAGCCTTTAAATAGCCCGGATAAAGGAAGCAATGCAAAAATCCTCGTTGAAGGAATTCATTCACATCAGACAGTTGGGACCATCATTATCCCTGATAAAGGGAGTGTTGTCAAAACAATCCCTGTTAAGACTATCCCTCCTCAACCAAGGAACACTCTCTTGGAAATTCCTGAAGATTATTGGCATATATTCGATCCCATGGCGCAGAATCAGCCAAACAACCAGACCTCCACATTGCAATATCCTATAGTAGATTCTGCAGCAAATGCGCCCATGAAAGCTATCCCTCTCCAGCATATCCCCACATTTCATGGCCTTACATCAGAAGATCTGGATGCATTCTTGTTCGAATCTGATGTATTATGTAGAGGATACGATTACACCACTGATCCCCATAAATTAAAATTGTTCCCCTCCACATTAAAAAGGGTTGCTTTAAGATGGTTTATGGGCTTAGGTGGTGGGGTTATTAACAATTGGGATCAAATGAAAGAAGCTTTTTTAAAGAAATATCAGGATTACTGTAGGTCAAGAGAACTAAAAGATGAAATTTTTCAAATGTCAGCCAGACCAAACGAAACTCTAGAAGAATATGTGGAACGTTTCCAATATAACTTGCAAAGATCTCCTTATGCATCGTTACCTCTGCCTGATAACGTGTTGAAAACCACATTAATTAGAGGTATGAAAGAACAATGGATTGAAATGTTAAATATTATGGGGAAAGGAGACATTTATCAGGAAAATTTTGCTGATATCATTGATTTCTGTATCAGGAGCTCAAGAGGCAGCACGAGGATAAAACCAGCAGAATATGATCGCTTCACCAGAGATAACAGAACATCAACAGAGGGAGTAACACGGGTGGAACTTGGAAATTTGCTAGAAATTTTTAAAACTGATATCCTGGGGACATTAACTACACAGCTTGATATTGTGCAGGCTAAAGAGAAGCAAGCAGAGGCGAAACAGAATCTAGCAGTTTTCTGCCCTCGATGCAGGAAGAAACATAGCCAAAAGGAATGCCCGCTGGATACAGTCCAAATATGTGATATCTGTACCAAGGACCACCTGACCGAAAGCTGCCCCTCACTTCCTGGTTTGTAGGCAGTATACAAAGAAGCAGAAGAGGAGCCAGAATCAGCATATTTTATTAACCAGCGTCGTCAATGGCAGCCTAGGCAATCCGGTATGTTTTCAGACCCCTCCTCTTCTTTTCAACCCCCGCAGTTCAATGCTCAGCAACAGAATATGTGGCAAAACCAGTCTCAACCCCCGTTTTCGAATCGGTCACCTCAAATGTTTCCTACTCCGAATCCTTGGATGTCCCAATTTGGTTGGCCAAACTTCCCTTATCCCCCACCATATTGGCAGAATAATTCATATCCTCCGCAGTGGACCCCTTCTACTTCGCAAGGTTCACCCTGGCAGACAAGCTGGCCGAGATCGCCATATCAGCCAGCAGGATCCATTCCACTCCCTCAACCAGCTCTGCCAGCCTTACAACAAAACCCCCAGCCTAATCTAAGACCGCAGCTCCCAGCCCAACCCAAACCCAATCCAAATAATAGACCAGTTCAATCTCTTCAAATTATAGAATCCTCAGAGATTGAATCTGATCTGCGGGAGTGCAACGATCTTCAGTTAAGATCTGGGCGAATAATAGAAACTGAGGGACATAGAACAACTCACATTGAAGATCAGTTACCTATAGAACAGCCGTCACAACAGGAAGATGTAAATAAAGACCAAGCTCATCAACAAGTAATTACATCTCCTCCACCTTTCCCAGAACGATTGGCCATTCCACGACCAACACAATATCCAGACTTTGATATTCTGGGAGAACTACAAAACCTGTATATAAGAATTCCATTCCTTCAAGCTATGCAGGATATCCCCATATATGCAAAAACCATAAAAGACCTGTGTAGCAGAAAATCAAAAAGAAATGTAACTTCTAACCCAAGAGTCCAGGTAGTCGGCACCTTATCCGACCTCCTATCAGGAAAAGAAACACCAGTTAAATACGAGGACCCTGGAAATCCAATTGTCACTGTTCAAATCTATGGGAAGACCTTGACCAACGTCTTAGTTGATCTAGGGGCTGCAATTAACATCCTGACAACATCGACTTGCCAGAAGCTCGGAATTACATCGGTAGAACCTACTTCCACTCTATTAGAACTAGCTGACCGATCAGTAATTAGACCAGAAGGCACCTTGTATGATGTCATGGTTTCAGTAGATTCCTGGGAATACCCGACCGATTTCCTGATAATTAATCCGAAAACCCGACTAGATGGACATCCGCTAATTCTAGGTAGATCGTGGCTCGCTACTGCTGACGCCTACATTGGTTGCAGGCAGGGAAACATGACCATAACCAGAGGGCCGGATATCAAAAATTTAATTTTGTACCCTCCAGCTCAGCCAAGCATCATGATGATGAGAACCAACCTGCGCCCTACCTCATATATCACTGACAATATTAGACCCCCATTAACAGTCCAGGAAGCGCTAGATTTCAAAGATCAAACGGAAGATGATGCCATCAATAAATTCATTAATCAAACAGAATCCACATCGTATACACAATGTTTTATGATAAAAGAGGCATTTGACAACGAATTAGAGGAGGATCCTCTGAAAGACGAACATGACCAAATTATACCTGTGACTTCTGTCGCTAATAGCAAAGTAGTGCAAATTGAACTGGGGAAAACTTTAAATATTAACGCTAATCTGACACCAGATCAAGAGACAAAACTCATCCAGCTGTTACAAAACTATCCGGAGGCATTTGCATGGACTATCCCGATATGAAAGGGATTGATCCCCAGTTATGCACACATCATATTTATATCGAAAAAGATGCAAGACCTGTTCGACAACCGCAAAGGAGACTCAACCCCCATTTAAAAGATGTTGTAAACGCTGAGTTTCAGAAACTTTTAGATGTTGATTTCATTTATCCTATTTCTGACAGCAAATGGGTCTCTCCACTTGTGGTAGTACCTAAAAAGAATGGGAAATGGAGGATCTGTGTGGATTATAGAGAATTAAACAAAGCCACACAAAAAGATCACTTCCCTCTTCCATTCATAGATCAGGTACTGGACACCTTAGCAGGCAAGAAATTCTTTTCTTTCTTGGATGGTTTCAGCAGATACAATCAGATTAAGATTGCCCCTGAATTCCAAGATAAGACTACCTTTACTTGTCCCTGGGGAACATTCGCTTATCGAGTCTTACCTTTTGGTTTATGTAATGCTCCAGCCACATTCCAAAGGGCTGTTCTTAGCATCTTTGCAGATTTAATTAATGATGGATTGGAAGTCTACATGGATGATTTCACACCATATGGAGATGACTTTGATCCAGCCCTAGATACTCTCGAAAAAGTCCTACAGCGCTGCATCGCTACCAGACTTTGCTTGAGTCACGAAAAGTGTTATATGATGATGACCGAAGGACTCATTTTGGGACACTATATTTCAGCAGCTGGTATTCAGGTAGACCCGGCTAAAATTCAAATACTTTTGCTTATTCCAACCCCCACTAATCAAACAGAGGTACGCAGTTTTCTTGGTTTTTCTGGCTATTATAGACGATTCATACAACATTATTCACATATTGCCGCACCTTTACATGCTTTAACTGGAAATGTTGACTTCTTATGGACAGAGAAATGTGATCGAGCCTTCAAAGAATTAAAAAAGCTGGTATCTACAGCTCCAGTTCTCCGAGGACCTAATTGGAATTTACCATTCCAAATTTCAACCGACGCCTCAGACACAACAATCGGTGCAATTCTGGGCCAAGAAGAGGATAAAAGACCATACGCCATCTATTATATCAGCAAAAATTTGGCTCCGGCTGAATTAAATTACACTGTCACCGAAAAAGAATTCTTAGCCGTGATACACACTGTTAATAAATTTCGACACTACATTACAGGCTATCCCGTTATTTTGTATACAGACCATTCTGCTATTAAGTATTTAGCAAATAAGCCTGTTACAAATGGAAGAATAACCAGGTGGTTGATCTTGTTGCAGGAGTTTGATATTACAATCAGAGATCGACCGGGGAAGGAGAATCCTGTAGCTGATTTCCTCTCACGAATACCAAAATCAGTTGAAGCAGCAGCAGTCGAGGACCAATTTCCAGACGAACACTTATTTGCTGTCGCTGTTCAGACTCCCTGGTACGCTGATGTTGATAACTATCTTGCAGTAGGTAAGCTTCCAAAACATTTAACCCCCAATGAACGGAAGCAGATTGTTCAGAGAAGCAATCGATTTTCATGGGTTGGGGGCTATTTGTTTCACACAGGAGCAGATATGGAAATCAGAAGATGTATTCGAGAGGACGAAATCTTTGATATCTTGAAAGCCTGCCATGACGGGACATTTGGAGGACATTTTGCTGAACGAAGAACAACACATAAAGTATTACAAACCGGATATTACTGGCCTACAATTTTCAAGGATGCGAAAAAATTTGTCCAGGCCTGTGATAGCTGTCATCGTGCAGGACGACCTGGTCCAGCCGACGAAATGCCTTTGCGGCCTCAATTAGTGATCGAAGCTTTCGAACGCTGGGCTCTGGACTTCGTCGGACCCATCAGCCCGCCATCAAACCAACGAACCTACATTTTGGTGGCAACTGAATATGTTACCAAATGGGTTGAAGCGGAGGCATTGACTAGAGCCACAGAAGATTCGGTAATACAGTTCTTGTTCCATTTGTTTGTATGTTATGGTCTTCCGAGGGAAGTAATTACAGACGGAGGACCACAATTTGTGGGGCATCAATTAGCTGCAACACTTAATAACTATCATGTCTAGCATAAAATTACTACCCCATACCATCCTCAGGCAAATGGGCAAGTGGAGAGCAGCAATAAGGTAATAGAGTCTATTTTGACAAAAACAGTCGCCTCACATTGGCGTGATTGGGCCGCCCGACTACCCGAGGCACTGTGGGCTTACCGAACCACATGGAGAAGCACCACCGGCTATTCACCATATCACTTAGTGTTTGGAAAGCAGCCCATTTTTCCTATAGAATTCGAGATCCAAACGCTGCGAACGGCCCAAGAAGTCGGATTGGACTTAAGTGAAGCACAGAAAAATCGATTACAGCAAATTAATGAATTAGATGAAATAAGGCTCTCTGCATTACAGAATACAGCACTCATTCAACAGCAGCGAGCCAAATGGCATGATGCGCTTATCAAAAACAAGATATCTCATGAAGGAGAGTGGGCTCTGTTATATGATTCTAGATTTCAAGAATTCCCGGGGAAGCTTCAGACTTGTTGGTTGGGACCATACGAGATTCAAAAAGTCCATGACAATGGGACCCTTACTCTGATCACAATCGATGGGTCTGGATATACATTTAAGGTAAACGGCCATTGAGTTCGTCTGTATCGCAAACCGCTCACTCGGGAATCTTTTTGTCAGCAGCTACGCCAAGATACTAACATTGAGATTATGGGCGAGGAAGCAAAAACTTCCTCACCTATAGATCAGTAAGAAATTCATCTTTTATTACCACATCTTGTATATAAGATTGTAAATTTTGTATATATGTTTTTAGTATTTGTGCGTGTTGTTCCTTTTCAAAAGGAACAACACTTGAGTGTTTTTGCTGTTCCTTTTCAAAAGGAACAACACTTGTGTGTTTTGCTGTTCCTTTTCAAAAGGAACAACACTTGTGTGTTTTGCTGTTCCTTTTCAAAAAGGAACAGCACTTTTTGGTTTTTGTTGTTCCTTTTCAAAAGGAACAGCACTTGCGTGTTTTGCTTTTCCTTTTCAAAAGGAACAGCACTTGCGTGTTTTTTCTGTTCCTTTTCAAAAAGGAACAGCACTTGCGTGTTTTTGTTGTTCCTTTTCAAGAAGGAATAGCACTTGTGTGTTTTGTTGTTCCTTTTCAAAAAGGAACAACACTTTTTTGTTTTTGCTGTTCCTTTTCAAAAGGAATAGCACTTGAGTGGTTTTGCTGTTCCTTTTCAAAAGGAACAGCATTTGTGTGTTTTGCTGTTCCTTTTCAAAAGGAACAACACTTGCGTGTCTTTGCTGTTCCTTTTCAAAATGAGCAACACTTGTGTGTTTTGTTGTTCCTTTTCAAAAAGGAACAACACTTTTTGGTTTTTGCTGTTCCTTTTCAAAAGGAACATCACTTGCGTGTTTTGCTATTCCTTTTCAAAAGGAACAACACTTGTGTGTTTTGTTGTTCCTTTTCAAAAGGAACAACACTTGCGTGTTTTTGCTGTTCCTTTTCAAAAGGAGCAACACTTGTGTGTTTTGTTGTTCCTTTTCAAAAAGGAACAACACTTTTTGGTTTTTGCTGTTCCTTTTCAAAAGGAACAGCACTTGCGTGTTTTGCTGTTCCTTTTCAAAAGGAACAACACTTGTGTGTTTTGCTGTTCCTTTTCAAAAGGAACAACACTTGCGTGTTTTAGCTGTTCCTTTTCAAAAAGGAACAACACTTGTGTGTTTTGCTGTTCCTTTTCAAAAGGAATAGCACTTGCGTGTTTTTGCTGTTCCTTTTAAAAAAGAACAGCACTTGTGTGTTTTGCTGTTCCTTTTCAAAAAGGAACAGCACCTTTGGGTTTTTGCTGTTCCTTTTCAAAAGGAACAGCACTTGTGTGTTTTTGCTGTTCCTTTTTAAAAGGAACAGCACTTGAATATTTCTGGCTGTTCCTTTTTCAAAGGAAGCAGCATTTGTGTGCTTTCGCTGCCTTTTTTTTAAGGCAATGCATCAGATGAACTCCTCCTCACCCTCCCTTTCAAAAAGGAGTAGCATGCTCTTGTCCCTTTCATATAAAGGATGTGTTGTCCATCCTCTTTCCAAGGCCATAAGTAGCAGCTATACATTTATGCAATGAATATAAAAGTCAGGATATATCGAGATCAGCATATCATAAATCGCTATCTTTAACAACCCTAGTATTGATGCAACGACAAAGGAAGGATCTACACACTCATCATTTTTGTTGTCATGGTCTCACCTCCTCTGCCTTGTTGGAAAATTTTATCATGTTAAGTTCCTACAATTTTCTCTATTATTACTTGGAAATAAGAACAGAAGATTTATACCTTCCTATTGGGATGACAAGACTTCTTCCGCCATTCCCACTCTTAAGGAGGGCTGAACCACCCTTATGTGTTATTACACAAGAGCAAAGTCTGTGTTTAAAAAAAAAAAAAAAAGTATTTGTCAAATGCAGGATAGGGGGTTTCATTAAAGAACCAGCCTACTATGATCATAAGATTGGAAGCGAAGTGGCATTCCCATCATGGCCACCACACCAGGGATATGGTCCAACGGGTTCACTACATAAACAAACCTTGGAACAGGGGGTCTCATCACGAGCCGGCCTGCCCACGTTTCGCGCCTCTCTGGTGAATAGCATCATGGTTATCTGGTTACCAAGCCAACATGATGGCCTGCATTTCGACAAGAATTTCTCTTCAAAAATACACAAAGGACCATGGTTCCAGGGTGAAATAAACAACTCTGCCAAGGTTATGAACACTTGTCGGCAACAGAGCTCTGTTAATGGTATCGGAGTCGTAATATATACACCAATTTGGATCATATTAAATACTTCTTTCTATCCTTGTAATAATGATATCTTACATTTTGATGGATACGTCGCATGAATATCTATCACTACCAATCATGGCAGAGGTATTGACTATGACTACCTTAGACCTTATATGAGTGCCAGACGTCCTATCCTCCTGTTTTGCATCACATCACGCAGGCTTATGCAAAACGTGATCTACCTGTTGCCTTGATCTCGGTATTTCTTTGTCTAATTTGAAACATTGCAAAACTCTATATGTTGTTCTTTTATGACTTGGTGACGGGATGGTGGCTCCTCCTCCATTCGACGGCTGGGACAACCTATCATATTGCGAGGGGGGAGGTGACCTCATTACTCCGCCGGCCACATGGTAGCACACCATTCGGAAATGATATGGTACGAAGGTACGATATGGGTTAACGGCATGATAATACTATTTTTGCAAAAAGTTGTTATTTATAATCAATTTTCATGCATGCTTTGTGTCTCTATGTTTTTTTTCTTGCTGCGATTACATTCTTTGCGACAGGTAATTGCTGTTCCATTGAGGAGCCCGAAACAGAACCATGGGAGGCAAGGCTATCAGAAGCGAGCCTAGTGAGCTAGTAGTCTCCGAAGCTGCTCGGGAAATCCTAGAAAGGGCGGGTGGCTAACTTATTTTAGCCGCCTGCGTGAATCAAATGAAACTGTGGCCATGGAATTCCTGCAGAATTTGCAGGAAGAACACTCCGTAGTGGGTGGGAAGCAGATAACGGTCACGAAGGAAATAATCACGAAAGTAACAGGATTACCAGCCTCAGGACCAATATGGACGACAAAGAAAGAGAGGTTGCAGAAGATCATAGAGATTTTCCAAGACGAAGGACAAAATCTAACAGTGAAGGGAAAAGGAGTGCTGCCGGCAACGCTAGGAGAACCCTGGAGCGAATTGGAAAAGGTGGTGCAGAGCTACATCACCTGCGAGGGCGGAAAAGATGTGGTAAGACCGTGTCACCTTAAGCTCCTGGCTGTGTTAAAAGGAAAATGTTCTGTGTATCTCCTTGCATTGTTAAATTCATTACTGCATGACGCCTCTCGGAGCCTGAAAAAGGCACACCATGAAGACGAAGTAGTTAGCCACCATGGGTTGATCCGCCTGATAGTGAGCTACAGCCTCACTCAGCAGCAGAGTAGCTGGGGGGAGCTTATTATAGCAATTGGAGGGGGAGTGGCATCACCATCCCCAAAGGCTAAGCATCCTGCTAGTACCTCTGAAGCACCCAAGGAGCCCAGATCATCACCATCCCTAAAGGCTAAGCACCCTGCTAGTACCTCTGAAGCACCCAAGGAGCCCAGAGAATCACAAAAACCAAAGCGTCCCTCGGATACACCCAAGCAACCCAAGAAACGCACGAAGTCAGTAAAACGAAAACGTTCCTCTAGAGCATCTGGACATGCAGAAAAACATAAGGAACTGGCCACAGAAGAGCGTGCTGCCTCGAAACGTAGGCATTCCTCTGGCACGCCAGAACAATCTGAGAAACGCAGAAAGGTGGTGGTGGAAGAACAGGTGGCCAGCACACCTGAACGGCCCGAGAGGCCTAGGAAGTCAGCTCGGTTGGAAAGAATAAAAGGCAGGCTGGAGAAAATCTAGCCAAGCATTGACCAGCCGATCGAAATAACAGATGAGCCACCAGTGCCAGAACAAGAACCTTTGAGGGAAAATGTGGAACAAATTGAGGACGAAGCAGAAGCCGAGGAAGGAAATGAACATTCTGACTCTGAGGCCGAGGCCAACTATCCGAAGGCAGCCACTGAGCAGCCAATTCAGGAGGAGGAGATGGAACAATTGGGGGACATCCCTCCACAGGTCGCCGTGGAGGAAGAAGAGTTGGCCACTATCTTGGCCAGCTTGGGAGATTATGCTTCACCTTCCAGTCCAGCAAACCCTCCTGAAGGACCCTCTGGGGAAGAGACGCATGAAGAATTGCATGAAGAAATGGCAGGAGGAGAAAACTTCCCTGTTGTTGAAAAAGAAAATGTAAATGCCAACCGGGAACAATCTGTTCCCAAGACACCAGAAGAAAACCCACCTGCTGATGACGTGGGGAATGAAAACGCTTATCGGGAACAGTCCGTTCCCAGAATGCCAGAAGAAACCCTCGATGAAAGAGGAGCAGAACTGAGGGCCACTCATGCGCCCACTGCCGAGGCAAGAGAAATTAAGAAATTTAGAAAGAAACAGCAGAGACTGCTGAATATTATAGCCCAGCTTCGGCAGAAAATTCGAAGTTTGAAAGCCAGTCTGAGAATAAGAAGGACCATAAGGAGAAAAAGAAGAACAAATGCAGCAGGGTCCTGTCAGAAGAGAAGGCAAGGGGCTTATAGGCGTCTCATAGGTCGATACTCTGCTGATAGACCTACGACTGTTCCAACCAGCACTGAGGAACAAAATGACGTTCCATCTGATATGGAACAGCAGACTGCCATTCCGGAACAGACTGCTATTCCAAATAGCCCATTGGGACCAACTGCCGTTCCAATCAAAACTGAGCCGCAAGACGACATTCCATTTACAGAGGGGCCTGTCACACGGAATCTGTCAAGGGTGCGGACACGACTGACCTTCCTTGAAGTCTAAGACGTTCTAATGACAAACAAGACAAAATGGAGTGATCTTTCTCTAAATACACCTTTTACAACATGAAAACTACAAGTGTTTAGGCTTACCTTATTCCAAAACGCTGTTGTTGAAGTCCGTTCTTGACGATCCGGATGAGCTCCTCCTTCAAGTCAATTCCTGCAACCACAAACAATCAAACAATTACCAAGCACTTGCATTTCATATAATAAAACATATATTCAACATGCAGACCAAGGAACACATGAAATAACTCATTAACACAAGCTATTGAGAAAAATAAACCAGTTTGTATTAATAACGAAACAAAGAAACTCTTACAACCTGGCCTTGGTGTTGTGCAAGTTCCTCCCAGGGTCCATCAAGGGTTTTCCTCTACTTTGACAAAGCTCACCCTCTCCCAAGTAGAATCAAGTGAAGACAATCTCTCCTCACAAAGGCTCTAATGGAAGACCTAAATCCTGCAGCATTTACCCAAAGAAAATGTATAGCTCCAACCTCCTCTCCTTCTGGCTCAATGCCTTCATTTATAGTGCTGTAAAGAGGTTATTCAGGTCCACTATCAATGGGATCATCCCCCTCTATGGGTGGGATAGCTCCCTTATTGATGGGATAAGTTCCCCCTTAATAGAGATACATGAACCAACTGGAGGCGCATCCATTTCATCAAACCGACCTCTAGAATGTTCTAGAAGTAACCACAAGTAACTTTTTCAAGATAAAACTCGCGCATTTTGCCTTTTACAGAGGGACGCACCTGTCCCTTAACATACAGAGCGTCCATGGACGCAGATTTTGTGAACATGGTCAGCGTCCCCGCAGGTAAGGCTAGAGAGAACCTGCGACCCCAGAGATAAACATGATTTTTACAAGACTTTCTCTCTTCTTTGAGTTTGAGATGGATAACAGAGGCATGAGACTTGCCTAAGAGGGTAGCATGACTGTTGACAGGAGCCATACTAACTGTAAGTAGTCAAGGTGACATTTTTTAGTGTAACAGATTGCCCCCTAAAGTGCGAAGCCTGGAATAGAATAGGGTTTTGTAATTCTAGGAAGGGTGAAGCGCTTTATCATTTCAAGGATTGCCTTGTGGATGGCCTGGTTGGAACCTGCAATTTTCAACACAAAATACATGGATAAGATTATATCATCACTGAGGTAGGCATTCCCATACTCAGATTCAAAACTTTAACTAATGGACTAACTATTCTGATACAGGAATGATCTTGCAGTACATCATTTTTATAGACTTTTGTAGACACAGTATGGACGCAGCCATCTGTTTATGATTAGTCTACATAGATAATGAATACAAAACTCCTCGCAGCCTGGATGGTAGAAACTAGATCCAGGGTCTTCACTTCTACTTCCCGAATTGGTACGATTCTAGCCATGTGATTAAATGATTCGATGTCGAACATGGTAGAAACCACTTGATTACCAGTCAATGATGTAAACTGTTAACAAGCGTGAGAGAAACCACCAGTAATGTCAATGGTTCTCAAAGTACCAAGCACAACCCGTGAAATGTGAATAGATGTTTTGATGTCGAACACTTCACGGAATCCTCTGATCGAAAGTCAATGATGTAAACTGACGTCAAAGGCGAGAAACCTGCCATTGATGCATGCAGACTTCAAGGTACTGTCGATTCCTAAGTCATCTTTCTAGATAATGTGTCGATGTCGATAGAAAGCGACCCGTTGCAGGCAAGCCCGCAACACGAAATCATTGTTCAAGTTGAAGAAATGTTGCTGTAAGGACTGACTCAGGGATGGTCAAATGGATGACAAGTATTTTGCAGATGAAAGTTTTGCTTGCAGACCTCTTGAACACATAACGACACAACAGATGGTTTGGTGACGAATAACTCAAAGTTGATCCCTGAACCCGGTTAAAGATTTTCAAAGTGATTTAGTCAACTGTGAGGTAAAAGATTTCCCAACCCAGGTGAATGAAAAGTGTCGTGTTCAAGAGCGGTAATAAAGTTTCTTCTGAGGCAAAAGGTGACAAATAGGTTCATTCTTCTCTTTTTTCCCCCACCATTTCTGGCAAGTACCTCTTTATTTTTAACAAGCTTGAGGAGGATAACATATGCTTGATTATAAGCTCATCCTTCGGACGAGTCCAACCTAGTTTAAATGCGAACCCTAGGAAGGAGTGGTTCGTTCCTGTTTGTAATTGAACAGGTCCTTTACTGTAAAAGTTTAACGAGCCCAGTATAGGAGAAACTCGGCGTTTTTCAATTTTAGAGAGTCTGAAAAACTTAAGGAAACTCCACGTTGAACTTTTTCGTATATTTGTGTCCCTCAAGCCCGAAAAAGTATAAAATAATACCTGGGGGAACCGCTTGATCTTGCGACCAAGGAGTACTTTCATAATAGTGTCGTTGACCTGAAAAGTAAAAAGCGATCAAAGACACGTCGTTTTATTTCCTTATCGAGTTTGAAACGACAAAAACCCGGCAATCTTTTCCTGATTTTGCGGTCAGAAAAGAGCTAAAAGGGGACCGTCTTTTAATTCCGTTTTAACGAGTGAAAAAGAAACACTCGGCGATCTTTTCATGTTTTAGGAGTCAGAAAAGGGCTTAAAAGATGACTCTGAAATTTTGTTTGTGAAAAATTACAATTTCCCTCGAAATCCCTTCGTCCTGCACAAAAGCGACACATTACTCATACCTGTTTAAAATAGGCAAAAATACATTTGAAAACATCTTTTCATGGTAAAAAATGAACTAATTCATCCAAAAAACCTATAAAAAGACCTTTTACCATGTCATTTTTACCGTTTCACTGTTGAGGTTGAAAAAGGAGCTTTTGACAAGAAACTTCCCGTGGTTGCTGCGGAAAATCTGACCGTCGGAATCGAACGCCGCTTCACCGAGGTATTTTACACATCCCACTCTTCATTTTTATCCGTTTAGTTTTTTGTTTTTGGTCTCTGTTTCATTTTTTGGGGGGGTTTTGGGTTCAAAATGCGCCCCTCGGCGGACGCAGGTGCCCTTCGGGTGACCGCGTCCCCCGACTTTTTCTCACACGGGAAAAAGGTCTGGGGACGCAGTCCGCCTTCAGGCGAGCTGCGTCCGGACGCCCTGTGCTAAAAAGCCGGGGTGCGTCTTCCGCAAAGGGCGCATTTCAAAACCCTAACTCTCTCAAAAAACCACCAAATTTTCTCAAATTAATTTCTAATTGACTCTTTTGATGTGCAGGGCCAAAACATGTTAGACTGGAGAGAGAGAGAGCACGTAGAAGACGATGAAGCTGCGATTAACCACCAACCCTCTCTGGATGCCTTAAGAACATGTGGATTGTACAAATATTGGACCATACCGGGCATGAGGGGCCAGGTAAGATTTTTGGAATGGCTGGTTGAGCGATGGAACGTTCAAGATCAATGCTTTTACATTGGAGGGCACCAGCTCGAGATAGAGCCCTCGGATGTATACTTTCTCACTGGCTTGCCAAACAGAGGTGAGCAACTCAACCTTGCGGGGACCAGGCCGGGTGGCCAATCCCTTGATGATCTCCGCGAGGAGTGGTGCAGACCAGGGACTCGCCATAAAAAGGCGTGGAGATAAAGCACATCGCTCTGGCGGAACTTAGAGTTATTGCATTTACGGTCACTAGGATTTGTGGCGCGGCCGCCTTGCACATTGCTTCCGGATCCCAAATGCGGATGGCAGTTGACTGTTACCAAGGCACCATCTTCAACTGGTGCGAAGCTGTGTCGGCTCATATGAAGAGCCAACTAACCAAGGCAAAGAACGGACGACTAAAGACTTTTGGATATGGGCCTCTAGTCGTGAGCTTTGCCTTGGAGAGAGTTCCTATGCTGATCCCTCAGCAACTCACTGTTGATGACTTGGGTCCTCGGGAGCCAAAGCTTGTTCGATGGGTTGCGGTGATGGCCCGGCATCCTGACGAGGGTGCTGCAGTGGTTCGATTCTCAGACAGTTACTTCGACTGGCTAGAGGGCCAGCTTTTTGTGATACAAGACTTTCCATATGCCGGAATGGATTTCAGAGGTGATCCGGACATGGTTCTTCCACAGGGAGAACAATGGGATGACAGAGGTACTTTCATTTTCACAAGTTTTCTAATTATGTATTTTTTATTTTTCATATATATCGTCTCAAAGTAACAGTAAAATTTTAAAAATGCAGATGTTGGACCACAGCGTCCAGCCAATCTCCGGCCTTACGACAGACGACATCCAGCTGCACCGGCACCGGCCTTACAGGATGCGACAGCAGAAGTACTAGCCGATTTGGAGCATGATCTAGAGCGTCTCACGGCAGATATACCTGAGACTACTATGGATGACATTCCAATGAGGCTTCAGCGCTTCGTGGTCGCGGTCCCTGGACCGTTTAGGAGATTTCTGCGCAAGATAGCCCGCGCAGTGGTGTCGTACAGAGAGCACCACCAGTGATTGACTAGTCACTTTTGTAGTCACATGTGACATTTTTGACTTTTTGCACTATCATTTTGCCGATCATAAGGTGTGTTAAACCTATGATCGAAGACGATGTATATATTTTTGGACACACTTCTATCTATATCTATATATCACTATTACCGGCTTATCTTGTTTAACATGTATGATGAAATGTCTTTAAATTTACTTGCATGATTATTATAAATGTCTGTCCAACACTTGAGAAGCAATTGCATCTGCTAATGTATTCAAAGACCTTGGAATATGTTGATATTCAATGTAATCAAATTCACGTTCCAAGAGACGCACTCTCAAAAACAACCTTAATAACACAGGATTTCTAATGGCATAAACTCTATTAAGCTGTAATACAACAAGTTCAGAATCTAACCTCACTATCAAACGTCGAATTCCAAATGAAATAGATTCGGATAATAATTCAACCACTGCACTGTATTCTGCAATGTTATTCGTTGTTTGACCGAGGCTTACCCCATGCATAGAAACTAACTCGTCAGAGGGCGAATAGATAACCCAAGCTGCGGAAGAGATATTCCGTGTACTACGACAAGCACCATCAGCAAATCCAATGTATGTTTGGAGAGGCGTCGACATCTACAATATCAAGAGTAAAACCAAGATGAGCCAAAATAATGACGAAAAACCACACTTGCTAAGCTAAGCACACTGACTAAACTAACACACTTGCTAGCTAGAAAGGAAATCTAACCTATCTAAAAATTTCTCCATCCATCATTTTAAGCATAATACCTCTTTAGGTAAAGTCCATTTCTGGGTTTGCCCAAAGAGTCCCCATCAAAATCAACTAACTCATAAGCCCCTTTTGCTAGCTTTCGCTTTACAATGTAGGGCCCATGCCACATGGGAACGAATTTTCCAGCACCTAGCTTATCGTTAGCTTGATCATATAATAGTACTAGGTCTCCTTCCGAAAAACTTCGAGGGGTTACATTTTTATCGTACTGAGCTTTCATTCGTTTCGCGTGAGTCTCGATAGCTAAAGTAGCGTCACGTCGAGTCTCATCTAATTTAGCTAAGTATAACAACCGTTTCTCCTCTTCGGAAGTAGCTGGAAGTAATTCGACAGCCATTTGAAGTGATGGGATTTCGCACTCAATAGGTAACACAGCTTCTAAGCCATAAACTAGCTGAAAAGGGGTGAAACCTGTTGAATTTTTCACTGAAGTTCGATATGCCCATAGCGCCGAAAATAACATGTTATGCCAATTCGTTCGATGGATACCAATGATCCGTCGAATCATGACGACTAGAACTTTGTTGATTGACTCAACCAAACCGTTGGCTTGCGGATAATAAGGTGTAGAGCTATCGTGGCGCAAACCAAGCTGGCTTGTAAGTTCAGTCATCATGACATTTCGAAAATGGCTTCCATGGTCCGTAATGATTGCTTGTGGGACACCAAACCTAGTTATGATATGATTGAATACGAAAAGTGCAGCTGTCTTGCCGCTTGCGTCGAATGTAGGCATCGCCTCGGCCCACTTAGTAAAATAATCAACCGCAAGGATGATATACGCATGCCCCCCGGCCGAGTGAGGGTTACAAGTAATAAAGTCAATGCCCCATTTGGCGAATGGACCAGCGGCAATTATAGGGTGGAGAGGAGCAGGTGGAGCGCGCATCTTGCGATCAAACACTTGACAGTTGTGGCATTTTCTGACGGCAAGGATACAATCTTTAAACATAGACGGCCAGAAATAGCCAGCGCGCAACACCTTCTGAGCTGTGGCATACCCAGACATATGACCGCCACATGCTCCAGAGTGACAATCATTCAAAACTCTCTCAGCCTCATCGTGAGTTAAACAACGTCGAAAAACTAAGTCTGCCCCCAGGCGATAAAGTGTATCTCCAATAATTCTGTATTGCTGGGATTGAAACCGAATTTTTCGACGGTTTTCCTTGGAAGCTTCAGGCCGAAAGGTTTGGGTTTGGAGATAGATGATTATATCCCCATACCACGGATCTACAGTGCTAATAAGAAACAAAGATTCGTCCGCAATGGACTCCTCTGCCACAGTCTCTGTGTCAGCACTCGGGAAATCACACATCAATTCCGCGAAGACTAAAGATTTCTTAGACTTGGACTTCTCAAACTCCAAGTCGAACTCTTGCAGGATGACGATCCATTTAGAGTACTTGCCCCCTAGCAGTTGTTTTGTCAAGATATAAATCATAGGGTTGCAATCCGAAATAACAGTAGTTTTGCGGAGAAGAATGTAGTGACGAAAACGCTGGACAGCTTGAACGGCTGCCAGGGCCAATTTCTCCACATGCGAATATTTTAACTCAGTTGGATTTAAGGTTCTGCTAAGGTAATATATCACATGCTCTGCCTTGAATTCATCTTCTTGAACTAACACCATTCCAATGGTGGAATGCGAAGCTGCGAGGTATAAGAAGTAGTCCTGGTTGTAGTTGGGAGGATGCAATAACGGTGCATGGGTCAACGCGTGTTTCAGTGCATCAAAAGATTGTTGAGCAATCTCGTCCCAAAAGAATTGTACGTTCTGTTTCAACAACCGTGTAAAACCTTTAGTGACCTCGGCGTAGTTAGGGATGAATCGGCGTAAAAAGTTTGCTTTCCCTTGCAAACTTTGGAGTTGGCGCAAACTCGAAGGAGGAGGCAATTGGATGATAGCCTCGACTTTCGAGGGATCGACGCGAATGCCGGTTTTGGAAACAACAAATCCCAGCAATCGACCTGTTTCTATACAGAAAACACACTTGTGGGGATTCAACCGAATTCGATAATGCCTACACCTCATAAAGATTGCTCGTAAATGGACAAGGTGATCAGCTCGGTGTAAAGAATGAGCAGGCAAATCATCGAGATAGGGTTGCACAATGTGCTTGATGTCATGAAATGCATAAGACATGGCCCGTTGAAAAGTAGCACCGGCATTCTTAAGGCCAAAAGGTAATTTGCAATAAGCAAATGTCCCCCATGGACAAATGAATGCCGTTTTTGGTTGATCGGCAGGTAGAATATTGATTTGATTATACCTGAGAAACCATCCATGAAGGAAAACATCTCACTTCCGGCACAATCATCAATAATTTGATCGATATAAGGCGTAGGATAGTTGTCTTTTGGACAAGCTCGATTGATATCCCTATAATCGATACAGATTCTTATTGTTCCTTGTTTTTTATTGACGGGAACAATATTCGATACCCAATCCGTTAACGGGATCGGATAAATGAAACCTGCTTTCAACAGCTTTTCGACTTCGGCTTTGATTGCAGCTGCTTTTCGAGGGTGAATCTGACGCAACCGTTGCCGAATGGGTTTAGCATCCGGGTAGGTTTTGATTTCATGAACAACAATGGCAGGATCGATTCCTGGCATTTCTTCGTAGGACCAGGCAAACACGTCGCGGAATTCTTGGAATAGGGCCTTGTAAGTTTCAATTTCTTCGTCAGTACATGCGGCACCTATATGAATGTTCTCCTTGATTCCGGGCTTCACTGAAATATCAATGGGAATAGTACGAGAAATATTCCCTAAATTCAGCTCTGAATCAGAATGTTTCGTTGGATCCTGAGCGTCTTTGACATATTCAGCGGTAAAGATAGATGAAAAATCATTTTCAAAGCATCATCCTTAGGTAAAAACGAAGATCTGTGATGGAGATCTTCCCATGGTAGATCATCTACACTTAGGATTTCGCGAAGTTGTTCGTCAGATGACACTTCTTCGGGAAACGTTATCCGTTCTAAGGGTGAGGTGAAAAGTGACTCTTCACTGACCACATTCATTTGGTCGGTTGAATGAAAGTCGGTAAAAGACATAAGAGCTTCATAAGCAATCTCATACGGACTCAACGGCATAACATCACCGAGTGAGTCTAGCTCAGAGTCAGAGGGAACATACCAAGGATCATCATAAATAATGTTTTCTGACGTGATCATATGAATTGTTGCGAACGAAGGGTCTGCATTGAGTGGAGGGAGAGGAAAAGTTCCCAGTAAACCGGAATCCTTAACTAAACCTACACCAATGTCCCTATAAGGGATTGTCGTTTTACCAACATGCTGGATAGTTTCTAAAGAGGTTGGGTCGGATGAAAAGTATGTCAGCTGATCAATAGTCACGATCTTACCGTTATGTGGAAACTTAATGACTCTGAAGACCGATGAAACGACCGCTGTCATAGCATATGACCAACTTCGACCCAAAAGAAGGTTGTAGTCTAGAGGGGCATCAACCACTTCCACATCCAGACTAACGGTTTTACCTTCGACCCCTATAGGCAATTCTTGTAGAATACCAAACGGACGGAACCCACGGCCATCAAAGGCCTTAAGGATGGTGGGGGATTGGTTCAACGAAGGAGAACCAAGCGATCTCCAACATTGAATCGACATAATACACGTAGAAGCTCCCTCATCAATCACAGTCCGATGAATAGGCCTGTTTTTGACTATCACTGGAATTTGGAAAGCCATTTGATGGGGGAGACGCGGTGTACTACTTTCTAGATCAAAGATCATTAGGTTCGGGTCCTGAACATCGACAGCTCCAATAGCCGACAAAAGCAATTTTCGTTGCGCTGGACATGATTGCAGCACTTCGAGTGCCGACATTGCTGAAGGTGAAACAGCTAAGTCTTCAACAATGTTGTAATTCTGGGCTGCTCTCGCATGTGGATTGAAAGCAGACCTTCGAAGTACACCCTTGGCGGGCGGCTTAATCACTAAGTCTGGGTTAGGTTTTTCGATCTGTAGTGGATCGGAACCAGGAGCTGAGGTTGATGGGTTAGAGTGAGAAGATTCTGCTTCTTTACCATCAACAGGAGCCTTACTACCATAATCTTGCGATCGAGTCGCAATCCTGACATGAGACATCATCAAAATGGGTTCTTCACTGGCATTCGAAGAAGAACCTATCATCTTATTTTCCTGCTCGGGGAATGGATTCTTTAACACAGCAGGAGTCGGAGAACCTTTAACTATTTTCACTACCTCGGCCCGATGAGGGCAGTCTCTCGTAAAATGATCTTCTTCACAAATGAGACAAGGATAACGAGGTTTGCGCTTTTCGTCATTGGTTTCCGACTTTTCCGTTTTCTCCTTTGGAGCCTTGTCTGCTTTAGCCTTCTTCTTTCCTTTCTTCTTTCCACCGTTTTTGGATTTGGCCGTAGATGACTCTACAGCGTGAATGTCGGCGGTAAGTTCAGGAGGAGAAGACTCTCCTGTCGGAGAATCAGGCAAAGTGATAATTGGAGTATTGGAGGTCTTGGAAGACTTCTTCTTACTCTTCGTAGTCACGATACCGATCATACCATCAGCGGCATGAGATCCCGAAGGAGCAGCAGCGATTTGGTTTGACTTTGGAAGATCCGGAATTTTCTCGTGTAACGTACCCGACTGAGTGTAAACTAAGTCAAGGTATTGTGCCTGAGCAATGACTTGCTCCTCAGTAACTACGCCGGCCTTAGCTACATCTTCAGTAATTCTTGGTAATAATGATTTTACAAACCATTCAGCTAAAATTTGGTCCGGGATAAAAACTTTCACTAATCTCCTTCGACGTCTCCACTCATGGATGTGATCAGAAATGTACGTGGATGTCGATTGTTTTAGCGAAGTTAATAATTCCGTACCATTATCGTATCTGACTGGTAACTGAAAATGAGTTAAGAATGAAGTAGCTAACTGGCTAAAGTTGTAAAAAGAAGCCCGTGGCAACTCAATGTACCACTTGGCTGCGAGACCAATGAGTGTACGCTGGAAAAGACGTAAGCGGATAGAATCATCTGAGATGGAATTTGATGCACACCAGAGGTGGTAAGTCATCACGTGATTAGACGGATCCTCTCCAGACTTACCTTCGAACTTGGGTATATCGCTGGGCAACTTATTTGGCATTGGCGGCCAGAACGGAAGATATTGAATTGGATCGTTCGTTAGGCGCGTCAAGTCGGGTAAATCTAAAGTCGCAATAAATGGTAACTGCCGGTTAGGATCTCTAAAACTCTGAGTCACAATACCAGCCCCAGGAGGAGGATATCCAGGATAACTAGGAACAGGATTCGCATTGGGGATATTATATCCTCCTGGAAAACCAGGATTAACCGGACCGTACTGGGGTTGTTGAGGTGGTTGATAATTGTACCCAGGATACGGTTGATACTGGTAAACCGGTTGTTGGGCAGCTTGCCCAGGTTGATACTGTCCCTGGTACGGAGGTTGAACAAATTGAGGTTGAGTAGTAACAACCGTACTTGTACCAGGTTGACCTGCAGGCATCTGGACTGTGGTTTGAACCGTGGGTCCAGACAACGGTACAGATGTCTGAGGAGCGGTTACAGGGACAGTAGAAACCGGAGCTGCCGATACTCCAGATGTAAGCATGGTAGATGAAGCGGTAGTTGCTGCAGCCGTGTGAGGTGGAGTACTCGGTGCAATTGGCGGCTGAGTAACTACAGAAGTTACAGGGGTCTGAACACTTGACTGGACAGGTTGCGGTTGCTGGGGTGGACCAGGAACTGCAGGTTGTCCTGCTTGAGGTACCGACTGTATACTTGGTTGCGACATCTGTTGACCCTGTGACGGATCCCATGTTAACATTCCAGGGTATTGACTCGTAACAGGTTGAGGATACTGAGATCCATAGCCGTATTGAGGATAGGGTTGATAACTGTAAGGTGTAGTCCCATATGATTGCCCTTGAGGTGGTTGATAACCTTGACCAGGGTATTGACCCGTAGGTTGATAACCTTGAGGTAAATACGAATACTGGGGTTGACCTTGACCTTGAGGTTGGTATCCTTGAGGTTGATACCCTTGGGGTTGATACCCTTGGGGTTGCCATCCTTGAGGTTGATACTGATACTGAGGTTGACTTTGGGGTACATATTGAGGCTGGGGTTGATACCCTTGGGGTTGATACCCTTGAGGTTGCCCCCCAGTCACAAATGAAGTACCTTGAGGTTGCCCCCCAGGCATTAACGAAGGTTGCCCCCCAGGCGGTAATTGGCCACCTTGAGGTTGGTTAATGGGAGTTGAACCTGACATCATATAAACTTCACCTATACTCAATGGTACATTACCACTGTTTCCAACTAATAACCCATGATCAACAGGTTGAGGAGATGCTCCCGCAAAGGTACCAGAAAGTGACTGATACCCAGTAGGAACAGAAGGACCGCCATGTAAAAATGATTCAGGACTTTGTGAAAACACAGATGACTGACCAGACATATTTACAGGAGAATGAATTCCTCTAGGTGGAACCGGAGTACGAGGTGTAGAAAAACCTACTGAGTTGTCTAAAAAATTGGTTAATGCAAGGTACCAAGATTCACTTCTAGGAGGACTGTAAAAGATGGATTCACGCTCCCTTAGATCAAGGGTAATTAGATCTTCAGAATCAGAAACGCCTATTTCTTCCTCTGGAACAAGTTCTTCTATAGCAATTAATCCAACAGGAAGATTTTCGGTGATAATTCTTTCTATTCTTGGTGAATCAGGAACACTAGGAGTTGGAGTAACAGGTTCTGAAATTTCAGGTTCTTCGCCTGTTTCACTGGCAGATGAAAAACTACCAGCAAGCTCGGAAACTGTAACAGCTTCGGGATTGTAACCTGTTTCTAATCTTTGGTAATCTGGATGGACTACCAAAGAAGATTCTCCTTCTTCAGGTGAACCTACTCTACTGCCACTAGGAGGAGTTACAAGGACCTTTAACCCTTCTAAATGACCCGGAATGTCTTCAGGAGATTCACCCCGCGATTTACGGAGTTTTCTTAACAAATCTATCCCGGTAACAATCTCAGGAGACTTGCCCCGAAGTCTACGGGACTGTCTCGGTAATTCCGCCACAATTAAAGATTTTAACTACAACACACGAAATCAAAGTAAAAAATTTCAAATCAAACCACCTAAAGTCTTCTAAAGAACCAATCAAATTTGAAGCACACGCCTAAATAATCTAGAGCGTCAAACCACACACAAACAGTAGTCTTCCGGACCAAAAGCGCTAGTTGGTGATTAGGCCCAACCTCGCAGGATTCAGTACAGAAATAGTGGGTGGAACAGTTACCCCGGCAACCTGCTTAATGAATAGACTGGACCAAGTTCCTCCACTTTAACCGTCTCGAAGTGAAGCGAACCCCCCAGAAAATCCAAGTGAGTATAACCGACGTCTGCTCCAGGTACAGTGGGACCTTCCCTCCACCGTCACCTTGGGTAGAATCCTAGATATTATGGCCACTAAGGTTACCAATCACAACAATTACACCTGGGGGAACAGTCTAAACTCCGACAGCACGCAAGGGCAGAGTAGCAAGCTCCAATCCCCTTACCGGCTCCTTGACAACAATCCAAGGTTTACCGATAAGTGACCCCTGGCTCCTCGACAATGGTTAATCCGAGGTTTACCGTTTGTAATACGTACTGCCTGGCGTCGTTCCCAACGAGGGAGGAATGATCCCCTCACTGGTTCGGACACGAGCTCGTGTTTCTCCTTTAAGAGGAGCTTTCCCAGAATGTAACTGAAACAATTGGATTTGTTCTACTCAAGATAGACTATCTGTTTGGTTTTGTAGTCTTGGAGAGTTAAGTACTCACCTACTCCAAGACCCTAGCCTAAGCTATGTTGGTGCTTCAGAGCCCTAGAAAAATAAAGATTACTAGATTGATTTTAATTTAAGCGTTACTTTTAAGGTTGTTTCTTAAGTCAAAAGGTGATGGAAGTGAAACTAGTGGTGTGTTGACTCGACTCGAAACCACTACAAAATGCACCTAAAATGATTTATCCACTACTTTACTTTTTCGATGAATTGCTTAACTAAAAAGTTGAGAGAATGCAATCTTTATAAAAGCAACTTCTTAATTGAAGACAATCAAAGAAACAATTCGTTTTTCTTTTCCAAGCATAAAAACATAACTTCTCTTTACATGCACGAAAAAACTCTTTTCTTCTTTTGAAAACAAAAAGCTACTTGAAACAAGACTTTTTAAGAAGATGTTTTTGTATTTTTCTTTTAATAAAGCAAATAAATCTAATATAACCAAAAATCAATCTTAACAACTCTTAAAATCTATGAAAATGCACTCATAAGCAAACTAAAGGCAAATTTACTCTAAGCAATCTTAACGAGGCCAAAACTAACAATGATTATTTCTAAGGTGTTTTACTTGATCACAATCAAATCAAGGACTAGCTTATTGCAGAACCAAAAACTAGTCAAAACAAAATTCTAATCTTTTTGTCCTTTTTGAAAATGGAAATCAATACTTTAAAAACAAGCAATTCGAAATTTGACCCAAAACAACTCAAATGACAAGTTGCTCAAACAAGGAGACTTTACGGCAGGCTCAACTTCTAAGAAGGTTGACTAACCAGAGATATCTAAGGCTGGACAACTTTCTAAGCTCAAAGTCACTACAAAGCCTTTCCAAAAATCAAACCCTAGGTCTAAACTTCGTTGAAAACCACTAAAACACTCAAAGCTCACAAAACGAGTTCAGGTGAGAATTCTTGACAGGGTACTAAAGGATCTGGGCGGAAAACACTAAGAAAAAACAAAATCTAAAAGTAATTTAAGGCAAAAATGAAATTTTCTCAGGAAGACGCAGGCCAGCAGTTGTCACAGGTGCGGCCCCGCACTGTGCAGTCGACAACAGCGCGTCCAAGGACGCACTGTGCAGCACACAGAGACTGCGTCTTTCTGGAAAAAGGAAGAAAAACTAAAGCCAACTAAAGCTACAGCTAAGCCACCCAAATACTAATTCTCACAGTCAAAAACCAGAAAATAAAAATGATTTTCTCAAAGCAAAGTTCATATAAAGGAAAAGACTCTCTCATTAATGGATTCCCCAGCGGAGTCGCCAATTTGTCACACGGAATCTGTCAAGGGTGCGGACACGACTGACCTTCCTAGAAGTCTAAGACATTCTAATGACAAACAAGACAAAATGGAGTGATCTTTCTCTAAATACACCTTTTACAACATGAAAACTACAAGTGTTTAGGCTTACCTTATTCCAAAACGCTGTTGTTGAAGTCCGTTCTTGACGATCCGGATGAGCTCCTCCTTCAAGTCAATTCCTGCAACCACAAACAATCAAACAATTACCAAGCACTTGCATTTCATATAATAAAACATATATTCAACATGCAGACCAAGGAACACATGAAATAACTCATTAACACAAGCTATTGAGAAAAATAAACCAGTTTGTATTAATAACGAAACAAAGAAACTCTTACAACCTGGCCTTGGTGTTGTGCAAGTTCCTCCCAGGGTCCATCAAGGGTTTTCCTCTACTTTGACAAAGCTCACCCTCTCCCAAGTAGAATCAAGTGAAGACAATCTCTCCTCACAAAGGCTCTAATGGAAGACCTAAATCCTGCAGCATTTACCCAAAGAAAATGTATAGCTCCAACCTCCTCTCCTTCTGGCTCAATGCCTTCATTTATAGTGCTGTAAAGAGGTTATTCAGGTCCACTATCAATGGGATCATCCCCCTCTATGGGTGGGATAGCTCCCTTATTGATGGGATAAGTTCCCCCTTAATAGAGATACATGAACCAACTGGAGGCGCATCCATTTCATCAAACCGACCTCTAGAATGTTCTAGAAGTAACCACAAGTAACTTTTTCAAGATAAAACTCGCGCATTTTGCCTTTTACAGAGGGACGCACCTGTCCCTTAACATACAGAGCGTCTATGGACGCGGATTTTGTGAACATGGTCAGCGTCCCCGCAGGTAAGGCTAGAGAGAACCTGCGACCCCAGAGATAAACATGATTTTTACAAGACTTTCTCTCTTCTTTGAGTTTGAGATGGATAACAGAGGCATGAGACTTGCCTAAGAGGGTAGCATGACTTGTTGATTGGAGCCATACTAACTGTAAGTAGTCAAGGTGACATTTTTTAGTGTAACAGGGCCATCGTACCCCTTTATTCATGTGAAGAAAGAAAGGGAAAACAAAGCAGTCCAAACTGAGGCATCACCTTTAGGGATAATTCGGGATAGAAATTCCAGGCAGCGAAACGTGAAGGTCCAGGCAAACCTCCCTGCCTCTGAGAAATCATGGAAAAAGGATCCAAAAACCAAGGCCTTGTACCACGAGATGAAGCAAGCCCGACATGAGGCTGACCAGCTAAGGGAACAAATGATACCTCGGGAAAAATACGAAGAGTTGCAACAGGAAGCTGAGCAGCTAAGGGAACAAATGATCCCTCGGGAAAGATACGAGGAGTTGCAGCAGGAAACTGAGCAGTTAAAGGAACAAATGATCCCTCGGAAAAAACATGAAGAACTGCAACAACAACTGCGGAACATGAGTCGATCAGAGAGTCAGGCCTTTGAAGGATGGCAGAAGGAACAGGAAAAGGTTGCCAAGGTAACACATCGACTAGATGCTGTTATTAAACAATTGGACACTGTATCTTCGCTGTATAATGATGTTTTGACTTGCAGGGCCCCTGCAAATAATTATGCTTTATTTCTCCTTGAAAGATACTTAAAATTGAAAATAAAAGCTGTCAGGGAAGGTGCCCCTATTCAGATTAATACTGTTGATGATTTTATTGATTGTTGCAAACATTACGGGGTTAAGGTCCAACGGTTTCTATGTGAATTCTATTTGCACAATATGGTGCTTGAGCAGGAAACTGATTTAAACCCTGGCCCCTTCGTGGGAGATATACAGCTCCAAGCCTTTGTTTCATTTGGGGTCAATCAGTTAAAGTGGCTCAGGGCTTATAATGCCTTTCAGAGGCAGGAGCACAGCCTAGATCTATGGGTCAGGGCCGAGCCTAGAGACCCAGTTCACCTATGGCAATCACACAAAAGCCTTATGAGAATCCCGGGCGTCATGGAATTGCTAGGACCCATGCATGAGGATTTGATCCGAAATAGCGTGGAATATTTTCTGGCTATTAAGGATTCTGCCCTGGATGCTGCCAAATTCCGCTATCGGATTTCTACCCCAAGCATCCAGCTCAGGGAGCCATTCAAATACGAGAATTTTGAGCTGGCTGCTGAACGGTTGAGCCTTTATGGCCAGCGCATTTTGCAAGCTGGGCCGTCTTGGTTAGGATACCGGTTCCGTAGCCCAATTATTTGGCATCCTACACCTGGGTACCAAGCCTTGTATAATATGCCTGCGGATCAATTGAATCACTTCTTTGATAATCTGGTTGCTCACCATGGTTGCAGACCTCCTCACGAGATACCCTCTCCCGCCTATTTTCTTACCGCTCTCCATGTTAATTATAACGTTTTCATGAGGCCATGAAACAGAGTAAGCCGGGGGGTGTGTAGAGCATTGGAAATGTATGTTTTAATGAATAATTTAGTGGTGTTTCAAGCAATGTTTGCAACCTTTTCTTTGTTATAAACTAGGGAAAATGTAATGAGAATGAGCACGAATGACCTAATCACTAATAGTTATCTTCTCTATGCAGAAAAAGACAAAAGTAGGAAGGCGCGGTGCAAAACGGGAGTTCCATGAGGAGATAACCGCTGTCCCTCCAAAACCAAATAAAATCCAGACCAGGGCGAGCAAATCACGGCAGATCAATCTGGGACGAGATAAAGGACTGTCAGTTCGGAACACTAGGCAAAGAAAAGAGAGGAGTTAACAGTTTAACAGATCCCTCAGGATCTTTGATCTTGAGGGATTGTTACTTTCAATTATTTTGTTGTCTGGTTAACTCCGCCATTACTTGTATAAAAAGGGGCAGCATCGAAGACTTCAAGGACTTTTTATTATCTTGTATCTTTACTTTCTATTTACAGACTTCACAGTCAGTTAAATTCAGACTATCGAGTCTCTTTGAGACTTAGTTTTGCTGTACTATCATTGATGCGTTAATATAATATATTTGGTGTTACTTTCTCCCTGCGTCTGAAGTAAGTTACGGCGGTGTGCCATTGGAAGCTAAGGGCCCGGCTCCAACGGACACTGGCTGATTGTATCATTACAGTTTGGCTTTGTGTGGTTTGTTTATTGTTCTTAATAATCTGATATACTTACATGCTGTTCCATACTCGTTCATCAGTAGTTTTTCCTTTTGTAAATCTTTGTAACAAGTTCACATCATATTTCCAGAATTGGTCACATAACATTGTTCTGAGTTGTTCACTTTTGTTACAGAATTTATAAATGGAATGTTTTAGCTACATATGGTTGGAGTGACGATCATAAGAAGATGGGATTAACGTTGTACGTGGACTACTGGTGATCATTTCAGATTATGTGTACATATGATTAACGTTTCCTGTTTATTTGATTCAGCTGTCTACTTTTATATATGATTGACGTTTCTTGTTTATGGTGGTTTGCTGTTCCATTTGGTTAAACTGTTTACTTGTACAAAAGATTGCTCTTTCTTTGTATATAAGTTGATGCCAAGAATTGAGAGTGTTGAACTCGCGAGACTTAGTTTCTTTACTGCCGTTCCTTTTACTGTTGTTCCATCTCTGAACTGCCGTTCCATTTTGCTTTCTTGCTATTCCTTTTTACTGGCATTCATTGGTTTGGTGTGGGAGGAGGATCAAGGCTGTCGAGAGACACAACAGACGCTATTATGCTCCTAGATCCATGATCCATACTCTAATTCATTTTCCTTCATCAGTTTCTAGAGGGATGGGTTACTATTTCCGTACCCTTGACTGGTAAAGTTGCTGCGTGTGATTTCTTTCTGCAAAAGTAATTTAGCCATAGCTTGGCATCCGTTTACTCTTGTATTTCTTAGACCTATACTACTAAGCATTACTCTGACAAATAGCCTCAAATTGAGATACCCTTTACAATAACAAAACACTCTCGGATTGGCTTGTAATGTGAGATAACTAGAGGTGAAAAAGGCCCTTGTTACAGCTCTACAACCACCATCCAAAATTTTTCTTTAGCTTCATTTTCAAGCCTCCCTACCAACCATCTTTAGCAGCATGTATTGCACTATCAAATACATAGGCTTCAACTGAGTTTCAGTGGCCCGAGAGCCTGTGCATGTCAACTTATTTGTCTCCCACCCGCAGGCTGCCATTTTAGACTTAGGAATTTTTCTAGATGAGATGCTCCCCTTGAAAATTGCACAATTCTAGAGGGGAAATAGCTTTCCCTCCAGAAATTGCATAATCCTGTTGGGCTGCCTACTGGGCTCCATAAATGTGCAATCCAGCCAAGCAAGTCCCCCTCCAAAAATTGCGCAATCCATCCCAACACTCGAATTCAGCTTAGAAATTGCGCAACTCTAGGAGGCCACTCCCTACTGACCCTAGAAATTGCACAATGCATGAGGGAAAACCAGTCTTGCTCAGCCCAAAAATTGCGCAAATTTCATCCCCAGGCTTGCAGACTGCTACATGTGTTGTCAGGTTGACTGCTTCCCTCCAGGACTGAGAAATATTGATTTCCATGCATGGCTTGTTTTTCCCAAAAAAGTAAAAAGTAAAAGCATCCCTAGATTTTAGGGATCTATTTTTAGCAACTAGAGGTTACATGCAAAGATCGTTTTAGAAACCTCGCACCAAGTGTCGCTTTTTCCTAGATTTTTGGCATGCATGTCATAACCTCGATCTTATAAAAACTCATTTTCCAGACGTTGCAGAGCTCATTCCTCACATTGATCTTGCAGCTCTGACATCCCACACCACATCTAGGAGTCTTCGTCACATTCAGCTCAGCTACATTACATGTCTTTTGCTATGTTTCTGTCGCTTTTTGCATTTCACTTTGTGTAAGTGTTGTATGTTTGGTTCCGATGAATGTTTGTTGTTGTTTTGATGCATGTTAACTTGTAGAAGGACTATTTCAGTTTTTCGTTGCATCTCGTTGTTGTCGCATGCATGAGACTGTTTCTACAGTCATGGTTGTCGTTGCGGTGACTCGCTTCACACACATGCTTGTTTTCCCATTTTCTGAAACATGCACTCACTGTTTACATGCATGATCATTCGCTCTTGTTTGCATTTAGCTTCGCCATGCATTTCGACTTCTCATGTTTCAGTCGCCCATCGATGGGTCTAGGTTGCCTTGGCCCATACCTTGCCTTGCCCGATGTTATCACCAAAAAATTGATCATCTAGACTAATTTACTAGATGGATCGAAGTACACCATGTAAATCCAATTTACCATAGTAAAATTTATTTCATTATAAGAAATTACTTAATAAACCACCTTTGTTAAGTAATTTATAGTTAAACCCATGAAGAATAATTAAATAAATCACTATTTATTTGATTTTCTTCTAGGAATAATTAATTAAATCATTGTTCAATTATTATTCCTTGTCATATTTGACCCAATCATGAAAAATAAATAGATAAATCATTAATTATCTTATTTTTCTCTAAGAATAATTAATTAATCACTAATCAATCATTATTCTTTGTCAAATTTGACTAAATCCCTTAGTAATAATTAAATAAATCCTTATTTATTTATTATTCCTTAACCAATTCCTTTAGATGATAAATAAATAAATAATTTATTTATTATCTCTAAATAAAAGTTTAAATACTTTTTCCCTCCTAACCAAATATAATAAAATATTCCAAGTGGTTATTCCAAGAATGGGGTTAATACTATTTTATTATTACTCATTATTCGAAGATAACTCAATATTTTGTTATAAATAGAAGGGTTTTCCATTCATTATTCACTTTTGATTATTTTCATTGCTACATTCACTATTGTAACTCTGATTATTTTCATTGTCACACACCATTTTTGTTGGGTTTACACATTATGGAGGAGAGAGACTCTACACAATCTGAAGACATTTGAGGATAGCCAAGAACCATCCCATAGAGGGGGACTGGTAACATCTATTTGTTCCCTTCAAAGGTGCTATAATAAAATCTATTCTTTGTATATCTAGTTTCCATTGGATGATTGCAGTTATTACTCTTTCTTTTTGTTGTTTAACTATGATTGTACCATAGATCAGGACTTTGGCAGGTTTTGTTTCTATCAGTTGCTACATATAGACAATGTTTAGCAGCCATTTATATAGTTCAGATTGTTTGTCATCCACAGTATTAAGTGGGTTCTCTTCGTACATCTTTGAGAAGAAAACACTACAACAAAATTGGTGACTCCACTGGTTTTATACTTCAGATTCAGGAACCTGCGTGACCTTCATTTTTTAGCTTAGAACACATATTTCATTAAATTTGGAAGTTTTCAATGGATCTAGAATTTAGAACTTTAACTAGATTACGTTTTTTCAAAATGAGGAACTAGAAAGTCACTTAGTTCACTAATTTTAACGTAGATATTCACCATTTTTTGTGTAAAAATTATCATGATAAGCTTTATAAATTTTTTTTATATAAACTTGCTAAAGCAAATCTTTCACATCTTAATCTTGGATTCCTTACATTACCTATTTTAATAGTTTTTATGGTTTATATTAAAAGATAAGTTTTTTAAGGTTATTTTATGAAAATAATGATGTGTATTTTACTATAATTAACCCATTTAATTATAATCGAATATAGTAAATATCATGTATGTGTTAAGCTACAATTATTACTAAGTGTTGGCACAATTTAAAAGTTTATCGCCTTTGCAACACTAATAATATGGTTGAAGATTAAAAAACTCTCATAGATCATCCAGTTTATACTCATATTGGAATTAAATTTCAAAATATTTGTGACACTGCCAACCTTTTTGATTGTTTAACTAAACAAAATTATGATGGTCTTGAAACACTTCTTTTAATACTTTTTGAGCATATTAACAATAAAATTCGAAATAACTTTTAGTAATATCTTTTTACCCATTTTTGGTCTTACTGGATGATAATCATCATTATCACCATCATAATTACATACTATTGTAGGAAGTTTGCACCATTTTAGAGTTGAGGAGAAAAAAAAATAGTATCAAATTAAATGTTGAATGTGAGTAGTAGCATAATTTATTTTTATTTATTATTTGTACTTTTATGTTAATAAAAAAGTTGATTGAGGCTTACTTAATGAATAATAGATTAATATGCAAGATACATATTAAGTATAAAGTTATTTAATGACAAATGATCTTAGTGATGTGTCGAATATATACCATTATTTAGAACTTTAACTAAATTAAGTTTTTAAAAAAATGAGGAATTAGAAAGTCACTTAGTTCACTAATTTAATGTAGATATTCACCATTTTTTGTGTAAAATTATCATGATAAAATTTATAAAACAAATTTATATAAACTTGCAAAAGCAAATCTTTCACATCTTAATTTGGATTCCTTACATTAACTATTTTAATATTTTTTATGGTTTATATTAAAAGATAAGTTTGTTAAGGTTATTTTATGAAAATAATGGCGTATGTTACTATTATTAATCCATTTAATTATAATCCGATATAGTACATATCATGTATGCGTTAAGTTATGATTATTACTAAAGGAGTGTTAGCACAATTTAAAAGTCTATCACCTTTGCAACACTAGTAATATGGTTGAAGATTAAAAAAACTCTCATAGATCATCTATTTTATACTCATATGGAATTAAATTTCAAAATATTTGTGACGCTACCAACTTTCTTGATTGTTTAACTAAACAAAATTACGACGATCTTGAAACACTTCTTTTAATGCATTTTGAGCATAACAATAAAATTCAAAATAACTTTTAGTAATATCTTTTTACCTTCTTATATACCTTATTTGGTCTTAGTGGATGATAATCATCATTATCACCATCATAATTACATACTATTGTAGGAAGTTTGCAGTATTTTAGAGTTGAGGAGAAAACAAAAATTAGGATCAAATTGAATGTTAAATGTCAGTAGCAGATTGAGGCTTGCTTAAATAATAATAGATTAATATATATCATAAAGTTATTTAATGACAAATGATCTTAGTAATGTGTCCAATATATACTATTATTTAAAACATTAACTAGATTAAATTTTTTCAAAATGAGGAATTAGAAAGTCACTTAGCTCACTAATTTTAATGTAGATATTCACCATTTTTTCTGTAAAAAATATCATGATAAACTTTATAAAAAAATTATATAAACTTGCTAAAGCAAATCTTTCACATCTTAATCTTGGATTCCTTACATTATCTATTTTAATAGTTTTTATGGTTTATATTAAAAGATAAGTTTTTAAAGGTTATTTTAAGAAAATAATGATGTGTATGTTACTATAATTAACCCATTTAATTATAATCAGATATAGTAAATATCATGTATGTGTTAAGCTACAGTTATTACTAAGAAAGTGTTGGCACAATTTAAAAGTCTATCGCCTTTGCAACACTAATAATATGGTTGAAAATTAAAAAACTCTCATGGATCATCCAGTTTATACTCATATTGGAATTAAATTTCAAAATATTTGTCATGCTACCAACCTTCTTGATTGTTTAACTAAAAAAATTTATGATGATCTTGAAACACTTCTTTTAATGTTTTTTGAGCATAACAATAAAATTTGAAATAACATTTAGTAATATCTTTTTACCTTCTTATATACCATATTTGGTCTTAGTGGATGATAATCATCATTATCACCATCAACATTACATACTGTTGTAGGAAGTTTGTACCATTTTAGAGTTGAGAAGAAAATATTTTTTTAGGATCAAATTAAATGTTGAATGCGAGTAGTAGCATAATTTATTTTTATTTATTATTTGTACTTTTATGTTAAAAACTTGAGGCTTACTTAATGAATAATAGATTAATATGCAAGTTATATATTAAGTATAAAGTTATTTAATGACAAATGATCATAGTAATGTGTCCAATATATACCATCATAGATCCATTTTAAGTGCAGATGTAGGGATCAAATTTCTTCACGTGAAAACACGTTGAGTGAAAAATACAATGTGTTATTTTTCATTGTTGAAACTGTATTTTTGAATGCTAAATAGAGTATATATACGACCAAATAAAAATTTTAACCATAAAAAACTTTTTTCTTATATATAGATATATATGAAGTTGATATTGACATAAATTAGTTAAAATAAATCTTCAAATAGTTTCTCAAATTCTCTGTATCTCTAGCTGAAATATTTTTGAAAAGTATAATATTTAAACATCTAATTCACACATTTATATACTTCTAATTACTTTACAAAATATTCATTTTTTTTACTTTTCTATTTAGAACATAATTTTTATTTCCCCCCCCATATTGGGATTTAAAATGAGCCTCTCGTCTCAATTACTAATCATTTTAATGATCAAAATCAATCATGAATTAGAATAGTAACAAAATAGTACAATTTGATTATTTTCAAATACAACAAGAAAGAGAGAAAATTGACTAAGATATTTATTACAAATGTTTAGTTTTTATTCCTATAGTGTTTAAGCATATTATATTGAAAAGAACATATTAGAATTCATCTAAAACTTAGATTCCTTACATTATTTCTATTATCATTAACATTTATATTTATGTATTAAATTTGACTCGTGAATAATAGATTTTGCCAAACAAACAAAAAAACTTACCTATAAAGTTATTTAACAATATACTAATATTGTTTTTCTTACTATTATTGACCATTTTAAATTGACACTAACTACTTTTCCTAAGTTGAGTACAAATTAATTATACTAGTACAATGTTGCCACCAATTCAAAATCTATAAGAGGAAATATTTTATAATTCTAGTTGTGTTGTTCAATGATCAAAATATTTCTTTTATAAATTAGAGGGCAACAAAATAGTGAATTTGATTTATATCAATTATAATAAGGAAAACTCACCTCAAACATTATATCAAGTGTCTAGCATTTATTCATTAAGTGTTTAAATGGTTTATATTAAATAGAATACTAATTAAGTACTCCATTGTTTTTTTAATAGACCAAGTATAGAAGATGTTTTTAAGTGCATTATTGAATTTGATTATGCATATTTGATATGGTGAGAAGTCATGTTGGTCAAATAAAGCTTTGAAAACTTAAATATTTTATGGCATTGTCATGTAATTTGTATAACACATGATTACATTGAAATATTAAATAATATAAAACTCCTCCAAAAATAATATGAAGAGAATATTTGATAAAATGTGTCTGAATGTATATTAATAGATCCTTCAAAAAAAATTACATTCACGAATCATATAAACCTACTCTTAAGATATTCGCTCAAGTAGATCAAGAATGGCTTCTACACCATATTTATTTATCTTGGGCTTCTTGCAATGTTCTTTCTTTGGCATCCATGCCTATACTATGGTATTAATTGGAATAGAGCCAAGTTCTATGTCATCAGGATTTGGTACCCAATATTGCTCTAAAATTTTTCCATTGTATTTCCTTGACATAGGCTTCCACCAGTCAACCTTTACATGTAGATTCTCACTTTCATTATCCCTAAAGATATCTGAGATGGATTTTTCCATCCAAATCATCTCTCCTGCATCCTCGTTTCCTAATCTAACTAGCAACATCTTTCCTTTCTCAACATCAATCATCGGATTGAAAGTTGGTTTTGGCTTGTTGCATTTGGGTCCAACATATATTGGTTCATCTATCACATTATCAAAATCTCCATCCATAATACTTGAGATTACTTGGAGTGCATTATGATCAACATCAACAATGTGCCTTGTCCTAAGCCAGAAATCCTCAGAAGATGAATCACTCCCATCTATTATTCTATGATCACTATAGATTCCATCTAATGTAACAAGAACTTTTCCCAATACACCACTTTATTTTTCCATTCCTCTGTAACAATTGGTGAATCCTCATTCCCAATAGTGTCTTTCCACATTTTTATGTATGATGTTATCCCTTCCTTTAGTTCTTTTAAATAGACATCATTTTGTTTGGAAGCTAAGAAAGATGGCTTCCCTATGGGAATTATAGGTCGGCCTTCATCATCTATATTCCATAACTCAACTGGTTCTGACCACTCAATATCTCTAATTGATTCTTTGTACCTTAGTATTGGAACATCATTTAGTACAAGAAATTGGAAGTATTGGACACTAAGATGTCCAACTAGTGCACTTTTTCCCTCCTTGATGTATCCATTAAGGAAACTTTTGAAGTCATAGACCTTGTCAATAAGTGTAGGTGGAAACACTCGATTTTCTTCAATTGTGAAATATGTATCCATCATTTCAAGTAAAGAATAAATATCTTTACTTTTTAGGTTGGAAGACATTCTTCCATAGGTTCCATCTATGTCTTCATGGGTGTGCCCCACAGGCAAGAACCCAACCTCAATAGTGATGAAGACACCAAGTGCAGTTAAAAGAGATAGAAACATGAAAAGATAGCGATTCTTATTATCACTTGCTGCATTGTCCAAATGTAACAACAAATGTGGAGGAAGAGGTTTAAAATCAACATTTTGACTTTTTGAACTTCCATGAGATTTAAAATCATCCTTGTACCCTTGACATTTTGAGTAAATAGAGGTGTCAAGTAATGCATTTGTAAGTGGGTTTCTTGAAATTCCACTTTCATAAAGTAGATCGCCATACATATCCATTTGTGGGTCTTCAAGGTCCCTTAAGCACTTTGAAAGGGATGTAATAGTAAATTGTGATCCCATATGGACAAATGGTAAGGAGAAATGACCAAAACCTCCTGCCTTATGCCCATGTGTAAGCATACTTGTCAATGACAAACCTAAATTTGTTCCTACAATAGATTTAGATTTGACATGTAGCCTTGGGATTGAAGTCTTTGTTTTGTCCATTTTATCATGGAAAATGCTCAAATACTCCTTTGGAAACCACTTTGACATAATTCTATGGGCATAGTAGAAATATCTTCCACACATAACAATCTTGTTATGTTTCTTCAACCTACCTCGTGCCTTTTCTTCCATCTCTTTTGTAGTTGTTGACTTCATTTGTGCTCTCAACAGAATACATTCACTGCATTTACTGAAGTTGGTGTTCTTTGAAAATTCCACATCTTGAAACTTAGTATTCCAGATCTTGCTCATTATTGACTGTGATATTAATGGGTAATTGAGCTTTTGAAGAGCCTCATTGATCTCTTTTAACAAAGAATTTTGTGTGTAAGTCGAAGGAAGCAATCTTAAAGAAGCATATGTTCCATCTTATTCAACTTGACGTGTTTGGTTTGGTGAAAAATTTGAAGTATCCATTACAATTTTGTGCAATATTTCTATCGCTGCCACTGTGTGAGCTCTTGCTTTGCATGTGTTGGTGTTACCATGAATAGCTTTGATCTGTCCATGTTGGAAATAATGCTGGTAGTTATAGAATGTGCTTTGAGGAATTTTATGTATCTTATACCATGCTTTCTTACAAATAATATTCCCATTAAATCTCATGTCCTTTACATTTCTAGAAATAGGTACTAGGCCATGGCCATGGCCCTTTGACATGACTGTTTGACATGAGTGAATTCAAGACAAATTCTCTAATACCATTTTTATTTATTTGTCTCATATCCATTCTAGCACCTACAATGGCCTTCCTATCAACATGTTGAAGACAATTTTTTCTACAACATACATCTGCTGCCAAAACTCGAATTTCTTTCTCTTCATCTATTTTTGTTTGACATTTTGAAATTTTTTTTGTAGCCATAACTCATTTAATCCTTTTATATGGCCTTGTTACATGCATATGAATTGAGTTTCTATCTTTTACATTACAAAAGTACCCATCCCAATTGTTTAAGGGATTTGTGTCCTCTATAACATCGCATATCACCATTTCCTTGGGTGGCTCCTTGAACTTTTCCTTGACCTTTAATGTCACACCTTTGTTGTCCAAAAACTTATTTATTGGCCATCTAACCAAACAGTGTATAGACTTATCCCCAATTCTGCATATCTCACAATTTTCATCTATCTCTTCTAGAAAAACACCAAAATCCATTTCACGTAGTGTTTCACCCCCAACAATGTCATGCTTGTGGACATTAACTAGTATTCCTTTGGCAATGCACATGCTTGTTCCCATGCATTCATGTGTAAGAGAAACCTTTGTACATATGAATCTAACCCTATCTTGGGGAATATTTGTGGCATGATCATGACAGTGAGGCTCCAAATCTGATTCTGGAAAAATTTCATAAGATTCTAATGCACCCCCAATTGTATGCTCAAATCCTGTTAGATGTGGTAGAGGATCATTATGTTTTAACACCTTCTCGATTTTAACCATTATGCATCCTTTCTTTACCATCTTTCCATGCACTTTATGCCCAAGCTCTTTATTGAATATGGAGCCCTCGCCCACCTTCACTCGATGTTGCAAAAGATCTACCTTGTTTCCAATAGAAAATGTGGAAGGAACATTTGCACCTATAAACAAATGTAAATAAGGTTAGTATTTACTCAAAAAAAACATTTATTATGCTATCAATAATATATAACACATGCTTCAATATTTTGATTTACCTATGTTGTGTCTCAAATCCATGATCTTCCATGGATGTATGTCCCCTTCATTAACATCCTCATCAATCAAATCTGGTTGAGTTACACCAATTATCAAAATTGTAACATAACCAACATTAACCCTTTCTCCAACAGAATAAGTTCCAAACTATGCAGATTCGACCCTTCCTAGCGCAATGACTTGATCATTAATAAGGAGATCAACATAGTCCCCTTTTGCCAAAATTATATTTTCCATTGTATCTTGTATCAATTCTGTAACAACAATTAAATCGTAACTTGTAATTAAAAGGTTGAACTGTGTAAAGTGCGACTTTATATTTTCACAAAAACACACAACTTACAAAAAAGTAATATAGATGAAAAATTTAAAATAGTATGGTAGTAATATTGTATGTAATGAAACATTGTTTCCTCAAATGAAAGCTAACAATCAATATCATTCCTTCTACTACAAACATAAGCATATTGCTAGAAGCAACATTACATGGTCAAATAAATCTAGCACATGCTAGATCTCCTTCTATGACAAACAAGCACATTGTCAATAAGAATATTCTAAGGCAAAGGAAATCCACCACATGCTAAATTTCCTTCTAATGTAAATAGAAGCATATTACTCACAAAAACATTTCAAAGTAAATGAAATCTTACACATTCTAGAGTTTATTCTAGCACAAACACAATCACATTGCCAAAAACAACATTGCAATGTGAAAGATATCTAGCATACGCTTGATTTACTTCTAGCACAAACAAAAGCACATTGCCAACAATAACATTATAGGGAAAAAAAAATTCAACAACTTCTATCAAAAACACAATCACATTTCCAATAACAACGTCGCAAGGTAAAATAAATTTAACGCATGCTAGCTTTACATGTAGCATAAATACAAGCATACTACCAAAAACAACATTTCATGCCAGAAGAAATCTAATGCATGTTATATTTCCTTCTAACACAAACAAAATCACATTACCAAGGTGAAGGAAATCTAACACGTGTTAGATTTCCTTCTATAATAAACAACCAAATTGAAAACAACAATATTGCATAGCAAAAGAAATCTAGCACAACTTCTAGCCCAAACACAAGCACAACATTTCCAATAACATTGCCAAGGTGAAGGAAATCTAACATTTGCTAGATTTCCTTTTATCATAAACAACCAAATTGACAACAAAAATATTGCAAAGAAAAAGAAATCTAACATAGTTTCTAGCCCAAACACAAGCACGTTTCCAATAAAAATATTGCAAGGTGAAAGAAATTTAACACATGTTAGCCTTACATGTGACACAAATACAAGAAAACTACCAACAACAACATTGCATGCCAAAAGAAATCTATTGTGTGTTATGTTTCTTTTTAACACAAATCAAGAAAGTGTAATGGTGATTCTCTATTGTGAATACCTATATTAAAAGTGGTGTAATGCTAATAAGACCAATGTAGCTACTGCCAGGATACCAATGTAAAGTTTCATTGTTCAAAAGTTTAGGGCCTCCTTGGTAAAACCATGCATGTCATATTCAGTGACTATGGCATACTCTGAGGTAGATTCAGTAATAAATTTTGTGCATCAATAGAGTTTTGGCATTTTCTGGCTAAGTTAAGGCACCAACACCACAATTGTTATGAATCACCTAGTCAAGTCTCAAGAGAGAGCCTCTTTTGTCTCATCACTATATCAATCCATGAAATGGTGGAGAGCCTAACAACCTTCTCTTTTAATCACTCAAGCTAGACCAAATTGACAAGTTGTATTCCTACCTAACCAAACATTTTCCATGTTTTTTCTTCCTCATAAAAAGATAGCAGTCTAGGGGTTATCCTGATGCAAAATGTACCTCTCGGCAGACTATGTTAACACCTTGTTTTAGGAGATTAACCCACGAGCCTTTGTTCTATGGTGACTTTCCAAACCCAATAGGTCCTCCATAAGATTACTCTCGTATTGAATCTAAAACCATTTAACTATGATTAATTGGTAGCACATGCAATTTGCAAGGGTCACAGTTTCAGGTTTGGACCATTTAGTTAGGTTTATAGCTTAAATGGCAGTTTCATACTTCGAGTTAAACTATCTTTGACATATATAATATAACTGACCTAGTCCATTTTTATATCACTACTACAACAATCCATGAAATGTGCATGCAAGGTCTAAAATCAATGCTTGACTTGGCTTCCATAATAATGTTCCACATTTGAATGGACTTCCCAAAAGATTGCATTGTGTTTATATAATGCTTCATGCATCTCTAGTAAAAACTAAAGGCTAGATGCCAAATGTGTTTGTCAGATGTTGCTTATGAATGCATAAGATAAGGTTGGTGTATTTCATATATTCTCATGCATCTCTAGTAACAACTAAAGGCTAGTTGCCAAAGGTGTTTATCACATGTTTCTTATGAATGCATAGATAATATTGGTGTCTTTCATATATTCTCATTACAATACTGAATGCTGGATCTAACTCTTCAATGGTCCATGGATTGAGTTTTAACTCGTTGAGGTATCTGTTACAATGGGCCAGTATCTTGAGCACTGGACAAACGGGTTGCTTGGTTTTTTATTGAATTCGATTACAAAGGAGGTATGCTAGAAACTCTTGACATCTTCTACGGTCCTCACTCAACCACACAACAAGTGGATTACTGGTAATCCCAATTAGATGTTTGGGTGCCATAATACCAGACATCTAATATCGGAACGCTCACTCAGATTTTGTGGGGATCATATCAAAAGGAATGGAATGGCTCCTGGTTTCAATCAGGTTCCTACTTTATATAATATGGAACACACCCCTCGGGAGCCCTCAAATGAACTGCATATGTTTGTGCTTAAGGAGGCTCCCATCCATAATTGCATAATAAAGGACACTAGTCAAATGGCTCTTGGAAAGATAATCCTTGGAATGGACTCCCAATAGGTGCCACATAGACATAGCATAATGGAGAATAATGTAGATTATATTATCATTCATATGGCAGGTCAACATTGACACATTTCCAAAGGCAAATATTCCAATCCATATCTAGATCTGAGGTCTTCGGCTGCATCTCCTCCCTTATATAAAAATACAGAAATGGATACTTCCCCTTTCTCAATATAGATACAGATGTGGAAAACCTAAATATATGATGAATCGTTGGGTCTTGAGCTACTAACAGTCAAAAGGGCCTTCTTTCAGGAAAAAAAGACGTTTATTAATTTGGATCACCCCAAAATTGGATTGACTAGGAAAAAGAAGGCATCAAGTATAAAATTATATCCTCTTGTGTTGGTGTGGGGTCCAAGCTCAATACATGATTTTATGAAACCATTGAAGCATCTCGTTATCCATCCATTGATCTGGGTACCTTCAATGAATACTACGAAGCAATAAAGCATGAGTTGTTCACTCTTGCTCCCCCAATCATCAAGTTTCTTCACAGGAATGAGCTGTTCACTCTTGTTGATATTGGCTGCCAACAATCTGTCATTTCTCCACTGTGTGGAGGATGGGGAGACTAAAAAAATTGTAGAATTATTTGGAATTAGAGTCAGGCCTTTTGCTAAAGCCCAGTAAGCTCCCATCCATAATTGCAGAATAAAGGACACTAGTCAAATGGCTCTTGGAAAGATAATCCTTTGAATGGACTCCCAATCGGTGCCACATAGACATAGCATAATGGAAATTAATGTAGATTATATTATCATTCATATGGCAAGTCAACACTGACACATTTCCAAAGACAAATATTCCAATCTATATCCAGACCTGAGGTCTTCGGCTTCATATCCTCCCTCATATAAAAATACAGAAATGGATACTTCCCCTATCTCAATAGATACATATGTGGAAAACCTTAATAATGATGAATCGTTGGGTCTTGAGCTACTAACAATCAAAAGGGCCTTCTTTCAGGAAAAAAAAGACGTGTATTAATCTGGATCACCCCGGAATTGGATTGACTAGGAAAAAGAAGGGCATCAAGTATAAAAATATATCCTCTTGTGTTGGTGTGGGGTCCAAGCTCAATACATGACCCCAACCAACCATGCCTCTAGTACTAGATAGAGTGTGAATGAAAAATCAAAGCAGAATTTGCAGTCTTAGACCAAGGCTAATATCCACAAGTGCTCTCCAGTCATCATTTCACTCATCCTGTGCAGACAAATTAGAGAAATGCTCAAACAAAGCATTTTTAGCACCAGCACCATGATTTGATCTATTATGAATTCCTTTAAGACGGACTCAATTTACAAACTAGCTATTAATGTAGTAATGTTATTGTCCAAACAAAGCTGAAAAGCACGGGCAAGAAGGCAACAGCTCTAGCATTACTACAGTTACCAGTAGAGTAAAGTTCAGAAATACAGACACTAAGACAAACAACTATATAATCAATTTAGTTGTCATCTCAGTAAAGTTTACAGGTGCAGGCATTAAAGATAATTGCAAAATTGAACAGTGCACAAAAATCAGGCAGATCATTGTCAATGAAAAACATCACTTGTCTATTGTCATTTAGAATAGCATCACTTGTCTGTTGTCATTTAGAATAGGTGCCAAAGGCAACTGCCGGGAAAAAAAGATGTACAAAGGGGAAAGCACAACAAGTGCACCCTAGAGCATGAGTTGTTCACTCTTGCTCCCCCAATCATCTAGTTTCTTCACAGGCATGAGTTGTTCACTCTTGCTGATTTTGGCTGCCAACAATCTGTCATTTCTCCACTGTGTGGAGGATGGGGAGACTAAAAAAATTATAGAAATATTTGGGATTAGAGTCAGGCCTTTTGCTGAAGCCCAGTAACTATGAGAAGAGGTTTTTGCATTGGCTCATTCAAAATTTTGAAAATAAACTGTGGTTATGGGAAAACAGATGGCTCTCTTTAGACAGTAGGATGGTCATGATAAAGGTAGTCCTACAAGGTATCATTGTCTACTGGATGCATTTGTTTCATTTTCCAATGTCAATTATTCACAAAATCAACTCCACCATGGCAGATTCCTTGTGGGTTGGGTCCGGTTACAAAAATACGCTTCACCTATCTAAACTAGACTCAATTTGCAAGCCCATTGATGGAGGTTGGGCCATCAAACACACTCACACTTTCAATCTGGTACTTCTCATCAAAAATCTATGGACGGCCTTCAAGTGCCAAGGTATTTAGCAAAAAATCATTATTAAAAAATATCTCAATCATGCTACCCTGGAAAACTGGATCCTAGTTGGGGCTCCAGTTAAGAATAATGTGTCTTTCATTTGGAATATCTTGACGAAATCTAAGTCTTGGATACAGGGATATATAATATGGATGGTTAGATGTGGCGACATAATTCGCATTGACCTTGATGCAATCATTGGATTGGCTGGGAATCACATTCTTCCTCCCCCAATCATCCAGTTTCTTCACGGGCATGAGCTGTTCACTCTTGCTGATATTGGCTACCAACAATTTGTCATTTCCTCCTCTTCCAGTTGGCCACATGCTGAAAATTTGGCTCTTCTGATGGAGCTCAATGTAAAATGGGAAAATTACAGATCTCATCTCTATCATGCAGATGTTGCTATGTCTAAGAGGGCAGATAGGCATTCTTGGGGCAGTCTTTCTCATGGTGGACAAATCTCTACCAAAGAAACATACAAGTACATATACAACATGAAAAGGTAGTGCGCTAGAACTATTTAGCAAAATAAAGGCACCACCTAGTGCTATGGATAATTCAGTTGGTTGAACTACATAAAGTATTTCGAGGTGTGAGTTCAGTTCTCTTTGGTGCATCCAGACTTGACCTGACCAAACTTTATGTGTTCAGTGGCCATCCAGTTCAGCCCTCTACAATAAATCAGTCTTATCATATCTAGATTCATATTTCCACCTACTACAAAGGTGTAATCAGACCTGTAGCTATTTATGGACACCGTTCAGTCTACTGGCCATCCAGTTCAACCCTCTATAGTAAATCAGTCTTATCAGTTCTGTTTTGATATTTCCACCCACTACAAAGGTCTAATCAGACCCGGTCTTATCAGTTCTGTTTTGATATTTCCACCCACTAGAAAGGTCTAAGCAGACCTGTATCTATTTATGGACACAAGAAATAAAGAATGAAATGTTTCAGGAAGTTTCTGGGCATCCACCAAGGCTCCAGCCACTGTAACTGCTGCAACTATTAATCGCTCTGAGAAGCCATATTCAGATCATTAAGAAGATTTTATATATGATCTTCTGGGTGGAAGTTTTCTTGTAACTTGCTTTTGTTTTGAATGAACGCATGCTGGAGAAAGCAAGTCCGTTCATATGAATGATAGACGCGGGTGGGGTGAGAAATCAGAGACGTGGGGGCTCTTTTGTCCTTCTGATTCAACTTGATTGATGTCCAAATTTACCTCTGAAAACTCAGAGAATGCATGTCCTTGGAATGGTATTTGGTGTATGCAACACACCAGAGAATTGGTTGCCACAATATTCTCTAAATTAGGATTGGAAGGTATCATTTCCTCATCGCTTCACAATCTCTAGTTATTGTGCACTCTGAATCTTATAAAAAAAATTGTCATTGAAAGAATTCCATCATAGTTTGTGTAGCTTAAAGCGCTCCTGGGAATACATGACCTTAGTTTTAGTTCATAATGGGGTTTTATTTCAAAGGAACTGTCTAATTCTACTCACCTTTAAGGGGAAAAACTTGGAAGTTTGAGAGGGTCCACACTTTGAATGGCCTTAAAGGAAGTATTCCAGCTCCTTTGACTTGCTGAACCCATCTTGATTCTCTATCATCTTTTTGGCTTGAATCCAACTAGTGTTAGAAAATTATATATTACGGAGCAATGGAACACATAAAATATTGCAGAAATATAAACACAGAAAACGCACAAAAAAAGAGAGACACAGATATACATGGTTCACCCAGTTTGGGCTACGTCCACCCCGAACAGCCAGTCCTTCCTTTCTATTATCCAGCAAAATGAAGAGATACAACCTACAGCAAAACCGCTGTAATATCCTCTGTTTTCTCTCACAGTCTCACCTCTATGTTTCTCGCTCACCGAATACACATCTATATCACAGCCTCAAATACAATGCCCTCATATAAAGAGAGGGGTTGCCTTCTAGGGAAAAAAACCCTAAACTAAACATAAGTGCTACCGTCAGATCATCCGCCTAATGAACGGCCCAGATTGAATAGAAATTGCTATACTTTTACAAGGCAATTTTACATTTATTTTTGGCTTCGGGGGCACTGCCCCCGAGCCCCCGCCGGGGGACCACTGGCCCCGGACCCCCCAGCCGGGGGGATGGTCCCCCCCGGACCCCCGCGGGGGGGACAAGTCCCCCCCGCACCCCCCCGCGTGGAGGGGTGTACAAACTTCCTGGGGTATACATCCGGCTGAAACAAAGACCTCTGAACAATCATGCTCCACAGACAACAATCTCCCACTTGGAGAATGATTGTAGAAACTCCACTGCTGCTTCATTTGCTGGACAATGACTCCTCTTTGGACCTGGCTGTTCCTCATCTTCTTTGTCATCCTTGAAGACCAATTGAAACAGAGCATATTCCCAGTTTCTCCCTGGTTACAACTTTTGTTAGCATATCTGCAGGATTCTGGCTAGTGTGTATCTTTTCCAGCTTCAACTCTCCTTCTTCCAACACTGATCGTATGAAATGGTACTTGAGCTGTATGTGTTTAGTCCTGGAATGAAATGCTGAGTTCTTTGCAAGATGAATGGCACTTTGGCTATCACTGCATAACGTGCCCTTATCATGCTCCTTACCCAATTCACCCATAAACCTTTGTAACCAAATCATTTCTTTACTAGCCTCTGTAGCAGCAACATACTCTGCTTCTGTTGTTGAGAGTGCAACAACACTTTGGATTTTTGAAACCCAACTGACAGCTGTTCCTCCAACAGTAAATACATATCCTGTAGTGCTCCTCCTGTTATCTCTGTCACCTGCCATATCTGCATCAACATATCCCTATAGAGAAATGTTTGAACCACCAAAGCATAATGTTTGATTTGTGGTACCTTTCAAATATCTGAGAATCCATTTTACTGCCATCCAATGTTCCTTTCCTGGATTGTTCATGTACCTGCTTACAAATCCCACTGCATGTGCAATATCAGGCCTTGTGCAGACCATTGCATACATTAAGCTTCCAACTGCTGATGCATATGGAACTTTAGACATATAATCCATGTCTTCTTGGGTCTTTGGGCACATTTCCTTGCTAAGTTTGAAATGGCTAGCAAAAGGTGTACTAACCGGTTTTGCATTTTGCATATTAAATCTTTTCAACACCTTTTGTATGTACTCATTCTGAGACAATGTTAATTTGCGATTTTTCCTGTCTCTAGTTATTCTCATACCAAGGATTTGTTTTGCAGCTCCCAAATCCTTCATTGCAAATGAATTTGCCAATTTTCTTTTGAGTACATTTATTTCCTGCATGTTAGATCCTGCAACAAGCATGTCATCTACATACAATAACAATATAATATAGCTGCCATCATTTTGCTTTTTCAGATAAACACAATGATCAGAGTGACATCTAGTATAACCTTGTTCAGACATAAACTTGTCAAATTTTAGATACCACTGCCTTGGAGCCTGTTTTAAGCCATACAAGCTTTTCTTCAACCTGCATACTAGTTTCTCCTTCCCTTTCACCTCATATCTCTTCCTCCAAATCCCCATGGAGAAAGGCTGTCTTTACATCTAACTGCTCAAGATGCAAATCTTCAGCTGCTACAAGACTTAAAATAGTTCTGATTGAAGTCATTTTAACAACAGGAGAAAATATTTCATCAAAATCAATACCTTTCTTCTGTGCAAACCCCTTCACCACAAGTCTAGCTTTGTACCTCTGTTTTCCTCCATCTTCTTCCTTCAGCCTGTAAACCCATTTATTCTTCAATGTAGTTTTTCCTGTAGGCAACCTGACTAAATCCCAATTTTGGTTATGCATTAAGGAGTCCATCTCTTCTTCCATGGCTACCTCCCACTTCTTCCTGCTTTCAACCTGCATTGCTTCTTCATAAGATTCAGGTTCACCGGAATCAGTCAACAATAAATAATATAATGAAGGAGAATATCGTTCAGGGGGTCTACTTGTCTTGGTGGATCTTCTAACACCACTTTAAGGTGTTTGGGGTGCCTATTGTTGCTGTGGTGGTTGTTGTTGTTGTGGTTGTTTATTATTATTATTTTCAGGCACCTTTACTTTTTCAGTGATTTCATCAAGAACTGTGTATTCCTTGTTTTCGTTTTCTTTCTTCTTTTCCTGCAACTGATTCTTATACAAGACCTTTTCATTGAATATTACATCTCTGCTCCTAATGATTTTGTGATTTTCATAATCATATAAGCGATAACCAAAATCATTAACACCATATCCAATAAAGGTACATTTCTTTGACTTTGCCTCAAGCTTTGTTCTATTCTCTTTATCAATATGGACAAAGGCCTCACAACCAAAAGGCTTTAAAAAAGAGTAGTTTACCTTTTTACCTGTCCATGCTTCCTCCGGAACACCACCATCCAAGGAACTTGAAGGCTCTCTGTTTATTAGATAAACAACAGTATCTACAGCATCTGCCCAAAACTGTAAAGGCAATCCTGCATGCAATCTCATGCACCTTGCACGCTCCATGATTGTTCTGTTCATCCTTTCTGACACACCATTTTCTTGTGGTGTTCTTGGAACTGTCTTCTCTCTGCGAATTCCATGTTCTGAACAGTACCTATCAAACTCTTTGCTGCAATATTCACCTCCATTGTCTGATCTAAGACACTTCAATTTCTTTCCTGTCTCAATCTCAACCAAAGCTTTCCATTTCTTGAAAGTATCAAATACATCAGATTTATTCTTAATACAATAAATCCAAGTTTTTCTAGTTGCATCATCAATAAAGGTAACATAATAACGAGAGCCACCAAGAGATGATACCTGAGCAGGTCCTCATACGTCTGTATGCACAAGCTCTAATTTTTCGTTCTTCTTTTCTTTCCCAACTCTGAGAAATCTGACTCTCTTCTGTTTTCCATAAATGCAGTTCTCACAGAAATCCAAATCAACATTCTTCAAACCTGGCAACAAATTCCTTGAGTGAAGAATCTTCATCCCTTTTTCACTCATGTGTCCGAGCCTATGATGCCATAATGCTGCATCTGCTCCTTTGGAAGTCAAAGCATTAACAGAGTTAGAAATACCATTGCATAAATACAATGTACCAACCTTTTCACCTTTTTCTATTACCAGAGCTCCTTTTGTGACCTTCCAAGCTTTATCTGTGAAAGTTGTCACACAACCTTCACTGCCTAACTGCCCTATTGAAATCAGATTTTTCTTTAGATCTGGAACATGCCTTACCTCCTTTAGTAGCCATTTGTTTCCATTCTGTTGTTTTACAAGAACCTTACCCATTCCAACAATTTTACAGGGTTTGTCATCACCCAGACGAACTTGTCCAAAATCTCCTTGAACATAGTCATAAAAGTATTTCTTTTCAGGTGTGGCATGGAATGCGGCCCCTGAATCTACCACCCAGGAATCAGTAATATTTTCGAAAGAAAGAATCAAAGCATCTTGTAACACCTCACCTGTCACATTTGATTCATGATTGTTTTCTTGTTGTGCATCTCCTTCTTTTCCCTTCCGAGATCTACAGTCTTTCTTTAGGTGTCCTTTCTTTCCACATTTCCAGCACACTATCCCCGATCTGGACTTGGATCTGCCTTTCCTTGATTTACTGCGATATCCTAAGCTCTTTCCTCTTTCCATTTTTCTTCCTCTAGACTCTGCACTCAAAGCATTTCCCGATGTCTCACCGGAGCTTTTCCGTCGCATTTCCTCGCTAAGGATAGCACCGACAACATCATCAAACTTTAAAGTACTAGATCCAGAAACGGAGTTACTAATGGCCATTACCAAACCATTCCAACTTTCTGGTAATGAGCACAGGAATAACATAGCTCTAACTTCATCATCAAAGTTTACCCCTACAGAACTTAACTGGCTTGTAACAGTATTAAAATAATTTAAATGGTTTGCAACAGATCCACCTTCCGACATATTCATATTAAATAACCGTTTCATAAGAAATACCTTTTCTGAGGCCGAGGATTTTTCATATAGTTTCTACAACGTCTGCATCAAACCCTTTGTCGTGGTTTCCTTCGAAATGTTGAAGGCGACTGACGCAGCAAGGCACAACCGTATTGTTCCGAGTGCCTTTCTATCGAGAAGGTTCCATTCTTCATCTTTCATACCCGTCGGCATCTTTGTTTTTCCGCCCAATGGTAGGTATAGATCTTTCTGATACAAATAATCTTCCATCTGCATCTTCCAGAGCGAGAATTTTTTGCCGTTAAATTTCTCGACCCTAAACTTACCATCTTCCGCCATTGCTCCCACTCGAACTAGGAACCCTTCTTTCCTGCGAGTTTATCAGCCAAATAGACCTTCGGCTCCGATACCAGTTGTTAGAAAATTATATATTACGGAGCAATGGAACACATAAAATATTGCAGAAATATAAACACAGAAAACGCACAAAACAAGAGAGACACAGATATACGTGGTTCACCCAGTTTGGGCTACGTCCACCCCGAACAGCCAGTCCTTCCTTTCTATTATCCAGCAAAATGAAGAGATACAACCTACAGCAAAACCGTTGTAATATCCTCTGTTTTCTCTCACAGTCTCACCTCTATGTTTCTCGCTCACTGAATACACATCTATATCACAGCCTCAAATACAATGCCCTCATATAAAGAGAGGGGTTTCCTTCTAGGGCAAAAAACCCTAAACTAAACATAAGCTCTACCGTCAGATCATCCGCCTAATGAACGGCCCAGATTGACTAGAAATTACTATACTTTTACAAGGAAATTTTACATTTATTTTTGGCTTCGGGGGCGCTGCCCCCGAGCCCCCACCGGGGGACAAGTCCCCCCCGCGTGGAGGGGTGTACAAACTTCCTGGGGTATACATCCGGCTGAAACAAAGACCTCTGAACAATCATGCTCCACACACAACAACTAGATCAATCTCATCTTTAACCACTGATCTGTAATTTTGGGATAATGTTTGTGGATTCATTCAACTAGACACCACAATTACATTGGCACCTATGTAAATAACAGATCTGATGTTATATGGGCATGTAGCTTCAAGGACAGCATGGCATAAAGCCATTGCCGCTTTGAGTCAGTTGGCCTTCCTAAACCTGTGTAGAAGTAGCCTCACCAGCAAGATTTATGAACCCATCATGAGTTAACCTTGACAAATCTATGAGCAAGATTAGATCCAGCAGAAAACAGCAACGTAACATAAGCCCTTACAATGAAATGGGTATTTATCCCAAGAGTTTATTCTTGCACATTCTCATGCTTTCAAGGCTTGCATATGTGCTAGAAATCGTAGACAAGTACCCAGACTTGGAAGAAAACTCAAAGTTGCTATGTAGCTACCTAACCTAATTCCAATTCAAGAGGTACAAAACTTAATGAATAATAACTCTCAAAGTGTTATGCTGCTACTAAGCATGTAGGGGTCAGCAAGAAGAGAATTAGGTGAGAGAGAAAATGTTGGAGCAAAATAAAGATCATTGACATTACAAAAAAAGTCATAGGAGTAAGATCTCTTGATTAGAGATCAATGATGGTTGGAGGACATGCGAAATGGTCTTGAACATGACCATCATGGTTTCCCAAGTGTGGTGGTTGTGCAAATGCATCTTTCTGGTATGCTAGATCTTGCACAGAAAAATCTAATTCTGTGACTGTCAGTATGCCATGAAGCAACATAAATAGATCTAGAGTTTGTAAAAAAAATAAGAAAATTTTACATCCAATGGATCTCCCTTTTCCATGAGGATTGTGACTCCAAGTGAGTTTGAACAAAATCGTAACATAAAATAGTCATAACTTCCTCAATACTTTTCAAAATCACTATTATGATACCAATTCAAAAGTGGCATATAAATTTGGCCTTTGATGGCAGACTTCAATCTAGTTCCTAGGCAAGGAAAAAATTACCTCGCAATATAGGGCTTTGATATGTAAGGAGGGAAAACCTCTTGAGGGCATAACACTTACAATACTACACAAAATCACTATTATGACCCCAATGTGGAAATGGAGCCAAAATTCTGCATCTTGCAGTTTGATTGTAATCAGGCACACTAGTGAAAAAATATGCACGTCACAATTTTTTGATGGTTGAAGGGAGTAGATCTAGTGGAAGTTGAAAAGTAAAAAACCTCAATGAGCCAAGGTATAGAGCCCTTGATTGTAAAAATACACCAGTGTTAGATCTAGTAGAGGTGTCAGATGGAAACCTTAAGAGGTGACTAGATCTACAGGCTGCAATCATTGTATTACAGCAACAGCTTGTGCACCCCTCTCATCTCATTTTGTAAATAACATAGAAGAGACCTATAGCTTGGAATTTGGATGGAGTGAGTGCTTTGTCCTCTTTTGGAATTAGAGTGATGAAGATAGCCTTTATGGTTGGAAAGGCACCTGATATTTGGTGTAACTTTTCTTTCAATGCCTAGACCTCATTTTTAATGGTGAACCAAATGTGGTGGAAGAAATTTGTGGTGAAAATGTTAGGACTTGGATATTTTCTGGCAGACATATCCATGACAGTCAATTTGACATCTATTAAAGTGATGGGTCTCATGGGACTGGTGGCATGTTGTTTCCAGACTAATTAGGAGATGTGTTTGGTGATCATGTGAATGGCAGTGAAGCCGTCCTATTTGAGTTTCACTGCCATTCCTTATTCACGGAGTTTTATGGTCTTCTTATTCCTACCATTGACTCCTCTTGGCAGCTGATTGTGCATGTACCTCCATATGCATGGATTTATGGTGCTTGTTGGAGCATCCTTCGTGATATCCGTTATGTCTGGCAATGGAGTTTCTAATGAAAGCCCTAGAACTTTTCAAACGTAGAGAGTCAACTTGCCTAAGGAATGGTCACCATCTTATCCTTAGGTTCTGACTTATGGATGGGCTTTTAACATAATGTGATGACCTTGCTTCATATGGAAAAATCCTCTTGTAGCAATCTGACCTTGGCTGCTTGGTTATGCTCATGGCAGTGCTAGTTCATTTATGAAATTTGGCATGTGTTGTGGATGGCAATGATATTGCCCATCTCCTTAGAGAGTATACCTGAAAAATTTGAATACCCTCACTACAAGCACAAGGCATCATTCATGTTTTGGAAAATTACTTCCCTGCATATACCATTGTATAAATATCGGTAGTACAAATTCCAAGCACGTTGATAAGCTTTGGAAATCCTTCCATTCAAACACACACATTGTTATTGCAATTAAATATTGGTAATATAAATGCAAGGCATCATCGGTAAGCTATGGAAACTCTCCATTCACTCACACACTACTATTACACCTTAATATCAACAATACACATGCAATACACCATTGATAAGATGTGGAATTCCTTCCATTCACACGCACATTGTCATTGTAATTAAATATCAGCAATGTGGGTACAAGACATTATTGACAAGCAATGGATATCTTTCCATTCACACACACATTGTTACTGCAGTTAAATATCAACAATCTAAGTACAAGAAATTGTTGACAAGCAATGGAAATCCTTCCATTCACACACACACACACTGTCACTGCAATTAAATGTCAGCAATATAAGTACAAGACATAGTTGAAAAACAAAGGAAATTCTTCCATTCACGCACACACTGTCATTGCAATTAAATATCAACGATACACATGCAAGTCATCATTTCTGAGCTAAGGGAATCATCTCGTTTCTGTGCATACATACTGTAATTACTGCTAAATTTGAACTCAAAAGTTTACCATTTACAGTCTTGAGGGCTGGGAAGTGATGTTTGTCTTTTACTGTAGAATGCGTTGCAGGATTCAGGCTAGAAAGTGGTGTCTGCATCTAACATTGAAAGTCAAAGACCTTTGAATACACTATGATGAGTAATACTTGTCATTTTCCATGTGCTCAGAGGAATACCTCTTTACTATATGTGTAAGGAGCTCAAATATTTGTACAGAAGTTACCTTCACTACTGTATATTTATATCAGAGACACCAATAACAATGCGGCACTTATCAGGAGCAGGGGATACTGCAGGGAATACTGGGAACAAAGGTGTATAGGTCTAGTGTACCTACAATCAATATGTCAGTTGGGACAAGATTGTGTCATAAACAGACAACTTTCATCAGGATTCCATCAAACCTCCAGATATCATGCCAATGAGCCTTTTAATGCAATAAGTGGACACCATGCAAATGCTATGTATGAGACTTTTGAAGGATCAGAACACCTAGTGGCCTAGTCTTCAGACAACCTAAGGCTTCCCTTCTTCAAGGTACCCTCAACCACAGATCTTGCCTTATATCAATATTACTTAAGGGTAATACTATCCAGGAGATCTGTAGATTTATCTTAGGGTTAAAACAACACAGTTTTAAATTTACCAGTCACACTCATGTTTACAAATTTATATCCATTAGTCTTCTCTACAAATTAGAACCTACACACGCAGAAATGTAACCTTGTAACCATGCATGGACATATTTGGGCATCTCAGTTAATTAAACACTCAACACAGTGTGGGCATTGGGGCAAGGTTTATGATTCTCCTTTCAACCATTGGCAACCAACAATGCAACTACCACCCCCTAGCTTATGCAACCTATCCCAATGTCCAGACCAGTAATTCCAGAGGTCTTGTCCAAGAACAAACTCTCATTGTGCCCCTAAATGACTTCAGGGAGCGAGTTGTATCTCGCCATAAAACTCAATCAGGATGACAATTTAAAAATTGTTGATTGTGTTGGGTTCTTGACATCAAATTACAGCTAGTGGCACACATTTCATTTGATTCAACTATCGAAAACTATTTTATTTGGCAATCTCCTGAACTAGGGTTTTGCTTAATATTGGGCAATGTAAATTTTGCACTAAGGTTGTATTTCTCAGGGAAATAGCCCAGGTGATTATGGCCAGTGTGTTCATGTCGTCCATGGTTGATCACACTTGCAAGAGCATAGAAAATTCAATTTTTCTGTTGAGAAATGGCAACAAGAAACTCCAGATTAAATTTGTCCTTGAATTTAAACTGATAATTAAAATAGAATTCTATTCTCATAGCAACTTGTAAATAGTTAATTAAGTTTAATTGGCTTAATTAACTTAGGAATTTCGAGTTGGAAGTCTTTTGAAAGTCATGTAAGTGTTCTCCCTAAGTTTTAAGGGTCCAGTATGAGTTTAGATTGAGTGGAACTAGATAACTCAGTTTACTGAGTTATAGACAATTAAACTAGTTTCTAACTGTTTGTTGAACTAGTAGAGGATTAGCAGTCAGTTAATACACTAGTGTATCCACAGGTGCTACTCCAGTTAACTGAAGATTCTCTCATCGAAAACTCATTTTTGAGAAAGACCCAGTTGAAACTAGAGTGCAGGGACAGTTTACTATTTGTTGTATAATTTTTTGAGCTGTATAGATCATGCATGCACTCAAGAAGAGGACCTAGATTGGATTGCGCAGTTTTGGTGCACTAGATTCCCATTAATATGGGCTATTCATCCTAGGAATTGCGCAAGGAAATAGGGGCTTGGCAGGCAGTGGAAATTGGCTAAGTGTTGGCTAAGAGCAGGCTTGTGAGGGAGAGAGTTGAGCATACTTGTGTGGAATTGTTCTTGTGAGAACAAGCTTTGTATCTTCACTCATATTTCTGATTAATGCAATACAGATAAGCGGGGTTTTGAGCAGTGGCTTTCCCCATAAAAACTTTTTGTGTTGTGCCATTTTTTTATCTTCTTCTTGTGTTATTGTGTTCATCGATCTATTAGCTTCTGCTAGTTGAAAGTAGAAGTAGATTTTTGTCTCTTGTTTTAGCAGATTACTTGAGCTTGTGAATCTACAGAAAAATCTACATTTTCTTCCCAATTTATATTTTATGCCCATGGACCAAAATCTCATTGTGTCCTCGAATGGTTTTAGGAAGGGAGTTGCAACTTGCTATAAAACTCCAACTGAAAATCCAATTGAAAATCCCTCGATTGCAATGGAATAATAACATCAAATTATAGCTGGGGAAACTCCTCTCATCTGATTCTCCTAGATAAAGGAGGTATTATTTGACAATCCGAAAAGCTAGGGTTTTGCTCAATAAGAGACAATGCAACTTTTTGAATTAATATTCTATTTTTCAAGACAATAACTTGGGCGATTCTAGGTAGTGTGCTCACATGGTACTTGGCTAAACACACTTGTAAGAGCTTACGAAACTCAATCATGTTTCTTAGTTTGGATTATATATCCCTAAACAAAATTTTCATTCTATCCCAATAAGGCTTCAAGAAGCAAGTTGCAACATGCCAGAAAACCCTACACAAGATACCAATAAAAAAACTATCGATTAGCTTGAACTCCTAACATAAAACTACATTTTGGCACACCCATCTCATCTAATTCCACTAGCTAAGAAATGTTTTATCTAACAATATCCAAAACTGTGGTTTTGGTCAGTAATGGACAATGTAATTCTTGCACTAAGGTTCTATTTTTCAAGACAATATGTCGCGACATTGTGGGTAGTGTGCCCACATGGTCTCTAGGCAAACACACTTGTAGGAGCTTACAAAACTCAATTATGCTACTTGGTTTGGATTTTATACCTCCATACCAAATTCTCATTATCTCCTTGAATGATTTTAAGAAGTGAATTGCAACTTGCAATAAAGTTTAAACTCTAAATGGGACTTCAACCGAAACAATTGTCTATTATGTTGAACTCTTGACATCGAATTATAACTAGTGCCAACCTTCTCATCTAATTCCACCACCTAAAAAGGTTTTTATTTGCAAATCTCCAAAACTAGGGTTTTGCTTAATAAAGGACAATGTAATATATGCATTAAGATTCTATTATTCAAGACAATAAATTTGGTGATTTTTGGTAGCTTTCCCACTTGGTCCTTGGTTGAACGCACTAGCAAAAACTTACAAAACTCAATTATGTCGCTCGATTTATATTTTATGCCCAAGCAACAAATGTCCATTGTCTCCCTAAAGAGCTTTAGGAAGGGATTTGCATCTCGCCATTAAATTGTAACCATGAGTCTCATCGAAAAATCATCGATTTCATTGGATTGTTAACATCGAATTTCATCTACGAGCACCCTCTCATTTGATTCCACTAGCTAAAGAATTTATTATCTTACTATCTCCAAAAACTATGGTTTTTCTCAATAATGGACAATCTAATTTTATAAAAATGTTCTATTGGGACCCCAAGCTACATTTCATGGAGTTGGCACACTTGAGACAAATGGGCAGCATAGAGGCTTACATATCGTAGTTCCAGAGTCTAGCTGTAATGGTGTCGTACATCTCTCAAGCTCAGTTGATTATGTTGTTTGTAGAGGGGTTATCATATCCCTTGTGTGGATGGATGAGGGCCTACAAGCCCAAAACATTGATGGACATCGTTTCCAAGACCCGAGACATGATTGATGCAATTCCCAATAGAAAGGCCCCTATACCCACTCTGCCCGTGGCTCCTTAGGGGAGCAAATATACTCATCATCCTTAGAGGGAGATTGGGTGTGGTCAAGTTGGTTGACGAGACTTGGAGGGACCTATGGAGGAGTAAGTTGTGTTTCATGTTCCAAGATCTGTGGGTACCAGGGCACAAGTGCACCAAGGGCAAGGCCCATTACATCAAGGTGTACTCAGATGGTGAGTAGGAGGATGAGGCTGAGCAAGAGATAGACAATGGCGACGGAGGACCACAGTTTGCAGGAGGAGAACCACCGCCGCCGCCACCACCTCGGTGAGGAGGGCTAATTGTTCCCACCAGGGGAGTTCTTGCTTCACTTCAGGAAGTTCCAAAGTACTTGACACTACGGAACAGGGGCACAGTGCAGGGGCAGTGTGTGTTAGTATTAGTGGACAGTGGGGCTACCCATAATTTTATTGATTCCTAGATGGTGGACCAGAGAGGCATACATATAGAGGCATTTGAGGGGTCTTGATATTGGTACCAGGAGACCGAACTATGCGGTGCATGAGATATGTCCCTAGTCTAACTTTGATTATGGGGAACTATTCCATGACTAACCATTTCTTTGTGGTTGATGTTCCAAACACTAATGTGGTGATGGGTGTCCAATGGTTATATTCATTGGGGTGGGTCACTACCGATTGGAGGAAACTGGAGATGGAGTTCATGGGCCCAAATGGAAAGTTGGTAGTGTTGAGGGGTATGCACTCCTACCTACCATAGTCAATATACGTCCATCGGATGGAAGCAGACATGTGGCGTGGTGGTATAGAGTGAGCGGTGGTGCTCATGATTTCAGAGGCAAGAACTTAGGCATGACTGGGTCATCCAGACATCTTTGTGTTGTTGGAGAGACATCAAACAGTTTTTTGGGAGATCTGTCCAGGAAGGCCTCCTGATCGAGGGTTTGAGCACACCATTGAGTTGGAAGAGGGTGTACATACAATTATCACTACTCTTTATCAATGCCTTGAGGCCTGCAAGGATGATATTGAGAGGTCCATCTAGAAGCTATTGGTGTTAGGTCATATCAGGCCTAGTGTTGGATACCTATAGTAATAGGTTTCATATTTCATGATTGACCAAAGAAAATCCAAATATGCTCTGCTTTGGTATTACAAAGATCCCATATTTCCCAGAGAACCAGAGGTGTGTAAAGTGTTTTGAATGTTGAGGACCTCATTTCAATTTTGTGGATGATTCAACAGTTTAAACTGGATCATGCCATGTTTCAATTTTGAGTTATAGAATAGAGAAAGAAGTCTGTCCAAACAGCTTAATCTTGGCAGACAAGTAGTTTAGGTAGAGAAGTAAAGGTTCCCAACAGCTTAATCTGGGACCTTGGAAGAAATAAGGGTAGAAGTAGATAGAAAGAAAAAGGAAAAAAGCCTAAGAAAAGAAAAGGCAAGAAAGGGTTTGCACGTCCAAGTGCACCCTCCAAGGAGAAACAAAAAATGCTAGGAAAATAGCTGGGTAGGTAGTGTGGTTGCAGAAAGGCTATTTTCACCATTATATATATGTCAAAAGGTGTTTTGCCAAGGCAAAAATCCATCAAGAAACAAAGTGGTTGAGACCATCAAATTGCAGCAAGGAGCATGATTAACCTCTCTTTCCCCTTTATTCCATGACTAACATTCCTTTTCAGCTGAAATCTATGGACAGATCATGGTTCTAGGGTGGTTCTAGTTCATTCAGAAACACATTTCTTGTCTAAACTTTTCATTATGATCTGACCCCTAAACTAAAGCAGTCTCACATCAACTCAGTGAGATCTCCCCTCATTTGCCCCCCCCTCATTCATATTAACCTCTAATTCTACTATATAGCTCCCCTATTTTACCCCTTCCCCTAATGATACTAACACTAAGGTGTATAAAGCCCCAAATCTTATATATACTCCCTCCCCTTGGCATTATAGCCATATGTTCTTCAAAAGGGACCAAAATGACATCTGGTCACTTTGGTGAACCTGTTCCATCCCATTCCCCCTTGCTGCAAGTCAAATTGCTCCTTAAACCACCATTTGCATTGAAAAACCCTTATAAAACCTCTTTTGCCTTTAAATCCTTTGCAAAAATTACCAAAGCCAAAAACCCGCCTCTGGCGCATTTCCAAAGGTTAGCGCATTGTTTGTTTTAAATAATAAACATTGAAAAACCAATGAAAAACCAATAAAAACCCTCTACCCAAAGTTTTCCACCCGCATACAACCCGAGCATCTTCCTGCTCCGCCCACCGTCGGATCAAGGCCTGAAGATCCGACGATCCACGTTCATATCGGAGCGGCCCCCACTGCCGTCCTTTACCGCCCGAGATGCTGACGTTGCGTCACGTCAGGGCCTCTCCACGCGTCAAGCGGCAAGGACTCTCGGAGCCGGGCCTGACACCTCCGGCGCCGTACCCAAACCGCCCCGAGAAACCGTAGCGGTTAGCTTTAACCGTAACCGGTACGGTCCTAACCGCCACCTGTTTTCCGCCAACCCATTGCCACGTCACGTTCGCTCGTACTCGCCTCTGCTATTCGTCCACCTGGCCGCTGACGTGGTTGCCACCTCATCACCCCCTTGGACCAATAATCTACTGCCACGTCACCTGATGACGTCAGCTGACGTCACCTCACCTTGACCCACCAATGACGTCATGCTGACGTCATCACTAAAAAGCGCCAAAATGGTAAAAAACCCATATTAACCCAAAAAAGCCGTGTTTTTCCCACTTTCACTCCTGTCGCTATTGTTCTCTCTGCATGACCGTTTACGTTCGAATTTCCGCCAACCTGTTGAATTAACCCGGGCGACCTCCTCAGCAGCAACCGTCCACACCTGCGCGACCTCTGTTCGTCAATTAACAGGTATTTACCATTGTTCTGCCCTCCATACGACTGTTATTGAAATTTAAGTTGCTCAGAAGGCTAAAGACACCTTAAACTATATTTGCACCGTCCATTTCCCTCTGCACGTCCACCATTGTAACTGTGAAGTCCAACAAGCACCGGCCGAGCCTTAATACTTGTAATTTCGCTCAAAACCACTGTCACTCTGCATTTCCCGGCAGATTTCTTAGTAAATACAATTCACCCGCTGGAAGAGGACAGTCAGACCTTAGAGAAGCTCTGCTCCTAAAAAAAAACAGTATTTCAATTGCTGTTGAGTAAATTCCCCTCTGATATCCAAAATACAAACTGTTTTCACAAAGAATCACCTCCATTCTGTGTTGCTACCATTTTTAGCTATCCACCTACAATTCTTGCACTTTGAAGAACTATGGAGACTCCTATTGCTCTAAATATCAAGCCCCTCAATGCTCCTCACCAGGAATTAGCATGGAAAGCCCTGGGAGACATGGATTATCAAATGCTGGACTGGTTCCCTATGGGAACCAAATACAATATCCAGATGATGAATGAGTTAAAAGCCCAGCACCTGAGTGGGGCAGACATCTTGGGAATTTGGGACTCAAATTTGCCCATCTACAACCTTCCCCAAGTGAATCCTATGCCATAACTGATCTACAGCTGCCAGGAATGCTATGACCCAAACCAAAGAGCTGTCATCAGCCCCACAGGCTCAGCCCTGTTCCAGATTACCCCAGAAAGCATAAATGAAATGCTGCACTTCCATACTGCCAAGCAATTGACCCCTCTATATATGCAGAATTTGATAAACAGAGGGAGTAAGCTGTCAAGTGACCAGATCATCAAAATCAATCAATTGTTTGTCAGGCCAGGCTCTGAATCAGTCAGAACCCCTCCTATTGGGTATCAATATCTAAATGAATTGGGCAGGATGTTGGTAGATTTGATCAGCTATATCCTGGGATTCAGGGGGATGGAGGATGTGGATGATAGCCTAATGGCAATGCTATCTATATTCTCTCCTGGCAAACCCCCAGCTGTACATTACGATTATGCAACCTACATTGCAGAGAAAATCCATGAGCAGTTTATGAATTTGAGGAGGGAGAGACTTTTCAGGTATACCTCATATATATACCACTTATTCCTGTTTTACCAGCCAGCCACCTTCTCTGTTCCTTTGAAGCCACTCAATGCCCAGGGAAGTCCAAGGTCAGTTGTGTTCTGGACCCCTGTCTTTCACTGTACATCTGTGTCACCTTACACATATAATGAGTTTATTCACTTATACATTTATCCAGCCATGATAGTATTGCATGGTACTCCTCCTCCTAGATTAACCGATGATATGAGGAGAATTCTCCACTTGAATAAGTCCTACAACATTGGCAATTGGTACCTCTACCAGAACCACACAGTCATTAGGATATATGGCTGTGAATTGAACCCATTTAGGTTGCCGAGGTATGTCCCCATGAGGCTTTTTGCCTTGGAATATTTCAGACAGTTTGGGAACTCAGACTACCTTCATTTTCAGAGCAAGAACAAGAAGTCACAATTGAAGGTAAGGAGCCAGCTGGGTCCCTTCCTATATAACAGAAAAAAGGAAGGGTGGAAGGAGGCAGACAGTATCCTGGAGGGCCTCAGACTGCAAACAAGCTTTGAATGGATACCCTATGACCCCAATCATTCTATCTCCCTCAGGAGGATTAGATACAAATTGGGTAGCTATGCACACAAGAGACAACCCGAGATTGAACAGTATGCCAATGCATCAAATTGGGAAGAGGGTACACTAGAAGAGGAAGTTACTAATGAAGAGTTACTTGAGAGAGAGGCTAGAAATATGCAAAAGGAAGCTGACTTGGAAACTTGTGGACAGGTGCCCCTCTCCTACAGAAAGCAACTTGGAGCAGCTACTACATCTTCAACAGCACAGCAGCAAACTGCCGAGAAGGCACCACAGACAGCAAGCAAAGATAAAGGGAAGCAGGTGGAACAGCCACCTCCATTAACAGAAGAACAAGTGGATACATTGCTACAGCAGCAAGAAGAGATGGAACAGCAGGAACTAGGACAGCAGCAAGAAGAGATGGAACAACAGGAACTAGGGCAGCAACAAGAAGAGGAACAGTTTAGTGAACAACAGCCCTTGCAGCAAGAAAAAGTGATTGATCCTCCAAGCTCCACTGAGCAACAGGTTCAGACAGTGGTGCCTCCTAGGGCAGAAACTATTGTTGATACCTCGGTCCTCCAAACCCCACAAAAGGAGGACTTGACCAGGAAAAGGGATAGAGAGACCCCCCTGACCTCATCTTTCAATCGGGGAGAGAAAAGACAAAGACTAAATGACTCTCAAGAGGAGGATATAGCAGTAAGGCAAGCAATGGGCATGGGCCCACCCAGTGGAGAAGTTTCAGCCAGTTCATTTCAGCATGAACATGATAGAGCTATAGGAGGAGAGGTTAGCTCCTCCAGCCAGCACAGAGAAGGACAGTCAAGCATTAAACAACAATTTATTGACATTAAGAGGAGGAGTGATCCTATTAAGGTACAGCTGTACAATCATTTGCTGAACCTGGCTCCTACCAATCAGCAAAGACTCATGTCTGCCTTTGATGTAAGTGAAGGCAAGATGATCATGAGTCACTTCATGCCCACAACGCTGCATCCTCAATCTACCTCGGATTACCTAAGAACCAACATGGAGGTTCTTGCCAAAGACATACACCCTATGGATAAGATTGAATTACATAAACAAACTGGTGAAATGGTGTATGCCTCCTTGGCAGATGAAACGTTGGAGAACTACAAATTAAAGAGCAGCCTTGATAATACAGCCTCTCAGCTGGAATTGGAGAGAGCATCATCACAAGCCAAGGACAATAGGATCAAGTCCTTGGAAGATGTAATTATAGAAATAGGACATGATCCTAAAGATGTCAAAGGTATCCAAGAACTCCTGAAGATAAGGGATGCAGACATGGCGGCCCTAAGAAAGAAAATCAAGCTCCCAGCCACCATCCATCCGCAAACAGACGAGGTTGCCCAGCAAAGGCAGGAAAAGGATGCTACAGACCTACTGGTATCCCTGTACAAGGAGCTGGTTAGGACTCAAGACCAGCTAGGACAAACTGAAGCTGCAAAGGCAGCACTACAAACAGCACTGAAGCAAAGAGAAGAGGGCCAACCCTCCCAGCCTCCTCCTGTGATAATTAATCTTGAGGAAGTCCCTCCAACAACTACTCCTCCTCCTCAACAAACGGGAATTACAGCACCATCTACAGCAACAACTACACCAACACCAGGACAGACTCCTAGTCTGGATATGCAGAAGCTGCAAGCTGAGATCCAAGTTCTTGAATCTCAAATGAAAGAGCTTGATGAAGTCAAGAAAACTTTGGCTAAGGTGAATGAAAGGTTTGACAAGAGCAAGCAGAATGAGGCAGCAAAGGAGAGAGAGATAAAATCTCTAAAAAAGAGAATAGTTGAACTGGAAAAAGAGCTTGCACTGGAAAAGGTAACAGCAGAACTAAAAGCAGTCCTCTGGGGCAACATTGGTCGATCCATCACCAATCAGTGGCAGTATATTGAGACTATGGATGAGCAAATAGTACTCATCACAAAGGCAAACAAGGAAATACACAGAGCAAGAGCAAGCCTTGGCCACATGCCAGATGTTGCCAGCAGGATGATCAATGTTTTAAATAACAAAACTAGCTCTCAACTGGCTGCCATGGGAATTACTAACAGGACTGAAACAATCTCAGTAGTTAAACGAGTCCTGACACTAAGAACCCTAGTTGGAACACTGGAGAGGAGAACACAGGACATGCAGACTGAAATCAACAAATTCCTGGACAGATTCTTGGCATTACAGAATAGAGGCCTCCCCAGCATTTTAAGCAGTGTAGGAAGACTGCTCACCCTAGAAAATTACAACAAAAGGATTGATGCCCATGCAGTAGCACAGATTGCAAAACAGCCCAGTACCTCAACAGACACAGGGCCAGCATCAGGGCAGAATTTGTATGATAGGGTGGATAATCTGTTTTTTATTATGAATGAAATTGATCATCTGTTTGATACACCACCAAATTTCTTTAAGTATACTGAAGCAGATGAGACTATGGGGGCAATCATAAATCATCAATTGCCCACACAGGAAGTATGGAGGAATTTAACATAGATAATTTTGTCAGGCCAGAACCTGTAGCGCTAATTTTCTCCAGTACATGAGCAGTCATGCGCAGGCACAATTTTGATGAATAAAATCTACAAGGAAGAGGCAGATGCTGAGCCAACTCAGCAGAGCTATTGACTCACCACAGCAGCAGTCACAATCACAGGTGACAAACCCAAAATACAGCGTACAAGCCATAAAGTCGGGTTCCCCAGCATTTAATCAAAGTATCTCAACCGACTCAGCAGATCCCAAAGGCCAAAATACCTTCTGACAGAACATTAAGGCGCCTTTATTTTGTATTCAATGCTGTAATAAATTTTTGATCATAATATCTCAAAAGTTGGTGAGAATATTAAGTCTGAGATAACTCAGAACTCAGATATTTTTGTAAACAATCGCAAGTATATATTCACCCCTCACAGAAGCTTAAGGGGTTGTTGTAATTTTCCTTTCGGAAATCTCATTTGCTGTAAGAGTCTTAGAGAAATAATACAAAGGGAGAATGGAATTTCCAAAGCTCGGTGTACTTTGATGCGTTGTGGTGAATGGTGAATGTTGCAGGATTCCAGAGTGTTTCATAAAACAATAAGTTTTCTCAAATCTCTGTATTACATGTTTTCGAGTCTTTTGTTCTCTTTTATTGTTTAAATGTTTTACACTTAATAGAAAAGTAGAAGAATGGTTCCAGGACTTAATCCATGATTACCCTGAACTCAAACTGAGCTATTATCCATGTTCTCCTCAGATACAGTAACAGAAGTGTAATTCTTAGTTGCTGCACTTTAAAACTATATCTTTCGCTGTGATAGACATTCCCAGGGATTCAAGTTTGCCCCTGTGACATCTGTCCTTTCTCATAACCAGTTTGTTGGAAACATTTAAACAATGAGGGAAAATTCTTGAATGCTTTCACTGTTTGCCTTACCTGTTTCCTGTTATTAATCAAAATTTGTTCTATGAAGCATCCAAATGGCCCTGCAAGTTGCACCAATTCATCTCAAAGTGTCTAGACACCTACAGCCACAGACTCCATTGCCCAATGATACTCAACTCTTTGAAAACTACATCACAGAGATCTGAAAGAAATTCATCAACGAAAACATAAACAAAACCTGTGCTTAATACCTAGCCTAAAACAATATCATTACGGATACAAAATCATAAAGAGAGAGCCCTCTCTGATCATAGTTTGGCTAGAAACAGTGATCAAAATATTGGTTAGTGGTTACCCCGGCCGTATTCCCTTGGGAGTCATAGGGAACAACCTGGGTGTTAACACCTAGTACTAGCCCTTTTGCTTCATCGGCGATGCTAGTGAAGAAAAAGGATGGGACCCTTCGCATGTGCATCGACTACTAGGCGCTAAATAGAAGACTTTAAAGAACCAGTACCCCATGCCCCGTATAGATCAACTGATGTATGAGCTTAGAGGAGCCAAGTACTTCTCTAAGGTAGACTTGTGCACAAGGTACCATCAAATTCGAGTGTGTTAGCAGGACATTCTGAAGAAAGCATTCAGGTGCCACAAGGGGCACTTTAAGTTCTTGGTGATGCCCTTCAAACTCACCAATGCCCCAACCACATTTTAGTATTGCATGAACCATGTGTTCTGCAAGCACTTGTGCAGTTTTGTTTTGGTGTTCTTCAATGACATGCTTATCTACAACATGACATGGGAGGAGCACCTACAACACTTGGAATAGGTCTTAAGCATCCTGGAGGAGCAACAATTTTATGCCAGGACATCCAAGTGTGAATTTGGGCTAACCAAGATGTTGTACCTAAGGTATGTGATAAGAGAGGACGGAGTTAGAGTCCACTAGAAGAAGATTCCCGCCATCCTTGATTGGCCCACACCAAGTAATGTGACGAAGGTGAGGGGATTACTGGGCATATGCACATATTACAAGCGCTTCGTGAGGGGGTTTACTCAGTTGGTCGCACCCCTTATAGACCTCATGAAGAAGGGGGCACTCAGTTGGTCAGACACAGTGCAAGAGGCCTTTGAGCACCTCAAGATGGTCATGAGTACTTTCCCAGTCTTTGCGTTACCGAATTTTTCCCAACCCTTTATACTGGAGTGTGACACATCAAGTGAGGGCATTGGGGCAGTGTTGATGCAGAGTGGTCATCCCATACCTTATGAGAGTAGGAATCTTCGGGACTATGAACGGTTGTACTACATCAACACTCCCTCTTAGCTAGGGAGGTATTCATAATGACTATCCAGATTTTCTCTGTTAAAATCTTTCTTTAAGAATAAGGTTACACACTTCATAATACCATTATCCTATGGTACTATAACATAATTATGATCGAGATTCACCATCAAACAACTAGTCTCCATACATAGTCTAGGTGAAACTCCAAAGGCCTCGTCTTAGGCCTAATACCAAACAAGCTCACTGTAGAAATATTTGAGCATGATATTGGGACGAACTTGCTCATCAAAGTTGCCTCCAAAAATTTCTTCAACCAAGTTCACAATGATAATTACTCTTTCTTCACAGCCATGATTCCAACCCAACAGACATGCTTCTCCAAGACTCTAGGTGTTATCTAGGCTCTTGTTGAGACACCAATCCAAAAGACATGTTTATCTATAGGTCTAGGTACCATCTAGGTGATTACCAAGGCATTAAACCAACACATTATTTCACGGATCTAGATACCATCCAAGCTACTGCCAAGTTATCGACCCAACATTTTTCAGGGATCTAGGTACCATCTAGGCTACTGCAAAGGTACATACCCAACATATTTCAAGGATCTAGGTACCATCTAGGCTACTGCAAAGGTACATACCCAACATCTTTCAAGGATCTAGGTACCATCTAGGCTACTGCCAAGGTACCAACCCAACATCTTATAGGGATCTAGGTACCATCTAGTCTACTGCTAAGGTACCAACCCTATGTACCATCATACAGCCTATTCAACCTAAGGTACCACAACTTTATGTACCATCATACAGGCTACCTAGCCTAAGGTACAACAACTAGTCACCATGATCTGATCGGTGCCTCAACCACATCGTATACAAACTAGTATAGGTTTTCCATCACCAAGGTCAAAACTCTAAGAACATTTGTGTTCCAAGTTCCAACTACATAGGGTTGGCCAAACCCTAGAGCATATTTAACTCCTCACACCACAGGGTCAAAACCCTAACAAATCCTCACATCACAGGGTTGACATTATCTTGGCCAAAGGTCTCAAAAGGCTCACTCAACAAGTAAACGAGCTTGATAGAGGAACTCAGTCTTATAGAGTGGTTGTTCCAATCATAGAAAGGTACGTACTCTTCTGAGTAACTAGGCCTTAAAGACCATACTTTATAAATTAGGAGAATGTATGATTTCAACAATAGTCTGGGTCAAACTTCTACCCCTATTGTTATCTCATTAATGCTCCCTCTTTCTGAGAGAACTTACCTTAATGTGTCCAAGCTTGTCCCTGAAGTACATGTACTTCATCTAAGACAAAGGCTTGTCAAAGGCCTATCACAGCTTTAGCCATTAAATATAATTTAAAAATAATACTTAAATACATAAGAATTAAACTACTCCCTCTGAATCAAAGCTTCTTTTAAATTCATAGTTCTTTCTAGATTCAAAGCTCCTTCTACATTCACAACCCTTTCAAGATTCAAAGCTCCCTTTGAATCTAGGACTTGTCAGAAACTTCTTCCAACCTTAGACAACCTTCAACATGTTCTTGCAATCCTCTCTAGGAGGTCACTGAAGAATAGTTACAATCAAGCAATGAAAATAAAACGAGACTAGATTACTAGAGAAATCAATAATATTAAAGGAAGAGAGATAGAGTACGTATCTTTTATGATGAGTAACAACTCCCTTTTGATCTTGTATTTTCACAGTTATCCAATAGATCAACATTCTTGCTCTAGACATCATTATCATGACCTAGGGTTTCTTCTTTTAGCAGGAGCATCTCATCCTAGGGTTTTGTCCAAAACCCTAGGCATTCTCTTATCAAGCCTTTCTAAATTTGCAAACCCTATAAATCAAAAAGTCAAAAACCTAAATGTACTTTTACACAAGGGATAGATTACTCTATGGTTTTTTCCAAAAACCCTAGAAAATACACCAAACCTCAAATTCAAAGCATATCAATACTCCAAGTCAAGACTTCAGATTACTTCAAATCAAGACTCCAGTTCATCCTTGGCTCTTTCAAAAATTCTTAGCAACTTTGGATCATGAAAATGTCTTAGGCCAAACCTCACAAAAGAACCTCAAATTCACTCCATCTTAGGGTGCACTTCGAACTCCATCTCACGATCATTTTGTAGACAATGTTCTAGTAAACAGAACTTTGAGATTCATCCAAGGAACTTGGATCTTCATTTTGGATCTCATTATTGTCTTTAGGTCATCATATTGGTCTTAGATTACTATGCTTGGATTATACTTACAGAATGTGGAGCATACTTATGGAACACAGAACTTGGAGCAAACTCTTTGACATGATTGGAATATGTTATAGATTGTTTCAAATTTCAGCCAAGTTTGGGAGCTTGAACTTGCACCTGGTTAAAAATGATCATAAGCCTAACTTTGTAGAAAAATCATAAGCCAAATTTAATCGATGCCATAGTAGATTGAGCATAGTTCTATCTTGGTGTGCGCAGTTTACATGATCTGTCAACTTGAAAAGTAATGAAGATATATAGAGCGTAAATAAGGTAGAAGATGCATACTCTTGTTATCATTACTCACATGGTTGTTTCAAGAGATACTAGTTTATTTCCTTAGACACCAATCTTATTCATAGAAATAGGTATACTACTTGCTGAAATGTAAATGGATACTGCAGTTGATAATTCTCTGTAAACTCTTGGTCTAGATGAAAGGAGATCTCGAGTACTAAATCCTTTTTTTAGTAAGCTGCAAGTTATCCATATGTCAGTTGGATTCTTGTTAACCTTCAACAAAGGTTCAAATTAAAGAATTGAGCATATTTTGACATATGATGGGGCACATCAATAGGCATATTAGATCCAGTGGTGACTATGCTTATTAATATGAAAGTGTTGATGGCAGAGGCCAAGAATGGCCAAAACATGTTATGCATTTAAGCATTTCTTGGTTACATGTAGTGCATGTATGGTTGTCTTTATGTGAGGTGACTTTCGGAATTGTGTGCAGTCAAATATGTAATTCCCGAAGAATGACCTTGCCCCACACTGAAGGCAAACCTTGAAAAATGACCTTGTCCCCACACGGCATCGGTGGAGAAGGTGAAGTCACCCATATACACATTGAGATTCAAGGTTAGGATGGTAACCACCTTTTGTTAGGGTGGGTTACATCCTCAATGCATAGGACCCTATTTTGCATGCATCTTCAAAACCATGTTAATAATGTATTTTGGTGTTCGTAACCCAGAATTGCAAAGAGGTAGTAACTAAGTTAAAATATGCGTAGAAGCAATCAGAACCACATTTGGAAATTCAAAATGTTTTGAATTTAACAAAATCAGAAGAAAATAATAAAATATAAAACTGAAAGAAAAAATACCTATGCTGAACTGTGAAACATGTAGAGGAAAAGAATATGAAACGCTTCAACTCGACCAATCTGAGACAAATCGTGTATTGCCAATTTGAAAAATGAGATTGAAGACGGCACAGCCCCAAATAGCAAACTTCACAAGTTTTTCTCCGGTTTTGGCCTTTGTGCCCATTTCTATATCGGTCTTTGACAATGCAGGCTCTAGTTCTCTTTTTCTACTTTTGTTGGTAACGCTTCAACTGAAAAAATTGTGCCCACTATAGGGCAAGAATATAAAACTGAAAGAAAAAAGATACCTATGCCGAACTGTGTAACATGTAGAGGAAAAGAATATGAAACGCTTCAACTCGACCAATCTGAGACAAAATCGTGTATTGCCAATTTGAAAAATGATATTGAAGACGACACAGCCCCAAATAGCAAACTTCACAAGTTTTTCTCCAGTTTTGGCCTTTGTGCCCATTTCTATATCGGTCTTTGACAATGCAGACTCTGGTTCTCTTTTTCTACTTTTGTTGGTGACGCTTCAACTGAAAAAACTGTGCCCACTATAGGGCAAGATTGACCTAGAGAATGATTTTGAAATCGGTTCAGGAGGGCAACAGAGGCTATGACTATTTCATTTATGGAAAAATCTGAAACTGTGCACATGGTTTAATTCGGATTGCACAGTGATGATTTGTGAAAATTTGGAGGCAACCTATGTTTTTCATAAATTTGGAGGCAATAATTCAAATTCGTAAATTTCGAGGGAATAATTTGGAATCATTATAATCTCTACTTTTCTTAAATAGATTTTATCTTTCTTTTACTCAAATTGCGGAGACATTAGGGTCACGGTGCGACAAAATGTAAAATTATGTGTTTTTTTTTTTAATTCTTATTTCTTATTTTTTTATTTTCAAGCTTATTGTCATTTAAGCCAGGATTGTTTTTTAGGAAAGATAAAAAGGAAATGGGTTTGAAAGGTTGTATTTTTTTAAGGATCGAAGAGTCCTCATGGTTATTCATTGAGAAATAAAAATGAATTTATTACATAAAAAAGATAGTAATTAAAACCTAACCCATAAAATTATGACTCTTATTGGTATAGGAACCTAACAAATTAATCATGGAAACAGGAATCCAACAACTACGAAATCGATTAATTTCAGTTATTATGATTGCGAACTTTTTAAAAAAGGCCTCTTTCACGCGCACAACAGCAGCCCCTGCTGCGACTTGAATACTCCCTCCATCGCCATGGCCCTAGGAGGGAGCCCTGAGGCCCCTACTCCACCAGAAATCCTTGCGTTCAGGAAGCTAATCAGCGACAGTAGTAAACGCCCAGCAAAGCAAACTCAATGCAAGTTTGTAAAGAAACTGGACAACATTCCCACAGTCACCCTGCCCGTTGAAGATTCTTGCAGATCTGCTTTGAACTTAGCTGAAAGAGGGCTCATCAGCCAATTTACAAGGCTATGGCCTTCCCCCAAGGCTGTCGAGGCGTGGGCACATAGGAACTGGCAATCACTAGTAAAGGAAGGCATCGGAAGCTTCCTGGTTGGTAAGGGCCTTTTTGTCTTTGTTTTTTATTCAGTAGAAGACAGAAATCTCATCTTTAGGAATGGACCATATTTCATGGGACCTCAGGGTCTGTATCTAAACTCATGGTCACCAGATTTCGATCCGACACAAGATGTACCATGAGAAGTTCCATTGTGGGTGCGCCTCCCTCATCTTCCACTGACTGTTGGAACCCGAAGTCACTAGAAACGATTGGTAACACCCTGGGAAAATACATAGACAGAGCAGAGAGAAGGGATCAGTGTTCATGTGCAAGAATATGTGTCGAAGTTGACTTGGAAATAGGGTTACCTGAGGCCATAAAGTTAACAATAGCAGACTAGTCCTATATCCAAGAGTTAGACTACGAGAAACTACCATTCAAATGCAGAAATTGCCATGAATATGGGCATTTCGCAAGATACTGCAAAAAAAAAGGAGGAAGATCTAGAGAAGTCAAAAGGAGAGAAATGGATCCAAGTGCAAAAAGCAGTCCAAGCCAAGGTGAGTAATAGGAATAAAGGGAAAGAGGTATCGATGGAGTCTAGAACTCCCTTAACAGGAAAGGTTCAAATGGAAGGAAGAGGAGAATAGCCAAAGACAACAACCACAATAAACCCATTCGAAACCCTTAGCTCTTTAATTGAAATTCCAAAAACAGAGATAGAGGAGATTGAGCAACAAGTTCCCTCACTCAAAGCAGAAAAGAAGAACATGGAAGTAACCCAACTTCACTCCCCATCAGGAACCTCCTCCTCACCCACATATGCAGAAATGACAAGAAAAACCCCCAGAAACCTCTGGGTCATCAGAAGACGATACATTCGAGAGAACCTCTAAAAGAGTTGGAAGGAAATCTCATAAGGAAGCCAGGAAGAAGAGGCCGAGAGGCAAAAAATGTAAGGCAACCAATCCACCATTGAAATGTCTATCGGGAGAAACACCAGAACAAGGCCCTCTAAGGGGGCATCAACTCACTCCAGTCCCGCTAAATAATGAAACTAGTCTCTTGGAACTGCAGAGGCTTGGGGAACCCTTCGAAAGCTGAAGCAATCAAAGATATTCTGAAAATAGAAACTCTCGAGATCCTCATGCTCCAAGAGACTAATATTGAAGGGGAAACCCTTCTTTAGATCAGCAAATTAAAATGGGGAAAAAATGCAGGAAAGGCCATTAGTGCAAGAGGTACCTCTGGTGACCTAGCAACATTGTGGTCGGAGGACAAGTATCAACTAGAAAGCTCCTTTGAGACCCAACATTGGATATTCACCGAACTTCAGCACCTCTCTAGTAAGCTCTCCATCTCTCTCTTCAACCTTGATGTTCTAGTCTACCTTACAGAGAAGAAAGAATGCTGGCAAACCTTGTCTAATTTCTTAGACATTTACTCCCTTCAGAATATAATAGTGGCTGGAGATCTCAACCTCGTCATTGATGCACATAAAGTATGAAAAATATCTTGGACTCTCCTAAGAGCTCATTAAGCTAAGAAAGTATTATTAAGTGAACAAAATTAGGTTCAATATGGCCTTTATGTGCCTAGGAGTGGTTAGAAAAACCTTATGGGAGACTCATCACATATATTAATTGAGAAGACAAATTTTGAATTTATCAATTATTATGCAATTTAATAAATTTTATACTTAATATTAATTTAAAATTTAAATATAATCTTAGTGTATTTTGTATGGCATAAGAAAATAATATGAAGTGTTATCAACCAATTTGCTTCCTTATATTTATTTGTAGTCATCATTATGTTTTTTACCCTTTTGCATATATTAGGCCCTTAGTGTATTGTTTGGCTTTGAGAGCGTCAAATTAGTCTTTTCTAACCAACATCCATACTTAGTGTATTGTTCGGCGTTCAAAGCATCAGATTAGTCATTTCTAACCAACATCCATATATTTTTTCTAGAATATTTCATTCCCTAGAATTTTTTGGTATTTTTTGTCAAAAATTATATAGTAGAAAAGTTCTTGCATCACACATCAAACCAAAAGGATACAAAACAACACACACACTTCTATGTACAAGGTACAATCACAACTCAATCAAAACAATCATGTCAATGTGTGCCTATTTTGGACACAAGAAAAGGATTCTCGTACATGAACTCATGGAGGAGTTGAGGTACCATATGGTGTGCCATGATGGGGCCATGCCATGCAAATTTTAACCATGAGACTCCTAAAGATTTATGATAACAAGGAAAACCTAGAATCATAGTGTTATTAGGAATAACTAGAGGACATAAAAAGTGAGTGGTCCTGTGAGCTACTGTGGCTCCATGACAAGGACTATGAAGACATAAAGGGGTGACAAGAAACTCATTGACTAGTAGCAATGTCCTATTTTTGCCCTATCTAGGCCATGCACTCACTCCCCATATTTGAGGATGTCTGCCCGATGGACCGATTGCCTGGTCCATGAAATCCCCAGGACTAATGCACCTTCGCATTGTGATTGTTATTACTGTGATGAGTATTGTTGCTACTAGCCCCCTGTTGCAGCTGCCCTCTTCCTCCCATAGGAAAAAACATCACTGGATACCTCGAACAAGACGGGGTCTGGGAACAACGACCTATGACTAAATCTAATAATTTTTTGGTCTTTGCATACCCACTCCAGCTTAAGAACCCTATTAAAGCTCAGGATTGAAAGAAAATATATTTAGTAAAAACCCTAACACTAAGGGTTTGACAGTGAAATTGTGGACAAATCCAGCGAAATAAAGATCGACAGATAGGGGAGAAGGAGGCTAGCTCAAAGCTATGGTTGAATCCCAATGACTTGAACAATAGTAATGAAGCTTCAATGTCCTAGACTAAGAAAAAGTCAATTAAGCGATCTATAGAAACCTTTGAGTTTGTTTTCGTGGTTTCTTTAAGACTTTATGATTTTCACTGATGAAAAGATATTAAGCGTTCACCAGCTGCAATTAGTAACACTTTCATTCAAAGTTCATCCAAGCAATTAATTTAGTTTTTTATAGTTTAATGTTATTAAAAACCTATCCTTTACAGGCTGGATGACTATGGTGATATTTCTTCCCAGGCTTATTCTCTCTCGGGTTGGAAAGGGGTATTGTGTTGGAAATAATAAGGCTTTGGTTCAAAGTTTATTCGAGAATTTAATTTTTAATTTTAATTTTAATTTTAATGTTATTAAAAATATACCTTTCACGGGTTGGATGACTGGTGATATTTCTACCTATGGTCATTCTCTCTCGAATCTTTTGGAAAAGAGTATTGTTGTGTAATGGAGGTATTGGAGGCCAAACAAAGATGGAAGATACACTTATGTGAGTGGCCCAAAGAATATGATATATCTGATATGACCTAATGACCTCAAATATATCTGAGAACCGTATCCTTCTCACTCTCCCTCTCTCTCCCACGCTTTCCCACTCTCTAGATCTCTCGCTACCTCCCTCTCCCTCTCTCTCCCTCACTCCCTCTCTCCTTCTCCCTTCCTCTGCTTCTCTCTTTATCTACTACTCTTTCATGCCCACTCTCTCTTTATATCTTTATCTCTCTCTCTCTCCCTCTATACATATCTTTATCCCTCTCACTCCCTCTTTCTATCTCTCTATCCAGAGTTATTTTAGTACATGCACCATAATTCATACACTAGCATTGAGCTCCACAATTGTGTTTAAGCATAGATCTCTACTTAACCATGATGACAAATCATCAAACCACAATCAAGACTTATTAGTGCACACAATGAATTGGGTTAACCCACACATTTCCCACATCATATAATTTATTCTCACTAAGCTAATAATGGTCATATGCCAAAACCATTATTCAAAATTGACCTAATTGCTAGATGTCTTCCTCCTATGCTATCCACATTGTAGGTCAATATCCCCTATATATGGTGTTGTAGGGAAAAGTATCCGACTCGGATGACCCTATCCCACTCTAAGGGTGATAGTACCTCAGAAACAACTGTAAAGAAAACTACTTAAGGTTTACTTCTTTATGAAAGCAAGAGAGAATGAAGAAATGCACTAACCGTTGCCTTGCGCTTAATGTCGAATCCAGACTCTTCTCTTTGCTTGCTTGCTCCCAGCTCCTTGCTCTTTTGCTGGCCCAGCTACAATGAGATCCTGCAAAATAACAAAGAAGGAAACTACAAGGAGCATGCAATCATAACTGATTCAAGGATTAGCATAAATCAAATATACAATTATCACAACACATCATTGAAACAAGTGCATATAGAAGAACCTCAATAGCTTTTATTAATGGAAGAAGTAAAGTTCTGAGAGTGTTACAACCATTGAAGGCCCCAATCCAGCAACACCTCCCAGCAGAAAGAATTTCTCCTCTTCACCTCCTTCAAGCAATCACCCAATAGCTCTATAGTGAAACCAACAGCATATCATTACTTTGCACAAAATTCCAGCCTCCTGAGCTCATAGGAGAGAGCTCAATATATAGATGAATTGAGAAAGGATGAGTCAGCTTGCAACTGATGTGTAGCTGCCTTGTGTCCTCTCCCTCTTTAGTTGATCTTCAGTTTTTGAGTCCACTTGGAGAACCTTGCTTCCACTTGGAGAAACAGAGCCTCTAACTCATTACAAGGCAAAATCCCTGATCCAAGTGTCATATTTGGAAGATTCCAGAGCAATGACTCAGTGTGCCACTTGTCCCATCTCGCTCAGCGCAGGTGGCCTTTGTCCTACCTGCTTTGCAACGCAGGTACACCATGGAGGAGTTGAGTTTCAGCGCAGAAGCCTAGTGGAGCACCTGCTTTGATTTCAGGATTGCTTGTTTTTGAGTGTTTTCAGGTGGAGAACTGATCTGAGAGCTGTTGGCTTGCTGACCTTGTTCCTCTAGGGGTAGGAACATCATGTTTAGGGACTTTGGATCCCTTGGATTATTGACAATTCATGCCTGATGCTGCAAGGCACAAAATTGTCTATAACAGATGCCCCCTAAAGTATGAGGTCGTTTATCGGGTGAAATGCTTTATTAGGAGGATCCGAAGTTCATTCAATCTGCTGAGAAGTGTCCTGTAATAAGATACAATACAATACATTATTTTTCATACTTTTTCATGATCTAGCTGAGGCGGGCATTCCCATGCTCAGCTTTATAAATTCATTTTTGGTACATAGAACAGACGATCGTCTGATGGTAGACTGATAATTCTCTGCCGAAATTATCATCCTTTGAGAAGGATGATCATCTGCTGCAATGATGTACATATCAAATGTCTTTATATCCTGAATATATATCACAGCCCAGATGGATGAAACTAGATCCGGGGTCTTCAATCTCTTCCGATCTTCACTCGATGTACAAGTCGATCCATGTGAGAAATTCTTGAAGTCGAACATGGAAAGACATCGCTTGATTACCGGTCAATGATGTAAACCGTTAACAAGCGCGAGAGGAATCACCGATAAGGATGATGACCCTCAAGGTACAGCAGTAAAATTCACATGGTGGGAAAAAGGACTTGGCGTCGACCACCATGCAAAATCCTCTGGTCGAAGGTCATTGATGTATACCTGTCGCCGGAAGTGAGAAACTTGCCATTGAGGCATGCAAGCTTCAAAGTATTGAAGGGGTTGTTCCTAGATCAACTCCTTGGATAATGAGCTGATGTCGACAAGGAGCGATCCGTCAAAGGAGGGCCTTAATGAATCCCACATCATTGACACGGAACGGAGCTAGTGATTGTGATGAGGTGAAAACAAACTGTGATGTATGATTCAGGGTGGCGGTCATGAAATGGATGAAAGACAATGTATGGCAGTGGATGGGACACGGTTGACTCTTTGCAGAAAAACATCTCTTGAACATATAACGACACTGATGTGATGGATCGGTAGCATTACCCCAACTGTGGATGGTGTGGCGAGGACCATGGTGATGAGACCGGTGAATGAAACAACCCAACCCGATGTGATACGGAGGACAAAGTGTCATGTTCAAGAGCGACTTGCTACCATTAAAGCTGTGAGGTTCTCCCAATTTTTCCCCAGTCATTGCTGACCAGTACCTCTTTATTTTTGTCAAGCTTGAGGAGGATAACATATGCTTGTTCTATAACCTGCCCTTCGGGCAAGCCCATCGCTATGTTTTAACGAGCCTAGCGATAGGGAAACTCGTTCTCGTCTAAAGACAAGTTTGTCACTATTTAATAAATTTAACGAGTCTAACGACAAGGATAACTCGGTCCTTTTCATTTTTAGAGAGTCTAAAAAGGTACATAAAGTCAACTCCAGAATTCCTTTTTCGTCATCTAATCCCTTAAGTCCGAAAAAGTATAAAACAATACAGAAGGGATGATTTTTCGGTACTTTTAAAGAGCCGAACAAAACAAGCGCTCGATCTTTTTGTGCAATAATTCCCCAGGTCCAAAAAGATTAAAATTTAGAGGAGGGATAGCTCTTCCGGTCGTTTAACGAGCTGGAAGGCCAAAACTTGGCAAACTTTTCATATTTTACGAGTCAGTGAAAAGAGCTCAAAGAAGACTCGTCTTTTGAGGAACGAGTGATGAATAGGGCAGCAGCAGATTCCAGGTACAGGTTGGAATTTTCCAATCACGGCAGTGTCACAAGGATGGCTAAATGAAATCACTCTTCGCAGCTGTTCCTCAAAATGGGTAAACAATCATATGGAGATAAACGATTGGCCAAATGAAGGGATGGAGGTGAGACTGCAAGAACACGACCAAGGGCTTTAATATGGCTGTCGAAGGTTACATTTTCCAAGGTTATTTACCGGTTCATTTTTTCTAGGTGAGCTCGAACTCTAGGGGAAGATTGCTCACAACTTATGTTTATTTTTTAACGAGCATGAACTATGTGCTAAAACTGCTCGATTTTTGCATGCCCCCAGCATCATAATAACGCATGTCAAAGGAGGGTGCCCCCCAAGCTTCATTGCATTCAAATTGGTGATTGGAATGAAGGTTTACCTTTGAATTTTGAAAAGGGGATTTGTTTCATTTTTTAATGAGGTTGACATAGTAAAAGAACTATCCTCATGACTCCTTGTTTCATTTTTTAACGAGGTTGACACGAGATAAGAACCGTCCTCGGGGCCCACTGTATTTACAGTATTTCCATTAGGGCGATGATCCATGCTGACAAAATATTTAGGAATCTTGTGAGTCCGTTAGATAGAGAAGATTTCATATTGTAGGTTTCCACTGTGGCTACTTCCGCCAGATTACTTGGAGGCGGTAGGGCAAAAGTACCCATTAAGGCAAGGTCTTTTAGGAGACCTACTCCAATATTTTGAAGCGAATGATTACTTTCATGGATCATTGTGATGTTTCCCGTAACTTGTGAACTGTTGGGGAGAAATGTTTGTTGGTCGACGACTGTAATTTTTCCTTGAAAAGGAAATACAATCCTCCTGAAGTAGGTCGACACAACCGCGGACATGGCATATGTCTAGGCGGACATGGCATATGTCCAGGGTCTTCCCAGTAGGATGTTGTAATCGAGGTTTCCGTCGATTACTTCCACATCAACTTCTACTGTTTTGCCCCCCAGTTCAACTTGCAAGTTACTTAAAATCCCGTATGGAGTGTATGATCGTCCATCAAATGCTTTTAACGTCGTTGACGACTTCGACAAGGGTGGTGAGCCTAAATTTTTCCAGCAACTCATCGACATAAGACATGTAGATGCTCCCTCATCAATAATTGTTCGATGAACAGTTTTGTCGAGGGTTTTCACTTGAACAAGGAAAGCTTGTTGAGCTGGTAACTGAGGGTCATATCCTTTATGATCAAAGGCCACAAGATTGGAATCCATTGGACCAATCCCACCTATGGCTGATAATAAAGCTTGCTCTTGGGAGGTGAAATTTTGCGCTACCTCAAGTGTCGACATAGCGGACGACGATTGGGCGAGGTCCTCTATTATATTATAATCCTGTGTTATTCTTTCACGAGGATTAAATGTCGATTGGTGTACTACTCCCTTTGGCGAATTTATCATTGGTTTAGGGACGACGGGTGGCACAACTTTGGTCAAAGTTGTTGTTGAACTACTAGGTTGTTTATTTGCCTTGTTGTTCAACTGCTTTGGATTCCTGTGATCTTTATTCCTTGTCGCAGCATTATTCTGCTGCTTTGAGGTGGACAACATAAGCACTTGGGATCGGGAAGCATTTTGATTAGCAACCAGATTTTGACCTGGATTAGGAAACAGATCAGTCAATACTACTGGGGTTTTTGAACTCTTGAAGATTTTCTTAACTTCAGCTATATGTGGACAATCTTTCGTCCAATGATCCTCATCGCATATATGACACCCTGTCGGGGGTTTCCCTTTCCTTTTCTTCTTGCCCCTTGGTTGCTTCAGTTGTTTGCCCTTGTCGGTCGACATGGCATTTACTTCTGAGGCAAGAAATTCCTCATTTGCATTTTGACTAGAAATTTTGTGTTTGCCGGTCACGCCATTACTGGCGTGAGAGTTAGTGTTCGATTCAAGAGGGGGAGGAATTGAAAATTCAGGTCTAGGGGCGTCAGGTATTTTGTCGTAGAGTGTGCCCGACTGAGTATATACTAAGTCTAAATATTGAGCACGAGCAATGACCTGCTCCTCTGTTACGACTCCTCCCTTGGCCACATCTTCTGTTATAGCCAGAAGTAACGACTTTATAAACCATTCAGCTAATAGCTGATCGAGAACGTAAGTTTTCACCATCCTACGACGACGTCGCCACTCATGTATATGATCAGATATGTGAGTGGATGTTGTCTGTTTGAAGTTGGTAAGGAGTTCTGTTCCCGTTTCATACCTTATCGGTAATTGAAAATGGGTTAGGAAAGTCGTGGCTAAGGAGCTGAAATTGTCGAAAGAGGCTCTGGGCAATTCAATATACCATTTAGCCGCTGGACCTGTCAATGTCCTCTGGAAGAGGCGAAGTCTTATCGAATCATCGTTTAGAGTGTTCGGTGAACACCACAGATGAAAAGTCATGACGTGATTCGACGGGTCTTCACCTGGATTTCCATTGAATTTAGGAATGTTCGATGGAAGTTTATGCGGAATCGCTGGCCACCAAGGGGCATAAGCAATTGGATCATTCGTCAGCCGGTTTAGATCTGGCAATTCTAGAGTTGCTACAAAGGGCAACTGTTGGTTCAGGTTAGGCGAAGCATATCCAGGATAAGATGGTATCGCCTGAGCAAAGGGTCATTGCAGACCAGCATAATGCTGACAACTTTGACAAGGTTGATGGGTATAACCATTATAGCATGGTTGCCCATTACTTACAAAGACTTGTTGCTCAGGTCCTTGATATGATTGCCGGAATGGCGGTTGTTGAGATTGAACCAGCTCTGGTTGTTGGACCATTTGCTGTTGACCAATACTGGATGATTGACCAAGATGAGGAGTCACAGTACTTGTTTGAGCCTGAGTCGCTCCAGATAAGGAGGCACTACCCTGAGATTGTGATTGAGCCGCTGAGACAAGAGGTTGTTGTATTACAACAGGTAGCACTTGTACTTGCGACGCATTCGCCATAGCAGGTGTGGTGGGAATATTCGACAGAGGGTGTACTGGTTGCATTGAATGTGCAACTCCTGATCGTTGAGGCAGTATTGGTACCCAACCGCTGGATGTAATTCCAGTTTGACCTGATCCTTGTTGCAAACTCTCATATGGTTGTTCTCTAGGAGGGAACAATGAAAGAGCATACTGCCCTCCACATGGTGGAAATCCAGTACTTAAAGGGTAAATTTGCCTTTGAAGACACATTGGATCAATTTGTTGAGTTTCAACATAAGAAGTACCAGATGATAATCCGGATGAAGAAATAGGAACTAACCATATTGTCGTCTGATGGGACTCCGGCTTGTTGTTGACAATTTGCCGGGATAGACGGTATACCAGCGAACATTGTTGGAGTAGCAGCAGGAGGTTCTGCTGCTGCTGTGTCAGATGACACAGTCCTAGATGTCGACGGTTGTTCAGACATATCTAGTCTATCCCAAAAGATTTCTTAGCGATTCTTCAAGAACTTACGATGCCAAAAGACTAACTTCGAAGATCAACGCAGGAATAGGGGGTGATTATGTTCCGTTTAAAATAAATTTTATTAACGACGCTTTAGACACAACTTTGCTTTTTCATGTTTTAAGAGTCGAGAAAAAGCTAAAGATGACTCTAGTCTCCTTCGATGTTTTAACGAGCCCGAAGTGACAAATGCTCGGTTGGACTTTTTCAGTTATAGAGTTTGAAAAAAGCCAAAAGAAACTGCTCTGGAGATCTAGGCAGAGGGTGTGCCAAACCTTTCGCAAAACCACGGAATACGTTTTACGGTACGTGTGGTCAATCTTCGTGAATGCTGTGTTCACTGCATTGCGATCAGTAGGGCGGCCGACACGGCTTCCTAAGGATAAAGGATATATGCCTATAGGGGTCTCCCAATATATACTCGACGGTACGTGGGAGCACAAGTCCGTATTAGTGCCACCGACTCTCAGGAGGAATCACCCACCTTCGTAGAGATCGACAATCACTACGTTTAACGACATCAGAACACGTCTCTAGCTTAGACCTCTATGTGTTTGCGTTATGTTTCAATGCGTTGTTAGGTTCATTCAGTATATTTTAAGTTGATCTTTTTAATTTTTGCCTTTCAAGGTTCACCACGAGATGTATATGACAAATTCCTAAATGCAGCCTAAGATGAGAAGCAAGCTTTTTCAAATCTTTTTGACTGATGAAAATCTTAACTACTGAGGGAGAAGAAAGGCATATCTTTTCACACAGTTCATACAGCACAAACTAATGCACTTTCTCCTAAATCATCATGCAAACTTTTTCAAATGCAAAATGCACAATGCATGTATTTTCTTTTCCTTTTCTTAATGTTGATGTATTACAAAAAGAAAGTTGTTATTTAACTTTGATTTCGATTTAAAGTGACAACAAACAAGCTTGTCCAAAATCAAAAGACACCTTAAGATTTACTTGTTTAATCACTGGAAATACATGAAATCAAACCATAATGACAAAAGTGAAAAGACTAATCAGCTATGGACAGCAAACAAGCTAACTCTTTAGACCAGCAAAATGCCTAACACAGGTTCAGATCTAAGAGGCCAAAGCAAGACTAGTTCACTTTCGTTATGGGAAATTGTAAATGACGTAAGAAATACAAAATAACAAGTACAATTTCGTTATATAACAGAGGCGGAATGATGGCAAGTAAGGTTGGTTTGAGATAGGTACCAAGACTGAAAAACTGACTGCAAAACTATAGTGAAAACAGGCAAGAAAAAGGGAGGAAACTCCAACTGCACAAGGCAAAATTGGGCCAACGGAGGTGCTGCACAGCCAATCTGGCTCTCAGCGCAGGTAGCCCCTTCAGGACCTGCGTTGCAAAGCAGGTAGCCTGTGTACTACCTACTTTGGAAAACGAAAGTTTCGTTTTCACAGTTTCCGGGTCACAATTTTCTCAAAAATTCACAGTTTTTGCTCAAATCAGAAGCTATCAGTCAAGCACACACTAAGGGATGACAAGGAAGGTGAAAAGATATCACTAAGAGCTTACAAGGATCCTTGTAGATCAGCTCTTCAAATCATGAACCTGCTCAGAAATGAGCTAGAGTAGCTGCCCTCTACTTCGCTTTTGATATAGTCAAAAGCTTTTCGATTTGGTACTCTTTTGTTCAGGAAATGAATAGCAAAATAATACAAACAATCAAACAGATACGATCCCCAGTGGAGTCGCCAGTTTGTTGTAGGGAAAAGTATCTGACTCGGATGACCCTATCCCACTCTAAGGGTGATAGTACCTCAGCAACAACTGTAAAGAAAACTACTTAAGGTTTACTTCTTTATGAAAGCAAGAGAGAATGAAGAAATGCACTAACCGTTGCCTTGCGCTTAATGTCGAATCCAGAATCTTCTCTTTGCTTGCTTTCTCCCAGCTCCTTGCTCTTTTGCTGGCCCAGCTACAATTAGATCCTGCAAAATAACAAAGAAGGAAACTACAAGAAGCATGCAATCATAACTGATTCAAGGATTAGCATAAATCAAATATACAATTATCACAACACATCATTGAAACAAGTGCATATAGAAGAACCTCAATAGCTTTTATTAATGGAAGAAGTAAAGTTCTGAGAGTGTTACAACCATTGAAGGCCCCAATCCAGCAACACCTCCCAGCAGAAAGAATTTCTCCTCTTCACCTCCTTCAAGCAATCACCCAATAGCTCTATAGTGAAACCAACAGCATATCATTACTTTGCACAAAATTCCAGCCTCCTGAGCTCATAGGAGAGAGCTCAATATATAGATGAATTGAGAAAGGATGAGTAAGCTTGGAACTGATGTGTAGTTGCCTTGTGTCCTCTCCCTCTTCAGTTGATCTTCAGTTCTTGAGTCCACTTGGAGAACCTTGCTTCCACTTGGAGAAACAGAGCCTCTGACTCATTACAAGGCGAAATCCCTGATCCAAGTGTTTTTTTTGGAAGATTCCAGAGCAATGACTCAGTGTGCCACTTGTCCCATCTCGCTCAGCGCAGGTGGCCTTTGCCCTACCTGCTTTGCAACGCAGGTACACCATGGAGGAGTTGAGTTTCAGCGCAGAAGCCTAGTGGAGCACCTGCTTTGATTTCAGGATTGCTTGTTTTTGAGTGTTTTCAGGTGGAGAACTGATCTGAGAGCTGTTGGCTTGCTGACCTTGTTCCTCTAGGGGTAGGAACATCATGTTTAGGGACTTTGGATCCCTTGTATTATTGACAATTCATGCCTGATGCTGCAAGGCACAAAATTGTCTATAACATATGGCTCAACCGATATCCCCTATTCTCATGCTAGTTCTTGGGCTCAAAGTTGTGAGTACCACGATGAATAGAAAGATGATATTGAACATAGATAAATGCATTAAGAAATAAATTCTAATGCATTTGGATTATATTGTTTTGGATTAAAGATTCCTCTATGCATTTCATTATAGAAGCAGATATGTCCCTCCAAAGTTGCTTGAGTGCCTACTAAAAGAGGACCCAAAGTTTATCCTAATTCATGGAACAAGGTAGCAATCAACCTCAAGCATAGATCTACTAGTAGACACTAAATCAACTTTAGAGGGACATATCTACTTCTATAGTGAAACGTGTAGAGGAATATTTAATCCAAAATAATATGCTCTGAATGCATTAAGATTTATTGTTCAATGTATTAGGATGTTGTGGGTTGTCTCTTCCCTGTCTAGTTGAATTTTTAGATCCCCTTCTCTCCTTAAGATCCCTCCAATTGTGGTTAGAGTTCTTAGATGGCCGTTAGGAGGAAGCCCCTTTTGGAAAGGGACATACAATTTGAAGTTGTCTAGCTTGTTGGGCCATACTAATACCTTCTCTGAATACCAATAGACGTCCCTTCTCATGCACCTTGGTGCATTTTGTTTTTTTCTTCCCCCCCGTTCTCTATGCGTGGTCTATTGGGTGTTGTTCATCCTCTGCTGACTCATACTCATTCGAATCCGCTGCTCTAGTATCCTCAATACAAGGTTCCTGACGAGTGATGCCATCAAAATGTCCTGAAGTGCGAGCCACATGAGCAGGCTGCTAGCCTTGGGGGTCTGCTCCTAGTGAGCATGGTACATTATTCCCAGTATTTACGACGCCATATGTATTAGTTCCATGAACGCTCGTGCCCTCAACCACCACATAAGACGCCCCCTGTACATTTGTTGCGAGACCTTGCTGTTCGAGTTCCCAATACTGTAACTCCGATGGTGATGGGATATTCAGGACCGGTTGAGCCTGGTCCTCCTGCAGTTGAAGAAAGTTTGGATTTACCATCGAGCCCGGGTGGGAAAACCCTAGGGAATTTAGGGAAACCTTCACATCATCCATCTCTGACGTAAATGCATTGACCTGGATTTCCAGTTCATGGTGTATCGCCGGTGAAACTCCAGTTTGGTGTTGATGTGGCCCCTCAACCCAAATTTGGGAAGCCTCCATAGAATGAGAAGAATAATCCACAAGTTCCTCATCGATATAAAATGATGTTCACATGTACTCTGTTATACTATCCCCATGTGATGCTGTGCACAACACCCTCCGAGAGACATTGGCCCAACCGAACAAAACGTTCACCTCCACTGTTTGATCCCCTTACTAGTTGACCGAGAAAACCCGCGAGACCATAAGTTGCCAAACCACCGCAGATAAATATAAACCAGGTGTATTGACCCTTGTTTGCTAGCGTTGTGACCATTCTCTCACGCTGTTATCGCTCTCGGGTGTAGGTGAAAACCCATCTTCGCACCAGAAAAAACCCTAGGGTTAGACCGCCATGGAAATTCCTCTCGGATTCTTCTATCTGATATTCTCTAGACAAATTCCTTATTTCCATTTGATTTCTGTTCTATCTACAATTTCTTATCTAATATTGGAGCATCTCCATAGATTAGTTAACCTTACTAAACCAAACATTTTATTAGAAATAATCATTAATCTTATAATATTACGACTTCATTGCACTTTTTGACCACACACAACTTGTTTTTATGTCACCATAATTCACCTTTAATGTAACATGATTACATTAAAAAATCAACCAAAATCCCCTCAAATAATTTTTCCTACATAGAATTCTTTACCATAAACAATACCTCCCCATTAACTAAAAAAAAAACACTTACACATTTCATTTAATTCCAATTCAACTAAAATCCCCTCAAATAATTTTTCCTGCATAAAATTCTTTACCATAAGCAATACCTCCCCCATTAAGCCAAAAAAAACACTTACACATTTCATTTAATTCCAATTGAAAAACACAATAGCATTTCATTTAAGTTCCATTCAAAGTTTCACGACATTTCTGCTTTTAAAATATCAAAACTTGTTCATTTCCCTCGCTTTCCAGGGTTTTTCAAATATAATTTTTTTTTCTTTTCCCTCACGTTCCAGGGAGGAAGGTCGCCATATCATCCCATTATGTTTCTCAAAGATCAAAATTTATTCATTTCCCTCACGTTGCAGGGTTTTTGCAGGGAAGAAAGAGGAAGGTTGCGGCCATGTTGTCGCAGGTTTGAATTGATACATTTGGTTGAATACAAGAAATTGGATTCTAGGTGCCTCCAATCGTGGTGGTTTCATTCTACGAAGGGATTTGCACAAGGTTCCCCACACTCCTGTGCGATGGCCCATCCCCAAGCCTCCATCACTCTTTGCAACTTTAAAATACTTCTAGACAAGTGCAAGAGGCACTCAAGAGGCTGTATGTACAAGATTCCGCAGAGGAAGATGGAGCCGAAGGTATGTGTTATGTGCCAAAGAAGCGATAGGTGTCTTTCCGACCCTAAAATCAGTGAAGAAATTAAGCAGAAAAGAGAGAAAAAATGCGTTGATTAAGACGAGGAAATAAAATGTCCCAAGACTGTAGGAGGTCACCATCTAGATGCTCTGCCACAGGTGGATTGTGATGATCCAATCGTCCCTATAAATGTCGGAGACACAAAAAAGGCCTCAGATTTGCTTGTACCACAGGGTTCCGAGAGTTCCGGAGCAATGAAATTAGATGCCGAGGAAATGGATGTGAGCTAAGACAAGAAGGATTGAGGCTCTATGCCAGAGGAGAGGTTTCCAGAGGATACTAAACCCACTCAAGAGGTAGGTAACTACATTTTATTTTTATTGTTTAATTATAAGAATTAATGCAAGAAACTTGCCCATGAGTGACTTCCGTTGGTTTAGGTGATAAGTCTGGATGGTAATTTTTCTACCAAAATCGCTCGGTGCTTTTCTGTTATGCCATTTAGGTGGCATGGACAACAGTGATAGTAAAGCCTGGTGGTTGGGTTAAACTCTGCTGACCTCACTAGTGAACCAATGCCTTATTGGTGGCTTATGTAGAGTTTTTCACTTTTGAAATAACTAATAGCTTGCATGTCATTCAATAGAACGGTTTAGGTTGGATGTCGATATTCCCAAGTAAATTTTTGTTAAAACTACGATGGGAAATGAATGGAAGATTAGGTCTACCCCTGACCGATGGACTTCTCTACCCTGTGCTACATACCCATTTAATGACATGCAACATTGTTCAGATCAATGTCAGTAGAGGCGTGACTAGTATACCTCTTTTCCATTCAGTTCTTGTTCCTATTATCATTTCCATTCCTCTGTTGGGATTACACTTCTACAACACCACTAGTCTTTAAGTGCATGATATATTCAGGGAGATGGGTGGGTTCAAGTTGCTTATCCGTTAAAATTCTATAGTCACGATTCTAGTTTTGTTTTGTTTCTAGTTATGTTTATGTTTCCTATTTCTAGTAAATTAGGTTTTGTATCTCCAAAACTCAATTTTATAGTGGTAATGTACGCCGTCACTGAGGTGATTTACGCTTGTAATTCGCCAGAAACCTTGAGTCCTATTTCTTGTTCTATTCACCATGCAGTCATGTCTCTTGTTTTGTTTATGTTTTACCCTTTTTGGTAAAATACGCTTGGACTGTGGATTGATATTTTAACAAGATGGGTTGCGAGTAACAAGTCCCTGCCCAAGGGCATGATGCTAAGAGAAAATACTGTCAATTATTGCATCCAAAAAATGAAAACATTCCAATTCCATATCCCACAAACAGTCTTCTAATGGCATATTTAATCAAGTTCAAAAACATACAGTAAAACAAGTAAGTCTAACTCCATGTCCCACAAACAGTCTTCCAATGTCTAATAGGAATTCCTTCTGTACAAGAGTAGAATATAAGTACATTGTACTCTTTCTTAGAAACCATATTTCCTGAGAGAAGATAATAGTCCTAAAGTTATGAACTATTAACTATCATTGTTCATAAAGTTTCTTTTGAAGAGAATCAAATTATATCAATAAATATGCAGAGAACAGAAACAATTCATCTCTTCCTATGTTTCTTTCAAGTAAAATCCAAATGACATTTAACAACATTGTTAACTAGATAAGCTAAACTTATTTTGACAGCAGGATTACAAATAAAGATAAGTATAGAGTTATACTTGAGCCATGAGCTTTACTAGCTTGAAATCAAAATCATCTTTAAGAGCTTGAAATCGGATGACACTATCCAAGATGGATGGTTGAGGCATGACGCAAAATTTCCACCACCATAATACTCCCCTATTCCCCTATACAACACTCTGTTGTAATATCTAGCTGAACTAAACAAGAAGATACAAATACTTTAATTTTGAGAGAAGTCCAGTGAATTTGATCGAGTCACTATTCAACCATAACATCGAATTGGATCATTGCATCCTTTGGCCCCAGATTTTTTGGCACCAACTGATCTCTTTTCCAGGTATTGTTGATGATACTCTTCTGCTCTGTAAAACTTCTTCGCTGGCAGGATCTCTATCATGATCTCTTTATGCAGTGGCCATTGGTGCCTTTCCATTGATTCCCGTGCAGCTCTTTCTTGATCAGCTGAATAGTAATATATGCCAGATTTGTACTGAGTGCCTTTATCATTTCCCTGCAAATATATGCACACAGTGCTGACAATTCATGTATCTGATGCAATTTCTATACATCAACCAGATACAAGTGTCTTTATAGTTTTTTCCTTCTATGGTTATGAACTAGGAAAACCACATCAAGATCCAATCATATTTTCTATAACCCACCCTGCACCCGTATAGCAGGATCCAATTATATTTTCTATACCCCGCTCTGCACCCCTATAGCAAGTATGTTAACAAGCCACTGAAATGAAAAGTATATGGTAGATACATTGCCAAATACCTGGATTTGGTTTTCTGGTTAAGGAATCAAATGAATGTGTGAAAGGCTTGGAATTTCAGCTTTCAAAGAAGCCAATGCTTCAAGCTGGCAAGTCTATTAGCATAGATATAAGTTAATTCCAAATTTATGGATATTAATTTTTAAAATACTAATAATAACATGTTTGATCATGTAGTTTTTAGAAAAAATATAATTCTTAAAGATTTTATATAGCTTTTAAAAAGATTTGGCAATTTTTAATGTAAAATATTTTTATCCTAGTCAAATCATTTTATAAAATACAAAATTAATTTAAGACTGAAATTTACACCTTAAAATTTCCTAAATTATGTGTTTACATTCGTTGTTATTAAGCTGAATGGGGATTCTAACAAACATTTGAAAATAATATAATGAACCACGCAGTGATATATGAGACTGAAGACACCCTCAATGCCTGCACTCAGAATTCATTAGGAGTTTAGATTTGAAGTGCAATTATAGAATATTAATGGGACTCCACTACCAATTGCATCGCTTCAAACCAGAGAAACGAGGCTAGGTATACTGAAAACCGGTCTTTGCTTAAAGCACTAGATATATATCACAGCTTGGAGCCTACAAATCTTTTGAAGCACAGGAAATAGAATTCAAATACATTAAAACGCCCAAATCTGATTTAGTCCGATATTTGAAATACAGAGAATTCTAATGGCTTCCATTTGTTTTTTAACTAATTGATGCTTCTGAGGAAAGTTGATTTGTCATAAAAGTATGTACATGATTTTAACCAGTAATGAAAATTAAATTTAAGATCAATCTACTAATCGACAATATGCAATACGATATAAAATAGATTTGGGAATTCTATTATAGATTTGGGAATTCTATTAGCTAAGTTGCTTTTTTAGAACATGAGAAATGAGAAAACGGTTAGCGTGCATCTTCTGTCCATTCCAACTAGAGTAAGAAACCATAACGGTGGAGACTCCTTTGGCAATGGCATCGAAATAGGGGGTCATGTGGATGTTGACTAATTGTTTATAATTGCTGACAGTGTTATTCTCATCGACACCCTGGGTTGTTCCACCATCACCCACAAAGTGCTTAGCACACGCTACAATATTTGACCTGACAAACATCAATAAATCACATGGTTAGAAAACTATTTCAGGAAACTGTAGTACAATTGGTTGATCAAAGAAATTCATATTCTAAGCATGGATAAAACAAAAGGTTCGCAACTTAATGTCCAATTATATAGAAAATTGTGGTACAATTGATTGATCAAAGAAATTTATGTTCTAAGTAGGGATAAAACAAAAAGTATGAAACTTACTGTCCAGACACATACGGCACCCCCTTTGTAAAGATCCTGCAAACCTGCTCGCATCAAACAAGACATTCTAAACAGTGAAAACTTGACTCTCATTTTTGAATGAACTTCCATCGAGCACTTCCATGCCAGAGTCTTACAACAACACATGGAGAAAATGTGTATTGAATGCCAGTAGATCGAACTTCCAGAGCTATGGCAGCTCCAATTCTTTTAACCAGATCGGGATCCCTGTATCCATAAAACGTTGATACAAATTGTTAGCCAAACTTTCTAGAAGATTTTGATTTTGAGGGCAGTAATCAGAAGCCAGAGTTCCCATGATATATTAAACATCAACATTTTCACCCTGATTCTGTTATTATCCCAATTCAGTTACTCAAGATTTTGCCCATAATCATTCAGATAACTCTAGTTACTTTTCCAACAATAGAAGTCCTAGTGCCCAACAGGATTTTATGGCTTGATTGACAAATATAATAAAATGGAATAAAATAGAGTACTTCCTCCAAAATTGTTAATATGTAGTGTAAAATCCAAAAATTGCAAATTTATTATACAAACTGTGCAATGGGCTTTACATTGTTAATATGTAGTGTAGAATCGAGAATAGGCAAATTACCTTGCCTCATTAGTGGAAGTCCACAAGGAGTGATAAAATTTTGCTCTATTGTACTTAGTATCTGAAACAGAAAAACCAATCAAAATAAACGAGTGTATGCATACATGAATCATATCCTCTTCCTGAGAGAAACTAAGGCAGCAATAACCTCAGTACGTGATAGCAATAAGCTCTTTGGCATCCTTTATTAGGAGGTATCCTTTGACAAATAATTTCATACCTACTTCTTTTCGCAAGAAGTGAAAAAAATAATTGACAAAATTGACCTCAAGCATACTTGCATTGAAGCTTCTAGATTGTGGATCAAAGCTGAAATCTAAATACAGTCCCAAACCCCTGAAAGCATGAAACCAAGCACTGAAAAACCCCAAGAAGACCTGCACACCAATGAAACTGTGTGCACGAATCAAGCTACCCACGAAGCAGAACAAAATTCCAGTCCTGCACCAACCTCCAGCATGATCTATAAAATCTACAATCCCTTAAAAGATGCTCCAAGGATTTTAAACGATGAAAAAAGGGGCACAAACTATCTGACTACTTCCATTTGGCATGGTGAACTTTGGAGGGCAGCCCTTGAACTACCAACAGAAAAAAGACCCACACCTTGTAGCTCAAATGGAGAGACCATACACTGTGACTGATAGATCAATCGAGAATCCAGGTTGAATACCTCATACCATATGAGGGAACAATCTCTAAAAAAAGGCCATTTTGCCCTTTAACCCACTTGGTAGATCAATTCAGGCCTAGACATCCTGCCTGTATATGTGAAATCTATCCACCAAGATGCCAATTGACTGACGATTGTCTGAAACCTCTGAAAGCATCAATGATGGAGCTAATCAATGGGTCTATTCGAGTTTGCTTTCAATGATGAAGCCAATCAATGGGTCTCTATTCGAGGTTATGGCCTAATAGGTATAAAAATCAAAGTATGGATAACACTCCCTACTAAATATTGTGTCAAAGATATAGCAAATATGATGCAACAGCTAGACTAATCTAAAAATGGTCTCAAGCCAGAGTGAATGGGTCACAAACTCTACCTGAATAATGGCATGCAGAATTGTTTTATTTCTCTTGATCATGCAGAAGTATATGGGTCTCTACACTCTATATCTTGGCATAGTTTGTCTCAAAGGCAAGGCCCTCACACCTCAAACCCATAAAGAACAGTGGAGAACAATGTGACCTCAAGTTGCAAATCTACAGAAGGGAGGTTTCCATCTGTATGTTGAGAGTAGACCAGTGATAGTAACACACTGCACTAAAGAACTTCAGCCGAGATTTTCTCTCCAAAGAAGTCCAAAGAACCAAAAGAATATATTATAACACCCTATAGGTGTATAAAAACATAGTTCTATGATTAGCAAATCATAGTGCCCTGGTTAGAGTTAGAACATGAAACTACTGTTCATCAGTAAAAATCTATCATCGAGAACTATAAGGCAATCCTGATTGAATCTTTAGCCTACTAAACTGTCTGCTTCTTGATAATGAAGGAAGCCGAGATTCTGAACCCCTGTTGTCAAAGAGGTAATGTCAGGAAACCACAGAGCTAGCCCAGTGTTGACCACTCTAACATCCATAAGTCATATGGTACTTTCTTTTTCTGGTTTTGCTTTCTATTTGCCTTGGTACAATCATTATTCTAGCCGTTGTAGTCAGCCTGGTGCAGTAGTAGGAGGAAGTACTAGTAGTTTCAGTGCTAGTACAATATCAAGGGGTCAGTAGAGTGGTGGTAGTTCATACCCAAGTGTGGCTTCAAACATGATTTGTTTGTCCTACTAAATTGTATGCTTCTAAGATCGCCCTTGATTCATTTATACCGGGGGTGACATACCATAGTGAGGAGCTTGGCATAGAGAATATCGAGGTCTGATTTTGCGGGCCCAAGATATGAACAGCAGATAAGGGTTCCTTTAGATTAAGTGCTACGGTACTGGATGTAACACTATATGGTGCACTGAAATGGTTCTATCGCAGGCTCAGCGGAAGTGTCTCTTTTAACTAAAGGCGCAAGTGGAAGCGCAACTGATAAAGTGAGCATGGTCAGAAGCTACTCTTATAGAGGTTGCAACTGACTTCAGCAATGGACACAGATGCAATTCCAAGTTGGTTAAGTGTTTGTTGGTTCATGGATGCGTTGGGCACTGTGTCCCTAAATGCTATTTGCTGCCATGCATTTCAAAGATTACCACAGAAAGGAATCCACAGAAAGGAATCCCTCTTGGGTTACCCGAGACAATTAGCACAGAAAGGAATCCCTCTTGGGTTGCTCGAGGCAATTAGCACAGAAAGGAATCCCTCTTGGGTTGTCCATGGACAGTCAATATCAAGGGTAAGTTTTGGATATTAATCTTTAAGTGGTTGAGATTTAATCTAGATATGGCTGTATCAATAAAGAAAATGAAATGAATGAAAGAGTGCATCCTAAGTAAGAGGAATTCAAATTAAGTGCACAGTGAACTACCATGATGCTGCAAATAACAACTTAGTCAATACAACCAAGAGATTCAAGGAGCTAGAACAAAACATAATTGTACCAGGTAACATATTAGAGCAACTTGAATAAAAGCACAGAGGACTAGCCAATTACTGAGATGGTTTTCCAATTCCACTTGCATCTTCCAGATTGTGAGATTTATTTATGTAGGGGGGAGCTCGGATACCAACGTAACACTCTACATTGACTTAAAGTGTTCAAATCAGTCTTGTTAGAACATAGATACCAACTCTGCAAACAATGGAAAAACAATATTTATGAAAATTGGGATTGGGAACATAAAACACAAGATAATCTATGCCACTGCATTTTACTTCAGCAAAAAGACTTCAAGTAGCAACAACAAGAGCTGAGGAAATGCTAGTGTGCTTAGGGAGACTCCCCCTTAGGTGAGCTTTCATTAAAATGGGACTTCTTATATAAAAATTCCAGAAATTCAAAACACGAGTAGAAAGGAATCGATTATTATTAGGCCGATAGGCCTTCCTTTGAAAGAAACTTTCGTCGTCCTTTTGTTTCTGAGACTGACACTTGGCGTCCACATTCAATGGGAAATTGTTCAATCATTTCTGTTATGGTCTTCATCCTTCAGGCGGAATGGTCGGCATTTTTGTTATCGGTGCCTAGCGGGGGTCGATATCCCTCGCTTCTGCTATCATTCCCGCCTCTCTATCGCCGAAAATTGTCGTATGTGTCTCGTCAAGGTCAAGAAGAGTCCCAAGCCCGTGGCATCTTGCGCCATTCCTGTGCTTCCTGGTAATTTATTGCTTTCGCACTTTTCCCTTTGGTTTCCTCCAATCCGCAAGCTGTTAAATGCTGCCAGAGGATATGAACTTGAAGGATGCTAATTTTGGAGTTTAACTGTCAGGCATGAAGATAAACACTGATACTCTGATGGCGATAAAGGCAAAGACAATTTATTGCTTTCGCCCTTTTCCCTTTGGTTTCCTCCAATCCCCAAGCTGTTAAATTCCTTGAGATCCCACATATGCCTGGCCATTGCAATTTATGTATTGATATCCATCGGAAGGAAGTCTTGGAGAGTGGATATCAGCCATCAGAGGGAAAATGGCGAACCAGTATTCCACCATAAACTCTTTCGAAAGCCTGGTTGTGAGCACCATGATGAGTCGGCTAAATATGCGCAACCCTTTTCTGGACACCAATACCTTCCTATCCAACTCGTATGATCGCATCATCGCGGACGAGAGCAAGAGCCCATTGGAGAGAGAGGAGGTGAAGCTGGAGAAGAATATCGTTCAGATTATATCCAGCGGGGACACTGATAAACTGAAGGCGAACTCCGGCCAGGCCGTCACCATTGGCGAGCACCAGGTTTGCGTGGGGTTCCACGAGGACCCAGAGCCCGGCTACCGCGTCTGGGAATGGCACGGTCACATCATGCTCTATGATGAGGAGAAGGGCTACACGGCAGAGTATATCTACGGGAATTTCTTTGAGAAGGCAACTGAGTTTAAGCGTAGAGAGGCTAAACCCCAGGAGAAGAAAGACAAGGAGAACGAGGCCTCCGGTGGAACTGTGGACTTAGGAGGGCTTATTGATACCGTCAACGAGATCAACGCTCGAATTTTGTGCAGAAATATGAGCATCGGGTCCTTCAAGTGAAGCTGCACGGTGGTTAATCACTGGGGTTTTTGGGCTTAGGGTTTATGCGAACTTACTGGTAAGAAGCCCCCCCTTTAAAACAAAAAAATTATGTGCATTGGTTGGTTCTGGTAAGTCGGCTAATGCTTTATTGCTTTGGGAAAAGTATTTTCTATAATAACTGGTGGGTGGTAGTTGCAATATGAAGTCCTGAATTATTTTTGAGATAATTGCAGCATTTAAAGGGGATTTGTGCTTGTAAATCAGAAATGTCATGTGCTTGGGTTTGTTTCAGATGTGGAAATTATTCAGTTTTTCCTGATGGTCCCAAACAGGTCTTTAGAGTTTCCATGCCCTGTGCATGTTGTTGTTGGACATGGCAATTGCATCCAATTCCGCAAAAAATGTTGTTCTTTGTGAAATATAAAGGACCTTTTATTTGTGTGAAATCCAGGTATTGTAACCACTACTCTGATAAAATTTAGATATATTGTTTTGAAATTGCATGGTTAGTGGTCTGGATGCTATAATATGTATTCACTGTACCAAACTCTGTAGCTATGCTCTCATAAGCAGAGAGCAGCTGAAAGATTTCCATAAATTACATATTAGATAGGGCTTTTGGCATGCTTCTTCTATTAAGAGAAGATTATGGACAATAATTCATTTATTATCTCCATTGTAGTTTCTTTATGCTGCTTCTTTTAAAAATAATTGGAACCTGTATTGTCTTAATCAAGATGTATTATTCCTTATTAAATTTGTTATTGCATATAGATAAGGGAGGTTCTCTAGGACCAGATCTTATTTTGCTATTGCACGTAGAGAAAGGAGGTAATCTAGGCCTGTCTGGTGATAATGTGATGGTATTTTAATAAAATGAAGAATAGAACCATATCTTGGCAGGGATTAATTATTTATTTTACTTGTCATATTTGAATAACAATAAACTACTCTAAGCCAGTCTGGGGATGATTTGATGGTATTTTAATAACATGAATTACAGAGCCATATCAGGGATGAATTAGTTATTTTACTTCATATTTAAATAATAATAAACTAACATAGATCCTTTTAAACAGGGCTGTATATTTGAATAACAATCAAGGTGTATATTTAAATAACAATTGTAAATAAACTAGCATAGATCAATGTTAGCCCGGTAGGATATATTGTGTTATTAGTTGTTGAGAGGTAGGAATCTCAAGTTTTTGATCCTTAATAAATTGTGTATTATTTGTTGAGAGGTATGCATTTCAAGTTTTTTATCCTTAATAAATTAATTTAACATTGATTTATTGGTTAGTTTTCTCTCAAGGATTAAAAAAAGCCTGGTTCAATATAAAATAGTATATGCTAAAATTCAATTTGAGATGGTTCAGCATAGATTTGATATACAAAAATTCAATTCGAGATTTTTCCATTGAGCTTTAGGTGTAGTTTACTTTGCAGTTTTACAACGTAGAACTATTTTTTTGGGTGGGTATTTTCTAATGTAAAGTTGATTCCAGAGGGAGTTCTTGACGTTTGTTGTTTATTTATGTAATAACAATTACATTTGTCTCTGTTTGTGTTGAATTGAGAAAATATCCTTCTCTGAGCTACAAGAAATATCTGGACTTGAGTTACGAACTTACCTTCTAAATCCAGGATGCAAAATTTCGCTGATGAACTCGTATTTTATCTTGGAAGGCTTGATGGCTTATACAGTTAGTTTGGTTGAAACATATAAATAGCCCATTGTCCATGCATTGTGTGGTGATCTGACAAATAAAAGAATTTGTCATTTTGTTTCTTAGCTATAGCAATGATCTGATGCAATAAAACTTTGATTTAGAAGTCATTTTTCCAGATTCAAATAGAAGTGTTCATCTTTTATTTATTTAGTAGTGTATATATTAATGGGAAGGACTATCCCGTGTACATGGTTATGGTCATATGTACCATATTTATTTTCCAATTACTCACTTTCCATGAGATGCATCTGATAATAAGTTGGTACCAACTTTAGTGCCATGTCAGCTGAGCTGTGGTCTCACTGTAAAAATGTGGGAGTTTACTATTGTTGGCCCAAGTTGGGCTCCCAGGAAAAATAAGAGAATTCTCAGCCATATACCCAGAAGTGCAGTTCTGATATGAATAGATTTTAGCAGCAGATTGGGGAAATCAGTCCCTGACTTGGCCAAAAAATAAGGGGTGTTATGGTAAGGAGAAAAGAAAAATTTAACCCTGCAATCATATCATCTAAATTTAATTTAAAGCACTGGCCTGACAATGGTATCATAACAGAATAGAAATCATGATCAGGTCACATCTTGTTTCTAGCATTATTTTCCTTCCAAAATTTAACTCACTTCTTTTGTGGACCCCAAGGTTCATCATTCAAATTCACAAAGCTACCTTGAATCTACTGAGGGTTAAAATGGAACTATTTTGTATTTTTGTTTGTGCCTGTGTAATTGAAGCTGAACATAATTGCAAGGGTCATCTTTATTCTTCCCTGGAATTTACTACAGGTGCTGCGCTTTCTGTTATATGTAATAGGATGTTTCCCTGAAAGGTTTCCCATGCTGAATAGGATTTATGTTGTGCACAAATGCAAATTTAAGGTTCCACACATCAAAATTTAATGCACTCCAAGTGCTATGCTTTTTCTGATTTTGATGCCAGCTGACTTATCTTAGGATTTATGTGTGCAATGCAATTCTAGGGTTCTGTACATTGCAGTTTATGCTCCACGTGCTTTGCAATTTTCGTGCCTCCCAAAATATTACATTCTCGATTCCTTGCACTCCGACCTTGTTTCCCCAGACACCCATTAACGACAGCAACAATGACAACCGAAGAAGAAAAGTATTATGAAGTTGAGGTTGAAAATGCAGAGGACGAATCAGATTCTGATGTTGGGGGAGATAAAGACAACCAGCAAGTAAAGGGCAAGGGATTGAGGTGGGTTGATGTAGACGACAATGGATTGGATAAGGCGCAAAAAAGGCTCATAGAAGCTCTGCCTCCAAAGTTGTCTGGAAGGAGCAAGGCCTTGATGAAACATATAATTTGTTTATCAGAAGAGGATGATCCATCTGAATTAATCATGAAGTGGGTGAGAATAATGAAGCCCAAAAGAGTAGATTGGCTTGCAGTCCTCAAACAGATGGAGGAACAGAACCTCAACCATCCCCTCTTCTTCAAGGTCAGTGGCTTTTCAATTATTATAGATGTGCTTCTTAAATATAGATGGACTGAGTAAATTATTAACCAAGTTGATCTGTATGACATTTTCTTTTCAGTCCACTAATGCTTTTACTGCTCTGCAATTTATGCCATATGCCATACGAAGCTTCTTGGCAGTGTTATCAGACTCTTCCCAGTCCAAGTGGAGTCGCGAGTTTGACTATGTTTTAAGAGGAAACAGAGTCTAATCAGCTGAATCTGAATCAATCCCGACTTATTCTTTAAAGTTTAACTCATAAATATCACCCAAACTCACTGTTACCACTCAAATTATCACCTAGGAGGAAAAGTTCTAACCTCAATGGGATAGCCTAGACGCATAATAGGCAAGCCACTCACTGTCACCTTGATGGCCTTTCCCGACCAAGGAGACTGCCTATCCCAGGGGGAATCCGCATGATCAATTTAAACTTAGACTGTTGGGAGAGAAATTGGAAAATACTAGCATGAATTGACTACTCTTATGCTTAACTCAGTCAAATCGATTCATTCGTCAAAGATGTGAGAATACACAAAATTCATATACTCGTTAAAATTCTAAGCTTCCAAGAGCAGGCATCCATATGTTCTAAGGCAAACTGTATCAGACAATCAGGCTACCACAGGCACTCCATGCATTTGTTCATTTGATCGAAAATCACGGCCTCTTCCTCTTCCACGACCTACAATCCCATCTGTGCCATAGACAATGGGGCCCATATTATATAATCAGTTGCTCAGCCCAATCACATTGAACCCAAGGGTACTTTTTGGCAAATGACATTCACTAGCCAATTGGATAAGCGGTTCTCTGCTTGAGATTTCTGAGTACCAAAATTACTTCGTTGCACCCTCCTTTGGTTAGACACGGGTGGAACCCAAAAGGCTCTAAATATTAGAAGTCTAGATGGAGGGCGTCTAAACATGAGAAGGTCTAGATGGAGGCCAACTATTTGCGAGGAAGAGAGGTGGGCAGCCCCAGACCTTAAGAACATAGCCGTGGGCCTTTTTTTTATACGGAATCTCCCCATTTTTTGAGTTGAGTGGGGTCGCAGGCCTTAAGGAGAACATGGGTTGGGCTTCTCTTTTTAACATTAGCTCCCATTTTTTTGATTAGAACGAGGTCGTAGATCTTAATAAGAACATAGGGTTGGGATTGAGCTCTTAATCTTCTTTATTGCTATGTTACCAACCAACTCTGTTGAAAAAAACAGAGTTTTCAGGGTTCTCCTGGGTGAAACCCAGCTGGGCTCTGCTGCTGACCTTAGTTAACTAGGTCATGAGTCTGACTCTCTGCTGACAACTTAAACTTGCCATTATTAAGTCATCTCTGTGAGCACTTGTGGGTTGGAACCTGATTGGTGAGCGCATTTCACAAAAATTAAGCAAAACACACCTTGTTATCTGATGCCCCTCCAGTGGACTTGCGGTCAAAAATTTGATGAGGGATTATAGTCCCAACCCAAAACTAATTGCTATTTTTTTAAACAGAGTGTGCTGAGAGTTTTGGGGGTTGCTGAATCGATCCTTTGCCTAAGAAGATTGGAAAATGAAAATTTTACTAATTTTTTGCTGGAAAAGTGAAGTTTACTACTTGTTTTGGATAATGCATATCAAGCTTCATCGGTGAGTACCTCATGAGTTATACCCTGCTAGAAAAGTCAAAATTGCACGCAGATGGACATATGCCTTTAAATATGTGACAGTGGATTAAATAATGTGTACTCTTTAGTTGGTGGTCTGCACTCATATAAGCTATATTCTTCTCTTCTGGAAACTTTCCAGTTTTGTCACTCAACATTCTCGTAGATGTTTTCTTCCAAATTGTAGGATATAATTTCAGATGTAATTTCCAGCATTATTTCTCAGTGTGCCCATAAATCAACACTGCAATGATTGCAGTGATTCCTGGTGTTGTCTTTTGAGTCACTGAGCAGTGGTGAAAGTCCTATTTCTGTTCGTTTGCTTAGGAGATTTTTGATGTTAGGTACCTTTCCTTGGTTTTCCATTTCCCCACTGCTGGTTTTCTGTTCTTGTACTCGATAAATAGAGCCTTCTTACCAGCATCATTAAGGTTGACACGTCGTCTTTTTTCTCTACAGTTGACACGTGTCGTCCACATTCAGCGGGCAAACAGTTTTCGTATTAGGCCTCTTTTTAATATTTTTCAGCGGGCATTCAGCGTCTCCTTTTCAATTACTTGGCATGGTCTCAATCGAAAATCTTTGCAGCTGGCGCGAGTTCTATTGCCCAGGCCTCGCACAACGGAAAACTATTATGCCAATTCCTACTTTAACCTTATATAGCTTCGACGATCTCCACACTCTCAACATGTGATTGCATTTCATATGTTCTCATGCCCAAATAGTTGTCTTCCTCCTGCTGCCATTGCTGGTGGTGGACGCCTATTTGCTATTAATTAGTCACATCCTGAACTGCTGTTGTCGTTCCATTCAGATCCCTGTTACACTCTTTGGCACCTCCTCCTGCTGATTACTTACAGTCCGTTTGTAATCGAAGTAGCAGCATCATTTATTGATCCCTGTTACACTCTTTGGCACCTCCTCCTACTGATTACTTACAGTCTGTTTGTAATCGAAGTAGCAGCATCATTTATTGCGGGATCGGCCGAGATGGCGAAATATATGGAAATGGTGGACGCGGGTATAAGGATCGCTGCCAGGTTCAATTCTCACTGCCCTCAGACATCACGTATGTATTATCATCCAACTTCCAACAACAACACTCACTCTGATATAACTTGCCCCAAAAATGAGGTACAGGGCGCCTCGTCTCGTGCCATGCAAGTTTCTGCATCTAACGCCGATGCAATGTTTGAGATACTCTGTATTGCTGTTTAGGCTGCAATTTCTTTATCTCCTTCTGCAAGAAAGACAATGTGATGGAGACTGTCCCCTCTCCCCAATTTTTAATCAATTATTATTTCATCCTTTTTCCATATAATCTTGTTATGCATGATATCACAGAGCATAATATCTGGGCATGCTTCTGTTCTTTTTGGTTTAAATGCAATCTTAGTGTTAGTTCAGCGATTTCTATTGTTTTTTTCATTGATTTTTATGCCTTAAATACTGGAAAATGCTGAATCAGATCGATTTCCTGAAATCTATTTTTAAACCTTTTTCCCTGTTGATATGAAAATAAAAATGGGGAGGGTTACAAAGAAAACAAATCTAATTAAGAACAACAAAAACAAATCTATGGCACTCAATACCCAATGAGAAGAATGGAATGGCATGCTAACCATACATAAATTCTCTAATCACAAGGGCTACGAGTCAGACCAACCATATTTTGGGATTTTCCCAAACGCGTTGCTATGCGTTAAACTATAACGCTTCATTTTCGGTCATAGGAGTATAGGAAACCAAAAATCTTTAAATTTGGTTGATTTGATGGACAGATTGCCTTTCTGATATTTTAGTTTAATGCTTCATTTTCGGTCACATGAGTATGGCAAACCAAAAATCTCTAAATTTGGTTGATTTGATGGACAGATTGCCTTTCTGATGTTTTAGGCCTGTAACAGTCGTTTGTTTTTGTATTTTTTTCAACCCAGCTCTGTAATGGGGGAAAGCTTCAAATTCTAGTAGTGATCAACAATAGGCTAAATGGTAGCATATCAGAGGTATATAGGAATTGTACAAGTCTTCTTCCGTTTAGACTGGCAAACAATAAGTTCAGTGGAGAAATTCCAAAGGGTCTAGGGGGATTGCCAAGAGTTTCGGTGCTACATCTCAGTTCTAACAGCTTTGAAGGAAGCATTTCTAAAGATATTGGCAATGCTAGAATTTTATCTAACCTACAAATTGACTGTAATAGATTTTCATAATTTCAACAGGCTTCGAAAGTTGGTTAGTTTGCAGCTTTACCAGAATAAACTTGAGGGTGAGATTCTTAAGAATATTGGTACGATGGCATTGGAATTTTTAGATGCTTCGGATAATATGCTCTCAGGAATACTTCCAAAGGGTTTAGGCAATTTAACTAGGCTAAAATCTTTGAATTTGTTTGAAAATAGATTTTCCGACGAGATTCCTCCAGGGATTGCTGAGCTGACCTTGTTGAAAACTCTGAAATTGTTTCGCAATTCGCTCACTGGGAAAATTCCTCAGAAGCTTGGAAGCAAGAACCAATTTGAGGTTTTGGATTTATCTGAAAACCAGTTAAGTGGGCCATTGCCAACCCAGCTCTGTAATGGGGGAAAGCTTCAAATTCTAATGTGATCAACAATAGGCTAAATGGTAGCATATCATAGGTATATGGGAATTGTACAAGTATTCTTGGGTTTAGACTGGCAAACAATAAGTTCAGTGGAGAAATTCCAAATGGTCTATGGGGATTGCCAAGAGTTTCAGTGCTACATCTCCTCTTATTTATCCCATTCCAAAATAAAAAATATCAGTTTTTTACCTCAATCATTTCTATTCCAAAATATTTCAGAAATCAAAATAAACCCCGCAAATAAAAATGCAAACAAATTAGCCTACCTAGAAGTATGTTCTCTTTTGCATTGCATTTATGCTAAAAGGAAATGAAATGCAAAAAAACAGGGTGATATTGCATATGAAAATAAATGGATAAAAAACAGGTGATATTGTATATGAGAATAAAAGGATTTGGACTTTTCTGTATATGGTGTTTCAGTTTCAATGCCAAAAATCTGCTAGAGCGGTTAAGAGGAAAGCGATTAATGTTTGTTGGAGACTCAATAAGTCAAAACCAATGGGAATCCATGGTCTGCATGCTTCAAGCAGTGATTCCTAGCAATATTAGTCAATAAGCTTCAATATTCAAGGCCCTGGTAAGCTGATAAATGTAGTTTCCATGGATAGTTGTGCATTTGATTATATGGTGAGTAATGAAGTCTTACAATCTTCTTTCTCTGAAAAGGATTATGATGCTTCTGTGGAGTTTTTCTGGGCTCCACTTCTGGTTGATCTGCACAATAACAGTCAGAACCAGAGAATTCTCAATCTGGACACTCTTGCGGATAATGGTGTTTATTGGAAAGGAGTTGATGTATTGGTTTTTGAGTCATCCCATTGGTGGCAAGATCAAAGGTGGGAAGTATCAAAACTCTGAACTTTCTGATTAAAATTTTCAACAAGGGGCAGCCAAATTTAGTGTTGTAAATGATATTAAAAATGTAATAGTTTGGAATGTGGTTGGACAGATGGGCCCTGATCATGGCTAACAATCAGCTTTACACAAACATGGATCCACTTGTGGCTTACAAGAGGGCATTGACGACGTGGGCAAACTGGATACCTGCAAATATCGATCCCAAAAAATCACTTGTCTTCTTTAGCACCTCGTCCCCTACACATTACAGGTAAATCTTTATACAAACACACATTGTATATATTATAGGGCATTTTTGATGTGGATTGCAGTTTTCATGAATATTTTGGAATTGGAAGTTTAAGATTTAAAAAAATATAATTGTTCTTATGATAGATCAAATTCCAAGATATTCATGAAATCTATTCAAGTAGCTATGGCTCTTATTTTAGGTATACAAAATGGTTTTCCTCATAAAATTGATGTAAATGTGCAGCCCAATTTATTGGAATCAGAAGAACGGGCAGAAATGCTATGGTCAGACTGAACCAGTGCAATTTGAAGGATACTCGCCTCCAGTGATTCCTCAGGTGTCCATAGTGAAGGAAGTTATAGGGACTATGATTTTTCCTGTTACTCTGCTGGATATCACAGGACTATCCCAATTTCGCAAAGATGGTCACCCTTCAATTTACAGTAGTACCGTTACTAGTGATGAGAAGCAGCGTCCTGAGCAGTTTGCAGATTGTAGCCATTGGTGTTTACCAGGCGTCCTTGATACATGGAACAAGCTTCTGTATGTCACTTTGCTTTCCAAGGGTGTAGGGAATTGATAATTCTTATTGATCCCTGAAGCTGGGCCAAATCTAGGACCTGGTTGGCCATAAGGAGGAAATCCTCTGCCTTGACTCGCTGGAGCAGTAAACATATCTGGCATTGCAAACCCATCCACAGGGCCCATTCCAATCCTGTCAAAGCCATAAGTATCACCAGAAACCATACCTGGATGAAAGCCCAAAGCCTTTGATCCTGCCATTCCCCGGCTACCCCTTGACATTGTCCCACGCCACATCATTCCTCTTCCCTTGCCTCTTCCTTGGCTTGCACTCCAAGTCTGGCTTGAGCTTTCTTGGTCATCGCAAACATTGATTTGAACTTATTTCAGTAAAACGTGAGAGAAAAAAATCACAAAATTATGCTTATTCCTGTATTGGGTTATGATGGAAACAAAAATTTACTTGTTGGGTTGCTCTAGATTGAAGATTTCTGGAATGAGTTGTTATTCACTTGTATTCGTTACCGTATGGGTGTATGATGACTATCAACGTTTTGATTTGGTTGTTTTGCAAAATTTTCACCTTAGTTGTTGTGTTGACTTTACATGCTCACACATTTGAATGTGTTTGGTTAACATTTTTTATGTAGATTTTGGTTAAGTCTGGTTTTCTGTTTAGGAATAAGAGTTTTGTAGGGAGATTCTAGGTTTGGCAAATTTGCAGTTTCTTCTACTACTTGAGACTATGGACGACTTTGTTCCTCTGGGCTAATCCGGGGACTGAAGCAAGAATGTGAGAAATTGCAGATTGCTTGGGAAAAAGCAAAGCGTAGGAAGGCTGTGGCGCAAGCTGCAAAACTATACAGGGCCCTTAAAGAAACAAAGACTGAAACTTCTACAATCTACAATAATTTGCAGTACTCGAGTGATTTTCAGCCAAACATAAAATCAAATAGGGTTTTGATCGAAACCAAAAGTTAGAAAAGGGCTTTAAGCCAATTTTTCTGCCTACTATTTAAATGAATTTTTAGCTGGTCAATTTTTTTTATAACATGTTGGGCCGGACCAAAAAATCAAAGAGTATTTTAGAACAGGCCCGGAATTGGGGTCGCAGTTCAAAAGGTATTCTACAAAGTTAAAACAGAGTTTGGACCTACAATTCTTGGGATTAGGTTTTGAATGGCCATTCCCATTGGTCACCAAACTCGGACTTGGCGAGGGATGATCGAAAAGACCATCGACTGGAACTGTGAATGTCTTGGACTTAACCTAAAATAAATACTTAATCAAATTACAAAT